>AP028266.1:4872500-5483750 GCA_030269945.2 Trilocha varians
AAAATTTACGCCGAAATTTACTACGACTGACGTTTACTGTCGCTGTAATAAAACTAATACTGGTATTACGTAATTGATTAGAACATAAAACAAAAGTATGTTTTTTTTAGAAAAACCTCGGATGTGTCGGTCGCTTTGCAGCAGATAGTCAACGAAAAGAAAAAGAAGTAAAATTAGTTCCGTACCAGCGGGTGGAAGTGAGACGGTCGTATCCACATCTCCTCTGACGTTAGACAGAGACAGATGCTTTGTACGGTGGAGTAACAACCGGTCCAAGGGAGGCAGATGCTCTATAGAAAACCCCCAACAGCCTTCAGATTCCAACAACAAGAAAATAAATAGAAATTAAAATAATTATTCCGGGATACAACGGAGGAAACAATTAAGTTTGGAACATAAAAAAAACACGATCGTCTTAATTAGAACACGTTTTTAATAGACTTTCTTGGCTTCTGTTCCAAATATATCTCCAACTTCAAGGTTATATTCGTAAACATTTTAAGAGTTGGCTTTATCTTGTCAAATCTGTCTGGTATAGCCGTAATAATGATGACCATTAGCCGTTTTCTGTGTCAGCAACATTGAATTCGTTGCGAAACTTTCCAACATAAGATTTAAACAATAAGATTGGAATTCCTGCACGATTGTTTAGTTTAAAACCTACTTATTGTGCGTTCGGATTATTCGCGTTATTTTCGTAATTACATGAAATTTTACCGGTATTCGCTAGCAAAAAACACATGGTGCTATTAGTCGGCGCGAAGGAATGTGGGCAACAGTCCAAATTACCTGTCTGTACACCATCAACTCGTTAACTCTTAACTTTATGAATTAAATTACTTAGCTGGAATTTCTTAGTTACACACACCGTTAATATTCTTAATATTGTATACAATACGTAAAGTATTGCATGTCGAATGCGAAGATATTTGCGTGAATTCCTTACACTTGATGTTTGCATAGCTGTTATCCGAATTATTGTGTTCATGCTTTTGTTACTTTAATTATAATTGTTTTCGCGAAATATTTTATGTAATTTATCGCATTCCAATTTATGTTTTTGCGTCTTTTGAATACACTACTTAATATTACAAAGTGAAAGAGTATGAAAAAATCAGAAAGTACCGCTTTCATTGTAATATTAATAATTTTTAAAAGAGGCATCGTGATGCAGACGAAGCTTTGCAATTCAAAATAGTTTACACTAGAATATTTTGAACTCCTACACAACCAAGCAAAGCCCTCATCAGAATTGTTCTATTAGAACAGTCTAGATTGTATTCTAGCAATTATAAGCAATGAGTAAGGAATTTTTTAATGGTCGAGGATTACCGTGGGTTTTTACATCGGATCATCTTTCATACGATTGTATAGACGAGTAAAACACTCGCTCGGACGACATTGCAAATGTGTAAAGGAATTCCGGAACAAAAATACGCGCGTCTACCTGCAATACCGCGCCTCCGCCAGATGTGCCTCTATCTCCCTGCCTTTTGACTTATTCTGATTTTGAATAAAAGAAACTTTAAAGAATAACAATGAGGAGTAATAATAAAAATAATGTGTTTTAGTCAACCGCCGTAAGCTTTTATAGTATGTTTGATTTGTATGCGAGGTTTTGATCATCTTGTGAATAATTGCATCTGTACATCTCAAAGATACAATCGATGAACTTAACTCGGTACTTATTTCTAACTTGTAGATGAATTTGAGATGTAAATAGAAATTAATTTGTATTGTACGTATAATTTGGCACGCAAAAAGTACAGGAAGAGGTCACGTAGTGTCCGTTACGGCGACAGGCATGCCGACACCTCGGCGGGCCGCACGTTTCGATTCGACGAACTTATTACGACAGATGGCCGCGGCCCGGGAGGCGGGACCCCGGCCCTTCGGAGAGTTCGACCTCCGAAATGCGCCCGAGATTGCATTCTTTCGGCGGCGCGGGCGCATTCCACCGCGCGCCATCCGAGCACCGCGCGCCCGCGCCAGTCGACGCGCGCCCTTTTGGGGGTTAAGATGTGTCCATTGCGGCGGGCTCTCACGATGTGGTCCCAGCCGCCTCCCCCCGAACCCGAGATGGAGCCTACGTTCCGAGCCCGTGCTGCCACCGCCGACGGACACACTTGGTGCCGTGGCTGCTTCGGCGGTCGTCAGATAGCAAGGATGGTTCGAGAGCCTCCCGAGTACGGCGTCCGCGTCGAACCCACGTCCACGCACCCGCCGGGTTTGTGCGTTCGGGATGAACCCCAGTATCAAAACTTGGAAGAGTTGCGGAAGCGTCCCGAGTACGCTAATCTGGACGAGATCAGTCGCGAGTTCGGTTATAGACTATGTCCCGAAGGACAAAATTTAGAGGACGAAGCTATTTACGAAAATATACTGTCAGTGCGGCAGATTCGTTCCGCGGAAGTGCGTTTAGTGCCGGTATCCGAAGTCGCGTATTACGAGGGTCAAGGTTACGTCGCGACGCAGGTGCTCAGCAGGAACGGGACGTTTCCGCAGTGTCCTCCGCACACTTGGAGCAGATTGCAGAATGCGTGCAGACCGACGGGTTCCCTACGACTTTTCACAGTAAATTATAATCCTTAACTTAAACTTTATTATTACACAAATTATAAATAATCTACCACAACATATCTATATTCTTAAAGATTAATCACAATGCGATTTAAAACAATGTTCTTTAGAACAGGATATTCGACTGTAAATGATGTACGTAGGTAGGTAATCAGTTTTTACTCGGATTCCATCGCAAAGTCATTGCCCAACACATATTTTTATGTTCGCAAAAAATACGTTGGAATTTTTCTGTAATGACTCTGTTCGGTTAAAAAGCGACTTGTTGTATTTCATACCGGCATGATAGTTGATTATTTGTGATTACGACTTGAAACTTTTTGAACGTGTTAAAAGAAATTAAAACTTATAACATAGAGAATGAGTTGCTGTAACACTAAAATAAAATGGTTAAGCTTATAGATCAAAATTTGGGAACAATTCGATCGTTTTAGTAACTTATTTTAAAGTTATTCTTCTTCTACTAACCACCTTAGCTTTTCCTACTTTAGCATATGTACTGTTATTGACTTTATCAGACGAATTACGCTCACACCACTTGTCCGCCACATCAGCATTAGTTTTGTTTTCTAAAATAATCAATTGCTTTTTTCATTGTCCACAGGCAAAAAAGGAGATGTACGATGTCAAGAAACAAAGGCTCTGCCTGGCTCAAGATGAATACAAACACCTCAATAATGCTTTATCCACCCTCGCTGCCTCCAGAACTAGTCGTAAGTCCCAGTTAAACTTAGTAACAAATAATATGAAAACAGGATGAGCTAGAGATTGGATTCAAAATGTAAGAGAATCCCTAGAATTTAAGTGAGAGGGCCTTAGAACTTTAGAGCGTAGGCTCTAGGATAATTGATAAAATAATAAAATGCAGAGCAGCACTGTCTTACGAGAAGATGTTAATTAAAGAATATCTCTTAGATGTGATTTAGAATACGATTTAAAAAAGTGTATTATGAGTTAACTTTTAAGATTATGTACCTAAGCTTAGTAATCTAGTAAACGTTGTAGCAAATTCCGAGTCAATATTCCATCAAGAAAAAGGTGTGATCGTTATATGAATATACCGTGAATAATTTAGTAAACCTTGCGTTCACAATAATGAATAGGGTAGCCCATAATACGCACCGTTCCCTGACAGCACTATAGAAACACGATTATAAATTGTAATCAACATTAAATTATCTAACGTTAGCGAACAGTCAGCTCGCGGTATGTGGATAAATTGTAAATAATTTTGCTAAGCATTCACCCAGTCCGGTTAGTCGAGGTTTTATTTCGAATAAAGCTGTAACAAAACAGTTATGCACGTTTATTTAAAGTCCTAATTAAGTATAATTAAAGAGGATTTTTGCGTAACTGGGTTTTTTGCAATGGTGGTCTTCATTGCAGTTTGTTCGTCAACAACTTCCATGACGACAACGTCGACGACCTCTCGACACGACCCTGAGATGCTACGCTCAGAAGTAACGCAAGCCAGAGGCCGGGTAGCGCAACTACGGAAGGAGTTGAGACAGGCAAGAGCAGAAGTAGCCAGTGCAAGACGAGGCGTTGACACATTAGCAGAGTTAGTACTAACAATATAACAAAATACCAGATTAATACTTTGCTTGTAACTGTACTTTACTGATAAAATCTATATTTCAGGGTCGAACAAAAACTAAGCGCTCAGCAAGGTTGCTACAACATTACCGAAGCTCAGGCCATAATGACCGAGTTAAAAAACGTACAAAAATCTTTAACGTCCGGCGAGAAAGAGAAAGCGGACCTAATGCAGTCTCTGGCCAAATTAAAAGACGATCTGACAAGGCTACAACTTGGAGACGCGTCGCCAGATCTTTCGTCCGCCCTTAGTTTCCCTCAAGAAAAACTGAGTACGGCTTCACAAACCGATCTGTGCGCAGATTTAGTCCCTATAGGTACAAGGTTAGCTGAAATGGCGCGGGTTCGCCTTCAGTACGACGAAGCTAGAAAAAGGATACAACAAATCCAGCAGCAGTTAGCGGATTTGGAGGACAAAGTCCAACCGGGACAAGCGGAATCTGATAAAGACCGTTTGTTGTTGTTCCAAGAGAAGGAACAGTTACTAAGAGAGTTAAGAAGCATCACGCCCAGAACGAGATCGAAGCAAGAAATGAGCGACATCCAATCCGAATGTAAAAGGCTAGAGCAGGACTTGAAAAACGCCTTCGAGATGTCGAACAAATGCATAGCGGATCGTCTGAGGCTGCACGAGGAAAAACAATTGCTATTACAACAACTTAAAGACGCTTTAACCTCGATGACGACTTTGGAAGGACAGTTGAAGACTCTATCGGCCAGTACGCTGTCCGTGTCTAGTAGTTCCAGTTTGGGATCGTTGTCGACGGCGAGCAGCAAGGGATCTCTGAGTTCAGGGATCAGTTTCACGGATATATACGGCGGGCCGCAGATCGCGAGCTCGTTCCAAACTGACAAGCCTATCGATATGGCCGATCTACATAGGAGAGTTGAAAGGTGAGAAATCTTGTATTATGTGTGTCGTTTTTTTTCAACCACATGAGTCATTTAGGAATTTGCTTTTTGTTTAAAAAAATGTTATGAGACTAGCATTATACAGGGTGAATATTAATATAACCTTCTCTAACCCTATGTACGATTATCGTCACGAGATATCTGATATTTAAAAAAAAGTTTCACCAATTACAAGTTTTATTTCTACAGTATATTCAAGGTTACATATCCACCCTGTAGACAATCATACATATATACAGGGTGTCCCAGAACAATGTAACAGGTAGTAAAACTAATACATTTCTATCAGGTTACTACGAGGTACCAGTTTTAATGCAGACAGCGTTACTCCTGGAGCGAGCAGTTCACCATCCCAGCCATCATTGTCGCCAAGAAGCAGTTTGTCTTCAGCCAGTCCACCGCCACCACCACCTTCTTATAATCAGGTAAGAGATGCTTTATGAAAAAAAAATGACGGACTGTAGTCTTTCTGTTAAGGGTTATGTAAAGCCTATATAGTGTGACTTTAGTAGTAACCAATATGCAGAGTTCTATAATTTTTAACTTTAATTGTCGTGATAGATACATATAAAACTGAGTTTAATAAATACATAACAAATATTTAATTTTATAACCAACACAACATAAAAACATATTCTACTTGTCATGTTATCAAAAGATTTCTGACACGCGACAATACATGTAAAACCATGTTACTACGCCCCATAGCGATGTCAGTTCAAATAGACATGCTTTCACCACAACACTTATACTACAGAAGTAAATTCGATTCATAGATCCGGAGCGCTATGACATGTCTTTTTAACTCGTTTGCTGCGAGATCAATTTTTGCATGCTGCGTTGGTCGACACGCGGTCTATTAGACCCCACCTCTTTTAGCACCGCTTTTGCTCTTAGCACCGCAAGTTCATGTTTTACCTTGCCGCACCACAGAAAACTCGCAGGAGGGGTTATTTAGGCCTCGTTTAACAGCAAATGTGTTAAATGAGATTTAGGATAAGTCCTTTATAGTAAAATACCCTTAACTTAGTCTTTATTTTTATTTTTTTTTTGTGTCCCTGTTTTGATGTAATAACTTGTATTGTTGTTTCCCAAATAAATAAAAATAAAATAAACTTACTAATGTGGAATGTAGACTTATTTATTTTTCTTGTAATCAAAAACATTAGATCAAATTTAGTTCTGTACTCATACTGACACATTCAGTATTAACATGAGGAGTTTTCTTGTGAAAAATTTCATTTATCGTTGACATTTTATTTAGTAATTTTCGATATGGACAGTCAAAACCATAGATTAAGTATCTACACATATAAAAGTTGTCACATCGTACCATTGTGATTCAATCTGTACGTTCCAATATTATTATCTCACCAGCGGCGTGCAGTTCATACAAGCAAATACACACTGCATACCCTATCATTTCAAATTTGCTTAAAAATTGTAACAAAAAACTATTAAACGTTGTATATATAATGAAAATACACTTTTCATTACTATTATTGGCACACATTTAGCGTAAAAGTTGAATTAAATTGATTATAGGACATAAATATGTGGAAAATTACTCAGATTTATATTTTTGCATACCCTGACTTAAATATGCATGCACGCCACTGTATTAATGTTAATTGTGATTTTTATCTTGACTTCTGTACATGTTGTGTGTTTTCACTTTCTCGAGGTCAAAGATGGTCGAGTTGATAAGAATTAGGCTGTTATTGTGCGTTGTTCTCAGGTCGAAAGACAAAGGCGACAGCAGAGGGAGCTTGAGGAGAAATTAGCTGAAATGAGAATAGGGGTCGCCACTGGACTGAACGAAATCACCGGACTTGCTACAAGTGAGTATGAGATACTAATATAGATATTTTTCGCGCGTTGTGAAAGGGGGCTGGACGGAAAAAATTCTTACGAAAAGTTGTCACGACACTTTTTTGTTTTAGATGATTATCGCTAGATGGCGCTGTGATCACAATCTTTATAAACACGTTCCTTATCGCGCGCTACGAAACGATATACGTTTTAATCGAAAGGAACTTCGTTCTATTCGAATGTCCCATGTTTTTTTGTTTTCAGTTACACGAAATATTCTGGATTGTATTTAAATTTCATGTTAAAATTAATGTCATAAATAGTCCTTAGTTACAGTTGAGATTTTGTTTTAATTTTTTTTTCTTAGTTCATAAGTCTCCCTTTTGAGAGTTAAGACTTGAGGCGATTTGAATGTGGTATATGACACTAAAATTACAAAAATATTTTCAAATGTTTACAAAAAAAAAATATTTTCAATTACAAAGGTTAAATTAATGTTTAATTAACCTCCTAATATTCCATATATATTAGTTCCAGTACAACTCCAAGGTCCCGGTCGGCCGTGCGAGCCATTATCACCCATTTCGGAAACGCCTCCCCCTCCCCTGTCGCCAAGAACACCCTCTTCTAGTGGTAAGTCTAAAAAATAATAATTTTACCATAATATTTACCTTTTTTTTTAAAGAAAGCATCTGAAAGCTTATAAGTGAATGAATGAATGATTGATGAATGAATGATTAGACATCGTGCAATGTTTATTACAATTCATTAAAAAGTATACCTAATAGCTGCTAGTTTAAAAACTTGTTTTAATTGCAGTTTATGCAAGAGAATACTTATTTCTTTGTGAGTGAATGATATGAATGAATGATTAGTCTCTTAATGTCAAATCATCTATCCTGGAATTTTCTGCAAAATAGCCACTCAACTGGGAACGTCATTTTTCCCCAATAAATTTTAATTTTTAATTAAATCTTATATTATTAATCTTTATTTTTAAACGACGCTGTATTGCTTTTTCAGCTAAAATATGTTATCTCCGTAAAATATGAGACGATTAAAAAATATAAACAATATAAGTTTTAGAACTGTGCTCAATTTTGGCTCCTGCCACAGACTTTGCAAAAGTTAACAAACCAGTTTTGTTGCCGATCCCAGTCGAGTGGTTAACAAATGTATTAATTATTGAATGTTGATATTACAGGTACAAACACTAGATCAGTTTCGGCTGCAGTGAGCGATGAGTCTGTGGCGGGCGATTCCGGGGTCTTCGAAGCTGCCCAAGCAGGAAACGACGCCTCCAATGCTGGTAATATACTAAAAATACTATTATTGAAAAAGTGAATGTAATGAACGATTTGAACACAATCTAATCTAATATATTATAAAGGCGAAAGATTGTAAGTATGGATGTATGGATGTTTGTTACTCTTTCACGTAAAAAGTACTGAATGGATTTGAATGAAACTTTACCACAATATAGCTTATACATCAGAATAACACATAGGCTACAATTTTTGATAATACGGGACGAACCTGAAGTCCACGCGAGCGAAGTTGCGGGCAAAAGCTAGTACAATAATACATTGATTGACTGAGTGATCGAAATGAATGATTCGATCTAAATGTGAAATGAGCTATTTGATTATAAAGAAGGAAATATATTGATTGAACGAAAGAACGATTCGATCACTACGTTAAATAACTTGTTTATCTAATACATTTAAACATCTGATATTTAAATCTCGTATATTGAATGAATGATATGCACGAAAAGAACGATTATTAATATTGTTATTTTACATTTACAGTGAACAGTGCCCAAATTGAGATCAAATTGCGTTACTGTCCCGATGAGACTGCTTTGGAGATCGGTATATTGAGAGCTCGGAATCTGCACGCACTTTTCATTGATACTGGAACCGAAGTGTAAGTTTTAAATGTATTATGATATTAATTATTCTGTTCCCTGTGAAAAGTGATGGTTTTAAAAAGTAGTTTTATGTGAACAAGATCAGACTATTTGCTATGAAAGAAAGAAGAAAGAAAGAAAATACGTTTATTCAGACACACAACTTACACATAACAGGAACAATATATTACTAAAAATAGAATAAAACTAAGATTAAACAATAATATAAAAGTAAAAAAAAAATTAAAACAAAAAATGAAATAAAAAAAGGCTATGCGTGTTTGAGTAGGTATAATTACCTGCTAGATGAACCGATTTTGATGGTTCTTTTTTTTATTAGAAAACAGATACTTTTCAGATCATACATGGAAAAATTCCAAATCGTTTTCACTTTTTTTTGTATTAGTGGCGTTCGCGGTGCGCTAGTGGTGGGAGGCGGGTGTGGCGTGGCCTTCGGTAGCTCGGCTCTGTCGTGGCGTGGCGCTACCCTCGCCTGGAGACACTCGCAACGAGTTCCAGTGGCCGGCACCAGGGCTCTGAGGGCTGCCACCTTACAACTCAACCTTACTAGTGGAACTGAATGTTTGGTAAGTTATTTACACTGTCTGTCTGTATGCTTAAATCTATAAAACTGTGCATTGGATCACAATCTTGAAGTAAATTCTATTAATATTAATACTTTTGTTATTTATATCAGATTTTATATCGTGTTTATAAATTAAAAAAGTATTAGAAATTTAACCCTTAAATGGACGATTTTTGTTTCACGTTTTAAAAAAATATATTTAGAAAAATATATAGACATGTATTACTGTACTGTCTAGAAAAAAATGAATACAAAAATCTAGACATGAATTTATTATACTTAAAAAAAATAGTACAAAATTCGTTCAGAAATAAATACTAGTTACTGTTGTCAATATTAACAAAAAAATTTAAGAAGGTCAATTTTATCTGTGATGTTTACTATGTTGTTTAAAAACAACATTCTCCATTTAAGGGTTAAATACTTTATTACTTCAAACAAGTTTATAGGTCAACTTTCTACTATTTATCTTATCAAAACTAACCTTTAATTTATTACTATTTTTATATTTATTTATATAAAAAAATATATTTATATTACTACTATTTTTATATTTATTTATATTTATTTTTTATGTTTATTACTAATGATGAAAACTAGCCAAATTCGAGTATTCGGCTTCAAAGTCTTGAGTGCCATGTGACAAGAACAAGGCGAGAGCGATTACCTTTCTGAAATAACACTATCATATCAAAAAACACATAATAAACCCAAATTATTTCTATAAAACACTATTTTTATTCGACAGGGTTGTGCCCAAGTTAGTTTAGCGGATTTCGACCCAGAATCAGGATCTCAGAAGTGGTATAATGTATTGAGTTTTCGTTGTATGAGAAGAGATGAGAGTTCAGACGAATCTACAGTTATATCTTCGCAAACATCCACTTTGACTAGGAACAGAGGTAATTAACACCTTATTAAGGACTACAATATTGATACGTCTCCTAATTCCGAGGGTCTTAAAAGTTTATGAAAATGAAAACGACAAAAACTGCAAAATAACTATGAGATCATTATCTAATTAATATGAAATTATGTCATAAAAAAGAATCATGCAAATCGGTCCATCCAAAATAAGCTATAAACTCCTTTCAGGAAGTCTGTTCAGTAAATAATATATGATCAACACTAAATTTGTTTTTTTTTTTAAATAACTGTATTAATAGTGTTTGTTTTGTCACCAGGTCCAGAAAGTATGACTGGTGCGGAATGTAATATTGATTGCGGCGATAACTCTGCTTCGGAGGATGAGGAATCTAGAGAACCACTTAATCAGGTAAATACTATAAATAAACAAAAATATAAATGTTTTTTGATTAAATTATAAAATTTGTGCTGAAAGAAATAAAGTTTAAATTTCGTTTTGCTTTTTTTTTGTGACGGGAGGAAATCGCCGGACTTCCACTCGCCCCGCGAGTGGGGTATGTGGGGGTTGAACCGCACTAAAACCTCCCGTCAATCACGCTCGACATCCGATGATGTAGGGGTGACAGGACGCGTTCGCGATTGTCGCTCACGTATCGCCCCGTCACCCCCGGAGCTCGTTCGTTTTGCTTAACGTTAAATTTTTCAAAATCTTTTTATTTGAAAAATGTAACTTCAATGTTTTGGTTGATATTTTATGATTTACTAGTGGATCCGTGAAACTATCTGCGTCACATAAAAAAAAAGTATTTAAGATTGTTCCCTGCACTTCAAGACTAAAATTAGCCAAAACGGTTCAGCCGGAGACTAACGCTAAATTTTCCTCAGATCGTGGAAGAGGATTCGTTCGACGACTACATTCCCGAGGAGGATATCCTGGAGGAGGAGTATCTCCACCCCCCCACCGCCGAGAAGGAGACCAACACTGAATGTAACTTCTGTCCGGAAGGAGCCACGCAATTACACAGAAGGTATGATATTATTAGTTTGAAACATGGCCAATATTATTGACAATATTTTAAATATTGATAGAGTATATTTCTTATACAGTATGACAAAGAATAGCACAAAAACTATTATTCAAATCAAAAAAAATCATGAATGATTCTTTCACAAATATATGCCAATCGTGAACTAAATCCGAAAAACCTAAACTAACACCCAAAACTAAAGTTGGTACACAAAAACATAAAATAGTCAACCTCTTCCTTTAATTCGATCAAAAATAGTCACACATTTGACACTTTTTTTTATACATTATTGTCAATAATATTGCGTGTATATTCAATTTTCTCTGTACTTATAATGTCACATTCATATGTACATAGAATTGTTTCATTGGTGATCTGGTTATTAATATATCAAATTAAATATATATAGTGGGGTGATTGGACTTTAAAAATTGGTAAATAGTTTAATTTCAGTATTATGGGAGCGGTGATTTTTAGCCTAAAACTTTGATTGTAAAGTATGTTTTATTCTGTCTTCATGTAAATGTTAATCTCTTATACAGGGTGTATAAAGACCACTCTCGAAAACGAAGGCTGGTGTTAGTCCTAGTGATACCTAGGATGTTAAGCTTTTTGCAAAAATCGTCGGAATAGACCGATTTCCTGGCTTATCGTCACATGTATCACAAGTACCACCAGTCTTCGTTTTCTTGAATGCTCTGTTACACCCTGTATAATAGAGGAAGAAAGGTTAAATAACCTAAATTTTGTTAATAGTATTGTGTCCAATATATTGTCGGAATTCACGTACTTTATAAAATATTGTCAATATCGGTGGTGTCGGGTACATATAGTTTATTTCTCACAGATACATGAAGCGTTTGAGGCGGATTGAGGCCGACGGTAGGCCTCAACTGGACACGCCATTAGAGAAATAAAACCGTACATACGAACATATCTGTACATAGTATTTGTATATAGGTATGTTTACATTGTGTCGGTGTGAGCTTTATAACAACGTAATAAAGACGATAATTGCACGATCTAATATTTACTAGATACAAAATGGCGTCAACTAAACACTACCAAAAATTGGTAGACTTGTGACGTCATTGGATTGGTAACCGAGAAATTGCGTGATTTCTAAAATATTCTTATGATTGAATGTGTTAAGCTAAATACAAGTGTAGGTTATTTTTTTTTGGAGATATTATGTACTGTTTTGTGCGTCACAGTGTATTTAGTAATATTAGATCAATGATGTTTGCATGTAGTTTTTAAGCATGAATTAACAGGCATGATACTTGGCACAATGTGAATGTATCCACATGAAGTTTTAGCTGAGTTGCAATAAATAACTTTTTAATTGAAGTATAGAGCTATTTAATGTATAATGGTTTTTGTTTATAAAAACATTCCAATCATCATTATTAAAATTTCAAGGAAAAATCGAAAAGATATGTAATTCAAATGAGAGTAAAACTACTAAATTTCATTTGATGGTAAATATCAATCACATAACATAATATTATAATATTGCAACTTGGTTTAAATGGAATACTTAACTTTAAGTCAGTGTAAAAGCTAATTAAAGATACAATTTAGTATTTACTTGAATATATTATTTTGACCCTTATTATAGGGAATTACAGATAATTTTACACTGGCAACAACTATTTTAACTCTGTAATATACATGGAATTATTACCTCTGGAATGTACATGATGAACAACAAACTGAAGTATTCGAAGCTTTGTATGTGTGTGAAAAATGTCTATGTGTGGAAAACTGGGAGATGTCAAGTTTTTAAATCTCCCCAAAAATCGGGTACTTTTTTTTATTTTTTTTTATTGCCTTGTATGCGGACGAGCTAACTTTTAGTGGTATTTCCCGTGTAAACCGTAGAATACAGATTTTTTTCGTGACAATGGATATCTGATACGACACATTCTTAATAATTTCTCTAATAATAAACACATCTTCATAATTTTATGAATGTAATGTTTCAGCGTATTGATAAATCAAAAACAATGTTGAATCATTGAACTTATTTATTGTAGTTTAATTTAAAATATAATTACCTTAACACATTTTTTGATGCGGACAGCGACGTATTCATTGCGTTTTATACTCGTGATAGTAATATATCTCCACGAAATGTCCGATTGGAATAAAACAAAAAGTATTTTACTTCTACATTAATACCATTGATAACATAGCGCTTAAATTGGATATGTGCTAATTTCAAACAAACAAACTGCAGTTTTATAAATTTAGTAGTTTAAAAATATTTTATGATTTGTTAGCGCGTGAGAATATTAATAATATGAATTTATTGTGAATATTATATTATGAATTTTTATGTACCGTCACTAAAACACCTTAGAAAAACTACAACGAAATCAAAACATTCATCCAGCAAATATAAGTATCATTTCCACATTATGTAAAAACACAAAAACTGAAAGTTAAACTGGCCACACAGTTGTTAAGTCAGTCCATAGCTATTGCCATTGAAGTCAAACAACAAAATTATATTACATTCTTTTATTTTTTAATAAGATAAAATGGGAGATTTCAAAATTTTGGTTGGTAACCCTTTGAAATTTAATTATGTCAAAGTTACGAAATGTCAAGTGTCAGTTAAGAATACGTTAAATTTTTCAAACATTAAGAATTGTTTTATTAACTTTATAAAATGGAAAATTGTTAATACTTACTTGTGGAAAGTGATTCTGTGACGCTTATTGTGTGTTGTTGAGGGGTTTCTGCAGAAGCTTACAACGCAGGAAGGCATGATTCAATCTTGTCTCAACAGGTATTTTATGTTAATACTGTCAAATAAACGTCAATGTCATAGGCATTTGAACATGTGTATGTACACGACTGGCACGACTTGGCTAACCTTCACGAACTTTGTTCCCCATGTACGTTCCTGAGGTAATAATTCTATGGTAATATATTAATACAACTTCAATATTTTAGGCATATTTGTTCAAAACATCACTACATCTAAGGGCCGAAACTAGATTCAACCTGTATAATTATAGTTCTAAGGGGTGTTTCACAAATTGATCCACAAACTGCCTTGAAGGCCAATCATATTTATGGAATTTTTTTTTCACATTTCTTACAGTTTGGACTGAAGACTTTGGAAGTAACTTTTCAATATTTCCAAATTTTGTTCAAGTGTATAGCGTCCCATTTTGTAATTGTCAAACCTTTAACTAAATTATGAGCACAAATTGAATGACATTTGAGCTGTCATTCTCTAAATAAACAGTAGTTCAAAATGCAAACGTTAGATTGCCCACCCTTTAATTCATAACTTTATTCATAAAATCTTACTAAACCTTTTAAAAAACTGAATTTAGCACTATAAAATATATCTCGTTATTATTTTACAAATGTGCCTAAGAATATCCTATCAATATTCTAAAACGTATTTATATCTTAATAGATTTTGTTTAGTAATTAAGAAATTACATTTGTTTACAGGAAGCAACAAATGAAGGCAGAGTCTAGCGAAACTCTAGCTCCAATAAAACGATCTCAAACGTTTTCCCCGCAACCGCAGAGCATCGGCAAAGGACAATATATTTGCCGGTGTGTAATATTAATTTATTTTATTTTTATTTATTTGGGAAACAACAGTACAAGTTATGACATCAAAACAGGGACACAAAAAATTAAACTTAGACCAAATAAGTTTCCACCTCCAAACAAGTCAGAAAAGAGATAGTGGACGTAAAGAATTCAAAAATCTTTCTTATATATAAAAATGAATTGCTGTTCGTTAGTCTCGCTAAAACTCGAGAACGACTGAACCGATTTCGCTTATTTTAATCTTGAAATATTCGTAGTAGTCCAGGGAAGGTTTAAACGGTGAGAAAATTTCCTTATGTGACGCAGACGAAGTTGTGTGGGCCAGCTAGTAATAATATAAAACTACCTAAATTAATGCAATAAGTTTTTAGCTTACAATTTAAAATATACAAATAAGTTCATTTATTCATTTCTTGAACGCAATTATATGAATACTAGTGGGCCCGCGCAACTTCGTCTGCGTAACATAAGTAAACTTTCTCATCGTTTAAACCTTCCCTGAACTTCCACGAATATTTTAAGACTAAAATTAGCCGAATCGGTTCAGCCGTTCTCGAATTTTAGCGAGACTAACGAACAGCAATTCATTTATATATATATAGATTATCACAAATAAAAAAAAAACTTCTTACTCAATTTTTTCGATAATTTTTTTGACTCATTAATTCGTTTTTAGAAACTGTTTGTTCTCAGTTGAAATATCTTTAAAGTTTAGGATAAAATTTATAATTTCAAGTGTATTGTTATTGTTTTATATGTACAGGGTGTGTTGTAACATTGTCCAAGCAGACTGAATGTCTTGTTAAAATACAACTAAGAACCACCTATATTTTTGGAGTTTATTTTTTTTTCAATATTATACGGTAATTGTGAGTTATTTAGTGATTCCACTGAGCTCAAAAAAATACCATTTAAACAGTAGTAAAATAAAACAATTCTATGCAATGCTACAGTTTTTAATAATCTCTATTATTTTCAGACTAAATCGTTCCGAGTCTGATTCGTCGATGGCTCAGTACGCGCGCCGAGTTCCCCTCCATCCTCCTCCTAAAACCAGGATACCCTTCGACAGAACCGTCAGGGAAAGGAGATCTTTGAGGTAAGAATCATATTGAGTACCTAATTCGGAGGCAATTGATACCCATATTCCGCTGGGCTTCTGATATCGTTAGTTCATTTTAGTTGAGTCTAGTCTAAAGAGTCTCTCTTCAATAAATACTATAAAATGATTACTGTTTCCCTATGTAGAAGTGTTCTGAGTAGAAATTATGATGATATTTGTGATCTTTCTTCGAACGAGGCTTAATGAAAGTCCCATAAATCGTAGGTAGATTTCAGTTATTGAAGTACTTACAATAAGTTTGTCTGTTAGCTCGTTTCGGCAATAAAAAAATTGATAAAAGATATCTTATAATTTAAAAGGAACGTGTTTTAAAAGATTTTGATCACAGCGCCATCTAGCGATAATCATCTAAAACAAAAAAAGTGTCGTGACAGCTAAAAAAGTGTCGTGACAACTTTTCGTAAGATTTTTTTCCGTCTAGCCCCCTTTCGATAACGCGCGATAAGGAACTTCGTTCCAAACAACTAAATATAATTATGTTATTTTAGTTTAATTATAAAATTCTCGAGTCACAATGTTAGTTACCATACTCCTCTAAAACGACTGGGACGGTTTTCATGAAATCTTGTATGCTTATTCAGTTGGTCTTTTGTTTTGACATTTTTATTTTTCTTAAATAGTCATTGAATATGTTTTCTCCAGACTGGGTCGTGTCGGTAGCGGTGCAGTCCGTCGCACAGTGTCGGGCGGACCGCGCACGTCGTTAGACCTGACCCTGGACCTGCACGCACAACACACGCGTCTCGCAGACCTCACCTCGGAGATAGCCACGCTCACCTCACTTAAGAAACGGTACGTACCGACCCATTACTGCCCACTGTTGGGCTCAGGTCTCCTCAGAGGGATTAGGCATAATCCACCACGCTTGCCCAGTGCGGATTGGGGACTTCACATATCTTCAAAGGATTTTTAGAACCCTTTTCCGACATGCAGCACATATGCTATACATTAACTAGTATCATCTTCGGGGATTGGAATATAAAAAGTAAATTCTGTGAGACAATTTTAAAACAACGCCATCTATGAGACATCAAATCGAATTACACAATCATTGGTATTTTTTGTGTTGTACAGCGTTTACGCAAAGGAAGTAACTAATTACCAATAAAATGTTGCTAATAACATTTAAATAACCTTCAACCTCCAGGCTAGAAGAAGCATGCGCACGAGGCGACCCCACAGTAGCGGCCCAGGTGGTGGACGACGAGGCCCTCACGAGGCTCGTCTCCACGGGCTCGGCCGACGCCTCCTCCCGCGCCAACAAGCTGCTGCAGCGCGCCGCCAGAGACATCTACCGGCTCAGGCGGTCCCGGCAGGGGGGCAGGAAACCAGACCTTATTACGTTTAGGTAAGGACTATAGTTGCTTGTAGGGTGGGTAGGGTTTTTTGGGGTACGATTTTGAGGGAGGCTTATGTCCAGCAGTGAACGTCTATAGGCTGATGTTGAATGGATAAGTATTACCCGAGCGCTATGATGCCCTTCTTCAAACGAGTCTTAAGAACATTTTTATATAGTATAGGTATCGTTTTAGTTGCAGATATAGATAGGCAACTGTACACTCTCCATCAGATTTGCCGTTAGCTTGTTTACCTGACATTGCAATAATTAAAAACAAATCATTTTTTCTTTCACTTGCCAAATTACCTCCACCAAACAACAACAAACCATCAAACTAAAACCAAACCTCCACCAACAGAGAGAAAATGGCATTCTTCACGCGAACAAAATCAACCATACCTGCCCTCCCCGGAGACACCCAGGACATCTCTGACGACGACTGGGAAACCGACCTCGAAGGGAGGACCACTCCCGACGGCCGATCCTCCAAGACCTCGTACGAGCGCGCCCAGGACGCCAAGCTGGTGGAATGCAAGAACCCCTGCATCCAGGAGTTCGAACCCAAGGAGGACAAGACTGATAGGTATGAGTTCGTCGTGGACAGGGTGTTGGGGGTGCAGGTCTGAATGGACGGGAAATGATTTTGTGATTTAAATTTGTTGTGTACAAGGATGAAATTGTTTGAATGTGTTGTCTATAAAGGGTGAAAATCGAATACTTATTAAAGAAGTTTTTTTCATCAAAGTACCTAAAAAAAATTGCCAACAAACATTTTGAAATATGCAGAAAATTTAAACTATATATCCATCAAATATGTCTTTAAAATATACCATATTTTAACTATCACCCTGTAGAATTGTAGACAATTAGCAAAAGGAACTTCGATATGAAATTTTACATCTATTCATATTCGATTTAAAAAATATGTTTTTGTTACAAAATGATTTCCTCGTATACCTAAGTACGTTAAATGTAGGATGGCCGTTTGCGGAAATCGGCACCTTTATATTAAATATTGCAACTAACATATTACTGTGATCACTATTGCCTATTGAGATTTTCTGGATCGAAGACTGACGTAACAATTATTCTATTGTATTGGTTATTTTTTATTTACATTAAAACTAGGGTGTTACAATTCTTATACAATTTTTGTAATATTTTATTAATGATGAAACACTGTCTACACAATTTTCATAACATTAAGGTGAAAAAATTGTCTACAAGTATTTTATACACTTTTCTGATTAAACAGTTTTTGTAACACCTGTTCAAGATTTAAATATAATTACGTAAATTGTTTTGTGCAAATTTAGTGCCATAGGATGTTCAATGGAGTTTGCTGTGTGTAGAAAATATACACATTGATCAATAATCTGGGTAACACTTCTATAAATATTATTACGCCTATTTATTAATAGTTACAGTGAATTACATAACTAAGTAAGTTACTAATATGTATTTCATTTTGTACCGTTCATATATTGTACAAAATATAATGTGCCTTATACGGTGCCTGATTGTAGCCTGCGGATGTGCCATATTTGGCAAGGATACGTTGTTTAGGTACAAAGTAGATTGTATGAAGAGTCACAAAATAAATGCCAAACATTCTTTTTAATGTTAGAGAATTACGTGGGGATTAGACATGTTTAGTTTGTTGTAAATATAATCAGCGGTCACCCACCGAACGTATCGATGTGTTGTCCACCAACCACGGTTTATTATATCCAGGTTTTCATCTATTCAATTCAATAATTTACATACCGATATCTATAGTATAAATAATATGAACCTTAAATAAATTATTAGTAAATTTAGAGCAGTATTTAAATCTGTGGTATATTTAAATCGTGGTAGAGTAATAGGGGTTCCTCCACCGATTATTTAGGACTTGAAGGCCAAAAAGCTTTGTACATATAAAGGCTTAGATGAGTCATTAACTTATCGGTGAAAACTGTTTTTAAATAATTAATCGAAAACATTAAAATCTGAGTTTTAAGGCATTGACGTGAACGTGCAATATTGAATGTAATTAAAATCCATATTTCTTCACTAGATCTGAAATTCAATGGTCTGCTGTGTCGTTCATATTGAATTTGAAACGTTTTTTTCGTTTGTTTCTTTCTACGAGATTTGGAAATCAAATCATTAGATAAGGAACGGACAGGATAACACCGAATAAACGTTTTTGGTCAAAGATAATTTAATTTTAAGATTATTAATACGTTCTATACGTTTTGTCGATTTTAATTAAAGTTGAAAATTTGTATATACTTTGTATACAAATTTTTAACGGTGAAAATGTTGTCTACAAAATGTATACCGTATTTGTTCAGTGTTAAATTTAATGTTACTGTATTTTTTTGTAATATATTTAATTTAACCTAGCATAATAATATATTGTGTAAATAAATATATTTAAAAGAAAATGCATATCTGTAATATGATTTCAGTTTTTATTTTATTCAGTTATGTAGCAATAATAGTTGAATATAAGTATTTTGATAACAAATAGTCTTAGAAGGTTAAAGATTTTTGTTGTAAAAATTGTATATTTACTATTTTTAAATAGTTATTATTTACTTAGAGTTTTATACATTGTAATTGTTATAAAGGTGAATGTTAAATTTGCCAAATTAATATAAGGTTTGTTTTAATTCTTCCATTGAAGGGATTATTATATTTTGTAAAGATGCCAATACTGATGATAAAATGTTGATATAAATAAAAATTGAAAATAAAAATTACAAATTTATTTTTTTGTTTGATTATCATTGAAAATAATTTAGGATGAAAAGATTCTCCAAGGTTTCCACTAAGCAGCCTGCCTATGGTCTAAAGAATTTGAATGCAAGTAGCGGGGTTATGGTAATTGCGATTCATACGGTTTACTTAGCATTAATTACATTGCACACATTATGCATCTATTTAAAATAAAATGTTTGAACTCATTATTATCAAAAAAAGCAACGTAGAAAACCAAAATATGAAATGAAGGTTTAGTAACCATTCGTATAAATACGACAGTTCTCAAAAATTAAGTCGTGTGCTTTTACAATAAGATGTTTTTGCTCTATATAGGTTACATACATTTAAGAAATATATTGCAAAAAACTTCTGTTTTGAAAGTTTGGGGTCGTACAAACTTTCGACTCCGAAAATGCAGGCCTAACTATTTAAATGTGGATATTATTTTTCGTAATTATTTTCTCTACTGTACCTAAATGAGTCGAAATGAACAGTAAAATATTAGATGTAAGCAATCTTATATCAAAGCGTTTTTACATTAAATAATCTATTTTTTTTATTGTTCACAAATTTACATGCGACGCATAACAAGCAATCAATTTGATACAATTTTTAGAGAAATATGAAGAATGGTGTGTATATTGTTTAAATATACCACATTAAATTTTGTTGTTACTGTTACTTTGATTTAATAAGCTATGGTAAGCAACGCATAAATATTTCGTCGTTGTTTGGCCAATCTGACATTTTTTACGAAAATGACTTTTTAATGCAGTATTATAAAGAATAAAATTTCCATCCGACTGGTAAAATATTTTTTTAAAATATTCAATTCTAAAACAATAAAAATCTCATTTCAATTTTTTTTTCAACACGGCACTTAACGAAAATTCCGTGCTTGTTTGCTGTCTCCTGTAAAATTTGCTCGAGTGCAGATTGGCCAAACAAGCACTGAGGCGACGATTTACTATTCGCTTCTATGAAACGCACGACACTGCACATAAACTGCTTTAGAATCCAATGTTCCATATTACGTGTTCACTAGCATATCGTTTTATAACAGAAAATTGAGCTCCACTATACCAGCTAATACGTATGCGATAGAATAAAGATTAAGTGCCCCTGCAGGCCCTTATTAGGGCGGAACTGAGTAGCACACGCGAACGACCGATCCTTCAACTACATCTGATATGGTTCACAGATTACATCGAATCTGAGAGTATGTTATGTAAGGTCTTATTTAAGAGACTTATACTATTGTAGGTAGATATTACGCTATCACATTTGAAATTTCGTCAATCTTGATGTGCGATATCCAAAGGTACACGCAAAAAAAACTTGAGAGGTGTCATGGGACACCCGAATAGAACGAAGTTCCTTTTGATTAAAAGATATCTTATATTTTTTTTCCTAACGTAACGCGCTATAAGGAACGTGTCTTAAAAGATTTTGATCACAGTGCCATCTAGCGATAATCATCTAAAACAAAAACGTGTCGTGAGAACAAAAAAAGTGTCGTGACAACTTTTCGTAAGATTTTTTTCCGTCTAAGGTCTGTGAAAGGGGGTTTCACAACGCGCGATAAGGAACTTCGTTCCAAAACTTCGTTCCAATAAATACCTACGTTTTAAAACAAGTATGTAGATTAAAATAGCAAAATAGATTAAATACGACGATGAACAAGATCAAGAATTAGTAATCATGAATCTAAGCCTTACATTTTTAAACCATCCTGTCCTAAAAGTAACATTTTTACACTCTAAACAGTTTCTAGAGCCCTAAAAAAGTACCTACTTCAAGCTAGCACGCACACATTCGTGTACAGGATACGGTCATACTTCCCTGCTGCAGTGGAATGTTATTTTTTATTAGAAGGCCGATAACGAAACGAGCGGGGTAAAACCAATTAGGTATTCGAAGCTAAATTGTTAGAATCACGAAAGAAGTGTGATCAATCATAGGCCGGCTTTTATCGCTCCGTAATGTCCATATATTATGTTGCCTTTTCGATATGAATAATCACTGTTTTGTACTTAAAATATGTATATAACTTTGTTTATGAACTAGTGGTCTATAGGCCGAAATTCGACCAGTATATTAAAAAAAAATGTAGGAACAATTCTTTTCTGTAGGTGTAGCTGAATGCGCTATGCATCTTTAAAATCTATTTAATCAATTTATTCACATAAAATCCTCAAAATATTCTTTCTAATAATAAAATGTACGAATATGAGAGTCTGTCTTTTTGGAAATAAGTTCAAGTAGTGAATCCAAAAACATATACACCTATTTTTAAATTGCAAAAAAAAAAATGTTTCATTAAACCAAAACCATTTTCACACAATATACAGTCAGCAAGTGTACCAGTTAAGCACATCTCGTCTCAACAAAATCTACAAAACTAATTCCTAATATAAAATATTTTTCAAGTTACGTAATGAACCAGTTTTATATTTTAGGTCGCTCCGCCCGTGCGTGACTCGGCCCGGAAAGGGGTTGGTCAGCGAAGGGATAAGCACGAAGGGTGCTTTGTTATAACGGACTTTGCATAGTAAACGTACATCGTTGTTTGCATGTAGTTTACGCCTGAACCGATAAATGAAGCAAGATTTTGATGTTGGAGTTGTGATTTTGTTTGAAGGAAAACTTAAAAAGCGATTGTCGACATTTTTGAAGAATAGCACGAAAAATACTTGTTTTTTTTCAGTTGGAGGAAATTATCGGATATGTGGGAGTTGTACTGCACTAAAACCTCCAACCGCTCACACTCAGCGTCCGTCTGAGGCCAGAACCCAACACGGGATTATGAGGAACGTCGCGACGCGTTACGCTCTCGGCACACTTACCCGTCGCGCCGCCCCCGCGAAAGTTACTAGTCAGATCTTAATTAAATTTGTATGTAATTAGTCTATGTATCTGCTTTCATAGAAAAGGGAGTTATCGATAACGGTTAATTCAGAACGCAAACGTGACTAGAATATGTTTTCAATATCCACATATAGATCAAATACCTACTTCAACAAGCATATATTTTACTAAAGTAAACAAAACTTTGAGTCGACTTTGATTTCTTTGAATAGTGGTATCACTAATCCATAAACAACTATACCAAGAAACCCATTTAAAAGTACACGTCCTACATATTTTTACAAAGTATAAAAATAGACGTGTATTAAGTGCGCGGATATATAAACGTATATAACAATGGCCTAGTGTGGCACAATGGCGGGCGCGCTACACGCCATGTCATGTGGTCGTGTCGTCAGAATGCAGATAGGGTGGGCAGGATTGTCGGCGCCCTGGGGTGGGGTGAATGGGATAGCGGGAATGAACTGTTGAACAATTCGTAGATTACAAGACAATGTTGCTGTTGTTACGTTTTACCAGTTGAGAATTTAGTGAGATGCGTGACGTTTTCATGGGTTAAATAAATAGTTTTGATAAATCAATGAAAATGAAGGACTATCGTTACAATCGTTCATACACGGGTAAAACTCTGTTACATTACAAAAAAAAAAAACAATTAAAGTCGACTAGAGGTGAATAGGAAGGTCTTTAAAGGTAGTTCGCAGCGACCCTTCAGTGTCCCCTGACATTAAAGAGGTCCATGAGCGTCTTACGATCAGGTGGCCTGTTGGCTTATCTGCCTACGAGGCGATAAGAATAAACTTTTATACTCTGAATGAGTCGAGAGAGAATTTAACTGTCTGGTCTTCTTGGTCACAGAAAAACTTGGGGCGTTCTAGCAGTTGGATGTTTACAAACATGATTCACGCTACAGCTCCAGCTTATGATTACTCGTTGTAATAGCGACCCCACAAATTCAAAGTACATTTAGTAGGAAAACGCCGCGCCTCATTCTCATTCAGTGTCGATACTTTTAACTGTTATCGATAATGTCTACATATTGTATGTTTATTGGAAAACGTTTTAGATGTCTTAATGCTTGCTCGTGTCTGTCTACGGAATTTATTTACGTTTTTGAAATGCTCGAAAGTAGACTTTAGAAGGTACCAAATATGAGATACACAATTTTAACCAACGTTTTAGAAAATAGTGTCTATGAAATTGACAAAAAGTAAATATTTAGAAATGAACATATTATCTATCCACCAGGAGTACTTTTAACAGTCCGATGTAAGCACAACATTCCATTGTCTTTACATTTTTATGATTAATTACTATAGTTTTTTGAGCGATAACTTCTGCGGATTGACCAAAAGTTGATTAAAACAGGCAGTGAATAATTACATGTCCATTCCTTTTACCATGAAGGTATGCAATCGCAATTTGCTGCAATTATTTGTAAAATACGAAACATTGTTTTTGTTGGTTTCTATTTATATACTCTCAATTATAATTATGTACAACCTATAATTATAATGGTAGTGTGGTCATGTAACTATAAAATATTTTCGAAGTAAGGCGATTACATACTTGCAAATCTTTATAATTGTGCTAAAAGTAATTAAATGTAGTAAAACACTAAATATACTCTACTCGAAATAAACATACATTAAGTCAAGTTTAATATCCTGTAAAACATTTAAAAGCTTATATAATATAATATTATGAGGCTAAATAAAAAAACACCAGTCATTCATTATTTTACACCTTCCACAAAACAGGCGTCTGTACCAGCCCGTTCTATTGCACCCCACGACGCCATTTGCTTTTGTGTGAAATAGGGTGGATTGAGTTTAGTTTCAGTTTTTAATATATTTTGACATAAAAGAAACACATTACGTTTCTGTATTGTAACTACTCTAAATCTAATATTTGCTAATCATGGCAGGAAGCGATAATCGGCTTCCTGTCACTATCTTAACATTGACTAGGTATTATGTTTAATTTAAGGTGTAGGTTTTCCTATTGTGAAATAAATAAATAATTATTTTAATTATTGTTTTATACATTAAAGACATACGTAAGTAAATAAGAAAAAATGTAATTATTAATCGATAGTTGAGTCTCTCGTAAATATAGCATCTAGATCAGTATGTGTGCTTTTACATGTTTTATGCTTTTAAAGATAACTTTAAAAAATTTTTAGTCCACATTATACCCTTCAAAGAAAGATAACTTAGTTAGAGAGCAGATCTTCTGCTCATAACTCCGGAATAGCTCTTAAATAATCTAATAAATCGAAGAACTGATGCCCGATGGAGTAGACGGGTTCTAGAGTGGAGACCGCGATGTGGTAAACGTAGTGTTGGGCGCCCCCCTGCTAGATGGAACGATGACTTAAGAAAGGTGGCCGGTAACAACTGGATGAGACGAGCAGAAGATCGAGCTGGCGTATTTTGGGAGAGGCCTATGTCCAGCAGTGGACGAGTGTGGGCTGATGATGATGATGATGAATCTAATAAATAATCAGTGATGATGTCAACAGCACAAACTACAATAGAACCCTTGTAATATCTTAATAGACCATCTTCTCATTTTTAAAGTCAGTCAAAAGATATGCGTACTCAAATAGGAATTCGAAATCATCCAGTTTAACATGAACACAATGGAGGAGCGGATATTTGCCTGCGTCCGGCCGGTTTCGGTCCGGTGCTTGCCGGACGGCCGGACAGACCGTTAAATAGAGACGGGTATCAGCTCCATCGGACAGGGTACACTGCACATGGTGCTATAGAACAGGGACTGATATGGACCTTATTGTAGCTCGGACATTCCACATTACAAAATTGAATGTGTAATATTTCAATAGATACCTATTTCATTAAAAGTTTGAAACAATTCTACAACAGTTTTTCTTAACAAAAATATTGTGTACACTTTTCAACTAAATTAATATTTCGATTGCATTTTACGTGTAATTAGCAAATAATAAACAATTTGAAACCGTCCTTAAACTAATTAATATAAATACCGTATTAGAATTTATGTCCAATAATATAATAGTAATGAAAAGTGTATTTTGATTAAATATACAACGTTTAATCGTTTTTTGTTACAATTTTTTAAGCAAATTTGAAATGATAGGGTATGCAGTGCGTATTTGCTTGTATGAACTGCACGCCGCTGCCTATCTTGCCTATCTTAGCAACAAACACAAGTAGTCGCGTCTATCTTCTATCTTGGTTCTATCAAAGTTAGTCAAGACAACCCTCGTTGGGAGAACAGGCCTTGGTCACGAATTGGCAAATCTATTGTATAAGCATTATAAACATTTTCACAATAGACATCTTACCCAATTCCCACGTATTTCCAGCTTTGTCATGTACTTAAAATATCCAATTAACCTAAAAAACGTGACTTATAGAAATATGCGTACAACCTTCTAAAGTGACATTTACTGGGCATGGAGAATCGTGAATTTATACTACAGTAATGATGAAGTTATTTCTGTCCGTTTGTTTTTGAGAAATTGGGTAATGGGTATTAGTGAGTTAATATAGTATGCGTAGTATAGTATAGTGTTCTATTCTAGCATAGGTAATACTGAGTTCTGCGCCACTTTAAAAAAAATACTTTGGCATCTATTGAAAAACGAGAGCTTTCTTATAAAAACACCTAATAGTATAGAAATGTAAGAGCCCCAATACTTTAACATTGCAAAAGGTTCATGAGCGACGGTAACCCCTTACCATCAATTGGGCCTTAAACTTATTTATCAGTTGCAAAAGTCTTTCTCACGATAACTCACAAATCTGCAATTATAATTATATCATTCCTAAACACATAACAAATTTCATACATCCACAACACAAAATTGGAAACAAATACATGTAAAGCCATAGGAAGGTTCTAGTTATGTCTAAAATGGTATTCGTCAAGGAGACACGCTAGGGCACGCGCAAAGACAGGTGCGTACACAGCTGTTATGACTGCTGAACTATGACGGCGGGTCAACAGCTGGAGGTTTGAAACACTCTAAAACTCTTAAAAAATAGTAATATGCTTATTTGTTTTAGTCATTATATGCTAAACATAACTTGCGTTCTTTTATTTAACTCTCGTATCTTTTATTCTTTAAATGGTAATGTTATTAAATTAATTTTACCAAATATTATGATTTCATTCGCATCTGTAATCTCTAGTTTAAAAATATAATAACTTTGTAGTTTTATTGTGAAAATACAAAATAATCTTTCAAATTAAAGTAATTCATATTTTAAAAAGTACAGAGTATCGTTCAACTAGGATCGAATTAATTTAACTATGTAGGTATTACGTTTCTCCATAGAGTAGACCGAAACTCAGATTAAGTTAAAAGTATCTAAGATAAAGATAGACCGGCTATCTCATATAACGATTCACTAATAGCCCATTGCGTATTGAATAATATGAATACTTAGCTTGCCTGTGCAACATTATTTGCACCACAAACGGTGTTTTACAAGTTTTACTTAATTAAATTAGAACTTATTATACTCCTATGCTTTCTTCTATTTTAAAATCGTTTTAGTAGAACCAAAGTTCCCCAAACAGCGTCACAAACATCATGACATTTTCTCTTTATATAGATTTTTTAATATCACAATTAATTTGAGTCTCATTATATTGAACAAATTCGACATATTTCCAAGAACATTACTTGTTACATTTTCTCACAGAATCAGCTTCGTTTAGCCGCTGTGTGGTCTTTAATTGAAATGCGACTGATTAAGCAAGATTCAATAAGATTAAGCAATTATGCAATCTTCATTTGCATGCTCTGTATTGATTTAGTTGATTATTCTACTAAGTACAGTTAATCTGAAATGTATTCGCGTTCGTATTAATATAGAAATAAACTGAATTTAGGTGTCTGTTTGTAATTCCAAATGATTTTCCTAAACAGAAGTATTATGATAAGTGACATATGGTTAAAAATGGACAAGATGAAACGGTTTGCAGTAATTGCAGTGCATGTTTGCATATATTTCTTTTCTGACTATTAATTTGTGTACCAATCTTGAAAATTGGAAGTTTGTAATTCTCACTTTTGTAAAATATATTACTAAATCCAAGTTGTATTGATAGTAACCCGCAGTAGGTAGGGTATATCTCGCCATCGTCGATCTTCTTTTACCAATGTATCTAAGGTTTAGAAAGTAACAATTTAATTTATTCATCTTGTGACACAGAGGAAGTCGCGAGATTCATATAGTTTATGTGTTTATTTGTAAACAAACTGGTATTGACTGAATTAACGGATAATAATATGTACATAGTAATATATGTACAAGATTTCTAGCGGTATTTTCAAAAAGGAATGGCTAAATTTTTCTTTATTATGCACTTTTTTAGATAATATCTTCTGGCCAAATTTAGTTATTTTGTCTATTGTTTGCAATTATTTAAGTTAAATATTATAAAGCTGCCGAATTTGTTTGTTTGTTTGTTTGTTTGTTTGAACGCGCTAATCTCAGGAACTACTGGTCCGATTTCAAAAATTCTTTCCGTATTGGAAAGTCCATTTATCGAGGAAGGCTATAGGCTATGTTGTATCCCTACACAGACGATAAACAGACGACAATAACCGCTATAAATAATAAATAAATATTTTTCGTTTACATTAAACGAAAAATACAACTTGTGTATTCACTACTCATTTTCTTATTTATAACTTAGATAATATTATTAGCTGTATGTTATTAGTAAGTTATATATTGTTATTAGTTAGTTATATATTTAATATTTAAGTTTATTTTTCAGATACATCTTAGAGTGTATAAAATAGTATATAATTTGTACTTGAAAAATATACTAAAATATATAATATGACATCACAACCAACTTAAACATAACCTCAAAACTAATTTACTAACCATATCATTGCCTAACCTCAGAAACCACATTTTCTAAAACAAAAAACTTTTTAAGTATATGCGCATAGCCTTAACGAGCACATTATTATTGTTTGGTATTGTTTTTTAGTTAAAATGACAGGTGTGCGGGCGACGAGCGGAAGGCTCTATTCAGTTGAGTTCGAACCTGCGCGGGAGTTGATTGTACCTCGCGAGCGAATATTGTACGAGAAAAATCGTGAATATATAGTGTGTGAAATTGTTTGTGTGTGTGTTGTTTTGTTTTTCGTGGACATTTGTTTTAGAGGATATTTTTGGTGAGTTGTTTTTTGTTTTTAGGGTACGTAAGATTTTTCTTTGTAATATTTTGTGGACTTTTTAAATAAAATTACAACATTTTTACGCTACTGTTTACTACAAACAGAATCAATTATTGGAAAAATTATGATGAGAATGATCAAAAAAGATTTTCATGAATTATTAATTTGTATTTCAAAGATTATTTCATATAGGAACAAAATTATTGGCCCAAAACAGTTTATAAATGTATAATGGGAGTTAATATTGGCAAGCAAACTACCATACAATGTAAAATTTAACCTCGAATGAGTCATCACACATCGAATACAAACAAACAATCATTGTGGAATATATTATTAGATGTAAATAAGTTTGAATCGAAGTTCGACACACTTATCATCATTAACGTTTGGCAAAAAAATGTGAAACGATACCGCATTGTAATATTTGCTATTATAATTATTAATTAAATATATTACAGTATAGAAGAAGTTTTGTATCTAATAATTTACTTTTACGAAACAAATATTATACCATGATATTATATTACTCATTTTATAATTGTAATTATTAACAGAAAATTTCACTTTTTTTTTTTTTTTATTGCCATGTAGGCAGACGAGCTAACGGCCCACCTGATAGTAAGTGGTTACCGTCGCTCATGAACCTCTGCAATGTCAGGGGACACTGAGGGGTCGCTACCTACGACCTAACTTTAAGGACCCTCCTCAAGCCTCGTTTGAAGAAGGACAAGTCATAGCGCTCAGGGAATACCTTCCTACAATTATATTATTTAGTGACATAATATATTACTTTATGGTGTTTATTAGAGTATAAAAATATTATATGTTCTTTACCTTTTGATTTTAGCAGAAACAGATAATATATTAGGTACGCATAATAGTTCTAATACAGCTTTTGTAAAATAATGTAAAATATTTTTTTTCTCCAAAATGGTAATACAAAAATGACAAGAATATTGAAACTTGTTAAATGTTGTCAATGTTTAGAAATTGTATGATAAATGTATGGTCGATGAACTTTTGAAAAAGTGCTTTTGATGGCACATGAACACGTAAACTTATTCAGTTTTGTTTTTATTACGAATTCAGATACGATATAATAAAATTAGTGTGGGTATGCAGTTAATACGAATATTTTGACGAAGGATTTTAACGAATCAACGTTTAAGTGTGATGTGTGTCTTTGATTTTAATAATAATTTCCAGCCCTCTTTAAATTATATGAAAACCGACTGATAAGCGAACAAACTATTTCATCTCTTTCTTCTTTTTATATTCGTTTGGCTTTCTAGTATATCTCGAATATTAATAATAATAAATTATTTTTTATCTACTTTCATTAATTAATCATATTATTTGGTCACAAGCTTGCAAATAATATTATTACCTAATGTTACACGAGCGAGTATGAAAAAATACAGTCATAATAAAAATTATTCCAATATTGTGGTAAAAAAATATTTCAATCAGCAAAAATAACGAAAAATTACCATTTAACTCATAAAATACCTAAAAACTACTCTGAAAGTGTTCCACGACCGTTACAATTTTTAAATATCAATTTCCAGTTAATTTAATTATGAAAATCGATTTATGAAGGCACCTATGTGCGTCAATCCCACCGTCTAAGTAGAGTCGTGCTCCAAATTAATGTTTGTTGCTCGTAAGCTATATTTATTTAAGCTTTTTTTCGATCTCACCATGTCTTGTGACCTTTAAGTTCAAGTTGGTGTAATTATATGGGCACTGCCGATAAAAATAAGGTCAGTAACTCATCTGTAATTTTACGCTGGTTTTTGTGACGAGACATTTGGGAGTCTGTGTGTTTCTTGGTGTTTTAGCAGTAAGGTATAAGCTACTGGTGTTTTTTAGGAATTTTATAAGTTCTAATATGTGTGACTTCGAGGCAGTTGTGAGAACACATAAGTTTGTCCATTGTGTGACAATTTTACTTGAAAATGCGATAGTTTGCTTCGCGTTGTGGCATGTCAGAATTTTCGCGCTATTTTATACAATTTCGCTTGATTGAATAATTGTACAAATCATTATGAGCAAACGTGTCTACATAAACAGTATACTGAATTAGATATAACTTGCTTTTTTTGCTTGCTTGTTTTACCAATAAAGATAAGCAGTAGTGTCAATTTCAATTGATTGTTATTGAAAATCCATACCTAATAAGTATTAGTAGAGAGAAAAATACTAATTTCAGATACTTTCAATAAATATAACATTGTATACAGTCTTTATACTGCTCAATATTCATTTTCAAAACGTTTTGAACAAAAATATCAATCGCTAAATAAATAAAGCGGCAAGAACCAATTTATAATAGCATTTTGGAATTTGAAATAGTCCGTGACAAATAAATTTGATACAAACATATTGATCGTTAAATATTCTGCATCACATTCACAAATATAACCACACCAAATGTAGGCGTTTTTAATGTTGCATTTACATATTGGATCGCCAACGTCCAACACATAAAACAAATGACGGTGATGGCCAACCAACATGGCCAAACGGGGGTTGCCCGGCATTGAAACCATGTGAAACACCGTTGGCCTGTTGTCATTTGCGTGGAAATTGGTGATCCAATATGTAAACGTACCATTAGACCCTCTCATTTTTGTTTCAAAATCTTCAATATAGTCATAATAAACATGACACTTTACATTTTTTTGCATTTTTTGCAACATTGTAAAATACAATCGACTTCAAATTTTATTGAAACCACAAAAATTCAAACCAAAACAAATAATTGAACGATAAAATACTGCTTATCCTTTATTGAAAACAAATTTTGTTGCTAACGAAACCTTAAATAGTTGAAATGATTACGAACTTTAACATTTTGCAAATAAAGTTGATATTTCTTCGAAGACTTGTGTTTACTTAGTTTTATATGACAACTTAGCTTATAAAGGTTGTATGTGAAAATCCTGGGGTGGTAATTTGTCGAATGCAATGCCTGGGTGTGTTAAATTACACCCGGTCTGTACCTCTAAATCTTAATTTGAAAAAGATTTATATGTATCACAACACCACTGACTAAAAACAGAGGAAAACATCGTGAGGAAACCTGCCTATTGGAAAATGATTCTAAAAATCTTTCGAAGATATGTGAAGTCCCTAAGTCGCTATGGGTAAGTATGGTGGACTAAATCTTAGCTTTACCCCTCTCCTGAGTCCAGCAGTGGGCAGTAATAGGTTGTAATTAAACATTAAAATGCGGTTAGGAATAAAAGAATATATAAGTCTTTTAGTCTTTTGAAGTTATGATTATCCTCGGAAGAATTTACTACTAGTTATGATGCAAGATGTAAGGGGTGGGCCATAGCCTCCGAGGTGGAAATGGGCTTCATCTGAAAAGACGATTTTCGGTAAAAATGCTCATCTTCGGCCAAACGATCTTCTGCCCATTGGGCGAACCGAAAACGTCTCATTTCTTAAATGTCAAACCTTTAACTAAATTATGAACACAAATTGAATGACATTTGAGCTGTCATTCGCTAAATAAACAGTAGTTCAAAATGCATACGTTACATCGCTCACCCTATAATTAATTACTAATATGTATAATTTTATTTTAGTAACTTAACTAAGATTAAGCGCAAATCCCAAACTAGTGAAGTTAGAAAGATCTTCCTTTAATCAACAAAACATAATAAGAATATCAAGAAATAAATAAAAAATACTATCTGTTCTTTTCTGAGCTGTTATTAAACATACAAGTTGTAAGTAATAAAATAAATAAATAGAAATACTAATAAAATAAATTAAAAGATGACTAAGTGAAATCCTAATTCATACTTTAAAATAATCTGTAATAATAAATTCAAATGCAATCAAAAGATATCTACTGCATTAGCTTACACGAAAAAAAAAACTAAAATTAAATGCATCTTGTACACTTATGAATATTTATTGGTGTTTCGAGTTTCATTTTGGTTCAATTCTGTTATTTTTAATTTAATCATAAATACTATGACTTTAAAAATAAATTTGGACGTTTGTATTATAATTTTATGTAAATAAAAATCTATTGTTACGTTAGTAGTTTAAAAATAAATGGATAATATTTTAAGTTTATAACGTAATCAGTGTACATCAATGGTCAATCACATCTATAATTTTATTATAGTTTTAAAATTTAAAAACTTATTTTCTTATTAAGAGTCTACTTCTAATCGAAATTCTGTAACTAATTTTGGAAATGTTCCTCTATTATTTATATTTTATATGATAAAGTCATTTTAAGAGCTTAAAATGAATCAAACCAATGCCTAAATAAGTTACGTCATGATCTACTATATTGGGTAGTCAGAAATCAGAATATAACTATTAATATAGATAGATAGATAGAAAATTCTTTATTGTACACGAAAATAAATGTATATGGGCGAACTTAATGCTAAACAGCATTATCTACCAGTTAACCCTGGTGTAATGTGGATAGTATAAGGTAATACAACATATATAGCATGCATAATATTATTATGTATTGGAACATACGTACATGCTACATGTAACGTTCCTCACTAGTTAATCGACTATATGCATAGCAGTAGGTGATGGTCTTTACTTAGTTCCTTAATTCCCGGTCGAATTATAAGACATAACATTTTCAAGGTCTGAGTGAACTGATCTTTGTTTATGTGTCCGTCTACCTATCTTTCTATAGGTAATACCAATGAATATACGGGATTGTTCAATGTAGTATATTTATTACGATTGAAAAACTCTTTAAATTATTTACTTCTGAGAAGACTCATTAACTCTTCTTCGGCTTCCTTCACCTTATGGCTTAAGTAACCACATGACACTAGTTCCTCTAGCACTGGTATGATTCTTACTTATCCTTCTCCTCAGATTATTTAGTTAAAATACTTAATAATTCCTATTCGTACTTTAATTGGGGTTAGCTAATCTGAAGTCATCCAAACCGGCCCACGTCAGCCTACGAAACTTTTGAGAAATTATCGCAACCTTTACCAGCGAAGTCTCCGGTATTCTTCAATAAATTAAGCCATTGTTCTGACTTTCACTAAAGATTGTATCTCGATTATTATAGAAACAGTAACGCAATATCGATCTTATTTGATATTACACTGACTGTTGCGTATTTCGTATAGTATTTCGGTTTTGGTATTATTTTGATTACGTGATCTAGTAGAAAGGGTCAAGTCTTAAATATAATATGATAGTCGAATCAAGAGGCAGGACACCGGTTAGTGTAGGGTTAGTAGGGTTGCATTTTGAAATGGCATTTCCAGGAAAAGTACTTCAAAAAGTGATTTTACCGATATAAATAAAAATGCCTATTATAATTCTAATGAACTATATCTGTATAAACATTGTATAATTTATTACAGTAATTAAAAATATAGTTAAATTATATTATCAAAATTATCACGCTCTTTAGTAAGCCAAATTTGAGTATGGGATCGATGTCTTGATGTCTATTTAAAAACAATCATAATGGATTGTACTTATTATTTCTGTAGTATTATATATAAATATAAATATATATATAATGTATAATAATAAATATGTTGGGCGCCCCCCATCTAGGAACGATGACCTAAGAAAAGTGGCCGGTAACAACTGGATGAGATGAACAGAAGATCGAGCTCAGTGGCGTATTTGGGAGAGGCCTATGTCCAGCAGTGGACGAGTGTGGGCTGATGATGATGATGAATAAATATAGTATATAAATATATATATATATATATATATATATATTCTTCATAAAGAGAATAGATTGGATTGTCTGTATAGTATAACAATTTAACACTTCAACATATGAAAATTAAGATACATTATAAAAACTACATAAGTTATTGAGAGAAATTGTGTTACCTTATTGTCGTGTAAAACTATTTTTCATGCACAAGTACGTTAAGAGGCCCATAAACTAAAAACTGCCATTAAACTTTAATGTTTCCATTAAATTTATCTTAACAAAATAGGCGTATAGTTACGGAGGCGCTCGGTAATGTCACAAAATAACTTAACAGAAAGAAATCTTGATACAAATGGCTTTGACGAAGGGACATATTTGTATTTCTCATAGACACGGAATTCTATTTGGTGTTAAACGAATTTCAAATGTTTCAGATACGTCATGTATACAAACGCATAAAAACGTGTGTTGGGATATTATTGAAACCACAACATAATATTACTTCATTTATTGTATTTATAGAATACAATAAAATGATATAAAAAGTAAAAGAAAATTAAATGCGACTTATCTCTATATGGCTAGAAAAGAAGTGTCATAGCGCGAGACAGTCATCGCGCTATGGAAATCAAAGAGTTTTAATTAAAAATAAAATATAAAAAGTTTATATGTTCAACATGGATTGAACAACGTGTAAAAAAATTCTCGTTTAAGTATTTAATTATTTACTTGTTTAATTATTTTTTTAAATATTTATTAATACTTATTTAAGTATCTGTTAACGATAGGTAAACCTATTATGCTACACAAATTATTTCATAATTTTTCTTACCATGAATCCACCTATAAAATAATATTATCTTCGTTGCAACAAAAAGAATCATCAATCATCGCATACATGCATATAAACGGTAGGATTGAGAAATCTCTTTTTTAAGTCGGATAAAAAAAGTCATCTATGTTGACTACCCTAGTGCCAACGGTACTTGTCAATGGGGTACATACATAGCCTTTACATCTGTATGTTATAGTCATGTGGTACAATTTGGGAATTCCATTGTGTTTGTAAGTTTGTCGCTACCTCGACAGTTTATTTGACTTATCTACGTAAAGGCGCTGTCGTGGTGGAAGATATAGCTAGCTAAGCAATTGTCGTCTATAGGTAAATGTTGTGAAATTTGAGTTACTAGAAATGTCGTTTTATTCCAAAGTTCCAGAATTTCGAAATACAAAGAACAATTAAGTCGAAAAAATCACTTAGTTTGTGAATAATGCCCCCAGCCCGGGTGATTTGTAATATTATGTATTCTATCATCTATTGAAAAGTGTAGAATATAATTGAGCCTACCGTACCCAGTGTGAATATACGTAGCCCAGGCCTTGTTTTTAGGGTACTATCAAGGGCAATCGTAGACACACCATAACAATATGATAATTAAAAAAGTTTTACAGATTTCAAAAACAATAGTGGGTTCATTTCGACAATTCTATCACCCGACTTCGGCTTGGAGAAGATTATATCTACACCCAGTATTAAACCTTAATATCTTTTTAACCTTTCCTTAATTGTCCACATTTTTTCCTTTCAAAAACTACCAATACACCCAGTATGGGGGTGTCGCGACGGGAAAGTGTGCCATAGTGCGTAACGCGTCGCGCCACCCCGCATAACCCCGTGCTGGGTTCTGGCCTCAGCCGAGGTTCGGACGCTGAGTGTGAGCGGTTGGAGGTTTTAGTGAGGTTCAACTCCCACATACCCCACCCGCGGGGCGGGTGTGGATCAGGCGATTTCCTCCAACTAAAACAAAAAAAAATACAACCAGTATTAAACCTTGACAGATACTGCGCTAAAGTCCTAAACCTAAACTAAACTCCTCCTAAACTCCTGGTTTTCAAAAACTACCAATAGTTTAAGTTATAGTAAATCTACTATCTCATAGTTAAACAGCAGTTTTACTAATCGCGGGTAGAGGCGCGCGGGGTATCGTCGCCGGTTCATACGCGTGCGATGAATGTTAACCACCGCGACGTGCTCCACGGCACAAGATTATTGTACTTTGTACATTACTTTTATTATTACTGCTACGTCCGAAATAGAACCAGAAATTCGTCATAAACATTTTAAAGTTTTAGACGAAGTTAAGTTCAAGAATGTCGTGTTACTTAGTATTTGTGAAGTAATCATTTTTATTGCCTATTTTAGAGGCCTTCATACTTTAAATTCCTCTACTAGATAGAACTAGAGATCCTCAGAAGTCACAAAGACCACAATGTAATTTTCTTGATGAGACTTTAGATAATTTTTTGAAACAATGATCGATGAGCCCAAAAAGTTTTAGACTGGTGACGACTAGCACAAAGTGAGAAAATCTTAAACACGAAGGGAAGTCAGTGGCAATCAAACAGTGCTGTATTCCATAAACGTCTACTGCTGGACATAGACCTTCCCCAACCAATATTGATGCTCAGGATTGGTCGATGCACGATATTTGGTGGAATCTTATGTCCAGCAGTGGATATTTACGGCCTAATGATGATGACAAACATACAGAACTATAACAACGTGATAATTCCTTAAATAATTGTTCTAGAGTTGTAGTATTAAGCAAAGATGTTGTGCATCATGCCTAAATGGTTAAATTTGGACTTTACTAACTCTTCGTCTGCTTCGTTAGCTCTTTCAAGTGTTTGTATAACCGAATAAGTTCAAGTTGTTGACTTCCTGTGTATTCAGATACGATATTTGGATCTTCAAACGAGAAAGTTATGACTCTTTAAATTGTTTACGTAAATAAATATGTTGGTTTTCGAGGTTTATATTTGTAATCTTAAAAATATTTATGGAATTCTCTTTTCAAATTTTGTTGAAAAATGAATGAGTGTGATGTGGATTGATCCGTCCATTGAATTGGAGATCATCCTCACCCCATCAAATTTATCAGTCACGATTAATTTCTGGTCATGGCCACCTATTTTTTTTAATTTTTTTTTTATTGCCATGTAGGCAGACGAGCCAACGGCCCAACTGATAGGAAGTGGTTACCGTCGCTAATGAATCTCTGCAATGTCAAGGGACACTGAGGGGTCGCTACCTACGACCTAACTTTAAGGACCCTCCTCAAGCCTCGTTTGAAGAAGGACGCGCAACATTTACGAGCAACATGGCCGAAAATTAGAAAGATTCTTCTGAAGCACACATTCGATAGTCTCTATTCCTTTTCCAAAGTTTTTTTTCGATAAATAACCAATTATAACCTACCATAAACTTGTACTATGTGAACTTGAAACGGTAAATAAAGTATATTTGAGTGAACTGAATAAGATATTTAACACAAAAGTATCGTAGCGTCATGATCGCAGCGCAAGTCATCTCTAACTGATAGCAATTATTTAATGATCCATCTCTATTGTAAATATTTAATCTAATCTAATCTAAAAATAACTTACATAAAACTGTACTTTTTTGATTAGTTTTCTATGCGTTAGTTAATTATATACGTTCTGGTTTACATGCTTTTATCTTCTTAGTAACTTTGCTTCTTTAGTCGTTCTGCGTCTAACTTATTATGTTTATATGCGTTGAGTTTTATATTTGTATGTACTAGTAACATACATAAGACGTTCTTAAAACACATTTTAAATGTAATGTATGAAATCGGTATGAAGAACAAAGCGGGTAAGTAGTTCTTATTATTATGAAATGAATTATCCTTCAACAACCGAGGTTAGAAGATCTCTCTTCATGCCTATTTTAAGGAATCCCTTAAAAAGATGTTAAAGGTAGCGGCTCCGCTGTTTCGCCTGTCATTGCCAACCAAGGCTCAAGGCTCACTTATGATCAGCTCTCTAGTGAGCAGACCCGAGTCTACAGTATGGGCAAAACAGTACTGTGTTACAGTTACTTTAACTGGGAACTTTTGTATGAAATCTCGAATCTAACAGTAAAGAGTGGTAAATGTATATGAATGTTGATTAAATATAATTTGATACATTGACCCCGTGTATAAGAATAGAGCTCAATTAGTAGGAGTCATTACGTATGAATCTTGTGGCTTGACTCATGAACGTAAGGGCTTGTGCAAATAGACAGTGATGCGACCAAGGATGCCTTGAAAAAAGGTGAAAATTTAATTAATGTTTTTTTTCTGTTTATTTTTGTTTCATAATATTAGAGAAACTTATAGCTAGTAGGTACCTAATAAATTACGTATACAGGGTGGATTTGTAACTTTGGACAATCTGACGTGGGGTGAATCCGGTCGGATAAAATTAATTTGAAAAATTAAGACTATAGTTTCTAAGCTGTAACTTGATTAAAACTTATCAAGACCTCTAAATCATAGCTATTCTTATAGTTTTAGTTCAGTTAAAGAGATCTTAACATAAACTTAACCGGGCTGCAACACAACGCATCAGCCGTCTGGGTCCTCTTAAACATTTTATATCACTAACACTTAAACGGGCCGCAAATATTTGTAAAATTTAATAACCTCACAAAAATTGTCGTCACAGATGACGATGCATTACGAATTATGCGCACTTTTTGAAATGACAGTCCAATACAGAATTTTAGTCGCAACAGTTATATGTGGCATGTGAAAACGCCTTAAGTGAAACAAGTTTGAATTTTTGCAAAGTACTTGTACGATCTTAATGCGTAGCGTAGGAGCACATAAATCGTGTTTTTGTGTGTTTCTCGGTAATTCCAGCCAGTCTAGACAATGATATGCAAGATACTTGTAACTAGGGTTTTGTTCTAGAGAAGTTTGAAAAAGTTGTCATAGTATTGCTTTGGAATTGTAAGGAACTGCTTTGTTTTGAGTTTGGGAAGGGTGGGTACCTATTGATATTTCGAGCGCTATGATATGCACCTCTTTTAACGAGATTTATGAAAAGTCCTGTACGATGAACGGTGATGGTTGGTCGTGGTTATGGCTCTGCAATGTCAAGGCATTCGTTTTTCATCAGCAACGGTAACCGCTTATCATATAGCGGGTCGTAAGGTCGTTTATTGTAGCATTTTTTTTGTACCACTATCTACTACTCCTCTGTCGTAATAAAATAAATTTCAAAGAATAACAGATATCTCACGATTAGTTACGAAAAAAGACATAAACTCAAAAAAAAAAATGGTTTTAAGTTTCTTAAAAGGGCATGTCCTAATGGATTATCCTCTCAACCCACGTCAGACCATGTACCACAATGTAGCTGCGTGGGCTGAGCCTTCTTAAGAAGGTGAAAGTATTTTTGACAATCATGGTATACATTTTTTGATAGGTTATATTATAGTATATGAAGTTTGGTTAAAAGTTTGTTTGTTAATTGACACAACAAGACACAACACAATTGACAAGTTTGTTTACATATCAATGTAAAGGGTCCCATCAATGGCAAGTCGATAGAGAATAGCTCATCTCTTCCCAGAAAAAAAAACTGAAAAAAACGCTGTTACTTGTTTAAGGATAGATATTTCGAATAAATAAGAATATGTACAACTTACACTATTACTAAACGGGTTCTTACCACGATTATTTTTAATTGAGCGGTCCCGATATTTCAGCACTGTTTCAAGCGCCATGATCACGGGAAGACTGAGGAACTGCGGGTAGGTCATTTAAGAGCAGACAAATCTGTCTACCCTCTATCTCGTTCGTTTGCCGGTACCACTGGAACTCGAACTCACATTTCGACATACCACACTGACAGTATCGGCTGCCGTCTCAAAACTAGATTTTTTGGCTTTATTTACATCCTTTAGATTGCAAGCTCTAATAACACACTTATTAGAGCTTGCAATCTAAAGGGTTCATTAAAATTGACTTAACATTTATATTCATTATCAAGCCATATGCTATACAGGTTTGTTGATTATCAATCAATCTAGGTTGGTTTTAAAGACCTTGGTTATAACGTTACTTTATAGCTTTATTATGAACAAGTAACTAAGCACCAACAATCTAGTTTAGGGACTAACTATGTAGTAAGGATGTCGCGAATATTCGTGAAGACGTATGGGTATCTTTTAAGCAAAAGTCAAAGGTTTTGGAGTCAAGGACTAGCATATCAGTTGCTTCTTCCTAAAGTCATTTTAACCTAAGCGTATCTACTATGTAATAGATACCTACTCTAGATCTATGAGAGAACTTGGTTATTTCCCAAAATAGTCACAAGATGGTATTCCCTTACAAATTACCTTAGGGACGAAGCATGAGCTCTTCTGAAACCACAGGACTTTCTGTCAAAAAATTAATTTAGCATCGCATCATTTTTACCGAATATTCATTATATCTCTAGTAGGTATTTATTTATTTATTTAAGAATCACTAACAAGAGTACACTAATAATACACACTTATAGTATAAATCAAAGGTTATGACTATATGTACCCTTAATTAGAAGTGATTACAGCATGCACAATATAAATTAGATACAATAATAACATCACAAATTAAAAACAGTAAATATTATAAAATTAAAAATTATGATAAGATTAAAATTATTAAATATCATAAAAATAACACAATTCATATAGTAAATTAGAATCAAAATTACAAATCTTAAATAGTATATATAGAATAGCATAAAAGCCAATATTTGGTCCTAGATTTTGCTACAGAAAATAGGCAGTAAACTTTTTCCAGTACCTGAATGCTTAAGAGATTGTAAGTAGAGTTTTTAGGTAATATCAAAACCTTCATATTTTCTATAAGTTCCCAAACTTTGATATTATTCTTAACGTTTCACTTTTATCAGTCATACCAGCAGAGAAAACGATAAGTACTTTTCTTCGTTTGAAAGTATACAGACATTCCCAAAGTGATAAATGGCTGAGTAAACTGAATGCAGCGTGCATTTAAAAGGTCACACGTTCGTCATTTGGTGAGATTCAAGTCGATTCCTTTATAATAAATCATTTTAGATGTAAATGGTTAAGTTTGGGTAAATAAACTTCAATAAATATTGCCGCTGTCGTAAAAATCGAATTATTAGAGACAATTTAAACATTGGCTAAGTGCTAATCACACAAAAAGATCCAACTATCATTCACAAGGTACTTGAATGCCTTTTTTTACAAAATTACTTTTTCTTTGTAATGAGAACTAAAAGAGTTTGACAAACTTTTCAAATCAATTGAAAAATGGAACTATACGAATGATGAAATTACGAGTTTCCAATTCTTGATAAGAAGGCTATTGCGACTTTATTTTTTTTTTATTGCATGATAGATAAACGATTCTACTGCCCACCTGATGGTAAGCGGTCGCCGTCGCTCATGAACCTCTGCACTGCCAGGGCAATGAGGGGCTGTTATTTATCGCCTACCGATACAGGACTTTTCTTAAACCTCGATTAAAGAGAAATTTAGAGATAACTATATTGTTACAAGTAAATCCTTAACCCTTTAAAGAAATCATAAAATCTCCAATACTTCAAGTCAAACTGCCAAAACCTTGCCAAATTACAAACGACCCGCGAAGTTGTTACAACAGCTTCGTGAGCCTCAGTAACATGGCACGTGTTTTGGAAAAAGTCATTATTATTGTAACACGATAATAACTCGCATTATGGATGCCCTCAGCACTGTGTGAGAGCCATCAATTGTTGGTAATTGTAGCCGGCCTGGAGGTACGACGACTCTCTAATTGGGTACAAACTCGCCGACTCGCCGACGGTGAATTTCGCCTTTTCCAAAATGTCCAGAAAATGGCCCAGGGCGGGTCGTGGGCGATACGCTGTTTCCGGGGCCGACGTTATTAACGTGGTGTACAGATTACCCTAACTGTTTTTAATATAATATTTACACTAGAAATAAGTTTACTAATTAATTTCCATTGTATGGAAACTCCATAAAGGACCTATAATTACAAGTAGATCAGATCTACATATTAAGACCAATGAAACAAGAGAAAGGGACATTGATCAAAATGTAGTTTTTTTGCTTATTTTGTGTTCTTAATTATTTAAAAATCAATCTAAACAAACCGTATATCTGAATGAAAATCTCTGCAGCTAAACTGATGATATTAACGAGTTTTCTTTTAAATTATCCGAAAATCCAATATAAGTAATCCTGTCGTCTTTCAGACAATCAAAATGCCAATATATTTTCAAGTTACCTCCCGATCGGTAAAAAAACAGCAATTTTCAAATCATAATTTCGACGAAGGTAACTTATGCAAACGAACATGAATCACGATTTAGTGACTGCAATAAATAATTTCACTGGAAAAAAATCTGTTAGCATCGCCAAATTTGGTCGATTCATTAGTACGTCTGTATTGGCGTACTAAATGATAAAACAAACATGGTACCAAGACGATGACCTTCTGTTATATGAATGAAGTAACTTTGGACTATAAATATAGTTGTGGTAATAAATACTATTTATAGCTAAGCATAGTTGTAAAAACAAATTTATTTATTTAATACTTTTTTATACACCAGGTAAAGAAAATTACAGTGACTTATGGTAACCAAAAAATAAGCACAAAAGGCGAGTTTAACTCAAAAATGAGTTTACTCACAGCAAATCCATGAAAAAAAAATTATATGACATCGTACAGAGAGGTAGTGAAGTGTACTAAATAAACTATACGAATTAACTACATACAGATTAGCAGTCTAAGTACTGCCAATATATTACAATACAAAAAAATATATATAAAATTGTTGGTATTGTGAAACAAAAAGTAAGCATTGTAAACTAAATTTGTATGGTTTTCTTTACGCATACATTGTTAAGTATCGAATTGGATATATTAGAGTTCTTTATTCCATTCGTTTTTCTGCACTTATCGGTTTTACCTATAAGGAGTCCTATACTTATCGGGTATAGAACAAAGAATTCCTGTGTATAGACTATGATTTCGATTATGATCTGCTAATATTGGGCTTTCTATTTTACATATTATTCAAACCATCTTTACACAGTTTAAGTAGTAGATATTATTTATTGCCTCGTAGGCAGACGAGCTGACGGTCCACCTGATCATAAGCGGGGTAATCCCGTAATAAAGCTCTGCTAGCTTGTGCCATTTCTAAAGTATTTGAAAATAGATAAACTCACAACATGACAAACTAACAATCTTTACCTGTTTTAATATCGACATGAATAACAAGTTTCGAACGATATTTCCAATAATCCATAAGTTAGGTAAACGTTACCTGACAATTAGCAGTTACATTTCCACCTACACGAAAGGGAGTCAACGGTAAAGGCCATTTCAAATTAACACTTTCTAGAAAAGGTTGATATGTTACATAAAACATGTATAAATCTCTGTGAAGGTTTACGAGTCACAGGTTAAGAAATAGAGTAAAAAAACATTTAAATTTATAATAATTTGTATATTTAATATTATCGAAAAGAATTTAAAGCAGGTACCTATACTAAAAATATTAATCAAAATTCTACTATTTTCTCTGCGTAAAAAGTATACATATCCTTACTAAGTTTCAGCTTTTTAGTGTCTAAAGTTTGCGAGAAAAAACTTCGATGGCCATGGTGAAACTATAATGATTCCTTGTCTGGACTAAGGAACCCTATTAAAAAGGATTATGATACAAATGTAACAAATTGGCATATATTAGCATTTAACAACCCGAAACTTAGTAAAATAATGACATGTAAAATTTAATAGTTTCATACCTCACACCTGCATGTTATAAGTATAATATTGGATCATACAAATATTGTAAAAATGACGTAATAAAACACTCTATGTCGTCCAGTACTCTGTGCTGAGGTCAGTAGGGCGTAACAAAGCTATCGCCGACCGCTGCGTTCGTGTCCAGTATCGCTTTAAAATCTCGATTATTACCTCTTGGAGTATGCTTGGAGCCTCGATCGATTTTCATGTGCTGTATTTTGACTGCGTCAGTAAAATATACAGGGTGTTATTGCTCGGTGAAACAATACTTTTAGGGCTTAATCTATATCACATTTCAAATCATATACACATACTTTTGAAACGGAGATAATGACTTTATTTTCCCATACAAAGTTGAAAAATTATTATTTTGTATTATTTTTGACAACCCTACCCTGACCTACATGTGGCGTGCTATATCTATATGCTATTGTCACGCACACAGGCGCATCCGATCGCAATTTTAGAGTTCCGTACTATAATAAACTCCTACTAATAGAAAATTAATACGTAGTTTTGATTAGTTATAACTTATGATATATTATGCCTAGAAAACCCAGACTTGGTGGATGGCTTCTACATCAAGTATACTACTTGCTGTGAAAGTATTGTTTCATCGGATTTTAACACCCTGTATAGGTAATAGTATACAGTGCCTAACCATGAGAAAGATTTGATATCAAGTGATAACTGATCTGTGCAAGTTCGTCGCAGAGGAAAGAATGTCCTACCAGTTTTTATTTAGAACTATTAAATAGGCTATGACACTCACCTAGTTAGTAATGTTCTGTTAGTAAATGGATATTGTTTTCGAAAATTATGACTTTTTCTTTTACATTGTGGTATTTAAGTTCGTTTCGGTTCTATTATAATATAAATTGCCTACTGAATATGGGGACGACTTAAGAAAGGTGGCTGAAAGTAATTGGATATGATGATAAGAAAATCGGGCAGTTTGGGAGAGGCTTATGTCCAGCAGTGGAAGAGTGTGGGCTGATAATGATGAAAAAACATTTTGACATTAAGTATTCTACTAAAGAAAGAAAAAATTCTAAAGTAACCGAACTTAACCTCTAAAACTTTCAAAATGCACTCTTCAAGTTAAAGTGTGGTATGAATAATGAGTAATACTAATAAATCCTTCCGGCGTTGCCTGTCGTGACCGAGCCTTCATAGTTCCGTTGACCTGTGACTCACATTGTGACATAACTGTTCTGCTTTTATATATAGAGTTTTTTCTATGCTTTTTGTGGTAATCACGTGTTTGTGACGTAAGTTATGTTAAGTTGAGTGATTTATGTTTTTCTTGAATGTAGGTACTGTATTTGAAGTTACTGCGAATATGTAAGTGTGAGATTAATATTACTGCATAGTATAAAAAAAGTCGATTCACGCTGTTTATCTGACTATATCATGTGTCTTTAAAACTACGCAATGAAAAAGTAATTTAAGAGGAAGGTTTATGTGTATAATAGACACATAGTAGAAGAGAACTAAAATTTTTAGACGTTTTTGATTTAAAGTCTCAATTAAGCATATTTTTCTGCGTCAGCTAGTATGGTTACAAAATAAATACGATAAATAAGTTGATCACAATATCAGATGGGCCGAAAGGTAGTATAAGTACATAAAATTGATATGTGTATGTTTGTATTCCAATGAGTATCTTTTTTTAAATATCAAAACCGGTTACTTTATTAATGATTTTAAAGACTTATTTGAATATTGAATATGTTTTATTATGCTATGTTGCCTATGGTCATTGAAAATAAAATATATTGAAAATAATATATAAATAGTAATGTATAAAATATATTTTACCTAGATTAATCAGACGTATTGTGATTACAAAATATATAATCAATTTTCATATACAAAAAAAAACAATTCTAATAAATCGATTATTATAATAATATATTCGACGGTTATAGATGATTTTGTATGCGATACTAATTAATTATGTACTAAAAGTAACGCCTTAAATTTTCAACAATAACTTAAATATATTCCAAGCTTTTATTGATTTTAATGTGTTTAGCAATAAATTTAAAGTAGGTAAACGTGAGTCATATATACCCTCAGGGTTTCGTATGTTTTTTTAGAAATTAAATATACAATTTTAATAGGAATTAATCAATGATTTTTAATTATGCCTCTTAGCTTTTATAATTATTTTAACATTTCTGACTGTAGTGACAATATAAAAAAATATTAAAGGTACAAATAACGGCGTTATAGTTTTCAAGTTTTGCATTATTTTCATGAAAATCATTGGAGTAAGCAATTTTTGACCTTAGCTGCTTTTTTTTCATATTTAAACATTAATTAATCTGTTTGGTAAATTAATTAATTATTTTTATTTTTTAATTGCAGAACCCTAAATGAGGAAGAATATTTTACAATTTTATGTGTGACTTTTGTGTGTGGGTGTCTATTGTTTTTATGTACAGTCGCGAACAGTTGGTGGCACTTAATCATTCACATATTTTTTTAAGCTTTTAAAAAAACACCAATAATATAATAAATATTGTCTGGAGTTAATTTTTATTGACAAAGGAGGTAAAAAGGTGGCTTATTTAGAAATTACTTTTTTTTTAATACTTTTTATGTGAAAAACTTAAGAGATATCTTTAAAAGGGAAGAGAAGTCTATAGACATCATCAAATATTTTACAGTTTTGTAGTTGTAAGTTTCATGTTTCATATTATTAATTTAGATGCGACACGATACTATTTCTGCACTTTTTAAAAGATAAGGAATAATCATGTTTGTTTATTTATTATGATATAAATTAATAGTGCTTTTAAAATAGTATAAAGGGTCGAAAATAATGTTTTTTTAATTTTAACATTATGAAATTGTGTTTAATTGTACCGCTATTTACCGCTAAAGTAGCTTTTTAATTGCCATATAATTTAAGATTCTTGAGTACATATTAATTAATTCTAAAATATCTCAAGATCGCCATTCGAACTATTTGAAACAACGAAACTAAGAAGTCGTGACGTCACACATTTATGGTTTATTTTTAACTTTTTAAACCAAAATGTGTCTGTCACTGTTTCATGTTGTTATATGGTCTTTACCGCTACTGGCTAAATTGGTTAAATGTAATTGTTTGTTATATGATTTCAAATTACTTTCGCCTGGGTGAATCGATTTTGATGATTCTTTTCAGAGGTAAAGTGTGATAAACAACTGACAAGTAGTTTTTGAATAATAAAAAAAAGTGTCGTGACAACTTTTTCATAAGAATTTCCGTCTAGCCCTTTCGATAACGCGCGATAAGGAACTTCGTTCCAAAAGTGTATCGTTTAGTAATATCAATTGTCTGCTATTATCTTTCGCTGCATTTTGATATACAGCAATAAGCTGAGGTAGTAAGCCTTTTGGTCACATAATGTCACTTTTATTTAATTCTGTAAACTGTTTATGTATTTTTTGGAACGAAGTTCCTTATCGCGCGTTATTGAAAGGGGGCTCACTTTTTTACACACTTTAGACACTTTTTTAGTTGTCACGACACTTGTTTGTTTTAGATGATTACCTCCTCACCATCCTCAAGTTTTTTTTGTGTTCAATAAATACGTTTTCTTTCTGTTGTCTCAATTCAGTAAAATTTTGGTTACTCTAATTTGTCTGTTTCTATGAATTAAAGTACTTATCTAGGAGTATTAATTCAAAAGGTCATTAGCATATTTATTGACCGAGCATTTGTCTCTGGGCCGCCATTTAATGATGTCGTTAATTGACTATTTGCATACGATAATGTTGATTTCTGACAAAGATTTGAAGTTGTAGAACGGACAAGGTGTTTACAATTTAATATATAAAATTCTCGTGTCATAGTTTTCGTTGCCACACTCCTCCGAAACGGCTTGACTGATTTTGATGAATTTTTTTGTGCTTATCCGGTATCTATTAGAATCGGCCAACATCTATTTTTCATCCCCCTAAACGTTAAAGTCGACCCCTAAATTTTTTTTCACGAAGTTGCTACCCCAGTTAATTTTATTTAAATATCTATTCAACTGAACTAAATTATGGTCCTAAATGTTTTTTGTAAACATATTTTAAATACATTGTAACAGAAATTAGTGTTCTAAAGTAAGTTGGGGGGGCCGTAAGGTAGTGCTTGCTTTCTGCACTGGAGGTCGCATATTCGAACCGGCCGGGTTATACTTCCATAGGTTCTAAAAAAATATGCAATTTATCCCAACACCATTGGTTAAAACATCGTAAGAAAATCTGCATATTGAAAAATCCTTAGAAGACATGCTATTTTTACATTGATCAAAGAAAATATTAAATGCGTCTTTCTCTTTAAAAGAGTTACAAAAAGAATAAAATTAACAATATGTCGTATCTGAAACATACTTTACTTTTAAATGTCTTTGATTTCCAGTGAATGTTTTATCTGCAGGTTTTTTTTTGTTGACACCACGTGGTTGCTAGGATACGGATTACGTGCTTTAATTCTATAACATGGAATTATAGACTTTATGTTATTAAATTTAGTGTCGAAATTAGCATACTACATTGTAGTGCTAGTCATTCTGTGTTTTATGTAGATTTATCGTTTTGCGTAAATAGTTCAATCATTGAGTAGGTTTACTTAAAAAAAAATACTCTATAAGCTAAAAGTTTTTTCTTAATTTCAATTATAAATGTTTTGATGTATTTATTACTAGACATTATTACTACTATTATTTATTTTATTATGGCTGCTTATGTCGTAGAATTGCAAGAACATAGTTGCATTTTAGATACCACTACCATCGAAATAAATATAAAAGCAATGCATCATTCATTACTTTGTTTCATTTTATGTCTAACTATTATTACTATTGAAAAAATAACACTACTGCTACTAACTACTAACAAAATACTAATTTGTGTCTTCAGCTTACTACTTCATTATCAAAGCAATGATCAAATGAAAAATCTCTTTTATATCTCCAAATTGGAATATCATCGTATCACTCGCCACTTTGTTTGCGTTTCCAATCTTATCTTTATATTCCGGTAGCACTTTGGAAACATACATTTATGATTCATAAATAATGTATACATTCTAAAGGTGGGCGTCGAGTGTCCGTACGTAAAATAAGTTGTTAGTTGAGCTTAAAGCCCGGAGGTAGAGTGGAACGGTCTGCGATTAAAATTAAGCTTAGCGAGAAGGCTTAAACTGGACAGTCCAAAAACTATTGTTTCAATAATGAGTTAGAATGCAATTGACTATTCTGTTAAGTATGTCTCCAAATGAGGTTTAAAAATATAAAAAGGGTGGACTAATGTCTAGTCTGTCTACTGAAGCAAAAAGTAGAGGTGCTGCGTGCATTTCTTCCGAACGGGAGGTCGCGGGTTCAAAACCGGCCGGCTTGTACCTCTAAATCTAAATGTGAAAAAAAATTATGTGCAATTTTTCACAACACCACTGGCTAAAAACGGTGAAGGAAAACATCGTGAGGAAACCTGCATGTCGGAAAAGGATTCTAAAAATCCTTTGAAGATATGTGAAGTCCCCAATCCACACTAGGCAAGCGTGTTGGAATATGCCTAATCCCTCTTCTGAGGAGACCTGAGCCCAACAGTGGGCTGTAATGGGTTGGTACAGTACAGTACAGTACTTTTCTTATTTTCTTGATTTTAGTAAAAGATCTTAAGTAATATTACGTTAAAGAGTCAAGTACTTAAACTTAGTAAATAAAACGACTAAAACATATTTACTTTTAGGTAGGTATTCGGACAGTATTTTTTATACTCAGACATGTATGTAACATTGCATGAAATAAAATAGCAGTAGCGAAAACCCCAGAAATGTAACAAGATCATTAAAAAACTCGCATAAGAAACGGGTTAGGAAAATTACACGAAATGTACACGCAAAAAGTACCGTTATCCACGTTGTACACTTCGTACTTATCCAAGGCTTTTCACACATACAATAAGGGTCAAAATCGCGTGTACTAGTGAGTGCAATGTTCGGACAAGTGACAAATGTGACGGACTATCGTTATGATCGCATTGACATGAAATTGATACAATCTTCATATTAAGAAGGTGATACACTGTACCACTGCCAAATTAAATTGTGAATCAACGACAGCTGAGCTTTATAAGCAAGTTTTATGTCATTATTTAAATGACAACACATTTTATCTCTGCTTTGCCAGAGAGTAGAGAGTAACGATCATGCAAGTAACATCGAGATTAGAACAAAGAACTATAATCGCAATATCTGTACCTAATATGTTAAGCATACGACAAAATATTCGCAACGTACTACAAAAAATAAAACATCTAAAAAATGACCAATAAAAAAAAACAAATTAAATATTATTTGCTTAACGACCCACTAAATAAATCAGACACACTTAAATTACGTTAACGATTGACATTAATGATATAATTTAAAAATTTTATGACAAACAACCTAATATGGAAGTAAAATAATACATTTACAGTGTGCAGGCTCCGTGGAGGTCATAAATCTCTCGAGAGGCTGTGACAAATCCGGAACACGTGTGTAAATAAGTCTCACACAATCTTACGACTGTATGAGAGTACTGGCGAGAGAAAAAGTATGTTTTCTGTTGTGACTATTTACTTGGAGTGGCGAGTGGAAAAGCGTTATAAATTGTGTCTTTTTTAGTTTTAATATGTTATAAGAATTAAATTCTGTATTCCGTACTAGCTGACCGGCGCAACGTGTTCATTACATAAGAAGCCAATTTTTCCAGGTTTTGTTATAACACGCCTTCGATGCGATTACATTACAAAAAAGTATTTTTAATTTATCACATAGCGTAAGATACTCATAAAAAAATAATCCTATAAGTAAAAGAAATTTGGAAATCTGTTCCTTTTTAGATCCAAAGATACATCAAGATCTCTACAACATTACAAATATCACGACAATATCTCTATTAAAATAGAAGAAATATGTTAACAAGTGGCCGCCACTACAGAACCTATGGCTTTCAAATCTGCACAGTAAAACAATAATACTATTTTTCTAACTTTGCTGTTTTAATGTCAATTTGGCATAACAAATTTCACTTAAAAATAAAGTACCAATATTTCCTTTGTTACAGCAACCATTACTTTGTTGTATGTAAAATGACTCCGTAATCACTGCTGACCGCCGTAAAGAGGCCCAAGAAAAACATAACATAGCGTGACGTTTTATGGAAATTATGATGGAATGGTAGCCGCTTCCGGTCACTATTTACTTCCGGCGCAGAGAACTACTGAATTATTCACGAGCTTTTTCGACTGAAATTCGTCGGCTTATTGGTGAAATATTTAATGGCAGGAGAAATATGTAAATCACGTTTGTTATTACATTTTATGGTTTTTTTTATACTACATTAATGACGTTGTTTTTTGGGCTTTATTACAGTTTTGTATTACGATTATAATTATCATTTTTTTAAAGCAGTCTTACGTTTTCCCCACGTTTTCTTAGCACGTAGACATTTTACATTAGCTAACTCGGGCAACCCTGCCTGCGTCACTAAGGGAGGTAGTTGTACTAAATTTTACACCTTTGGTTACATCGTTTGACTTTTAGTGCGGACTCCCATTTTTTTGTAAATATAATGTAAATTAAAATATTATATTGATAAATGGACTATCCAACACTGAAATATTTTTTTCAAATCGGACCATCGAAATTAGCCCGTACAAACAAACTCTTCAGCTGTATAAAACTGTATCAGTATAGATTATCAATGTCCCCTACAAATCAAAGATAGTATTAGTGCCATAAATTATTGAAAAAAACGGATACTTAAGTACTAAACACATTGGATACAAGTAAATGTTCTCACACATCCTGACATGTAGAGAAATGTTACGCTACCATACTTGGAGAATATGTTCACAAAAACAATGTCACCAGTAGCTGGCCAAGACAAGCTGTAAGTAGGGCAATACCACTAAATAATTTCTGAACAGAAGTAAAAATTATTTTTGTTGAATTAGTGTTAATTGTGCACCTTTTACCGACAACGAAAAAACGTCGAGGTGTTTCAAATGAGTAGAGCGATCTTTTAGCATAAATGAAAATTGAATTAAACGTTTTTTATACAATATTTTATTTGTTATTGCAAGATAGATGTTCACGACCAGGCATGGTTGTTTTAAGGAGCCCATACTTAGAACTCTTCTTTAAACCGGAATATAGAGCTCCAGAAGCACCTCTCAGAAAGGCATTTCAAATCGGCATTACACGTGATAAATAAGATTGTTTGAAAACACAGTTTGCACTCTAGCGCAAATAATTTGTCAAAAATAGACAGTGTATTTAAAGTATCAATTCTGTATCGTAAAATTATTCTGTAGCAATACCTTGAACATACAATAATATGAAAACTATTAGATACAATGTAATGAAGGCTGTGTAGGGTTGTGTATGCTCATAAATAGTAATGAAGGTATGCACGTCATACTTAAAATTAATGAGAATTTGAATACATTATGTATCTTTATATGTGGTTGGAAAATGTATTGTTTATCTCAAGTGGAGGGTCCGAAAAGTTCTGGAGTGGCGGCTACGAACCGGTAAGCGTTGGTAGACCCCCCACAAGATGGACCGACGATCTGGTCAAGATTGCGGGAGGTCACTGGATGAAGATGGCGCAGGACCGATGTGGCGAGGTTTGGGGGAGGCCTATGTCCAGCAGTGGACGTCTATAGGCTGATGATGATGATGATGATGATGAGGGTCCGCATAAGGAAAGCTTTTTAAAGGAAGCTGTAACAACTTTTGTTTGCAAGATACTTCTGATCTCTTAAAATTTGACTATAATCTGGATACTTATACTCCCACTGAAACAAGATAAACAAGTAGCTATCATTCGACAGAATATAATTGAAATAGGCTAAGAATATGCACTGGGGCTTCATTACAAGCCTGCTTAAACTTACCTATTGAAAAAGCGCTTGAACTGTTGCATTTAACAGAAAAACTAACAATTCCAAATAATTTTTAGTGTCACTTATTTGATGAAAAAAAATAGACATAGACATAGCTTTATTTATGGCGGAAACACACACATACATTGTAATAAATTTAAAAAAAATACATAAAAACTAAATACAAAGTAATTGAACACGTTTTAAAAATAAAAAATAAAATATAGTTTCCACCACAAACCAGCCTAAAATGACATTTAATTATAGAACAGCAGCCTATATTTCATTCATTTAACATGATTTCGAATCTACACAGATATGAAAGTTGTAATAAGGCCTACGACTAACAGATGAGAGGTATGTTAACATGTTACATACATACTCGTGGGTATGTTAATAGTGACAGATGTATTTGTAACTTACCATAAAATAGGATTACATTGAAAAGGTTACGGGGTTTCGTAGTAATTGCCCTTTTTGTTGTACTGTGTATGGATCGATGTATTTGGTTTGGTATATTTGTTTTATTCTTTTTCTTCTTTACCATTTACCAACAGTGTTTACTTATTTTACATTTCCTTTTACTTGCTTGCTTAATTCGTCTGCTCGTTAGCCTTAAATCCTTGGACTGATTTCCAATGAATTGAATACTTCTTCCAAGAAAGGGTTTTTTTTTTCAGTTGGAGGAAATCACCGGATCCGGTGATTTCGGTGGGAGTTAAAACCGCACTAAAACCTCCAAGACCAGAACCCAGCACGGGGTTTGGAGGGACGGCGCGACGCGTTACGCGCTGGGCACTCTTTCCCATCGCTCCGTCCCCGGACGCCGAACCGGTAGCCGCCGGCGAATACGGCCACCGGCTCTCTCGGTCGGCGGGCTTTCCGAAGCCCGCCAAGATGGGACCGCGTGTCACCCTCCCACGGAATACCCCGCTGGGTCAGAACCAGCGTGGGTCGGGGAGCGCGGTCTACCATCCCCCGGATGCTCTAACGCTAAGGGCGTGCTGAGCGAGACACGGCACCTTCTTGGGCCCCCGCTCGCACTCACATGCGTTGGAGGTCCGAAACTCTTAGGGAGCCAGATTCCGGGCGAGATCCCGGTCCCGGCCCCCAAGAAAGGGGTTAGAAAAGTTTTGAACAATATGGAACTACCCTATTCCGTCAGATTTGTTTTTCCAGTTATCTCCTTATCTCATATCTTCAAATCATTTTCATATACTATTTATCGTAAAGTATTGAAGAAAAGACATAAGATAATATCATTATCATATAAATGTTTATTTAACTCTAATAATCGTACATAACAGGGATTCAGCTAGTAATATAGTAAAATGGCAAGTGGCGCCGTAACACGAGGTTTCATATTACATTTCTACATGTTATAGACACTTCTAAATGTAAAGAAGATTTCTGTAAATAAGTACGGTTAATATTCTATATATTGAGGAAATATTAAGTTACTCATCGTTTTTTGAAGCAAACAACAGTGTATCCATATTAGTTTTTCCAAAGGTGAAATCAGGTGGAATTTGAGAGACCAGATTATTCAAAAATACAGTTTTATTGCAACCACATAATACAAAAATTGTAGGTGTCCAGGTCTCTAAATTATTTGAAAAACTGTGGAAACCAGGAATAGTTAATTATGACAAACAACACAAGAGATTGATTTTATGATTTGGTAATATCATGACGTTAACTGGGTTAAACGTGAATGTCCTACAAGTCCTACAATTAACATTAGTTTTTATTTTAAACATTTTATTTGTCTATTGTAATTGTAACGTAAGTTTGTGACGGAAAATAAAGATATTTTTTTTCATAAATTATTGAAAATCTTGCAAGAAATCTCTGGAAAGTTAATCTTGAATTTGTTGAACATTTTATAGAAAGTTTATCATTATAAGATTAGAGTATCAAATGGCCTACAGATGCTGCATTCGTTTTGCATTTTATTTTAACTGTTAATACTTGTTTCCAATGTCTGATATTATGCGATGTTCATTATACTTCTTATTCATTCTACTTCAATTATTATATATATACTTCATACTTCAATTATTTTAAAAACCCTAGATACAACCGTTTTTTAATTCGAGGATGAACAAAAAACATTTCATTACATTATGTATGTTTTTGCAATGTAAGGGGATACGGCTACATACATACCTACGCATTAAAACTCTTTTTAAGCTTCATAAAGCTATAAGTATCTGGTCCAGTAAAAATTAAATAATTTTAAATGAATACTTATAAGAACGTAAAAGAAGATAAAAGTTAGGCTGTAAGGAGTGGCTCCGTAGTGTCCCTTGACATTGCAGAGGTCCATGAACAACGGTAATCACGATCAGGTAGTTCGTTTGCTCGTCTTACAAAGCAATAAAAAGAAACTCTAGCAAGTTACGGTAACTTCGAAATTTTTATTTGTTTTTTAAATCTGTTAAGTTACTATAAAAAGTCGTCGTGTCGTCTCAAGCAACGGAAACAGTCTAAGATATACTTAGTTGATAAAGAACGAGTTATGCAATCGTTGAAGATGGGTCACTATTCCGTCTTATTAAGGAAACCGCGATGATAATTTGTTAAGTTTTATCTTGTAATGTATGCTATCTAGTTTTGTCTAATCTATTCTAGAATATACAGGGTGATTTCCTAGTGAGGGTACATATTGGAGGTCATGGTAGCTGATGGTTATATACGACAAGTAAAAATATTATTACCAAGAATATGGCTTAATGCCTTAGTAATCGCAACTTAAAAATATCTAAAATTCTTGCAAAATGATGTTTTTTCGACAGCTAATGGGTGTGGCGGAGGTTTGGGGTGCGCGAGATCACTAGAGGTCATTAGTCAACACTCTTTAAGCCGAAATCGCTTATGTTTGAGGTAGTTTTGTCGAATTTGGATTTAAAAAAAAAATATTTTGTAATTTTACCTATTTTTTGTAATATTCCGTATTAGAGCAGAGTACTCATCATCCTCCTGCAATATGTACCCTGTCTAACAAATCACCCTGTATAGTTAGAGTAGTTTCATTATTTAGTTAGATTTACTGAGAGTTTGAAAACGTTTTTAGGCTGTTATTATGATGTTTGTAGATCTATCGCTATGACTTGTTCTTCATCAAAAGAAGCTTGAAGAACGTCCTTAAAGTTTTGGCGTAGGTAACGGCCACGCAGTGTCCCTATACATTGCAGAAGTTTATGACCGACGGTAAATATTTACGATCAGAGGTCCGGTAGTTCGAGTGTCTACATACTCGTAGTTATAAAAAAAAGAGTTGGCATACTATTAGGCACTAAATTTGACCATGTATTTGTAATTTTGTAGTGTTTATGGTGTGTGTACCTACCTAAATTGAATGTTATTAGTTATTGTTAATGATATTCAGTGAATACTTAGAGGATCTTCAATCTTAGGCATTAAGTATTGAAGAAGACTTCATTCTCCGAGTGTAGACTAAATAAAGCAAGGACGATTTGCGAAATTCTTAAAATAACATCAGTCATAAACCAAATAAAATAGGCAGAAAATTTTATATATCACCAAACCGTGCGTGAATCATTTGTTAATCTTGAATTCAGAAGTAAAAAATTATGACACATAACAATTTTATTTCACACGATTGGAACAAAAAATGTATTGCATTAATCAAATGGCGCCGATAAACTGGCAATAAATAAAATAAAACAAGACTAAAGATCGATTACTGTGCACAATTCTTATATTTGTTAATAAAATAACTAAAAACCATTACAGTTCATTTTACAGGATAACAGAATATATTTCTTACATAAAAAGCTATGAATTTATATTGCATGGACTAAAAACGCCACTGATAGTTTTAAAAATGATTCTCTCTCATATGATGAAATGGTATACCTGGTAAGCTTGCTTTCTATACTACTTTTCACAATTAGTGATTTTCTAGATGACTGCACTAAGTGGGAATGAAGCCTTCGTTTTAGGTCAAATATGTAACAAAAAATTGTAATATTGAGTTGAAAAGATAAAAAAAAAAACAGAAAAATAATACAAAAAAAGACATGCCCGCTGAGTTTCTTGCCAGTTCTTCTCAGGACAGTGGGTTTTTCTTTTTCCGAACTGGTGGTAGCCTTTTGACATCAACAATCATGAGAATTTCATTAACGTTGAGAATAAATAATTTCATTTCATTTTATAATCTATTAATTATTTATCGTCTAAAAATAATTTGCTAAAAGGTGTTGATCATTTTTGCTAAAAACTGTTTAACATGTATTTGAACGTTTAAATCTGAAATAAAATATAATTTCATTTACATTATTTTGTAAAATAGATCAAAATTGCTTCTAAAAATTGTAAAAAAACATATTTTTATTTAAAATATCGTCTTCCTACGCGCTGTACCAAATCAATGATCTACGCCGGTACCTCAGCGCTGTAGTAGGAAATATAATAATTGTACAAAAATTATCGATTCGTTCTTATTTAGCAACGCAGACGAACAACGGATAGGACACGCAACCAAATAGTTTGAATATCATATGATGTTACGGTTAAAAACCTTTTGCGTGTGAAATTGTATGGTTTTTACTGTTTTTTTAATGATAAAGGGCATTTTCTGCATTTTCTTTTCGACAAAAGGAAGATAAAATCTTACACGGATTGAATTGTTTTTATTAAGCATTTTTACTTAACTTATAAACATGGCATTATTTTATGTGTTGTTTTTATTTTATTTTAAAGTTAACTTTTAAATACCATCTTTTATATGCTCAATATCAAATTGAAGTGGAGTTCTTGCCAAGACAAGTATCGATCTATGTTATTGACACAATAAGGTCTATGTTATTTAGTACAGGAGCTCCTCCAGTGCAACCCAAATGAAAGCTTTTAATATAAAAATGTGTTAGGTCTTTTTCGATTCTTTTTACAGTTCGGTCTTTTGTTACAGTAAATAGATAGGTATTCATGTAGTACTTTAAAATAACATTAACGAGTAACACGGAATAGTACTTTACGTTATTGCTATGTAAATTCAAGACACCGGCCCCCCATTATGGTGGCCGGAAGCGCATTGGCAGGGGGGAGGCGAGACCGGATGTGACGTCATGTGCGCGTGCGCTGATCCGTGAAGCCCCGCACTTGGCGGTCGCATTTATCAATTCATAATATAACGGTTAACGCAGATGACTGTTTTTAATTAGCTTTTTGTTTGTATTAAGTAAATTATCAGAAATAAAGGATTTCTTGTACGGTAAACGGGTAGAGTCGTGAAATTTACCCTCTTCGGCGAATATGTTTTTTCATTGCTATGAAGGCAGACAAATCGTAACGTAGACGTAATAACTAATGTGAAGGGATCTCAGCAATGCCGGTTGGTTTGGAAATTCGATTTTAATAGTCCGATTTCAACTCTACATAAAAGTAGTCATTTTAGATATTCTATGTATATTCATTTATTTACTTATTTTTTACATTCTATTTTTAAAAATACATTTACAAGAAAATCAAATTTAAAAATACAATATAAAAAACAGAGGGCCACTGCAGGCGGAGTCTACGACCCAAGCCATTAGATATTCCATATTATTAGTATTTCTACAGGTCAACTAGCCCATCGGTGTTGAGAAAATATGTATAACTAACTTACAGAGTCAAGTTCACAGAAAAAACTTTTTAATTTTACAAAAGTAATATTTCTCATTAGGAAACGTTTAGCCTTTCGTAGATTTTAACAATGGTCATTTTATCCCGTGAATTGGCTAATAGTAGTCCGGTCAATTTAGACATCCAAGGTTACAATAATTCGCACTTGGCTGAATTTTGGTAGGATTGTTCAATACACTATTATAAAGGAAATGTGAAAAATCCTCATCGATCCGGCACGTGCAAAAAAAGTTACTCGGGGTCAAAGGTCCCAAAAACGGGTTTTTCGCGATTTTCAGCAAAATGGTAAGTATAATTATCAATAAAAAATATCTTAATACTAGGGGTGTGCGAATAATTCGAACTTACGAATTATTCTGGAGTGAAAACACGTGTTTAAAACTGTTTTTTCTCGAGTAGAATACGAATACGATTTAGTTGCTGCTGAGGCTAAGTATCATTATGACTGCTTAAATTCCTTCTTAAGACCTAAAACTGGGGTTAAAGTCCGTCGACCGTAAGATGAATCTACGAATCTGGCAATGGAGGAAATATTATATATCTTATAATGATACAATAAGGTACGAAGCAGCTGCAGTTTTTCCTCGTCCTCCTCATGTCCTACGACCAGAAAGTGGCACACTTATTCAATACGTTGTAGACAATGCTGATATTAATGTAAATACGCTAGACGGTAATAATACGCTCCACATAATGGGTATTATTCAAATTGTTACTCCAAAAGACTCCGTTTTACTAGAAGAAGTTATGCCACGAGTAAGAGAAGCTTTTTCAGCAAAAGATTTTCAGGCAAAAGCTCATGTGCCGATCCAGATCTATCAAAATGATGATATCTTTCAACTTTTTGAATCGTAATATCTCAAAAACGGTGGCTCTTAGGAAAAAAAGTATTTAGACATTTTTTATTGATAATTATCTGATCTTCATGTTTGTCTAAGCTAATTTTATGATAAAACTTACCATTTTGCTGAAAAACGCGAAAAACCCGTTTTTGGGACCTTAGACCCCGAGTAAATTTTTTTGCACGTGCCGGATCGATGAGGACTTTTCACATTTCCTTTATAATAGTGTATTGAACAATCCTACCAAAATTCAGCCTAGTGCGAATTATTGTAACCTTACCCCTATTTTTTAGTCTAATTTGACCGGACTATAGACCCAATATTTAAGACGTGATGTATCAGCCTATGACAATCGCCGTGGAACCTTCTTGCGTCACATCACGCACAATGGAAGAAACGCACAATAAAATTATTTATGTATGATGCAATTTTGTTTGTTATTTTGCAATATTTTGTGTTTGCTGTCAAAATTGTGAAGCTGATTTCAATGTGTATTGTAGTTGGGCTGTTTAGAGTACGAATTAGTTGATATAGAAAATGCAGTGAAACTTGTTGTGATGAAACTCATCAAGTAGCCTTTCAATTTAGGTGATCACACCATAGTAATATAGATTTACACTATTTTTTTTTGTTTTGTAAATAATTTTACATGAAAAAGGAATTTGCAGTATAGTTTAGTTGTTAAAAACGTTTGAGTCAGGTATCGTTTCGAATCTTTAGAGTTTATAGGATGCATAATGTTATCTTTAACTGTTATCTACTTAGTTTTCATGTTTAAAAATATTAGTTTTCTCTTCCGCTTTTTCATCAGTTAGATTATTTCTTTTTTTATTGCAGGATGTGTAAGGACCTTACGGCCCGCCTGATGATGATGGTAAGCGGTCGCCGTCGCTCATGATGCAATGCCAGGGCAATCAGTTACCTACATTTCATTATACCCGCGGTCAAAGAACAAATCAAACAATTTTTGATTGATTTGATTAGTTGGTGTATTTTAACCTCTAATCCGTGTATCTAGTATGTTTGACAGATGTATTTTACCCAATCTTCTAAAAGAAAAGTTAAGAAAAGACAAAGAACAATAATAAATTTGCATTTGCCATTGTGAGATTTCTAACGGTGGCGAAATTCGTGGATCTTCTCGCTCCGAAGCATCCATTTGTCGGTTCACTCGAGTGAGAAGTAATAATGTGTATTATGCGAAATTGCTCTACAATCCAGTTTTCTATTGGAAATTCAAGAATATGGAATTTTTATTTTAAAGTACCTTTTTCGTAATCGACTTATAAAATATATCATTTGACTATCATCATCATCAACCCGGAGACGTCCACTGCTGGACATAATAAATAAAATAAAATAAAAAAGCCATTTATTCCATATCTAAAATGCATTCATTCACGATTTTGGTGTAGGCCTGCTGGACATAGGCCTACACCAAAATCGCCATCTTGTTCGGTATTGATGTGTTTGCATCCAGTGACTATCCGCGGCCCTTATCAAGTAAGTCGACCTTTTATGAGATTTATCTATTTGCGCCTTATAACAATACATATTAGAAGACACGTCTTTATAGAAGGATTCAAGGAGCACTCGTCTGGATAGGCTTTTAAAGTTAAACTTCCATTGAAGGTAATAATCCTTGCATTTACCTGTAATATAATACTAATACTTAGATCTCTCAGTAATAAAGTAAAAATCGAAGAATAGTATTATCCTGATTAACACGACTTTTAGCAATTTCAATATTTTTTAATAATAAATAATAATACATGCACACGTTTTATTAAAATTCATCTAAACACAAAACACAAAAACTATTTGTATCGTTGCCACAGTGGTTTCGTTCTGCACAATTAAGTTTAATTTGAATGTTCAGATTAAGATGTACGACTATTGTTACTGACCACTGACTCGTGGAATAATCTGGAATTTTTACACTTTTTAAATGGTAACCTTGATTTGAATTGAAATGTTTTATTCGGAAATCTTTTGGTTAGATTTTGTGAGTGTGAAAGTAGTTTGATAATTTCAAATTTGTTTCTGACTTACTGATATAATCTTGGCTGTAAATATTTTATTATGAAACACATCATCATCAGCCCACACTCGTCCACTGCTGGACATAGGTCTTTCCCAAAATACGCCACTGAGCTCGATCTTCTGCTCGTCTCATCCAGTTGTTACCGGCCACGTTTCTTAGGTCATCGTTCCATCTAGCAGGGGGACGCCCAATACTACGTCGCAATCTCCACTCATTATGAAACACTTATTTGTTTATTTTTTTTATAAATTAATTACTTAAAAATAGTTTGATATTTTTATCTCCTTTGTTCACTAATTCGTGCTACCATTTAAATTACTAGACAGATGTTGAATAATTTTCAGACTTCTTATACCCTTAAAGCTATAGCAGTTACAGATCTCAATTATTCTGGAATATTCCGAAGCCATATTCAAGTACGGAAACGGCAGACGGTATCCGTCGCCACCGTTCACGTTCCACGACCATAATGTCCGCAATCAGCCTGCTTATAACCATGTCGGTGGGAGAGCTATTTGAGGTTTACGATTATATTTTACGGTTCTTTTCTTGAAGATTGTATTTGTGACTTGTAGTAGTATTGATAGTAGATATAGTATGTATTATGGGATGTTTATATTTAATTAGTGGATCATCGCAACTTCGTCTGCGTCACAAACGAAAACAATATGTCCTATAGCCTTCCTCGATGAATGAACTTTCCAAAACGGAAAGAATTGTTGAAATCGGACTAGTAAACTAGCCTATCGAGACAAACAAACAATCAAGCTTTTCCTCTTTATAATATTAGTATAGATAAGTGGATCGCAACTTCGTCTGCGTCACAGAGGAGAATACTTTTTCCAGTTTTAGCTATCGTAATAATTCATGCATATAGACGTACCTCTTCCCTTACGCTAAACTTTAACACAACATTTTGGTATTTGAAAACAAAAATATAAAATAATATGAAATTATTAACAAACTTTGTTGTTTGTAAAAATCGTGATAATGACAAAAAATATAGAATTCTGTTGAGTCTTCAAAAGTTATAGGGGTAAAAATTTCAGAGAAAGATTTAATTATAATGGTTTTAAAATTGATAATATTATCAGTCATGAAAGCAATGTTAGGTGAGAAAAAAACTACAAGAATACTACAATAAAACCAAACCTCATTGATTTTTTTTTTTTTTTTATATGTATAGTAAAATATTTGTATGAATGGAATTGGTAACCATCTCACCATTTCAAAAGCTGTCATAATGTTCACGACGATCATCGTGGTCACCGTCCGTAGCGACGGTATCGTAATATTTAGATTTATTTGTATTAGGATAACTCTTTTCAAAATAATATCTACAGTAAAATTATCAAAAGTATTGACAGGTTTTATTTTTTATTTTTAACTAGTTGGCCCACACAACTTCGTCTGCGTCACATAAGGAAATTTTCTCACCGTTTAAACCTTCCCTGGACTTCTACGAATATTTGAAGATTAAAATAAGCCAAATCGGTTAAGTCGTTCTCGAGTTTTCTGATAAGACCCATCGTAAGCGGCCAAGTCTCTGATCCGTAGGTCATCACTGGCAACACACACTGGTCAAAGACTTTCGTCTTGAGACACTGCGGTATTGTGGACGAGAAAACTTTCCGAAGCTTCCCGAACGCTGCCCAACCGAGTTGGATTCGTCGCTTGATCTCTGCATCGAGCAATGGAAAGGGCTATGCTGGGTGTCTCTCTGCGTGATCAAATCAGAAATGAAGAGATCCGCAGAAGGACTAAAGTAACCGACATAGCCCAAAGAATTGCATCTTTGAAGTGGCAATGGGCAGGACACATTGTGCGAAGAACAGATGGCCGTTGGGGCCGAAAAGTTCTAGAGTGGCGGCCACGAACCGGTAAGCGCAACGTTGGTAGACTCCCCACGAGATGGACCGACGATCTGGTCAAGATCGCGGGAGGTCACTGGATGCAGACGGCGCAGGACCGGTCGTTATGGCGAGGTTTGGGGGAGGCCTATGTCCAGCAGTGGACGTCTATAGGCTGATGATGATGATGATGATGATGATGATGTTCTCGAGTTTTAGCGAGACTAACGAACATAAATTCATTTTTATATATAAAGATATCTAACCTCTTACACTCAGCATCCAAATCCCAGCTAAGGCTAGAACCTAGCACGAGGTTATGCGACATGTTACGCACTATAGCACTCTTTCCCGTCGCTCAATACAAATTACATGAAATCTATATTTTTGGAACGAAGTTCTTTATCGCGCGTTATCGAAAGGGCTAGACGGAAAAAAATCTTACGAAAAGTTGTCACGACACTTTTTTGTTTTAGATGATTATCGCTAGATGGCGCTGTGATCAAAATCTTTTAAAACACGTTCCTTATTTTTGTTTTAGATGATTATCGCTAGATGGCGCTGTGATCAAAATCTTTTAAAACACGTTCCTTATCGCGCCTTACGTTAGGAAAAAAAATATAAGATATCTTTTAATCGAAAGGAACTTCGTTCTATTCGGGTGTCCCATGACACCTCGCAAGTTTTTTAAATTTAATTGAGGGTACCAATTATAATTTATAGTCGCATGATCAAACATTGCGGATTATTTAAATTTTGTGTGGAATACGCTAAATGACTTAATAATACGAAATACGTACTTGACGTACTTGAATAACTTGTAAGGGCGATAACCTCGTTTTTTTGAAGTATACCTCGTTTCTATGTACTTAGTGGTATTGATATCAAAAGATTATATGGAAATGGTAGGGTTATGTCTACCTGCTTATTATTGTCTATTCCTGCTAATATTATATATGCGAAAGTAACTCTGCCTGTCTGTCTGTTACGCTTTTTCTTTTTTTTGACGGGAGGAAATCGCCGGACTTCAACTCGCGTGGGGTATGTGGGGGTTGAACCGCACTAAAACCTCCCGTCAATCACGCTCGACATCCGATGATGTAGGGGTGACAGGACGCGTTCGCGATTGTCGCTCACGTATCGCCCCGTCACCCCCACGCTTTCCCGCTTAAACTTCTCAACTGATGTTGATGAAATTTGACACAGACAATCTTTAGACCTTGAGAAAGTACATAGGCTACCTTTTAATTGAAAGTGACGCAGGCGAAGTTACGCGTGCCCGTTAGTATTAAATAATGTTCAAAATGATCATCTTTAAAAACAGGATCAACGAAATCGGTGTAGGTACTAGAAAAACAATATCTACAACTTGAAGACCTTTAAATGTCGAAAATGGATTAATTAATTAAATTAACTGTCACTTTTTTAACAACAATTATTAGTATTATTAAGTTATTTAAAAGCAAATTGGGCTCTAAATGATTTTAAAGATGTTTTTGTCGTAATTATTTGAATGATAATTGGTTTTCTGACGTCAATGTTTTGTGGTTGACTATGATTCTGTTTGTATTGTTCTGACGTATTACCATTTTTACTATACACCTCGTTTCTCAAGATGGCTGAAGTATTTCAAAAATGGAATTCGTATTTTTATTTATGAAGTGTGCGCGAAACTAAATTTAATGACAAAGATTGACGAAAAAGGGGACTTATTATGGATTTTTAATCGATAGTTTCACTTTTATTTTTTCTTAATTAATGTTTCAGTCAGTACCTAATTATATAATTTAAAGTATTTATCAAATCTAAAAGACCCTCACAGAACAGTTAACAAGTTAATAGATAGATCAAATCAGTACACTGAAAATGAAAACACATAAAAGTTGTGATAGACTTAAAAATACCGCCAATCGAGTACAACATTTTTTTGTAGTAGGTATTTTTTTAAATATTCCATAAAGACAGCCATAACGAAAGCAAATCGTTCTAATTCCAAATAGAAGCGTTAGTTACGAGTCGATGAGTTGTTAAATTAAGTGAAAGCTTTGAAAATATTTGAGTTAACTTAACGGATAGTTTGCTTTGTATAATTACTGTGAATGATCGTCTTTTAGTAAATGAAGAAAAATATATTTGGATCGTTAAATCGATTAATCTAAAAAAAATGCAATTTAATGTTTCACTTTGTAGTTTTGAAAAATTATTAAAAAACATGTCATGATAATTTTATACTTTGGTTGAATTTTAAACAGTTACAGTAACAAATAATAATACCTATTACATTTCGAAGTCCAGTCCGATTTATCGATTACGTGATAGTATGGGAGGGCCGGGTGGTTGTACCTTTAATTTTTCACGTGAAAGAGATTTATGTGCAATTTTTCACAACACCACTGCTTAAAACGGTGCAGGAAAACATCGTGAGCAAACCTGCATATTTGAAAAAAGATTCTGAAATTCCTTCGAAGATATGTCAAGTCCCGAACCGTCGTGCTCGACTATGTCTAATCCATCTTCTGAGAAATTTGAGCCCAGCAGTGGTAGTAATGGGTTGTTATAGTACAGTACAGATAAACCATTATACTTACTAAGTTTAGTATGATAACTATTTTTAACTCTTCTCTTTAGCATCAAACAAATAAACTTCAGTTCTAGTTCTCACATTAGCATACATTGCTGGCATAATATTGAATTAAATCAAATCAAAAACGTTTAGGAATCTAAATTTGAATAAAACAAGAATCTTTTGTATTCACAACACATATGATAATTTAAACTGTGTCTCATTCTCACAGTCTGGCCCGCTAACAACCATTATATTGTGCAAACAAACATATTATTTCTTATTCAAATTAGTCATCATTTGTGATAAAGTTGACAGGTGGAGAATATTTCTTGAGTGACTTCCAAAATCTAATATATTAAAAAGGCGAAAGTTTGTAAGTATGGATGTATGGATGTTTGTTACTCTTTCACGTAAAAACTACTGAATGGATTTGAATGAAACTTTACCACAATATAGCTTATACATCAGAATAACACATAGGCTACAATTTTTGATAATAATCTAGACGGGACGAACCTGAAGTCCACGCGAACGAAGTCGCGGGCAAAAGCTAGTTAGGAATATTTTAGTTTTTTATTGTACTGTAGGCAAACCAACGGACCGCAAGTGATTAACGTCGCTTTTGGACCTTTGCAATATCAGGAGACACTGCCAGGCTACTACCTACTCTTCAGGCCTATGTTCTTGCTTAGTTTGTAGATGGATAAATCCTAGATCTGGGGAAACAACTAGAAAGAGTAGATTTCGTATTCGCATGGTTGAAAATGATTCTCGAAGTACGTACGTGGACAGTTGTATTTTTATGTGTATACCTTTATAATGATTATAATCTTAGCTCTTTTATTCAAAGGTTTGTGTTCGAAACTATCTACATTAATCATTGTTGGGTTTCAGTATCAGGCAGATATCGGACGCAGAGTATAAGCAGTAGGTTTTAGACATAGAATTATTACATCTGGCATCAACGTCATGAACAACAGAATGAAGCCAATTTGAAGCGCACCGATCGCGCAACAACACGATAGAATCAACATCATAAATAACAAAGTGAAATTTTAAACTTATGAGTACGTAATATTTTATTAGTGTGTTAAACGAATTGAGTGTCATCGGTACACTAACGCCAGAATATCGTGTAGTTACGCGCGATCGGTGCACTTTAAATTGGCTTCATTCTGTTGTTCATGATGTTGATTCCAGATGTAATAATTCTATGGTTTTAGAGCAGTTTGATTCCCACATCCTCCATCCATTGGGCGGGAAAGTTTCTACCTGATTAAAAACCAACCTCTCCTCTTACGTCCATCAATTTTATCATACTTTAAATATTTATCTCACTTGTGGGAAAAAAACAGTTCTTGAACCTATCATAAGTGTTCTATAATTCGGCAGTCAAAGCCTCAACACAAAGTTGATTAACACTTGGTAACAGTTGTCAAGTTACCTGATTTAGCGAACTGTTGTTTCAGCTGTTGCTATGGAAATAATGTTGCTATGTACTGATTACAATTTTAAATTTGCAATTTTTCGGGCTTCATTTAACGTTACTATGTTCTTTGTTCTGCTAAATCATTCATTATGTTTAAGTGAATCAGAGACGCTATTAAACAAATTAAAATTAACCATTGTGTTACGAGTGCACAGACTGTTTGCTGTATCATGATTTGGTACAATTAAAGAGACATTTGAAAATGTAAATTTTAGTGTAACTTTGATGTCAAGTTTTTCTAACTAGCACCAGGGCTTTGAAGTTTACAAAGGGAGAGACACTACTGGTAATATTAAAACTAGGGAACACCGAGGAGAGTGGTGCGATTGTAAAGAATACGTAACACTTTTTGCCGTCTCACAAAACTCCGTGATGGGTTCTGGCCTTAGCCGGGGCTCGAACGCTTAGAGTGAGCAGTACGAAATTTTAATGCGGCCCACCAACGGGCACGGCGAAAATCTGGAAATTACCAACTACAAAAAGCCACCTCCAAGAGCCTATTACAGTTTAAGTTTAATTCTAATTTAACACTACGTCGCCTCAGTGCTTGTTTGGCCAATCTGACATTTTTTACGAAAATGACTTTTTAATGCAGTATTATAAAGAATAAAATTTCCATCCGACTGGTAAAATATTTTTTTTAAATATTCAATTCTAAAACAATAAAAATTTCATTTCAATTTTTTTATCAACACGGCACTTAACGAAAATTCCGTGCTTGTTTGCTGTCTCCTGTAAAATTTGCTCGAGTGCAGATTGGCCAAACAAGCACTGAGGCGACGACTAGTTGACAGACTCATGTCAATCGGTAACAAACATCTAAAGCCTAAAGATCAAAATTCTAATTAAATACCTACTATGGTTTTCGCAAAACACCTACTAACATTATCGACTAAACAATCATGAAATCTCAAACAAGTTTCAAACGGCAAAGTTCTATGAATGGGAAATCGATACGTCTACAGCCATAGAGCTATAAACGGTGTATTATCGTATGACCGCACATCACAAATACGTCGCACGCTTTAACATAAACGCGTATTTTGATTCGCACTGGGTTCGTATTTGGCGCGTATTATGAAGGTAATTGAAAAAAAATTACAATTGTATGAAGTTTATCTACTTTTTTCTGATTTACAAAATTAAATCAACGAAAATAAATTAAATAAACGGATCAAGTGCGTTGATTAGTTATTAATTTGTGGAAGCTTGTAATCAGCAATGTTTTGTTTATACTTAATTATAAGACTGTAATAAGTAAAAATTATGTTATTAGTCTGTAAGCTTTCCTTAAAAATAAATAAATGTAAAAAAAATTTCTTCCAAACCTTTCTATCATACCATAAATCATCATATTATTTTTCTTCACACAATTGTACTATTTTTTTAGGGTCTTCCTCCTCTTACATGCTTCTACTTTTAAACTCAACATTCGTCTTGTTGCATGACTCACCCCATCTTAGACCAAATCTAAGCATCAAAATGCAATGCATTTTTTTCTTTCGAGTGTATGCTACCTCATGAAGGTTCTAAATCAATATAAAATTAGGAAATTCTTAACTTTCAAGAAAAACTAAGTAAATGTAGATTCCGTACAGAAGCTAAAGCCACTGATCTGCACTATAACAGCTGCGTTTCGAACCTCCAGTGCGTACAAATGTCAGCTAAATTTAGTTATCGATCGATACTTCGCTAGGTGTCTTTCAGGTCGTTAAAACTGAGGTTAAAACAATCTCGGATCACGTGACCGAGCCCATGTCTATCTGTCATCAAACTGTCACCGTCACCATTATACTGTTTACCATTCACGAGGATCCACGAATAAAGGATATTTAAATAATGTGGAGAAAGATATTTTTATTTACTGTCAAACTTTGTGTGGTTTTTTGTAAGAATTGGGGGAAACTATGTGTGAATTATTGGATCAGGGTGTTGTTAGAAATTGTTACTTTTTACTATAATATTTAGTTTTAATTTACTATTGGTAATGTTATAACTTTCATGTATTTTCAACGGGATCTTACCACGATATTTAATTAATTGAGTTGTATCGATATTTAAACGTTGTTGCAAACGTCATGATCACGAGAAGATTGGATACTGCGGGTCGATTTAAAATTCGATTTAGATTTCGGGTCGTTATGTTAAATTGTTCTAGTATAAAGTTTTATTTTTAATTTTTTTATTGCCTTGTAGGTAGATGAGCAGACAACCCACTTCTACATTATTCTACTTCACACATTTCTAGAAACTTAATATTAACTTTTTATTATCATGTAGGCAGGCAATTTGAGCAGATAAAAGTAAAAAAAATATACAAGGAAATAAAAATAACAAAACTATAACACAATTTATCGACAAAAACGCACGATTCGATTTCGCTATATAAAAAGAAAAGTGTTTGTCATTGAAAAGTGTCATCGCTCGTTGTGTATTTTATAGCATCAACGCGTTGCTATGTCGGGGCACGTGACTGTTAGCGAATCTATTAAAAACTAGAGGACCCGTACAACTTCGTCGGCGCCACATTAGATAGAATAAATAAAATTTTCACTTCACTTGTACACAAGGTGGACCGATGACCTGGTCAGGACCGCGGGAGGTGGCTGGATGCGGACAGCGCAGTACCGATCGATGTGGCGAAGTTTCGGGGAGGCCTATGTCCAGCAGTGGACGTCTACAGGCTGATGATGATGATGATGATGATGATGTTCACTTGTAATTAATGCATGTGGTGTTTAAAACATGAAATTATTTTGAAATCTTCTTTTTAAAGTACTTGTAACGGATCACAACAAATACAATGAAAATACGGTTAAGTTTCTTAATTATTTTAATGTGTAATGGTACATTTTCATGTTGACTCACCAATACCTAATGATTAATGAAATGTCAAAAAAAAACAATAACGGTGACGGCCGACCAATACGTAGACGATGGATTGCAGTAGGTACAGTTTGCGTGTTTTGAAATTAAATGTAACACCGTTTGACAGTTGGCCTGCCAATCATCATTTGGATATTGATGATCTAATGTACCCTCAAATACATAGAAAAAACAGTTTACTTGACCTCTTTGGACAGTCAAATATAATCTACTTAACAATCAAACTAACAAACAAAACTCCATAGAATGGCCTTGCTTGCATCATGGTGTGTTAAGGCTATGGTACGTTCGGACAAAGGGACAGCCATGGGAATGGAGCTACCATTTGTCATAGACAACACAATGCTCTATTGAACCAGCATATGAATATTCAATGGATCCCTTACTAATTGTTCTCGAAATTGTTACGATGTTTTTGATGGTGATTTTAATTTGTGATCTTTCTCGTAATAGGTATAATCCTTTGTTTTAAGATTGGTTGTGTATTTGTCTCACTTGACATTGGCGAATCGTCCCCAGTCTTGGTGGACGAGGTCCAGGGGAAAAAAAGAAGAAGAAGAAGATTGGTTGTAACGTACTATAGAAAAAGACAATTTTTTTTATTGCCATGCAGGCAGATGAGCTAACGGCCCACCTAATCGTAAGCGGTTACCGTCGCTCATGGACCTCTGCATTGCCAGAAGACACTGCGGGGCCGCTGCCTACGGCCTACCCTTAAGGACTCTTACTTACTTCTCACTTCTCTTAGTTACTTCGAATCTTAGATCAATCGTGTACAAATAGCTTTTCAATAAAAAAATACATATTTACAGTAATTAATTCTATTCGATAATTATCAGATTTACCTATCAACCTTTGGACAGGTTAGATTAAACTCTCTCTTATTCGTAATTAAATAAATCCTCAATTTTACGAGAAAATTCGAACATTATATTCCATCGATACTGATTCCTGCAGCTTTTTGTACTCGAAAAAGGTTTTCCCTTAGTCCTTTATTAAGAACAAATTATACGTTGGTAGATTACAAATGGCAATGGGCAGGACACATTGTGCGAAGAACGGATGGCCGGTGGGGCCGAAAAGTTCTGGAGTGGCGGCCACGAACCGGTAGGCGCAACGGTAGACCCCCCACAAGATGGACCGACGATCTGGTCAAGATTGCGGGAGGTCACTGGATGCAGATGGCGCAGGACCGGTCGATGTGGCGAAGTTTGGGGGAGGACAGCAGTGGCGTCTATTTTTCGAGAACCCGTAGTAAGGGTATCAATATTCTTAATGGAATGAAAGAAGTGACCTATTTCTCGAAATCTAAAAGGAAAGACAAGTATTATTCATTATTTACGAAGCCTAGATACCGTAATGTAATTATTTATGTGTTAGAAATGAATGATAAAATTAGAAATCGTTTTCCAATATACTTGATGGGAATGGTCAAAGAAATTACTGTTTTGTTTATATCAAATTATGTTTACTAATATGAGAAATAAAATTCAAATGACTTAGTATTTATAAATGATAAAACTTCGGAAATATCTGATTTAATTTTGATCAAATTAAAACTTCTTATCAATAAAATATATATATTAGAATGTCTCTATTAAACTGAACAACGAATGCCTAGTGAACTAAGATTCTAGTTTTAAGTTTTCCAGACTCTCTATAATAGTAAATTTGTTAAAAAAAACTTGTGAGGTCACGAGACATCCGGATAGAACACAGTTCCTTTCGATTTAAACGTATCTCATAAAAAATATTTCCTTTCGTAACGCGCGATAAGGAACGTGTTTTAAAAGATTTTGATCACAGCGCCATCTAGCGATAATTATCTAAAACAAAAAAGTGTCGTGACAACTTTTCGTAAGATTTTTTTCCGTCTAGCCCCCTTACACAACGCGCGATAAGGAACTTCGTTCCAATATAAAAGGAATCACTCAGATTGACTCGTTCATCTTCTTGAAACATTCATCTTCTACTTTTCATTTTCAAGCCTTTATTTTCAAAAAGTACACTTTATTTAAGACAATTTATTTTCCGAAAGATAAGGTAAAGCTCTTGTTCATTAAATTTATCGTAAAACAATATGGCTTTTCTCTTTAATTTTTCTGGTAGAATGATTTAGAAACACAGCGACTTGAAACGACAACTGAATGGTGGTGAACAGTGAAAGCTGGCAACATTATTTATAGTCGCATGTGATTCACTTTCATTTGATTGTTTACTTATTATAGGTTGCTATGATAATGCAAAGTGTGAAGTGTGAGAGTAAGGGAATGCATGGGTATTATCTGATTTTTTTTACTTAGTTCGAAACGCAATACTTCAAAATTATAATAATCAACATGTTTATTCATGTAATTTTGTAGTAGTGTAGATCTACTGATTTCATACAACGTAAAGTCAGTAATCTTGATAAGTCTCTAACACATTTGCTGCTAAACGAGGCCTAAATAACCCCTCCTGCGAGTTTCCTGTGGTGCGGCAAGGTAAAACGTGAACTTCCCTGCGGTGCTAAAAGCAAAAGCGGTGCTAAAAGAGGTGGGGTCTAATAGACCGCGTGTCGCCCAACGTCTGGTCATAGTGCGGGCCGATAACCCCTCGTAACGCATCATACGATAAGTATGCAAAAATTAATATCGCAGCAAACGAGTTAATAGTAACGGCTTGTTTTTGCATGGGTACCTTCTGGTGATTAAATATCTAACTTAGTATAAAACAAAGTCATATTTCGATGTCCTCGTGCAAGTACGCCTAAATGATAAAAGCAACGAAACAGTTTTTTTATGTGCTGTCGTTTTTCTAACGCTTACCTACCTACATGGTATAATTGAAATCGACATGTCACTTTTAAATAATAATAAATAAAAATAGAATGTAAAAAATAAGTGAATTAATGAATATACAGAGATAAATAATAATAATCTTTATTTTAAGGCTACCAATGGCCCAAAAAAATGTTAGTATTACAAATAACTTACAAGCTAGGTATGTTAATATTAAAATAAACGATTTAGTAAGTCGCTACGTAGTCGTACCGCTCCATGCGAAACAGCACAGCAGCGATTCACATACACACAATCGAGTCTGGTGGCGATCATATTCAGGACACTGTTGGAGCCTGCCCGGACCATGCGCACCAGGGATGCACACCTCTTACGCATTATTGCGTAGAAGCAATCAACACGGCAATCATCCACATCATTAAAGATGCACTAGGTTTAATAATGGCCCTATTAGAACTAACCTACCTTATTGTATAATCTTACTATTTACACGAACTTCAAAAAACTTTACTCGTGTGCTCAATTGTTTTTTTAACAATTTGAATAATTATAATTTATTTTGTTCCAGGTATGTTAATGAAGAAAACACTGGACCTGTTGAAACAGGATCAAATATACTTCCTAATTTAAATAGTTAACACTAACTGTATTGTTAACAGTAACTGTTACTTATTTCGTGCGAAAATGATCGTGGGAAAATATTAAGGAATCCAAACAATGTTTGCAAGTATCTTCATCTAAGTTCGGTATATTTCTACTAAACAATCGTGGCAGGTTTGTTTTTAAATATATTTTACACATAATATTAAAGTTTGTAGGACGTAAAACCTAACTGTTAATTATTTGAGAGGTAAAACCAATTTGAGAATTTAAGTCAAGATAACTAGCTTTAAAGGTTTTATGCACATAAATGAAGAAGAGAAGTACATTTGTGTTTTGTTAAAAAACTGGGAAAAGTATTATATTTGTTCCTGTTATAATTAATTGATTTGAAAATATACAGGATGGATCTGTAAATTTGGACAATCTGACTTGGGGTGAATGATCTTTCGAAGTATGTACAACTTAGAACCGCTTTTATATTTGGAATCGGTTAAAAAAATTTCATCCTAGTATGAAAAAGATTCAAAAAATAAAAATGGTGCTAAGTTGTATTTCAACAGGTCATTCACCATTCACCCCACTTCAGCTGGGACAAAGTTACAGAGACTTACAAAAGTTACAGAGAGTTACAAAAGTTACAGAGTGTTACAAAAGTTACAGAGAGTTACTAAAGTTACAGAGAGTTACAAAAGTTACAGAAAGTTACAAAAGTTACAGAAAGTTACAGAGAGTTACAAAAGTTACAGATCCACCCTGTAGTTTCAATTTTATATATATATTTTTTTATTGCGTGATAGATAATCGATCTTGTAGTGTGCTGTATCAATTAGTGAATTTCTTGTTGTATGCTACTCTTAGTTTTTGGTGATGAAATAAGAAAAACTGCCGATAGAACAATAGTATAATAGTTAGTAACGTTAAATCATAAGCGAGTACATTTTACTCTATCACGAACTGGCCCTGTTAGTGGTTTGCGACCCGCAACGGTAACCGTTCACAATTAATTGTACTTTTATTACACCGTAGCGTAATATTTTTTATTTTATGGCATAAATAAATTCTTTGCCGGCTATAATGTTTACTAAATTAAACTTTTTTTAAATTGAGACTTAAAAAGGAAATTACTAATATGTACCATTTTTTTCGTTTATTCATAAACTTAATTTATTGTGTGACATATTAACGAGCCTACAGTCTATATGATGATAAGTGGCTACCATCGCTCAAAAGCCTCAGCAATGCCAGAGCATTGAGGGACTGCATTACGCATCACCGACTTTATAGGATTTTTTATTATTTTTTTATTTTTATTATTGCCATGTAGGCAGACGAGCCAACGGGCCACTTGATCGTAAGTGGTTACCGTCGCTCATGAACCTCTGCAATGTCAGGGGACATTGAAGAGTCGCTACCTACGACCTAACTTTAAAGACCCTCCTCAAGCCTCGTTTGAAGAAGGACAAGGATACCTATAAGTACTCGTTATTTCATGAATTTTTGTTTTATTGATACAAGGGTATAAGATGACGATTGACGACCCATGTGTATCCAACTCATAGATCTGCACTGTCAACTCAAAACCATTTGGTTTAGTTTAGTGTAGTTGTTTAGTTTAGTTTTTAATAAAACTAAATTTTAAAAAATACCAATCTTTTAGTTGATATTAAAACTTGGTGAAACAAACTTCCTTTTAAATTATTATCAAAAAACAAAATTTAAGTATCATTCGTGCAAGAATGTTCGTAACGGTGTAACAGTCGTCCGAATTCATAGTTCGTAGTAGAATTGAATTCTCGCGTGCATCAATTACAATATTCTGTATAATGTCCGCGCTCGGCTGCCTTGCGTCATGTACCGACGCCTCTGTGCCCGATTTTACACAATTATATTAATAACATTGTATTGTGATTACTTCTATTTCATTAGCTAATAGTAGAAGTTATTGGAGTACAAAAATCTATACTAATGCTATAAATGCGAAAGTAACTCTGTCTGTTACGCTTTCCCGCTTAAACCTCTCAACCGATTTTGATGCAATTTGGCACAGACAATCTTTAGACCCTGAGAAAGAACACGAGCATACAGGACCTTTTAATTGAAAGTGACGCAGACGAAGTTGCGTGAGCCCGCTAGTGGGTTATAAAATGGTTAGGCATGTCTAGTAGTCTTAGCAAGGGAAAAAAAATGATCTTAAAGAAAACTTTTAAGCTTTTAAGATTCTGGATATCATATAGCAGTAAAGTACTAGCTAAGAAAAGTAAAACGAGCCCAATCATGATAAGTCTATCTCATTTAGTACAGGAGTTCCTATGGCCACTTTCCGACTCTATTATTAGATCTAATCCATTGGAAGTTAATTTAAAACTAGTAAGAAAAATATAACAGTCTCAGAAGGAGAAGTAATTAAAGTTTAATGTACGTGGTCCTCACGATACAGGCTTTGCCTAGTGTGAGGATCATTGGTAACTTGTTCAGGCACATCTGTAAGTTGAATCCTATGTGTATTTAGTATAAGTTTTCTCTCAAATGTGCAATGGATTTAACTCACAATAAATATCTTTATTCTTTACCTGTCTGAATGGCAGTAAAAAATCAAGCTAGCGAAATCACCAATTTAAAATTTACCAATCGAATTGAAATAGGTACGGTACCCATCTTAACTCGCCTTAGGTAAGCGTAGTGGACAATACCTGATCCCACTACTGAGGACACTTGAGAAGTTGTTACAGTACAGTATTCAAATTCTAAAATTACATACAAAAACCAACCTAATAAACAATTCTAATCCCGCTCTCCCAAATCCCACAGTCACGTACTTGTAAGAACAAATCCGCGACAATCCATTGACCAGTACAGTCCATGGGAAAACTCGGCTAATTTAAATAAATCGAGCATCACACTGAATATATGTACGATGATGAGCTCATTTCATTTGTCAAGGTTACGTTTGACGCAGACCAAACAATATGGCAGTCGCGATGGTTGACATGCGGAAATCGCTATTGTTTTAGGCTTGTCTTGATGAAAGAAAGTATGAAAATCTGTGTTTTTTACGCTTATAGGGTAAATAATTAGACTAAATTTATTTTAATTCGACAAATTGACTCACTGACTATCGTTTTATCATCATCATCATCATCAGCCTATAGACGTCCACTGCTGGACATAGGCCTCCCCCAAACTTCGCCACATCGACCGGTCCTGCGCCATCTGTATCCAGTGACCTCCCGCAATCTTGACCAGATCGTCTGTCCATCTTGTGGGGGGTCTACCAGCATTGCGCCTACCGTTTATTTGGATAAACGGTAGGCGCAATGCTGGTAGTCGATTGGTCGACTATCGTTTATCCAAGAAATATTAAATGTGGTAAAAAGCAAAAAAAGGAAAATAAAACAAAAAATAGTTCTAGGTTAGGGTTTGTACAACTAAGATTTTATTGCTTTGTTAATTCAGAGATTTAAAGTAAAAGATTTAAAATTCGTTTTCGTTAAATCGGCTTTAAAAAAAATTAACTAGAACAAATATTCAAGCTTATTAGTTCATAACATTTAAAATCATGATTTATTCCAGACATGTGTGATTGTGTGTGGAATAAACTTTCTTTCTTTCTTTTCTTCTAAACTGTATGTACTATAGATTTAATTATTTTACCCTATTAAATTAGCTTTCAAGGTTACAAAATAACTAATAAAGTGACAACCCTATTAGTTTAAAGACTGTACTGTTTTCACACGACGTTAAACAACAGCTTGAAGACATGTGCATGATGTATTAGCAGTTTACTTAACATAAATGTATATAGTTTCATGTTATTATTTTTATGTGTTCGTAAACATATTTGTGTATGAGACGTGGTGATGATTATGTATTTCAGTAATTAGGTAAATTATGAGCTTTCGGAAGTATAGCATGTGCAGATAAAGATATTTTATTGATGTCGTACTTTTAGCGGAAACATCAAAAGAGAAAAATGTCAAAGAAAACATGAAAGCTACTTCAATTTTCTAACCTTAAAGTTTATTTTCAGTTATATAGTTCACACTTTCAAAGACAGTTGAGAGCCTCCACTGTCCACTTAGAACACGACGCAATATCCTATCGTGGAAACTACTTATGATCAAGTGGACGTACAATGTTCTCAGACATCCATTCAATGGCAGCCACCAGTTACCATCAGCTAGGCCATAAGCTCCTACGGTACAAATATATGTAAAAGAGTTGTCCGGGAGTTCGTGCGCAGTAAAATGTCAGCCGTCGATAGAGCTTCAACGAAATTTAAACACCGCAATGCTAATGGTGAAACAGAATGGTAAAGGTCCTCTCTCTCCACGCCATGGCTAACAATCGCAGGAAACGCTGCAATGTGGTGTGTGCCACATGTGTGGGACGCGTGAAGTTTGCGAAACGAAACGCACGGATGCGTACCGTATCACATTGTATTGTTTGGTTTAATGTACTGCTAAACGTTGCTACATCTGATGATAACAAACGTTAATGATCTCGACAAGATGCTTTAGATTTTGGACCTGATAGTTTGAAATGTCAGGGGATACTGCGGAGCTGCCACCTAAACCTACTTCTTACAACTCTCCTCAAGCCTCGTTCGATTAGTAATCCTTAACTGAATGTAATTGAAACTAGGGATGTACCGATTTGTATTTGCAAATATTCACATGTATTTGAATATCTGTATTCGCTTTTGCTTGACTTTCCTTAATTGAAACTCTTTGTAATCCTCTCAGTAACAATTCAATTGTATATAAAGTAAGTAGAACCTAACCTAAAAAGTACGGGTATTTGCCCACCCCTCACTCTCACCATTTTCCCAATTTTGTAGGCAGAATCCATAGTGGCAACCACCGAACCACCATAATAACTCCAAGCAATGAAACCCAGGTACCATAGGGAAAAGACGAAATGCATTTTTTTGGTTAGTTATATTCTTGCATGGGCAGAAAAGTCAATACATCAATTACATAAATCATTTTGTAACAACACAAAAAAACAGTCAAATATCTTTCTCAAATCTTAAAATAATCGACAGCTACCGCAATTACGTAAACTAACCAACATAATAAATAAAACAATTACGCAAAACTATAAAATCGTAAAAAGCAATGATTACACGATCGATAATCGATCTCTATAACTCGTTATGACCCCGAGCCGTCTCGATTAATTGACACTATAAAATAAGGTTCATAAAAGCTCCTATTTAGCTTTGATCATTGATAATTACGAAAATATCTCGTTCGTCTGGCATTGATCTAATTAGGCAACTTTTTGTAATCGATTATTATTGGTTATTATCTAATGAATTTTTAATTCATTCAATATGGTTATGGGCAGTTAATTTTGTGTATTGATGCTTATGTCGAAAATATGGTTAGAAATGTTAGATAATGATTAATCCATATTTTTCAATTGTCCGAGAATGAATAGATCATTTTATGACCACCTTCCAGAAGATATTCCAAAACCCGTCAATATGGCAAGTCTTTTAGCTCTGTGCAATACCCCCTTTATACAGGGTGTTGGTGCCCGGTGAAACAATACTTTGAGGGCTTAATCTATATCACATTTCAAATCATATACACATACTCTTGAAACGGAGATGATCACTTTATTTTCCCATACAAAGTTGAAAAATTATTATTTTGTATTATTTTTGACAACCCTATCCTGACCTACATTCAGCGTGTTATATCTATTTGCACGAACACAGGCGTATGTATCCTGTTTAGATTTTTTTAGATTTTTGTCCCGTGTATTATTACAATGTTCTATGATACAGGAGGTGACTAGCCGGCTTACGTCTTTAGCTGTTGGTGTACGTCAGTACGGTAGGGTTGATCACGCACTAATTAACACGTAGTTTTGATTAGTTATAACTTATGATATATTATGCCTAGAAAACTCAGACTTGGTGGATGGCTTCTAAATCAAGTATACTATTTGCTGTGAAAGTATTGTTTCATCGGATTTTAACACCCTGTATATAAACTTACGAAATTTATACAAAACAATAATATTAAACTTTAATTTATTTTCCTCTAGTTCCTTTATTTTTGTAATTTTTTACCTTATATTTCTCCTTTTTTTTCGCTTTTAAATATCATATCTTATCTACTCATTTTATTCGATGTAGTTTATCTCGTTTTATACATTTACAATATGTACTATTAAGCTTCATTGTATTTAATAACACTATAAACAGTATATATTCTACTACTGCTGAGACTGGAAACCGAACAATATTTTGGCTTAATATCTTTGAGTCCGTGTATTTGTCTCACTTGACATTGGCGAATCGTCCCCAGTCTTGGTGGACGAGGTCCATGAGAAAAAAAGAAGAAGAATGTTAGATTCTCTTATTATGTGTGATTTTTAATTGCGGTATTTAAAGAGTAGTTGGCTTCCTTACGGGAGGTTGCGGTTTTGTCTCGGTCTGCTTGTATTTCTAAATCTTAATTTGACAAAGATTTATTTATATAATACCACTGGCTAAAAACAATGAAGGATAGCTACTTATTCGAAAAGTATTAAAAATCCTTCGAAGATATGTGAAGTCCCAATCCGAATTGGGGTCCCTCTTCTGAGAAGACTTGAACCCAATAGTGTGAAGTAATGGGTTGTTATAGTTTTTTTTAAACAATTAAACTTAAATGTTATGTTAATTTTTAATTCTTTAATAATAGAAGTATTAAATTTCTTTAAACACTCGCGGTTTTCTACATCTCTTACAATATTACTAAACGGGTTCTTACCATGATTATTTTTAATTGAGCGGTCCCGATATTTCAGCACTGTTTCAAGCGCCATGTTCACGAGAAGACTGAGGAACTGCGGGTAGGTCATTTAAGAGACAAATCTGTCTACCCTCATTCTCGTTCGTTTGCCGGTACCACTGAAACTCGAACTCACATTTCGACACATCACACTGACAGTATCGGCTGCCGTCTCAAAACTAGATTTTTTTTAAATAATCGTGGTAAGAACCCGTTTAGTAATAGTGTAAGTGAAATAGAAGTATTATTTTATACCTTGTGTTTGTCTATATACCAATAAATAACAGTGTCATCTATTTTTCTACATAAAACTCTATTATTAGTGAAACTGATTTAACAAACAGTATATAATCAGAAGGTAATAAATCACATACGATGTACGATTGACACATGTGAATTATTTATGTGTGGAGGAGGTCGTGAACTCGCATACACATGTAATATGTAGCAATAATACTAGAAGAATTGTAGATGGAAATTCGACGGTAGAACAGTACCTATAGGATAGTATATGACCTATGTATTATAGTTCAATGCTGAGCTTTATTCACCTAAAATATAGTAAAGAGTCATTATTAACACGATCACTGCTACACGAGGCCTAAATGACCCTTCTTGCAACTTTCCTGCGGCAAGGAAAAACGGCAACTTCTGGTGCGAAGAACATAACTATGATATAGGAGGTGGGGTCTAATAGACCGCGTATCACCCTAACGTCTAGTCATAGTGCGGGCCGATAACACCTCGTATCGCAGCGAACGTGTTAAACAAAAAAAATATAATCTGTAGGATAACTCCATCAAATTGTGACATGCATAATATTCATTCGGTACCCTAAAATAGGTATTATAGTAAAGGTAGGCATTATAAAGAATAAAATAAAACATTTTGAAATCAAAGTTCATAGCTGATAGCCACGTTAAATTTGTCTGGACATTTCATAAAATAGAATTAGTGCACCTCACACTAATCTTCGCACCTCAAGATCTTGTCATAGATAATCCAAGGTTATTTTCTTTTTATTGTCATAATCATGGCTACCTGAATATATGTATTTTCAGTTCGCCATGATGCTCTGTCTATGTTAGGGGACACTGAATCGTTGCTTATGACCTTTAGAGAATTGACTGGACTATCAAAATAAATCACTAAATTATGCCACAAACAAATAGTGCACAATATAAACAAAGCAAGCCCCTTTGCAAAATCACGAGTAATATAATCTCAGAGTACCTACCGATCAGTGGCATGTTCCTTATGTATATTTATTAAGTTATGCAACAGATCTCAGTAATCCATTAATGAATTATTCCAATGGGTATAGAGACACTTTAGAGTCAGCTACACTGAGCTAATGAACCGTGAAGCATTTGTAACTTAAGATTTACTTAACATTAATTAGGGCTGTCAACGTAACGAAGACAAAATATGGACAAAAATATTAAATAACAGAAATCTCACAAATTACAGCAAAACTTTAACTATAGAAACTTTTAAGGCAATATGATTATAAAATAAAAATGGTTGTATCCAAAATCAATACCTTGAGTGCTGTTCAGGTTTATATGTAACTTTACGAACATAACGTTAAGTTTTACTACGAATGACGTTGGCGTCCCATATTGGTTTAACGAGTGATTGTAAAAGTACCAGATCACCCGCGATACAGGCATGTCCTAGTGCGGGGGTCGCCGATAATGTTAAAGCGCATGTAAACTTTTTGTTAATAAATAATTTTCATTTCAATTCACTGTAGGTACTGTACTCAATACTGTCTGAGGTACTCTATAGAGAAATTATTTATACCCGAGCAGCGGGTAGTCACTGGACTGGTCATTGTAACGAAATTTTGGAGACAAATTTTAAATTCGAAGCATGATAGCAAATGACACAGATTGAAAAAAATGAAAAAGATATGTAAATTATTAAATTAATTAAGTATTTTACATTTAATCCTCGTGAATCCATGTCAAAAGTAACAGTTGATACCATCCCACACGCATTAGCTTCGATTTAATCACAAAGCAGTAGTGTCTTAGATATCATCATATTAAACACGTCTTCACGCATACATTATTACGAGCAACCGATGACTTATGAGACACTTCTCTGAATAAAATTTAGAATCTTAATTAAGTTACCGGTGACACCACAAAATGTTATAATGTTACAGAAGTATATATTGAAACAGATCGCATTAAACAAATTCATTTTTATGCTCTCACTGAAATACTAAATTACATTAAACTTGATTGATATATTAAGTAAGTATAATTCCTTTTCGCCATTAATTTTTACAGTGTTTCCTGAGCGCTATGACTTGTCCATTTTCTAACGAGGATTGAGGAAAGTCATTAAAGGTAAATATACAGGTAGCGGCCACGACCTCAATATGTTTTATCTCTCCATTTATTCCTAATCTGGCATAAGTCCATTGTTCTTTCACACAATCCAACCATCTCTTCTTAGGCCTTTCTCTCCTCTTACATTCATTCACTTTCGAATTCCACATTCGCTATGTAACATGGTCTTTAGCTCTTCTCATCACATGTCCAAACCACGCCAACCTTCGTCTCAGTTTGTCACAGATAGGTGCTACTTTCAAACGGGTCTCGTAGCGGCCTCGCAGTGTCTGGGACCTCAGCAATATAGGGATATTGCAGAGCGACGGTAGCACCTACGATCAGGTGACCCACTGGCTCGTCTGCTTAAACATGGCAATAACAAAAATACTCTATACTAACTTCTGCATCACATAATTATTGTATGGTGACACAGCGAGAGATATGAATCGGTATAAATTAAAAACGCTTGAATAACGTTGCGTGGGTTGTGAAACAAATGCAGTTTTAAATATTTCAATTGTCTATCAACGACTTTTAGATGAGAGATAATGTGTGATGAAGACTTTTTTGTCTATTAAGATGTTTATGAGAACAATACTTTAATGAAAAAACCATATAAAATCCCTACTATAATATTATAAATGCTGTCTGTCTCTTAACGCTTTTCCGTTTAAAACTCTCAACCGATTTTGATGAAGTTTGGCACAGACAATCTTTAGACCCTGAGAAAGAACCTACCTTGAAGAAGAAGGCTACCTTTTCATTGAAAGTGACGCAGACGAAATTGCGCGGGCCCATTAGTACTAGGTATATAGTTTTAAATAATAGTTTCACACTCTAATCGAAGTATTAAGGTATGGACAAGTCTCTGTCTGAGGTCTAGAAGAGATCGCATCTAGACAAAAGACTGCTTTTTCTACTAATTATAAGTAACTGTGTCTGTAATAATACTGATAAAATATGTACAATGAATCAATGTAAATAATCTTGTAATAATAGTTGAGCTGGTCGTATGACATAGTAACTATCATTTTTTTAACATGTAGTGTATAACATAAAGCTAATTCATTTGAGATACTGAATTAAGTCAATGACTCTATTCTCTACATCAAATATAAAAAGAATATTGGCCACTAATAAAATGCACGTAAGTATCAATTTACAAACTCATAAAAATATTTTTGAATAAATCACTACTGTTTAAAATAATAAACCTAAGAAAAAAGTCTAATAAAATTTATTAAACATTTAATAAAATGAAAACACACATCAACAATCTTGTTAAGTGTATTCGATATCGTATTACGCATAATAAGAGATATCAAGTAATAAAATAAAATATTTACAAGCTATCAAATTTACGCATTTAATAATAAAACTACCGTACTTTATGACGGTATTTTTTTTTATGGAATTACATTTTAAGTGAAGCTATAAATAAAAATAAGGAATCTTAAAGAAAATTAAGTTTTTGGAGAAATCGGTTGTTTGAGTTTAATTCGTACGTACATAACAAGTAAATAATATAAAAAATAAAAAAAAACTTGAGAGGTGTCAAGGGACACCCTGATGGAACGAAGTTCCTTTCGATTAATTAGTGAGGGAATTGTAATAAAATTATATTATATATAATTTTTTTTTTTAATTATTTTTTTAGCATTAATCATATAAAACAAAATAAGGAATTGTTTTAAAAGATTTTAATCACAGCGCCATCTAACGATAATCATCTAAAACAAAAAAGTGTCGTGACAACTTTTTCATAAGAATTTCCGTCTAGCCCCTTTTCGATAACGCGCGATAAGGAACTTCGTTCCAATATTGCTTGTGGGTTAAACTTGAACAGTTACTCAGATTTTGGCTATCCCAAAATTTCATAAAATACTTACGGGTTCATTCGATTTTAAAGAGACCAACACCAGAACTAATGTAATTTTTCTTAAGCATGTGAATGTATTTTTTTGTACAAACAGCTCATCATGGCGTTAACCAATGCCTTGGAATTGGGGAGTAGCTACCTCTAGCCCATAGTATAATAGGTACTCTTTTCAAACTTAAATTTGTTATTGTAACAAACAACACCAATGAGTAGAGTGTTACTCTTTCACGTAAAAACTACTGAATGGATTTGAATGAAACTTTACCACAATATAGCTTATACATCAGAATGACACATAGGCTGCAATTTTTGATAATACGGGACGAACCTGAAGTCCACGCGAACGAAGTCGCGGGTAAAAGCTAGTATTAAATAAACAAAGAAATAAATAAATGCATTTGAAAAGTTTTTTTGGTAAATTACTTCTAAATATAATAATCTTATCATAATTCATAAACCTAATAAGACATCACACTTTACCTATGTATTTTATCTTATTTTACAAAGCCAATACACACAAATTTGATTAGTAAATGTTTTAAACATATGACTAGTAGTCATTCAAGTTTCTTCGATAGTCCGGCGCACCTGTTACTAGATAAATGAACGATTGAACTGATCATAATATTTGAATAATTATTCATTCAGTAGCCGTTTCAACATGAAACCGTACGTTTATTTTTATTGGTACTTCATGAGGAAATTATAGTTTTTTTATGATTTGTTACTATTGACTGTGATTTTTTATTACAATAATGAAAACGACCGACTTCCATTGAAATCTTATCCGTTAAAAATTCACAGTTTTTAACACAGATCTAAAGTACTTGTTCGATCAAAAAATAAATGGAACCCCAAGACGACCATCACCTGACATCTGAATCATTCAAATCGGTTCACCCAAACTAAAGTTAAGAATGTACAGACATAAAAGATACAGACGTATTGAGTAGAATCCTCCTCCTCCTCCTTTTTGGAAGTCGGTCAAAAATACAATCATTTTCTTTTAAAAGACAGATAAATGAGTTTACGGTATATCTGAAGGTAAACGGTTACCGTCATTGATGAACCTTTGCAATGCTAGAGCGTCATACAGGACTTTTCTCAAACCTCGTTTAAAGACATGTCATAGCGTAAACTTATTCAGACACTCGCGGCTTTCTATAATACTTTCATGCATTTTTAACGGGTTCTTACCACGATATTTAATTAATTGAGTTGTCTCGATATTTCAACGTTGTTGCAAACGTCATGATCACGAGAAGACTGGATACTGCGGGTCGATTTACGAGCAAACAAATCTGTCTACCCTCTTTCTCGTTCGCTTTTGGGTCGCACCACTGGAACTCGAACTCACTTCTCGACACACCACACTCACTGTATCTACAAGACTCTCTGAGCATGAACCCTTAGTGACTGTTTCGAGTATGTGGAATCCAGTGCTAAACAAAACAGTCACTAAGGGTTCATGCTCAGAGAGTCTTGTAGATACAGTGAGTGTGGTGTGTCGAGAAGTGAGTTCGAGTTCCAGTGGTGCGACCCAAAAGCGAACGAGAAAGAGGGTAGACAGATTTGTTTGCTCGTAAATCGACCCGCAGTATCCAGTCTTCTCGTGATCATGACGTTTGCAACAACGTTGAAATATCGAGACAACTCAATTAATTAAATATCGTGGTAAGAACCCGTTAAAAATGCATGAAAGTATGTCATAGCGTGTTATCAAAGTTCATAGCTCTCTATTATATATTTTTGGAACGAAGTTCCTTATGGCGCATTATCGAAAGAGGGCTAGACGGAAATTCTTGTGAAAAAGTTGTCACGACACTTTTGTTGCTTTAGATGATTATCGCTAGATGGAGCTGTGATTAAAATCTTCTAAAACAATTCCTTATTTTGTTTTATATGATTAATGCTAGATGGCGCTGTGATAAAAAAAAATAAGTTATAGTCTCTTATACAGGGTGTTGTTGCTCGGTGAAACAATACTTTAAGGGCTTAATCTATATCACATTTCAAATCATATACACATACTTTTGAAACGGAGATAATGACTTTATTTTCCCATACAAAGTTGAAAAATTATTATTTTGTATTATTTTTGACAACCCTACCCTGACCTACATGTAGCGTGCTATATCTATATGCTATTTTCACGCACACAGGCGCATCCGATCGCAATTTTAGAGTTCCGTACTATAATAAACTCCTACTAATAGAAAATTAACACGTAGTTTTGATTAGTTATAACTTATGATATATTATGCCTAGAAAACCCAGACTTGGTGGATGGCTTCTACATCAAGTATACTATTTGCTGTGAAAGTATTGTTTCATCGGATTTCAACACCCTGTATAAGAGAGAGAGAGAGACAGGCGTTTTAAACTAACAAAATTTTATTACAATTCCCTCACTAATTAATCAGAAAGGAACTTCGTTCCATCCGGGTGTCCTTTGACACCTCTCAAGTTTTTTTTAATTTAAATCATAGTTGCTGCAAATGACCGATTTGTAAAACGATTTCTTCCTTCAATTTCTATTCATAAAGATCTTAACTAGCAAGAAGACTAAAGAAGAATTTTATTGACTTGAACAGTAATTTTATCATTAAAACGCCGCAGTATTGAGATTATAATAGTTTTTGTCATTGAATGCTTGTTATTGATTGAAAAACTTTTCATTGTGTAAGAATTGAATAGTTGTCGGCGTATTGTAAAGGCGTAATCGCCGTATACTGCAATGTTAAGTAGAATTATATTTTTTTTATTTTTTTATACTACTTACATATTATGCTCAATAAAATGGATAAATACTAGGGGTGTGTTTATCGAAATTCGAAACGAATAATTCGAATCTTCGAATTATTCGAAGTTCGACGAATATTCGAAAAATTTCGAATCGAATACGAATATTCGATTCGGAACGAATAATTCGTGAGTTCGAATTATTCGCACAACCCTAATAAATACTTATGTGACTTGAAAAGCTTATTCAAATATTTAAAAAAAAACAGAAACCCTTCAAATGATTATCAAACAAAAAAATGTTGTAACAAAGACAAGTTGAAATTAAATAACACTTCAAGTGTTGTTTACCGTCTTTTAGTAAAACATGATTATCAAAATCGGCCGACACAAAATAATGCTGTGATAAAAACTCAAATGAAATAACATAAGAAGCACATTTTAGTCAAAAAATGTAATTATCTAAATCGGTTTAAAAAAATGTTGTAACAAAAACAAAACGCCTTTTCTAAGTCAAACCTATAGTTAAAATTACGATTAACCATAGTAATTGAACGAGTTTAATAATAATAGATACTTTGACCCAAATAAGGTCCGCAATGCGCTTTTCATACTATTATGTGTTGGGCATATTATTGTAATGACTACGATTCGTGAGTAAACGCTAACACGAACCTGACTGCGAGTTACAACCTAGAATTTTACCTGGAAAACATAATGGTACAATATGAATAGGTATAATAATGTTAATGTGAAAACATGGAATGGTTCAATTTGTAAATGCTTAATTTGTTAAGATATATAAAATGAAAGTACTCAAGATAATGATTTAAGCGAATATTGCTTAAAGGAAATATTCATTTATTTTTGAAATAATTTATTTAATAAAAACTTTTAAATACAAGCTTCTAAGATCCTGGATTTCATGTAGCAGTAGAGCGCTAACCAAGACAAGTAAAATGAACCCAAACACGACGGGTCCATCTTATTTAGCACTAGAGTTCCTATGACCACATTCCGAATCTATCAACAGATCAGCTCCATTATGTCATATCATTGCATTGTCACGCGATATACATTTGCGAGCAAAAAGTCAAATTTAGCTTTCAAAACTCCACCCGAACTTACATAAAACAGTGCAAGTTAATATAAAGCTTGTAAAAATAATTTTCATTTCAAGCAATATTTCTTCAAACGAAAACTAATAAAGCAAAGTAAAACCTAAAAGATTACGCAAGTCGTAACCAAGTTCTGATTTCCGAGTTATAGCTGTAGTCGGAACAGGCGGTAAAGGGGTAGTACATATGGGACGGGGCTGGTTTTCCCAACCCCATGCTCTACCATTATATGACTTGAAATTTTAATTGGTTTTATTTTTAGAACGGTACTGAGAGGGCTTATGTAGTGATTAAATATTAGAGAATGTTGATTTTTTTTTGCCATGTAGGCAGACGAGCCAACGGGCCACCTGATCGTAAGTGGTTACCATCGCTCATGAAACTCTGCAATGTCAGAGGACATTGAGGGGTCGCTACCTTCGACCTAACTTTAAGGACCCACCTCAAGCCTCGTTTGAAGAAGGACAATATTTAAAAATAGTTCATTTGTTATCAGTTGTGTTAATTTGTTTAAACCTTTTTTGGATTATTTTTTGGGTTGGCGAACAAAAGTTTTTATTATTATAACCTATTATTTAGTTATAAATAATTATTCTGTATATATATATTGTGTAATGTTTCATGTCATAAATATTTTATCTTTGAAAATTAACCAAGATCAGTATTTTGATGGCGTAGATGACATTTCAAATAGAAAGAATATTTGAAAAGTACTTAAAAAGAAAGAAACAAATAATCGAAGTAACTATAAAATTAAATTACCAAACTACTATCGACAAGGACTGCACAAAACCATTATCATAATGCCAGGAATTGAAGTTGATGTTAAAATGACACTACATAAACACCGTACCATCGGTACTATCAGTCGATCAGGACGATCCCAATAAATCATTCCATTCACTACATAATTAATACTTCGTCTTTGAGCGAATCACCACCCCACGGCAATTTGTCTGCTATGCCGTGAATAGTTCTTTTATCAACCCATCACACGGGGCAAAGAAATCAATAGTTGCCCCACCCGTGAATGCGCATGCGTGATGGTACACCTGGTGGGATTGGTACCGCCCTGGGGCAGTCGAGGGAAATGGTACTGACCCACGAGTCACTCAAGTGGTACCAGCCGGGGAAGAAACACGCCATGAGCTTCAGACACCAGTACAGACCACCATGTAAGTTTTATGTAACATTTTAGATTTGGCAAAGATTATGTAAGATCACGTGGTTTTTTTAATTTCGAATTGGATATTAATTTATGGATGTACTGGTATTAATTTATGTGTAATTTTCAGGATTACTCAATATGCTGAACCTAAAAGGACCAAGGGTAAGATTTAAGAAATCAGTACAATGTTAAACTGCTTTTTAAATGTTTTTTTTTCAATGAATGTTTTATTATCTTTTACTTAAGTTGTAATTTATTCAAAAGATTTATTTTTTGTTAAAATACATGTTATGTTTATTTATTTGTTTAAATAAAATGCTTTAAGAAGACGCACACGCAATTTTCTTGCTTCATTTTCTTTTTATACACCATTTACAAAATTAACATAAACATGATAATTTTTATTTTAAAAATGTTACGTTGGAAAATAAATTAAAAATAGTAACATTTATTAAATATAATTACTTTTATTCAACAAAAATAACTTAAATATACATATATATATCTCTGATATTTTTTTCGAATATACGAGACGTTTGATCTCGATTTGAAAACCAAAATATAGTTTTAACTTAAAGACGCGTTTGTTGGTTAATTCCACATATTAAAAAATAATTATATTATACAAAAAATACTTTTTTAAGTTACCAAACTTCTCATTACAGAAACACGAAATCTAGTGTAAATTAAATAATTTACTATAAAAATAAAAAGCTAAGACTACACTATAATAATCGTTTAAATCGTTTGTTCGTCATTCTTGCGCCCCCTAGCATCACCCTTTTGAGGGGTTGCACCCTTTACCGTGACCTGACATTAAAATGTCATGCAAGTCAATAAACCGAAACCGTTGTGCCATTTACATGTAAATCAATAGACAAGTTGAGTATTCGACTTTGTACTGAAAGTCAAGGAGTTTGGTACGACTTTGACATGAGCGAAACTTAGGAGTTTGGTTCAACGGAAACTTTTCGTCGCCTCAGTGCTTGTTTGGCCAATCTGCACTCGAGCAAATTTTACAGGAGACAGCAAACAAGCACGGAATTTTCGTTAAGTGCCGTGTTGAGAAATAAATTGAAATGAGATTTTTATTGTCGTTTATTACCAATCGGACGGAAATTTTATTCTTTATAATACTGCATTAAAAAGTCATTTTCGTAAAAAATGTCAGATTGGCCAAACAAGCACTGAGGCGACGTTTTGGTACCAACTATTCCACTTTGGTGTTCCTATAACAAGGGCTTCTTCTTTATTTGAGGTTTGAGAGTTTAAAGGTCGTAGGTGATGGCTTAATGTCTCTTCATTTTGCAGAGGTAACTTATTAAATAGACTGTAGGCTAATAATAAGGCTGTAATCTAATGCAGTAAAAAAGGGACAGAAATAAGGGTAATAAAAGGATAGGAGATTTGATCGCACTATGTATCCGGTGAAAAGATTTAAGATATTTTTTTTTTTATTTGGATAAATCATTTGGATAACATACCTCTTTTGCAAATGATCTTTATTTCTCTTAATATAGTTTAAATTTGGATTTCGTTAAATAATATAAATTTAATTTCACAAATATGGAGTGGAAATTTCTTCGAGTCAGTAATAAATTATCATATACATAACATTATTGAATACAATCAGCAAGAATAATAAAATGTTTAGCCTAATAAACAAGTCTTAAATGGATTAACCTTATACGGGAAATACGACAATATCGATGCCATTTCTGATATAAAACGAAGAATTTTATGTTTCACCACCCACATTGAAGTCGAATATCATGACTGAATCCTTCGCAAAAAATTATATAATACTTAAATGCATTGATTTGGAAATCCGTCTGTCTGATTAACCTAAAGATTTTAATAATAGCAATTAAGTAATTAAGAATGAATAAAATTACGGAAAGATTTGACATTATGAAATTGAAGATTGTTGAAGATATTTTTAGGTTAATGGTTGGTTTTAGGAAGTTTTTAGAGTAAATTTGCTTGTTTCATTACTTATTTAAACGAGGTTTAAGAAAAGTCATATATAAGTAGGTGATAAATAACGGCCCCTCAATGCCTTGGCATTGCAGAGGTTCATGTGATGGTAACGCTTACCACCAGGGGGACTGCAAGTGTTTATCTATGCTGCAATAAAAAACATATTAGGATCTGAAAACACAATTAAACATGATAACTGATAGGGTAAATTACATAGTAAAATGATTTTTTTTTCATGCAAGTTTTTAATCTTCAATTTTTCAATCTTGATGAGAGTTTTTTAAAGTGATTTTTGTGAGAATTTAAATTATAATCACTGACGTCCTTTCCTTTGCCTTTAGCTATAACAAACTATCTCAATATTCGATATAATATTACAAACAAAATTCAAATCGATTTATGTGTCAAGTACAGCATTATTATTCCATAATCGTATATCGGTACTGTAATTACAATAGCAACTTCATAAATCAACGTCGCTTTTATTTTGTCACCTCATATTGTTTGCCGTTTAGAAATACCTAATACTTGCTCCAGATATGTCATATACGACCAAATTAAGGTGGACTTTCGATGCGGTATCTGTATATTTATGTTGCGTCATAATATACTTATGTAGGTACGTACTTTGTTGGCAGAAATGTAATATTAGGGTGGGCAATCTAACGTTTGCATTTTGAACTACTGTTTATTTAGAGAATGACAGCTCATATGTCATTCAATTTGTGTTCATAATTTAGTTAAAGGTTTGACATTTACGAAATGGGACGTTTTCGGTTCACCCAATGGGCAGAAGATCGTTTGGCCGAAGATGAGCATTTTTACCGAAAAAATGTCTTTTCACATGAAGCCCATTTTCACCTCGGAGGCTATGCCACTAAGCAGATCGTGACATGTGGGTCGGAAAATCCACACGTCACGTTTATATGGCCCACCTCTTACTTATGTAGGTTCTTTGTAGTGGTAGGTAGAGATGTATGCAAAATTTTCAAGACAGAATCAGTCAATCAACAATAAGAGGAATAAAAAAAAACAGTCGCCGAAATCGGTATGAAGGATTATTGTGCAATAACAATGTAGATCCTTAAGTCTTTTTTCTTCTAACGAGTCTTAAAAAGCATATTTTACTATTAATAACTCCGTATAAGTTTTAGGAGGTGTGAATCTGGTATTGAAGACCCAAATGTTTCTTATAAATTTAAGCAAAATTTAATTGTGTCTGATATCAAAAATTAAACATGGATCGACTGCAGTCAGCATCATTATATTATTATACAATACATTACTACCTATATTCAATTAAATGTACTTTAATATTTACTGTATATATAATATACTAACTGTATTTAATAACATAAAAAAATCAATGTTAAATCTTCTATTTTAATTCTTATAATAATTTAATACTTCTAATGGCAATAGAAAAATTCGGAACGGCACTTTATAAATCATTGTTTTTGCAGATTTTAAGGTCAGTATCCGGTGTTAATTGCTGTGTAATTAATAAAAAAGTCGAGATCGCGTGATAACCGTTAAAATAAAAGCCTTCAACGTCACTTTGCATAATCCTTGACACAGATTCTATATTATAGTTTAAAAGCTGGTTCCATTGTTTTGAAGTGGTAAAATAAAACGCCTAATTTATTTTTTTCGTTGTGTATCTATGAAAAAACAAAAAGTGTATTTTGTTTTTATCACAAATTGATATCCAATTTTCTTGGGAACATGAAGAGGGACTTGAAGTTTAGTAACTCGAAGTAGAAAAGTAAAATGTCTACTGGCTGCTGAAGTTATGAAAAAAACACGTTTATTTTCCAAAGGATTCACGTATTTAAAATAGGTTAAATTGGGTCAAAGAAACATCGTTATTATTTTAAACATAATTATTACTTTAAGTATCTGCACTGTGAATATTTATTGTTTTTCAAGTCAAATAATAACTTACTCTACTACTAAACGGGTTCTTACCACGATTACTTTTAATTGATCGGCAGCCGATAATGTCAGTGTGGTATGTCGAAATATGAGTTCGAGTTCCAGTGGTACCGGCAAACGAACAAGAAAGAGGGTAGACAGATTTGTCTGCTCTTAAATGACCTACCCGCAATTCCTCAGTCTTCTTGTTCGCTTGAAACAGTGCTGAAAAATCGGGACCGCTCAATTACAAATAATCGTGGTAAGAACCCGTTTAGTAATAGTGTAAGTGATGTAGATAACCGCGAGTGTTTAAAGAAATTTATCAAATAATAACATACTTAATACACAAATCTAAGTTTTATTAAAAACTACAAACCTTTGATCAAAACATACTTAACTTTACATCAATTACAGCTATTTCATCACCTTATTTGAAATTTTGTCACATCAACACAAGACATATATTTAAAAGCTTCAATCAATCACAATAAGATTCGATATGGCTGTCAATCCATAGTTAATTATTCTCTTCAATGCAATCAGTTTATAATTAGCATATTGTAACTCGTGGCAGTAATTGAAATAGATCATAATTACTGTCTTCGTAATGTTGTCATGTCAATTTGTGAAACGTTTTGGACATATAATCACTTAACATCGGGTGGGCTGTAGTTTAAGTATTAGGTAATAAAAATTAAAAAAGTTTGAGGGCAGTAGCGTTGATTTGTCGCGTTTATGAGCAAAGTTCTCATGTAAATAAGAAAGAATGCAAAACAATTAAAGGAGCACACTCTTTATCACCGGCTGGCTTGTGCCTCTAAATCTAAATGTGAAAAAAGATTTATGTGCAATTTTTCACAACACCACTGGCAAAAAACGGTGAAGAAAAACATCGTGAGGGAACCTGACTGTCGGAAAAGGATTCTAAAAATCCTTTGAAGATATGTGAAGTCCCCAATCCGCACTGGGCAAGCGAGTTGGACTATGCCTAATCCCTCTTCTGAGGAGACCTGAGCCCAACAGTGGGCAGTAATTGGTTGGTGCAGGTACTCTTTATCACAATGCAACGTTTTGGCCATTTGAGTCCACGCCTTAGCGCAAAGTGGTGGATCTCAACGCAACGCAAACTGTTGCCCTCACACACAATAATTGTCGTGGCTAGTTGTTTTGCGGCAGACCTAAGTGTGCACTACATAAAGCTTTTTTTATGCGCGTTTAAGTGTGTAGTGGCTAAAATTAAAAATTTATGTTATGATGAAAATTTTGAGTAGAGTTTCGGTAACCTCAATAGGAAAAAAATAACACTAATAAGATTACTTTCTTTTCCATCTCTCTGTCTTTTTGTCTGTTGTTTTATGTATTTATTTCCATTAACTTTTCTAATGCAAATTATTCAGTTAAACAATTAATACATAGAACCCAAACTATAATATTCACGATATTTCTAATACTTATTCAATTAGTTTTTAAATAGATAAACCAGCCGAGAAGCGTGTCGACCAGTTGATTATAAGCAGTACTTAAGTCTTTCGTAATCATTATTAATTAGTTTTAATCCGACTTGAAAAAAAACGGTATGCAGCCCACGACACGACGTTACGAGATCTTCGACGTGTTTAACGGTACAGATAGAAAAAAAAGCTTTAAATTTTAGAAGCCTTTAATAGGAAAATACTTGTTTTGTATAAAAATGTAGATACCTAACTTCATGACAGAATTAGAGTAGATGAATTTAATTTTTTTTTTATACTTATACGTTTCAAAAATAATACAATAAAAGTATAAAATTACATTCAGTAAACTTTTTCGCAAAATTATAACCAAGGGAATAATAACTACTAGGAATAATGTAAAAATATTCGTAAAACCATGCAAATTATTTTGCATGCATATTATTTATCTTAAATCGACCCGCAGTATCCAGTCTTCTCGTGATCATGACGTTTGCAACAACGTTGAAATATCGAGACAACTCAATTAATTAAATATCGTGGTAAGAACCCGTTAAAAATGCATGAAAGTATTATAGAAAACCGCGAGTGTTTGAATAAGTTTATAATTTGTTGTTTTTTCACTCCGTACTCAGCAAAGCTATTAGAAAAAGTATTCAGGTTATCCCTTAGTAAGGTAACACGATGTTTTGCGGATATTGCATTCATAACCATAGCTGGATAACCACCGAGTAATGAGGAAAATGTATTTCATGTTCTTTAATGTATTGCGGGAGGTCTATGCCCAGCGGTGGTCTACTAGATATTGAGGATAATGAAGAGTTTTTTGCCATGACGACGAACTAACGGATAATCTGACTGGTCCTTCAAACGAGGCTTGAGGAGGGTCCTTAAAGTTAGGTCGTAGGTAACGACCCCTCAGTGTACCCTGACATTGCAGAAGTTCATAACCGACGGCAACCACTTCCGATCAGGTGGCCCGTCAACTCGTCTGCCTACATGGCAAAACATTGCGGGCATGACATTGCGGGGCCGTTGCCTACCTTTTAAGACTTTCATCAAGCCAAATTGAAGGACAACACCAAGGAATTTCATACCTGGATGATGCGAAGAAGAAAGAATTTCTACTCATAGTTTTGTGTTAAACTTTATGTAAAGCATTGACAAACAAAGAAGATCTTTTAGAGGTACTGGTCACTCAAAGATGCTGATTTAAGTCATCATGTTCTATTCTATATTTTTTTACTGCATATTATATTAGTTAAAACAAAATATTTTATTGTTACAGATCACTCTAAGGAGAGCAATCGAAAATGTTCCTGATAATGTGCTGAAAACTGAGAAACTCAAAAGGTATGTATTTTGAAAGTGTTTAGTACACTTACACAGATCTCTCTCTACGACGTCACACCACCGATACCTTGGGCGTATGAGATAGCTACGATCATCAACCATTCTAAGCAGTTAATATTTACTAGAACCTATTTTTATTATTTCAGGACAGGTAAACGACCTTACGGCCCACCTAATGGTTAGCGGTCACCGTCGCTCATCGTCACTCTGCAATGCCAGGACAATGAGGGGTCATCTATCACAAAACTACCTACAAACAAAACCTACTATATGGCTTTAGTGATGAACTGAACTGATGGTCTTGTTAGGCGTTAATTCGATCTCACTGTTTTTGAGGCTTCTGCTGCACTGTTTCCGTTCTTCGTTTTTGTAGACTTGGACTTACATTCATTAGACAGAACTTAAAGAGTTACGAGAAATAAGGTAAAAAGAAGAATAAAGTATTAGGAATGTTTAAATAGGATATATTGCGAATGCTTTAGAAGTTATTTTAATGAGTCATTAAACATTCTCTTAAAGGATTTCAATAAGACTATTTATCATGGACTTACTATTGACAAACGATAGTAATTAAAGTTGAGTATTTGGCTAATTATCAGACGTTCCAAGAATAGTTGTATATCCAATGGTATATAATAAAACTTCTATAAAACTAGAAGTAGGTATCTAAATAAATTTGCAAGGTGTTTTCTGATCATTTTCTTTTTTACTAGAAACACCAATATTTTAAATTATTTAATAATATAAAAAATATCAGAATTAACATAGAGACAATAGACAGATTTTAGTAATTTAAATATACAAATAAAAAAATCAAAATGGGTTTATCCATAAAAATTTAACTTGCGGTAGCAGAAAAGAGAAAATAGTTTTACCGAAATCTGTTTTCATAAAAGTAAATAAAAAAATTCGGTGCGTATCAGAAATGCCTTGTTTTCGAAGTCGGTCAAATTGACAATAACTAAGCATGCTTCTTACATCGATCGTAGTTAGTAGTAAGTTTTTATACAAACTTGTAAACATGTGTACGATCTCAGCGTCTAGTTTATCTCATACAGGATGTGTGTGTTTCCTTCGGGTTTAATTGCGACGGTGATTACCGGGTTAACGGTCTAGCACAGAGACTGACTAACAGGGTTAACCCTTTGCTGCGTAATGTTTGACTTTAATTATTAGTAAATGAATTTTATTAATTTGTATTTCTGGGCAAATTGAATACAAACTCAATGTAAAAATATCCTTTCAATAAGTTCAGCGTTGTTCGAATAGATCTATGGCCTAACTTTAAGGCCTCTTTTATACACCTATTTTGGAGAAAGACAAGAGCTCAGCAAACGAATAGTCGAAGAGCAAAGAGACTGCAAAAACTTAAACATTCCTAATTGGACTGTATTAAAGCTATAATAATCACATCAATATTTCTACTGTCAACTTTATCTTTATTCTATCATAATTATCTACTCAATGTTGCCAATAAAAAAACTGTAATTATCCTATTTATGATATCAAATAGAACGTAGAGGAAATTACAGTTTTTATAAACGTTTCGAGGGCTAAATTGTGAGTAACACGACGGCTCCGGCCGGTTTTACGAAGACTGATCATTTAATACAGGTAGCATAATATCTGATTGAAATGTTGCTACCGAACAGGATGTGTCTAAATTAAATAAATGTCTGGTATCGTAAATCATTGCTTCGATACCAAAGAGTGCCGACTTCATTTACATTTGTGGGGAAATCGTGGTATGGCAACATTGAGATTTATTATTTGCTTTTTATTGCCATAGTTGACCTAAGGGCCTATAAAGACACTTAAATTTCACTCACCATAAGGTCTGCCCAAATTAATGTACAATAAAGAGTTCAAAATGCAATGCTATTCTTGAGAGTAAAACCTAAGGCACCTCAGCTTTTTCGATCTCACGAACATCAAGTGATTTCGACTGTAATCTTATATATAAAAATGAATTGCTGTTCGTTAGTCTCGCTAAAACTCGAGAATGACTGAACCGATTTGGCTTATTTTAATCTTGAAATATTCGTCGAAGTCCAGGGAAGGTTTAAACGGTGAGAAAATTTCCTTATGTGACGCAGACGAAGTTGTGTGGGCCAGCTAGTTTCTTATAAATGTCAGTAAGGAATAAATTAATTTTATCACTTTTTATATTTTGAAACAATTTGGATATAAAAATCGAGGTATTTGTTTAGTTTGCCTCTTACTTCAAGTACCTACGACAAAATTATGAATTACATTCACAGATTTTTTTATAAATCGCCTACGAGTAATTATTCCGTATAAATAGATTTGGTTTTTGACCGCGATTCAGAACAATCAATTATTTCTGTACTTCGAAAACCACGAACAGATAAATTAAAATTGACATATTCTATTTGTAAATCAATTCATGATTTACTTATTGCTCTATAAACCTGATTTATGAAAGTAGGTTGATCCATACTAATATTATAAAGCTAAATGTTTGTATTTTCTGGAATCGAGAATTACCTAGACTAGTAAACTATTGGCTTTAAACTATTATAGTAGACCCACAAAATACTTAATAAAAACCATTAACATTTCGTCTCTGTTTTACGAAGATAGACCGATTTACATAAATGTAAAAATGATGTACATGCATTCTTTTCACACCTAAACAAAAGCCCTAAAATCTCCACAAACATACACACGCTATTATCCAGGTTAACATTCTCAAATCTATTATAAAAATACAAGCATTACAGTAAAGCAACGAAACTAATGAATGTTGCCATAGGTAACAAAAACACAACATAAAATTCCGACCCGCGCCCTTTTCGCCCTTATTAAAGGGGAAGGGTCAAACAGTCACCCCGAAAAACCCTTTTAACCCAAATTCTAGATTGTCATTAGGAACTTAATGTATTTTTCTTTGATTTAAAACACGCGACAAATGAATTAGCGGGAGTAAATGAAAATGTGTTTTTATGAATTCGTAATGGTCTAATTTTATGTCAATTTCAGTTATGGCTTCTAATATTTTAACTACTGCATAGTGTTCTATACCTAATCAACTGGGATCAACGACAACAAACAACAAAGTCAACAAAATCAAAATTAATAATTATTAGAAAAAAATGTTTTTAAAAAGAGGCTCAAACAGGGTAGTGATTCAGAACGAAGTCCCCAGTTTCGCCATCCAGCGAATCGTGACGTTCCCAGTTGAGTCGATACTTTAAGTAACGATATTTATTGAGAAAAAAGGTTGTTCATTATATTTGCAGGCTCTAACTCATCTAAAGTCTCATATAAAGAAAAGAAATAAAAGTAAAACAGCACAAAAATAAACACGAATTAAGACTTAAATAAATAAATACTGATGACGATGAATACTGATGACTTTATTATAAAGGCGGTAAATATAGTATTGTTACCATGGCAACTAAAGTATCAACTCATTATTGAATTCACGGGGAAACCCAATTTTATGTAGTGGTATATTTTGTTACTACGCTATGTTTGTTCGAAATATTTGTTTAATTAGTATAAAAGCGTGTGATTGACATTGTTTGTTATACTTTTTAAATTACGGGAGGTTATTTTTGTAGTACATTTGTATGATTATGTTTTTATGTCGTGTTTATAGACACACCTAAATACTGACTGGATTGTTGATGTTTATATTAAAGTTGCTGGTCTGTCTGTCATTGCAAGAGTCAATGAGCGATGGTAACCACGTGATGGTGGACCATAAGGTCGTGTACCTATGTAGCAATTACCTACAAAAAAGAAATGATACAATATATAATATTTATTTTCGTTGAAGCGCTTGCCTTCCGTACGACGTTCGTGGGTTCAAAACCGACCAGTCTAAATCTCTAAATATTAAGATGAAAAAGATTTATGCACAATTTTTCACAACACCACTGGCTAAAAACGGTGAAGAAAAACATCCTGAGGAAACCTGCATATCGGAAAAGGATTCTAAAAGTCCTTCAAAGATATGTTAAGTCCCCAATCCGCATTGAGCAAGCATGGAATATGCTTATTCCCTCTTCGGAGGAAACTTGAGCCCAGCAGTGGGCAGTAATGGGTTGTTACAGTACAGTACTGTAAAGTGCAATAAACGGTTTTTTCTAAATCAACCTTTAGGTACAGCCTTTATCTTTACATAATAAAAAAATATCAAGTATTAACAATACGATTTACCTTAAATCAGAGACTAACTCCGGAAGAAACATTTTAGAAGTAATCGGAGATAAGAAAACGCTGTTTAATTTAACCAGATAAATTTACGATATACTACAAATTAGGTAGAACTAATGAGGCATTAATTAGTATGCTAATAACATATTCATACGTGTGGGAAATATTATGTCGTTTACTTAATTTAACTTAATTTATATTGTTTACAGATTTTGAACATCGTAGAAAGATACATGAGAGGTGAGTGGTTTATTTAAACATTAAGTATGAGGTGGGTCGTCAGCTCAAGGGACAGTGAAAACTGAGTATTGAAAATCGAGGGTATTTTCAAATAATAATGACTGTTTTCATAAAGTATATTGTTGAAAATAGAAAGTAAAAATGGGCTTTAAATGGCTTTAATAGACTTTTAATTGCATGTTCACAAAAATGCATGTTCTAGAAAATATAAATAAATAAAAAAATAATACTACATTTTGTATGAATGGAAGCTTTTTTAAAATATAAACTAAACATTTGAAGATTTATTTCTCCTAAGACATGTTTTATTAATTTAATCATTCGTTAAAAGGAGGTGCGACTTTATCCAATTTTTAGCATATTTTTTTAGCATTACTATTTCATAAATATTGACATTAATATTGCTTGTGTGCGGGCAGCCTTAGCCAACATTGTATGAGAGGGTTACAATGATATAAATGTTCCATTGAGCTGTGAAGTTTATGTAGGTCAAGTGGTAGAACGGATGGCAAAATTGTCGAAGATGCAGTGTCGGTCACTGGAAGAATTACTATGATTTGATCTGGTTTAAATATTGATTTGATAAAACATCTAGCAGTAAGCTGTATGGAAATTAAGAATTGAAAATATTGTTTATGGTATTACTAACTGTGTAACTTGGTATGTGGCTTAAGACAGGATGAATAGATTTGTTGTTGTGTTTGTTTCACGGCCTCGTTGCATACCTTCCTCACCCATTCCTAGCTAGTGCTAGTGATAGTTTACACTATTAATTATTATAATGGAAATAAAAATACTATTTAATATAAGTATTAATGGAAATATGTCGTGACAAACACGACAAAATATAATTATCCAATTCGGTCCAGTTCTCAAAAGCTATCGACGTACATGAATTTCGTCGACTCATTTTTATAAATATAGAAGAAAGTAACAATATAGTTATTAAATAAAATGAACTCGATTTTTCTACAATATAGGTTACAAGTAAGATAAAAATATCTGCGAACGTCATTCGAATAATCGAACAAAAATCGAATCCCGTAACACAGTTAAAATAAATCACAATAAAAAATCGAATGATTAGTCTCGGTTGACGACACCCGGTGTTCGTTTACCGTTCATTACGCTTTGAGTACGATTCGGTAACCGCTAGTCGCACGGTTATTGCATAATTGCAATAGCGATTGATTGTTTTAATATATTGGTGCTATTATGAGGAATATTTCTTGTACACTGCTTTGGCATTGCAGAGGTTAATGAGCGACGGGTCGGTGCCATTTACAATTAGGTGGGCTTTATGTATCTATCAAATTGTGCTTAGTAATAAATGTATGAAAGTGATTACAGTTCATTAAGTTACTATTGACATGGTGAGATATAAGTGGCATGTAGTATTTTTAATTAGTGAGGACTTCAGCCTGCCTCAGATCGAACCAGCTGAGGCTAAAAGTCTGTACCGAATTTTGTGGGGAGACGCGACATGTTCCACACTAAACAATTTATTTGTGTGAGAGTCACTTCAACCAAAGCTTTACTTCATACTTCGTCAATACAATTCGATATTCTTTTCATAGCCAGAAAAAGCGATTGTCGTTAATCGCATATTTAGAATAGGTATGCCAATGTTTTATCAAGTTATTTGAGTGTCGGAAGCGTTGGAGCATTTCCTGTGAGTCATGCATCGATCGTATTTGAGTTTTTTTGATAAATAGACTTAACGAAGTGCGACTTTGATTGCTTTTATTTTAAAATTTATGTTTAGGTTTGTATTGTTTAGCCTAGTTTGTTTATGTTTAGCATCACGCTTTGAATCATCTTTAAAATCTTGATCACGATTGAATCGACTATTAATTCGATAATTTTGCAAGCTCCATATTCACATGACAGTTTTATACTGCGGGTAGGTAAGAACAGACAAATCTGTTTACCCTAGTTTTCGTTTCTTAATATTTATGTAGATAACCACGAGTATTTTAAGAAATGTTTTTTGCGTTTTCTAAATGAGCTAATTGTTGACATTTTACAATATAACGCTAACCTTTTACGATCAACTCATTAGCCCAGATTATATAGCTCCTCTATGTTACTCAAAGTGAATGAGAGGATCACTTTTAAAAAAAGATTTTCTTTTCAATCTATTAGTAATTTTTGCGTATCGTAGAATCATCGAAGTATCGTGGAAGATAAAGAAGACTTACTAGAAGAAAGAAGTTATGACCACGCTGCGTCTTGGCACTGGGAGAATTCACAGGAGTTGTGTTTCATACCCGTGAATTTCCCGATGCCTCAGCTCAGTGTGGTTACAAACAACGAACTACTGAAGAAAGAACAATGTTAAGAAGAAAGCTTATTTATAAGAAACTTGCAAGACCATAAAATACTGACTTATGTTTTTTGTATCCTTTCATGCATTTTCAACGGGTTCTTACCACTATATTTAATTAATTGAGTTGTCTCGATATTTCAACGTTGTTGCAAACGTCATGATCACGATAAGACTGGATACTGCGGGTCGATTTAAGAGCAAACAAATCTGTCTACCCTCTTTCTCGTTCGCTTTTGGGTAGTACCACTGGAACTCGAACTCACGTCACGACACACCACACTCACTGTATCTACAAGACTCTCTGAGCATAAACCCTTAGTGACTGTTGTGTTTAGCACTGAATTCCACATACTCAATAATCTGAAGCCGTCACCCCTGTTAAAAGTGCTATGTCTTGAAATCTCGATAGCTTCTTTAACCATCCATGGTTAAATAAGATGTCATGTCATTTCGTGTCAGAATAAGTTTGTATCCTTTGCCTGTAAATTATGCAATAAAGTGTATTCATTTCATTTCAATACTAATTGTGTAGTCTTAATTGGTATGAAATTATTGTCACCGTGTCATATCTTGGGTTATAGATTTATCTTACAACTTAACTGCGTTAAATAATTGCAAGATAAGCTTAAGTGAAGTTGGATATATTTAAGTTGCGTGATTTTGAAGACAATGGAATGTAAATATTGGATGTGGAATGTTTATTTTATTTGCTACCGTGGCAATAGAGTAGGTATAGAAGATTAAATTTCTGAGTTTAACTTAACTCAGTGAAATCGATTAGTGAATAAATAAAATTCATTATAAATAAATGTACAATTATACCCCTTTTGTGGAGGAAAATATTGACCAGGGTATATGTCTAGCCAACCATAAGTTAATATGTTATTATTCTAAAATTGCAGATTATCTTATTCTTTACTATTGAGAGATAAACCGTTTACTAAAGGAAGACATTATGTTAACATTATATTTTAAGACAACTTGTTATTTTATCAACCTTATGTTCTAGACAGTAAGTATTCATTTGTAATGACGACACTTTCCGTTGTAAAACTCGTTTAATCTAAGAACTTTATTGCAAAGGTTAAATAAGAAAGAAATTAAATTAGTTCCTGTTTTCTAATCTTGTTTGATAATCCCAATAAATGTACGTACTGTAACAACCCATTACTGCCCACTGTTGAGCTCAGGTCTCCTCCGAAGAGGGGTTAGGCATAGTCCACCACGCTTGCCCAGTGCGGATTGTGGACTTCACATATCTTCAAAGGATTTTTAGAACCCTTTTCCGATATGCAGGTTTCCTCACGATGTTTTCCTTCACCGTTTTCAGCCAGTGGTGTTGTGAAAAAATTGCACATAAAAATTGTTTTTTAATATTAAGATTTAGATGTACAAGCCGGCCGGTTTTGAAACCGCGACCTTCCGCACAGAAGGCAAGCGCTTTAATCACTCGGCCACCACGACATAAATGTACTCATACTCGCTAATTTATTTACAATAATTAAAATTTTGTTTACCCAACATCCAACATGTTATAATCGTAACTATTAGGTTACGATTATAACATTATATTATCTAATCCGCCATAGTTAAAATCTTGATATTACCTTTATGGTAACAACTGTTTATTACAGTAGTAAAAAAAGCGGAATTTCCTCAACGTTCATCTAAAATCTACAAACAATATAGGGAAGTGAAATACGACAAAAATACTTTCGATAAATACTCTATCGACTTCATAATGAGTTTTTGTCTCTGGTGAGAGCCATAGACAATGCTGAGACCTGATTGTCATTGTAACAAACTGCGCAGTTAAATACAGTTAAGGTTTAAGGGCTTGATGGAGTTTTAATGGAGGCATTGTTTTCATGTTTTAGAATGATTTATCTGTTTCTTGACAGATTACATGGAATTTCTTAGCGTAATTGGTAGTTATTTTTATCACAATAAACTTTGGAGTAAATACCTATCATCATCATCATTATCAGCCTGTAGACGCCCCCAAAGGTTTCCAATACGACCGGTTGGTAGCGGCTTGCATCCAGCGTGTTCCTGCGATCTTAACAAGATCATCCGTCTACCTTGCTGGTCGTTCAACACTGTGCTTGCCTAAATACCTATACATACATAATATTACTTTTTCATGAACAACTTCTTAGTCGTTCACTCTTGGTAGAGGTCATAGTTGCAATGGTATTCTGAAACACCGCTTTCATTCGCTTCGCCACTTTGACTGGCTGAACGCGTTTAGGTCTCACAGGTGGTAAGTTATCCTTGCTCATGAGCCTCTACAATGCACAGGGAGCCATTAACCGTCACACGGTAGGTTTCTCAATCTCATTTAAGGAGGGTCCTTAAAGACATGACATTTCAGAGGCCTATGAGCGACGGTAACTACATACGATCAGGTGACCCGCTGGCTCATCTCCCTACATGGCAATAAGAATATATTTAGAGGGACATGGCATAGCGCTTCATAATCTATACCAATGTTATGAAGAGGTAATGTTGTGATGTTTGTGGAATTCTAAGGGGTAATCTTTAGGTCGACGAAACCAATTTAGAAAATTATTTTATTAGTAGGAGGCTACGACTTCCAATAAAGTTTAGTGTAAACAAAACCTGGAAACTTTAACTCCTTAAGTAACATAGCCAATTTTGCACTGCACCGGTCAGCTTGTTTACAATAACTCCAGTAAAGTAACAAACAAACTAAAAAAACTTGAGAGGTGTCATGGGACACCCGAATAGAACGAAGTTCCTTTCGATTAAAAGATATCTTATATTTTTTTTCCCTAACGTAACGCGTGATAAGGAACGTGTTTTAAAAGATTTTGATCACAGCGTCATCTATCGATAATCATCTAAAACAAATAAGGAACGTGTTTTAAAAGATTTCGATCACAACGCCATCTAGCGATAATCATCTAAGCAAAAAAGTGTCGTGACAACTTTTCGTAAGATTTTTTTTCCGTCTAGCCCCCTTTTACAACGCGCGAAAAGGAACTTCGTTCCAAAAATAAAACACTGTTAAAGAGACACAATATACCTATTGTAAAATTTAACGATTATTAACTCTGGTCGTTCGAAGCGACAAAATTACTTTAGTATCTCATCGTTCGAACAAAAAGTGTTTTAAAAACGTCATAAAACTTTGTTTTTCTTATAAATTGAACGCGTTATTACATTACATAGATTATAAAAGGTAGAGAAGACAAATTTAAGTGCTGTGAAAAAACTCAGAGAGCAAAAAAAAAATGAAACAGTGAAAAAAGCTATACTTTTTCAATACTGTTAATATCTGCTATAGAAAATAGTTTGTATATAAAAAAAAATTGGTTTGATAAAATACAGTTCTATTTTATAATTCTGATGTGACATAACAATAGCATATTTTAAGAATCTAATCTTGAAAATATATATTAAATACCATTTATTACATACCTACTCTTTTCAAATGGTATGAGCACAAAGAATAGCCGAGTAGGGTGTTATACATACTTTTCAAAGGAAATATATTGATAAAATAATAAAAGGTAATTATAACTAAAACAATGCATATTTAGTACCAATTTGGTAATAAAAAACCACTTAAGTTTTTGTCCCATCTGTGAATGTAATTTTTAGTCTTTGAAATAAAACAAAAAATGAGAATCGGCAATCTCGAGGGTCGTTACGAGGTAGATCGATCGTTTTTCTAAGAAACTTAAATGGCCTGTGTAATTTGGCTCGTGCCCGCTAAATATGCAATTATTCGAGTTATTTAATCGTTTCCACGGAAACTTTAATGTTTTTAATCCACTTGTTTACGTTCAGTTAGAATTAAATTTTGTGTAGATTTTATCCGGTCATGAGTATGGACTGTTCATTGTGCATGAACTAAGGTGTTGTACAATCACTATATTCCAAAGACGCCATCTTGGCAGTCAGTTATACAAAGACAACATTTGAGGTTAGACAATGTATCGCTAGATTTAAAATGTTGTCTCTCCTTGATCGTAAGTGGTTACCGACAAAAATAGCATAAAATAACAACTCATCACAAGAACTCATCCATTTATCCTTTTCTGGTTTACCGAATGAGATATGTGATTATTAGTTAGCATGCACCTGTTACTGTCAGACAGAAAACTTATTTATTCATCATTACAGAATTATATTTCTTTGTTTTGAATGAACCGCTTTTTTGCGATACACACGGAGAGATAATTTGACGATCAAATATTTTTATAAGTATTTTTCTTTTTTTTTTTATTGCCATGTAGGCAGACGAGTCAACGGGCCACCTGATCGTAAGTGGTTACCGTCGCTCATGAACCTCTGCAATGCCAGGGGACATTGAGGGGTCACTACCTACGACCTAACTTTAAGGACCCTCCTCAAGCCTCGTTTGAAGAAGGACAAGTCATAGCGCTCTGGGAATACCGAAGAGGAGGAGGGAGATATAATAATTTATTTGAGATACAAGCTTTTAAGATCGTGAAAATAATACAATGTATTAGTAGAGTGCTAGTCAAGACAAGTATAACGAGCTCAAACATGGGTATATCTTTTAACCACAAGAGTTCCTATGACCACCTTCCGAATCCATCATCAGAACAGCGCCATTTTGTCATATTAATGCATTGTCATGCGATCATCTGCGTGCAGTCAAATGTCAGCTCAATCGGAATCCGGGAAGGTTTTCAAATTTAGCTTGCAATATTCCACGCGAACTTACATAGTTACATCCAGTGCAAGTTAATATAAAGCTTGTAAAAACTAGGTCAAATTTATTATTATACATATAACCTATATTGTTTGGTATAATTTCTCCAAATGTGTATGTATCATGCTCTTTGCGTGCTCATCATGGCGCCGCTCCTGTGATTACGCACAGACGAGCGCTGTCGATAATTTATATGTAACTTTAGCGGAGGATACGTAAACATGGGTTGTAATGTAGACCGATTAAGTTGTATCCTTTTAAAATCATAGTATTATGATCAAGTGTAGATGAGAATGGTCTTATTATTCGTAGGTAGGAAGTCTTTAGGCATAGTTCTTTAGAATAGTTTAGATGCAACTTTATAATAATTTTAATCAATATTTTAAAATTATTAACGTTGAGTTTTTAAGTTTTAGATATTGAAAGCACCTATAGTCTAGTCAACAAGTTCAAAAACGTGAAAAATAGAGATAATGGTCCTAAAAATATGAGCGATGGCTCATTCGATTCACCTCTAGAAAAATGTTTTTGAAGGATTTTGGTGCAGGTTAAAAATTGCAATTGTTATTAACAAAATAAGATGAAAAAAAATGATGAAACGTTTTTGGTTAATAACTTGAAAAATATTAACATTAAAGCTCGTTAAAGAGGAGGAAATTTCCAATAAAAAAGTCCCGACTCCCAGAACTCAATCTCCATTTTTTATAATTTTAATTAGACGTTGAAAATTTTGATATATTGAATTTTTTTGACTAGTTGTGGTTGACTAGACTACTAGTGGTATGACCGAATCTTTCTGTTACCTTTTTTTATTAGAGCTTTGATAGGTAATTTAATTGAATAACAAAAAAAATTGACTTACCTGCATCCAAACTATTTGCTGATCAATCCAATGTCAGACACAAATATTATGAATTACAGCATTGATCTGAACTCTTTTCACATTGAACACTGCACTTTCACAATTATTAATTTGCGTTGAAATACATTGTTTACTCGTCACGTGTTTTATAAGAGAAATTACTAATTCTAACTACTCCGTGTGTGCGTTTTATCTTAATTAAAGGCTACCTTCAATTTATAATTAATATTTTCAAGAAAACAATTATTAATTATAACGTAGGTACGTTGTTACAATTTTCAAAATTACCTTCAATCAATCATTACCCAGTAAGTATATAATAATCCTATCACACGGCTAGAAATCGCTTGCTAAAAATTGACGCTTACATCTAGGAATCGTTTCAAATCTCAGTTGAGCTCTAAATTTGGAGTCTTACAATTAGCAAACTAAGGCGAAAAGTTTGAAGACTTCATAAAACGTCGGTAATGAAGCAGAGGAAACTAAACAAAGAAAGTCTTGTAACGAATTGTAAACAAGAAGTTTTTAGGCCAATTATCATAAGCATTTTACAATAGAAAACTGATTTTTTGGTATAAATTAGAAACTGGTGATACCTCTACTCCTTGTAGGTAGGTATTATTTGGGAATCAAAGGCTATGAGTACCTATTGCGTTTCAAGAGACAAGAATTATAGGGACCGGGATTCATTCTATTTTTACAGTAGGTAGGTTTTACCTAGTTACACTTAAACATAGTTACACAAATAATAATATCTATACTTATAATAAAATCGTAGAGAGGTCAATTCTGTACATTGAAAATATCAAAAAAAAAACTAGCAGGGGGTGTTTGGTTATCGATTCTGATGCCAAAAATGCAATTAGATTTTTTTTTGTCTGTTTGTCTGTTTGTCTGTTTATCTGTTTGTCTGTTTGTCTGTTTGTCTGTATCTTTGTGCACGCTAATCTCCGAACCGGCTGAACCAATTTAGTTGGGGTTTTTTGTAATGTATTATGGCAAGTCTCACTTAACATTTAGTCGTTGTTTTATCAAAATCGGTTCAGTATTAAAAAAGTTATAAGCGAAATAACGTCGATGGGTATTACGTTCGGAAAGGCCAACATAAAGAGATCTCCAATTTATACGGTGAATCGTCGCAACTGGAGCTCTGACTAAAGTGGCCGGCGGAACCAGTGATATTGAGTAATTCGTATTTCGACTGGAAAGAGTGCCGAGCGTGTAACGCGTCGCGCCGTCCCTACAAACCCCGTGCTGGGTTCTAGCCTCAGCCGGGGTTTGGACGATGAGTGTGAGCGGTTGGAGGTTTTAGTGCGGTTCAACTCCCACATATCCGGTGATTTCCTACAACTGAAAAAAAAAACAAAGTTAGTCTTTTTTACATAAGCTCGGCCATTGAAAGTCCCATCCAAATCGACCCAGCCAATCATGTTTAGGCTCTAATGAAGCGTCCTGATGAGATCTTTGTGTAGAGGATGAATGTCAAGGTCTGATGATGGAGCTGGAAGGTGGCTATGGGAACTCCGTCATTAAGCAAGATAACCTCATCGTGTTTAGGCTCTAATGAAGCGTTTTGATGAGTTCTTTACATAGAGGATGAATGTCAAGGTCTGATGATGGAGCTGGAAGGTGGCTATGGGAACTCCGTCATTAAGCAAGATAACCTCATCGTGTTTAGGCTCTAATGAAGCGTTTTGATGAGTTCTTTACATAGAGGATGAATGTCAAGGTCTGATGATGGAGCTGGAAGGTGGCTATGGGAACTCCGTCATTAAGCAAGATAACCTCATCGTGTTTAGGCTCTAATGAAGCGTTTTGATGAGTTCTTTACATAGAGGATGAATGTCAAGGTCTGATGATGGAGCTGGAAGGTGGCTATGGGAACTCCGTCATTAAGCAAGATAACCTCATCGTGTTCAGGCTCTAATGAAGCGTCCTGATGAGATCTTTGCGTAGAAGATGAATGTCAAGGTCTGATGATGGAGCTGGAAGGTGGCTATGGGAACTCCGTCATTAAGCAAGATAACCTCATCGTGTTTAGGCTCTAATGAAGCGTTTTGATGAGTTCTTTACATAGAGGATGAATGTCAAGGTCTGATGATGGAGCTGGAAGGTGGCTATGGGAACTCCGTCATTAAGCAAGATAACCTCATCGTGTTTAGGCTCTAATGAAGCGTTTTGATGAGTTCTTTACATAGAGGATGAATGTCAAGGTCTGATGATGGAGCTGGAAGGTGGCTATGGGAACTCCGTCATTAAGCAAGATAACCTCATCGTGTTCAGGCTCTAATGAAGCGTCCTGATGAGATCTTTGCGTAGAAGATGAATGTCAAGGTCTGATGATAGAGCTGGTAGGTGGCTATGGAAACTCCGTCATTAAGCAAGATAACCTCATCGTATTCAGGCTCTAATGAAGCGTCCTGATGAGATCTTTGCGTAGAGGATGAATGTCAAGGTCTGATGATGGAGCTGGTAGGTGGCTATGGGAACTCCGTCATTAAGCAAGATAACCTCATCGTGTTCAGGCTCTAATGATGCGTCCTGATGAGATCTTTGCGTAGAGGATGAATGTCAAGGTCTGATGATGGAGCTGGTAGGTGGCTATGGGAACTCCGTCATTAAGCAAGATAACCTCATCGTGTTCAGGCTCTAATGAAGCGTCCTGATGAGATCTTTGCGTAGAAGATGAATGTCAAGGTCTGATGATGGAGCTGGTAGGTGGCTATGGAAACTCCGTCATTAAGCAAGATAACCTCATCGTATTCAGGCTCTAATGAAGCGTCCTGATGAGATCTTTGCGTAGAGGATGAATGTCAAGGTCTGATGATGGAGCTGGTAGGTGGCTATGGGAACTCCGTCATTAAGCAAGATAACCTCATCGTGTTCAGGCTCTAATGAAGCGTCCTGATTAGATCTTTGCGTAGAGGATGAATGTCAAGGTCTGATGATGGAGCTGGAAGGTGGCCACTGTCTGTCTGGCTAATCTCTGGAATGGCTAGACCGATTCGGACGGGCTGACTTTCAATGACTGATAGTTTATGTTATAAGGAGTAACTTAGGCTATATTTATTTTAGAAATTGTTGTTTTTTTTAAATTCTCGATGAAGTTCAAGGATGGTATTTACAGCGAGAAAAAAATCGAATAGTTGACATTTAATTGAGATTGGCGCAGACGAAGTTGCGCGGGGCAGCTAGTCTTATATATAAAAATGAATTGCTGTTCGTTAGTCTCGCTAAAACTCGAGAACGGCTGGGCCGATTGAGCTGATTTTGGTTTTAAAATGTTTGTCGTAGTCCAGGGAAGGTTTAAATGGTGAGAAAATACCGGGGAATTTTTGTTTGTGACGCAGACGAAGTTGCGCGGGCCAGCTAGTTTGGAATAAATATTTTCTTTAAGACATTCAAATACGACTATCATAGTATTCGGAGATAGAAAGATTGACTAAGTTTGGATGAATATTGCTTAAGAAACGTTCTAATTATTAAGCGCAAAATTGATTTACTTAAACCTTGTGTCAGTCTGCTGCTTAATGATTCAGCCGAAACCAAAGCAACATTTTTACCAAAATAAATCCTTTTCATTTTCAAATTAGACCAGTCAAAAACAAATTACGTGGATACACTTATAAAGTATTCGAGGTGCGGCATGGCGCCCTAAATGCCAGGGGTTGAAATACAATAGGGGGTGTAAAAATAGGGCGGCGTGGTGTGGGGCGACCTTAATGGTAGGAAGTCACGAAAGCATCAGTGAAATTACGAGGGATTCCGTGAGCGGCGTGTAGACTTGCAAAATGTACATTAACATCACGCCATGGAATATTCTAGACTTATTTATTAGCTTTGTTACGTGGGATTTCCATTTAGGTAGGAAATTGGGAAACTTCTAGTCATTAATAGTACCTATATACTTACTTTTTTATTTCGTTGGCTCAACAACCTAAAGTGAGTCTTGGCCTCCGATAAACGTTCTCGCCACATCTCTCGGTCCTCTACCAGTTCGCACTAGGCGTGGACACAAGTCCAATCTACAAAGTTCGAGCAGATTTGCCTCTTTGACGTCCATGAAATGAATAGTATATGCAGTAGGTATTTTAGGGTCATTGGATCATAAGCGGTTATCGTAATGGGCTAATGTCAGAGAACAATGGCTGAAGATGATTTTGTTATTTTTAAATTGAAACTACAAACACTGTTCTGTGTGGAGAAAATCCCACTTCCTGATACTAGGTAATAAAAACTGCAGAAATATTTGGTCAGACCAAAGCGATGGTTTCTTTGCGTGTCTTCGGCTATCGCGTGAACAAACGACTACAAGTCTACGTTGTTGTTTCGAGTTTAGAACTTTTGTATTTCTTGTTCTTTCTCGTAACTGCTTGGGCTTTAATGGGTATTTTACATAAACTTCGTTATACTAAATAAGCAAGGTGCAATTTTGTAACAGCTAATCAATTTAAGTGATTAATGGTTATCTGAAAGCAGAATCATTTATTTGTATACAGAAATGTAAATAAAGTGTTGTAAGGGTTGGAGTTTAAAGATCATGATTTTATTCTTCATTTTTTTTTATTGCCACTCAGGCAGACGATCTAACGGCCCACCATATGGTAAGCGGTTACCGTCGCTCATGGACCTCTGCATTGCCAGAAGACACTGCGGGGCCGCTGCCTATGGCCTACCCTTAAGGACTCTCTTCAAGCCTCGTTTGAAGAAGGACAAGTCATAGCGTTAACAGAAGTAAGAGAAATTATCGGTAGAAATGGAGGATCTATCGATAAATAAGAGTCAATTATTATTAGTAGAAATGGAGTGATAGAAATAATCCATTCCTTGTCAAAACCACTAAAAGAGAAAGAGCGAGAATATGCCTTGATTAATTTTGCCAAATTATGCTTCTAAAAGTTAAAATACACAAAACAAACGACGAAGAGTCTCAAATTTTCCGCAGTAACAAATTACATTCATGTAACTTTTAATTACACAAGAAAACTTCTTGCACGCGATGCACCAACATGAAATCACTAACGACTTTTGCAAAACTAATTTACTGTTGGCAAAGTTCGTAGCTAAGGCAAACTTTACTGACAACATGCAATTATTTTTTGTTTTATTCCTTGAAAGTCGTAGACGTGGTTAGACTACTTTGGTTCTGTAAATCAAGGGTTAAAATTCAGACTAGATACACCTCTTTTATTAACTTCTGTAACAACAGTACTAGTTACTGAAAAATACCTACTATAATTCTCATTGTTTGACGTCATCCTCTGGCAGAATATCAGCGCTGCATTATGCTGATGTATTTTGGGCACAAATAATAGACAATATTAATTTATAACGAATCTTTAAAAAAAAGTAAATAAATCTCAGTTAATGAGAACATCTCTAAAACAAGTATTTTTTTAAAATTAGAATTAGTTTTATTATAGTTCGTGTATTTTGCGTACAAAATAAATGTTTCCCCCAGAACAAAAAGTACTTTTTGCCCTTTTTTAAATCTTATACAATAGGCCTCTTTCTATTTTAGACTTGTTTTTCAACTTTCCCAGCTTATTACGAAGGGTCGCACTTTATTACGCGCACAGGGGCTTGTGTTCAGTCTTATTAATTTTACCACCCCCTGGGAAAACCGATATGAATTCATAAATGAAATGGTAGTGTTATTAGGTGTTGTAATTTTTTAATTATAAATGCATGTGAATAGGCATACTTCATCGTTTCTTCTTCAATCAAATACTGACTATAGATTTGACCTGACCTATAGATTTTTAAATAGTTACAAGTGCATTAAGGTATATATTGTATATACATACCTATGGTCTTAGTTATAAGGAACTGGCAACTAAGTCAATTAATTTGGACGTGGATCTAGGTATAGCTAGTACGAAATAAAAACTGTTTTACCTATACAATTGTGTTGGAAATTCAACCTATTTTATTTTTCCAGGTGACCATGGAAGCTTCGTCATCAGACTACAGCGATGAAGAAGTTGGAGTGATAGCCCAGGGCCAGAAATTGTGGGTTAGAGGAGTTCGACCACACACCACTTGTGCGGACATCGTACGGGCTTTACAAGATGCTCCTGAAGGTTCGATTTAATTTACTAGATCAGCAGAGCTTTTTACAGTTGAAATTCTACAGCTTTTCGAACAAAAACCGAAGGATGAGATTCAACTTCCTGTGTTAAAATGACTTTTGTACGAATTCCGTCAGTTTATCGGGAACGAAGAAAATTAAGGGAACTCGTCGAATCCGAGTCTTTTCCACATTTATGTATAGCCTTATTGGACTCCCTTAATTCGTAAATGTTTTGTGGTCTTACCAACCCTTGCTAAAACTGAAAGAATGACATCGTAAGGATGCTTTTCTTAAGGCAACTGAATTTGATATGCCTGGTTACGAAGACCCGAGCATAAAATAATAAATCTATTTTGGCAACAATTACAGCTCTTATCAATGTCAGAACCCGTGTAATTTATTGGTAATTTAAAATTCGAGGTAGCAGGTTCATTATGTTCTATTCAATTTATATAGGTATAACCTACAGAGGTTTCACGAGCTAAAGTATTCTGGGGATAATTTCCATCGATTATGTCACAACAAAGCTAAATAAAATCATAACTTATGTTGGAATTATGATACAAAAAACATAATTACTGACAGCTATAGCTATAACTCGTAATTTATAGCGCTTTGCTTAGAATGCAATGGTTGCAATAAATACCTATAAAAAACTATCGATTATACGTTGTAATTTGTAGAAGTATTTCTCTATTACAAATTATATTTTTATTAATTTTACTTCGATGTCTCAATGCTCTGTTGACCATGCTTAAAAATTTTTAGAGATAATTTGATAAAGTTTTAACCTATCTTTTTTAAATTTATATTAGATTACTAATAACTCTCTTTACGTGTATACTATCCTTCTACTTTTACGCTATACGTATACCTTAATATTGGACATTGAAATAAATTCAGACAACCTTGATGTAGACGACCGGTCGTTATGGTAGAACTTCGGGAGTGCATCTCTAAACTGATGATGTTGACATAACTAGCATCATGCATACAGACATAAAAATACTCAACTAAACGGAAGAAACTAAATTGGAAGTTTAGGACCCTTAAACATTCCTTTCATTAAGGAGACCCAAGTCCAGCACGGAGTAAAAACACGTTAGAATAAAATTTTATCATGTTTATAACATTATTATCACGTAGCACACTTTTATCCAGTTTACTCTACTCTACTTCTTTCCTTATACTCAAGAAGTATTATTAATGTTCGAACTAAACTAGTGCTATTTTCTCTACAGCAGGTGGTTTGAATGACCAAGGAGAATGGATACTGGCAGAGCGATGGCGAGGTGTGGAACGACCTTTGCCTCCTGATGCACCAGTTCTTCACGTCTTAGCTGCCTGGGGAGATGCGAGACATGAGGTATTAAATCTTCTTATGTTATAAAGCTGAAGTTATCACCAATCATAGGACCAGCGTTACCAACTTAGGACTTTTAGCGCTAAATTTGGTACTCTTTTTCTATCGCTTTTTATTGGTTTAACGTTTTTAAGCGTGATTATGGTTTAGGTTTAAACTAACGCTAAATTATTTGTCAGGTTCGCTTATCATTGCGACGTATGTCAAGTGGAGGAGAAGACGATTCCGGACGAGATAGCGATGGTGGCAGCAGAGCTTCCAGGAGACGTAGACGAAGAGAAGCCAGAGCTGCCACTCCTCCACCAAGAGCTAAGAGCGAAGACCCTGCAACCAGACTCGTCTCCATCATCCAGTATCAGAGCAGAACTATACATCAGCAACTTGACAAATTAAGGTACAGAAACCATTTTCTTGACAATGGTTGTAGACGAGATACTGTGCCGTCGACAACCTCCAAGCCTTGCACTTATGAGAACCTTATATTATTAGTCTACTTATCCAACTTCTACTTTTTTCCTTCATTTGGGCTTTTGTGATAATAATTTTCCTTTATTTTACAGAGAACAAGAAAAACTGATAGATCATCTCGAAGACCAAACACATAAAAGTCGAATGGAAAAACACGGAACGAACTATCTCCTGGAATCCTACCTTCGCGATATAGGAAGGTGCAGTGAAGTCAATGACAGTCAAGCAGGGAACAGTGACAGCGGTGTGGGCGTCGGCAGCGGCACACCACCAAGACGACATACAAAACACAAATCTAGGAGAGAAAGGCATCTCATGAGGGAACACTATTTCACTAAAGAATTAACCAATATCTGTCAAGTCAACTCTGAAAGACTGATGCAAACACACACCGATACAGATTCAGACGCCTCTGCAGACGACTTAACAAAACTAAGAGAAGAAATCGAACTTCTAGAGAAGTTAGCAATTATAAACAAAAGGTTGCACCGTGAAGAAGAATTAGTGGTAAGGTTATCAGCAAAAGTGAAAAGGTACACAGAGGAAAACAAAGCGAATAGTTGCGAGAACGTAGCACAGGTGATGATGTTGTTGAATAAAATAGATGATGAATTAGGAACAACAGCAAAAGAGATGAAAGATAATGCTTTGGAATTAGAGGTGACGGAGAAGGAGCTTGAATGTCGGATGAAGCTTCTGGATGAACTGACCTTAGAGTTGGAAGAGGAAGAACTACAGAACACAATACTGGAAAGGCAGTTAAACGAAGCATCAAGTAGACAGCCCATCATTCTTCAAGAGAGCTACGTCCCAGTTTTAGAACAACCGAACATTGGATATGTTCTAGATACCCTCGTATGATAGGATTAAAAACGAACATTGACCCAAAGAACATTTCAAATTACCATATAAACAGAGTTAGGATTATTTACTCAAATCCCATATTTAGTATATTCAATGTTACTCAATGGTGCTAAGAGAACCCATCAGGTGCGATCAAAAATAAGTATAGATCTCCAATTGGAAATATTCATGTTATCGATTAGATTATATTAATAACACCATATTTTATAGTTATACATAAATTACGATGCCAAATATATATAAAACCACCAAGTATGTAACCAATTGTTACGTAAGTTAGGCCTAGTCAATATTTGAATCGAATCTCGAATATTTAAGGCTCATTTTTGTCAAACCTACGATTTTAAGCTATACAAGTTTACTTAGATCAAGAAAATAGCAATGAGTTCTCATCAAATTAAACAATGTTTTTAAAATTTTGAAGTGTTTTGTTTTGAATAACTTTAATATTTTTTTGCTGATGAATTGGTGTTTAAAGTTTTAATGTGGGTACACAGACACAGACTTGTGCAATAAAAGGAATATTCCCAATCAAAAAATACTATTAGATTTCAAAACTTACACTATCACTTCTTTCTGCTTGTATTGTAGTGGAAAATATATTTTTGTCAATTTGTCATTACCATATGTTTTCGTTTGTACGACAATGAATGAGCTGATACAATAATATTATGTTAAACTTGTTATTATCTTGGTGCTAATTAACATTAAATGTAAGAAACTTCAAACAATAACGAACCCGTCCAAATATATTACGCTAAGTGTATTTTGTACATAATAAAAAACAAAGATTTATAAAGATGCATACCGTTTTATTTTAAGATTAATACATATCAAAATAATTAAAAATAGAAGGGTTTTCCTTTATTAATTGCCTTGGCCAGTGCACAGATTATATTCCCTATTGACAATATAAAGAAACAAGAATAATTTGTTATTTATATTTAATCTCGTAAAAAGTTTAACAAGATGTAAATTAATTAGAAACACAAGATAAGTGTTATCAAACAAAAATATTGACTGTATTTTCTCCGTTTTATCTTTTAATTCAAAGCTTTGTTATTCAATTTGTCATAGAAACAAATCTATACACTGGCCAAGGCATTCCTTTGAGTAATGTAAAGGGAGAGGGTGGGTGGAAAACTGCAAATATCAGAGACAAAGTCGCAAACGACGTGAAGTTGGTTACATTTGCGACTGAATCATCGTTTGCTGAGATCTGAAGTCGCTCTGAACTTACTCCGTGTCCATTGCCACCTAGAACAAAATATATATTTAAGATTGAAAGAAAAATATACTCTCTACTTTCATGTGTTTACAGTACAACTGATATTTGATACTTAAGATCAATTATAATTATAACAGACAAAAACATCAGCTCTTATTCCTCGCAACTGCCTCAGTGAGAGAAAAATATACAACTAAATACAAGAACATACAAGAGGACGAGTTGTTTAGGCTGTTTGATATACCTATAAAACTTTGTCTATAACCACTCAACTGGGAACGTCACTTTTCGCTAGATGGCGAAACTGGGGACTTCGTTCTGAATCACTACCGTGTTTGAGCATCTTTTTAAAAACATTTTTTTTCAATAATTATTAATTTCGATTTTGTACTATACCTTATATTTAATATTTATTATTAACATGCGCTGTACAACATTTTGAACATAAATATATTATCTGCATAAAATATAAGACGATTAAAAAATGTAAACAAAATAAATTTTTGAACAAACAAACGTAAAGGTTGAAAGTAAACAAGATTTTTTCCAAAATATAATATTCAACAATTTATCTAATAGGTGTTTCGGGTATAAAGAGGTTTATTAGTCGAAATACTAAAGAAAGTTAAAACACAATAATTATAAATTCGTATATAATAATGCACGCAGCGCGATTTATAATATTGAAATATTAAACAACCTTTATAACGTATGGTCCTAATGAACTGGTGTTGTTGAGCGCCACATTATAACAGTAGGAGGATCGTCGGTGTCATCGCTATCGTTTTTAACCGGGACAAGTGTCGTCCTCTTCCCTGGCTCGGGTCGAATAATACTCTGTGGTAGATCCTTATAGCCGGGATAAAACGCCCATTTCCAGTATAACTCCAGTGCGAGATCTAATGGATTTTCCGAGGGTGGACTTGGATCAAACGTAACAGAGAGAAAATTGTATTCCACAGTAGACCGGACCATGTTCTGAACGGCTCTTTCGTCAAATATTTCGCCTTTTATTTTTGCTTCGAGTGCTGCATTCAGAAACGCGGACCACCGGGGAATGTAATAGTAACGAAAAACTTCAGCCCATTGCTTACAAGCATAGTCAGATATCTCCCCGTTTGGTCCCCAAAGTGTTATTTGATTTCGGGCATTTAGTTCGTAGAAATATGACTCTAGAGGCGTTTTAGCGAAGCTTTCCGCTTTGGATATCCATTGATCTGCTCTGAAATATTCACTGGTTTGCAGAATTGATTGTATGTCGTTCATAACATCTAAAAAAGCAGTAATTGATGCATTGAATACTACAATATTGGAGTATCGAGCGCTCTGTATGTTCATGTACAGTTGTTCAGCTCTGTACTGTAGTGCTTGTCGTGTTACATCAACAACATCATAGTAGTAACCAGGAGAACTGCAATTGCCAGCATAGATCAATTTTTGCAAAGCCTGGAAAAGATCATAACTTTTGTACCATGCCCACGGCTTAAGGCGGAAACTGGGCCTTCGAGTGATTACGTACTTTCCTCGGACTCTGTTTAGACCAGTAAAGTTGTATACGCTTTTCAACAAATATCGCCAGGCGTCTGTGGTTGTATTGCAGCCATATCTTCGATCTGCATACTCACCTGCCCATGTTTCTAGGTTAACAGGCTTTGAACGGAGAGCTGTCTCTAGCATTAAGTCGTACATTACATAGTTCTGATTTATTCCTTCGGGAGTAAGGCCAGTCCCGATCATTGTGCTGTTTGCATGTTTCCGTGCGTAATATACGTCGTTGTTGATCGCGTTCATATTACCAAACATTCCCAAGGTGCCACCAAAATTATGTAACATACACCAAATGAATGGTTGTCCGAAATACATTTCATAAAGTTCATATTGTGGCCATTGCTCGGCTTGTAAATCAAGCACTAACATTCTGCCGTTTGGCACTGAAGTCATAAACGACTGGACTCTAGTTTTGGGCCACAATAAGGGATCACTCACAAACATCCAATTCTGTAATAGCCACACAGCTTTATCATCGAATTCTGACAAAGTGGAGAATATAGACTTCGCGGTTTGTGTCACTAAAGCTGTAGACCACTCACTAATTTTCACTTCATTAAATGGATCCGCTGTATAAATGTGACTTGATAGTGACCAACCTCCAATTTCTTTTAAAAACGCTTCTCCTATTTCTTTAAACAACGGTTCGTTCGGGTCTACAAAAAGGCCACAACAGTATTCTGGTTCAAATTTATTCCACGTATCGACAGTATGAAATGTAGCATTAGGGAACAGACGTGCAAATGCCTTTGGTACGTGACCATTAAAAGTTGGGAAAACTGGTATCATGCCCAAACTAAACATATAGTCGATAACACTATCTTGAATTTGTTTTTGCGTCTCAGTCCATGATTTGAGAAGAGGTCCGCCCCATCCGTGCACATTTCCCATCCGAAGCCACGCCAGAAACGCAGGTCCAGTAAAATGTTGATCTATTTCGTCTTCAGTCATACCAAATCTGCGGTACACTCGAGCCCATATGGCCTCTTGGGCGACTGGAGCAAGCGCCATATTAATCCCATTCAAAGCCATCCATTCAATGTGTTCAATCCAATCATCCGTTTTCCACCAGGTGAACGAGTAAGAAGCCGTACATACGTTCTGATAGTAACGCAATCTATCATGGGCAAAAACGACTTCTGCATCGATATCCGGTATTGGATCTGGGATTTCAACTCGTTGTACTTGCCACGCTATCTGACTCTTGCAGTATTTTTTAAGGTAGTAATTAAATCCCCATAACGCGGCGACACCGGTTGATGCTGTAATGTGCAAAGTTCCTTGAACTGTGCGTATCGCGAAAACATCTTTATGCTCTCGAAATGAGTCCGGGTTGATCTCGACAACTACATTACTAGCATATTTCGATATGATTCCAGATGCGACCCGCTGTTGCGTTTGTGACGATTGTGCGGTTTGAAGTTTAACTGGATCCAAATAATCGAGATTCAAAGATTGAATAAGCACAGAATTTAACAGAATAATCAAAATAGCGACCCGCATCGTAACGCGGTGAGTCGCTCACTGGTCTAATCTCTACTTGGTTAGGGGCAATTTTATCAATGAACATTAAGTGGTCGACAAGAATGAACTTTGACCTCCACCTGATAAGAATTGTAAACGTATTCAGGATGTTTATACAAAGAATTCACTTTAAGCTAAAGTGAAGAATAAGCTATTGTATTAAAATGATAGATAGTAGGACTATTAAGAAAGAAAATTACAAATTAAAAACTACGGAGCCGATTCTAAAATATTTTTAATATCTACGTAATTTGTTTGGTTAAATTCATAAAAAATATTGCAGTCTGAATTAATGAAATATATCAAGGAAGTTTTTAGAAAAATCTGCTTTATCTGCGTACCGTTAAATTCTTTCACACATAATAATATTACTGTAAAAATTTAGAATTTTATTAGAACAAGAGACCAACAGAAAGGATTTTAATTCATTAAATTTGGTATCTAACACGATTTTGTAGTTTTCTCCAAGTGAAAAATGTATTACTATTTCATTATTTCCATACAAAGTTTCAGCTTACTGATGCTGTATAGTTTTAGAGTAAAAGCTCGGGCGGACAAGGCGATATTGTAATCGTTCCTTCTAAAACTTCAACCCTACACTCAGCGTCAGAACCCCGGCTGAGACCAGAATCCAGCACGGGGAGGCTCGGTACGACGCGTTACGCATTACATCATTTTTTACCCCGCAACGTCTCATCTCAGATAGCCTGCTTTTGTTGGCTTTCGTTTAGTAGTAGTAACAGTAATCGAATAACTATAAGCAATCGCGGTTAACTGAATCACTTACAAGATCGCTCTAAAACCGTGGTAACAACAGTTTTAGTGATATTACTTTGGACAATTATACGTAAACCCTTGAGTTCAGATTTCAACAGATTTCAAGACGAGTCAACGGGTCACCTTATCGTAAGCGGTTCCGTCGCTTATGGACCTCTGCAATGTCAGGGGACACTGCAGGACAGCTAGCTACGACCTACCTTAAAAAATTACATCAACTACAATTGCTACAATAATTTCAATTTAATTTTCTACTTCATCTATCATCTTCTGATTAGTTTCATTTTGTAGCCCAAAGCTTTCCACTTGAGTTACTGGGCTTCATACTCAAAGTAATTACGTCGCCGCTGTGGATCCTGGCTACACAGGAGCTGGAATACCAGAATTGCTACAATAACTAATTTACCGCTACTTGGGGGTCCCGTGGTGCGTCGTCCCCCTGTTCCCGAGGGGGCGCAGGGCCGGCGTCTCCGGTGGCCGTTCCTCCACGACGCTCCTCACCTTCCACCAGAGCCAGGAACCGGGATAGTTCCTCTTCATCGCATATACGCAGTGGGGTTTTGGGACCCACAATGGATATTGAGACATTCTGTAATAAACAGTGAATTTATGATAACTTGAAAATGAATTTTAGACCCTAACATTGTCTAATGTGAATTTCTTTACTATATTATAAAGATTAGACAAAATAAATTGCAAGCAGGACAGCTGAATGATCTTAGATTCTTTAACCAACAGTGGACTATGACCAATGATGTACTTTAGGGATTTTTGATACTATTACTATGAACTATATTTGGTTTTGACTCTTCTATTGTACAACCCACTCCTACTGCTCCCTGCTGGGTTCATGTCTCCTCATTAGAGGGATCAGGTATAGCCTAACTACAACATTGAGTCAATATATTCATATCTTTGCTAATAATGTTGTCCTTTACCATTTTTAGCCAGTCTTGAAATAAATTATAAAACGGCCATCGTGATTTTTTGGCTTTCATAAACAACTATTATTACCTTTGTGTTAAGATCAACTTCGTTCGGCAGAGTATCCCTTAGAGCTCTCAATCCGTGAGCTACCAAATCTTCGAGGTCGCAATCCAGGAATGTATTGAGGTGCTTCTCAAGATAAGTACGGGCTGACTGCGATCGGGCACCGATGGCCATCGCCCGGCAATCAAAGTAGTTAGCTGATGGGCAGGTCTGGTAAATGTGGGGACCTTGATCCTGTAAACAAGAAAGATCATTTATTTAATAATTTTGTGACATTTTTATAGCAGGTGAAACTATTTTGTGGGAATACATTTTTAATATTTAAAATTATTAGAGGTAAGACACAATTTTAAAGATTTACAAAAATCATAACAATCCAAAAAAAGCAAATTAAACAAACACTCATAAAAGCTTTTTTCAGAACCTTATTTGATGGTCATTCTTTTAATATTTCATTGCTTTATGTTAGTACTTATTACACACAAATCTCAGTGCTCTAAGGACCAAAACTCTTTTTATTCAAATTAGGTTAAAATTGCAAATTATTATACTTACATCATAACCAGCAACTAACAATCCAACACCGAGAGGTCGTTTATCGTATCTTTGAGTACAGATTTGCATTTTATTGCCGACCGATGCAATCAGTCTTCCGACTGGGAGAGGAGCATCGTGAGAGTATCTATAATTGAGGCACTCCGTACGCATGTAACGGCTGTAAGAGTAAGACAGTGAAGTTAGTTTTATTTTTACATTGAATTTAAAGAATATAACATGAGAGTTAAAATTTTTAGGTTTTTTTAATTGAGATACTTGGATAAAACCCATTCTTGTAGTCTATGACTGAATTTTAGCTAATAAAATTTGGTTGATTCAATGAGAATTTGATAATCCATCATCACTTTTAGAGAAATCTTATATTAAATTCAGTTAAACAATTAATATTCTGATATCATTCAAACTAGCGCAAATAAAAAAATTCAAACACTTAAATTCAACAATGTTACCTCAACATTCGTGCATCAGCCGTCAGACCAGATATCGAAATGGCAATATGGTCATCAATAGGAATGATCTTTTTCTGATATGCCGACAATTCGCTTACTGCTCGTTTCAAAGCTATCAGGACAGCAAAGTCCTTATTCTTTAGGCCTATGGTAGCTGAACCAAGTTTCACTGCTTCCATGGCATACTCCACTTGGTGGAGGCGACCCTGGGGACTCCATACGGTGACATCACTGTCGTACTGGTTTCTGAACTGTAACAGTCAAATTATAGGTTCAAATTTACGGAGTGAGGTTAGTGAAAAATTCTGAGCGATAAATTCTCGAAGTGTTGCAAAATTGTTTATGTTAACATTGTAAATGAATGTGAAATTATTGTTTAAGTACAAGAATAAAGAGTTAACTTATGTTTTTGTAACAAAACTTGATATTCATTGTAATGACTATGCACAAATTGGAATGTGGAATAACAGTCCAAGTACAGAAACGACATTATAAATTAAATAAGATTAGGCTGATTATTGTGAATACTCACCATTATGAATTCTTCTATATATTGTCGATTACAATAATTAATAAAATTGTATTCAGAAATGTATGCGGCACAATCAAAAGATGACTTTTTCTTTACAAGCCAAAAGTGACAACCGTGACAAGTAAAACCGAAAATGTTAAGTCAAATGTCAAACTTTTCCTAAATGTCAATGTCAAACTTAGATAGAGTCATTTTATTGTTCATAGACTGCGAATTGGCTGAATTTAATCTATGACAATGTTAAAGATGAGTACATACTGTTACAGATATACAATAAATATGGAAAAATCTGATAGAGTTCGTTGTACTGCGGCACGCCTGACCATATCTGTTAATTTAGTCAAATTCTGGTGTAATCATGTAACTTTATTGGTATTCATTACAACTCAATGTTGACCAAGATCTGAGTTGGATAGGTTTTTTGAAAAACTATTTTTACCTTACATATTTTTAAAATAATATCTATTTATTATATATTTTCTTAAATGTGCGTACTTATAGATAGGTAGTAAATTTCAGACAACAAAACATTTTTTTTCAGTATTCATTTGAAACTGTAGATGGGCAATTTTCTCAATCTTCCGTAACTTTACCCTTATAAAACGTTTAATACGTGATTCTCATAAGTCTTAGTATCAGCAAACCTAATCGATAAAACCAAGCGATGAAAGGACCATAACAATAACATGGGGTACCCATTATAAGTACTAAATAAGGTTTAACGTTGAAGCTTATCGTCAAAACGTAACTTTATGGATTATGGCATTTTTAGTTGAAGTACTTCATATTTTTTTCTCTACTTTTCCTTAAAATAGTGATATAAGTGTGATTCACGGATTAGGGCGCGCGCACATTATTATAGGCATTAAAAATAATTCCTAAAAAAAAAACTATGAAAATGGCAATTAAATAAATAGCCAAATATTTATAAAAGTAGGTATCTATAATAGTACCTAAATAAATATTTAAATTTGTCGAATTCACTTTTCAAAAAATATTAAATCAGAAACGCACAAATTAAATTTAAAATTACTATCCACTATTAGAAATGACCTAGGTACTCATTATTTTAGATTTACTAACTTACATATTTTTCTTTTTTTGTCTGTTTATAAAAATGTATAAAACATTTTATTAATTAGTATCTAGACTTTTGTAACAGAATATTTTCCCAAAAAACACGATTCCAATCTCTCACCGTCAAGAACGCTCATTATCCACAGTATATTTTCATGTTGCCATTAATTATTGCATTGTTATCGTTAAAGACACATTTATGTTATCTTAGAAACCCAATAATTACGCTTGTTATTGGACAAGGCGCCATGGAACCGTCATCCGAACCTCGGATTAAATATCAGCGTACTTTTACTGTAACTGGCCAATTAATTTACTTGTATCGATTTTTAAAGAAAATGTTCTTAGATACAGGCACAATAGATTTAGATTTTGGAATACAAAAAAAATTTTCGTAATTTCATTTTTGGAATGCCATGCAAAAGCTACAGGATGAAATAAAACTGCCTTGACATGGTTCAACAAAATGGCTATTGCGTTTTGTTTGCTCTTGACGGGTGTATGTAGGTACCTACTGCCGTGTCCCTTGATAGAGGTACTACCGAAATATAGTGTAATTGTGTACATAATCTCCTGGGGTGTTGGGGTTATTTTGTCCTTTGAAAAGAGACTTTGTTATTATTATGCTACCTAATTTGTTAATGTAAATCGTTCTGATCTCGTAAAGAACTCATAAATATTCTTCACACCTATAAATAAATTGTATTTATAGGTACGACAGTAATAGAACAGAAATTAGACGTGTCTATTTGTGCAACATTCATATTCATATTATAATTATTACATCTAACATAGATAATAACATCATAATAATATATTTACATTTCATTTACAAGAATACTGTCTTTGTGGTGTAGTTTAGTAGTGGAAGACCAGCAATTTGTGAGGCAAAACAGAGTTATGCGAGACGACACGACGCGTTACGTACTGTAGCATACTTTACTGTTACGCTCTATAGTGTAGTTTAGCTGTTGGTATGTAATAGTTATTCACTTATATTCTCATTCATTAATTTTAAATCTAGTCATTGTTATCTTATTCTACCCATATTGTACCTATTGTTAAAAATTCAATTTGTATTCAATCGAATGTATTTTTTGAAGCCATCAGTTTTGTAATTGTTCGTCTATTCAAACAAAATTGTTTGGATTTAAATCGTCAGAGCAATATTGTATTTTTATGTTCCATTTGGGATAATATTAAATTGGTTTCAAAGTTATTCGTAAAAATACAATATTCAGCTTATTCTGTGAGAGTTTGATAAAGTTATACCTATATTCTGTTTTACTTTTATAAAGTACTCCTTCTTTTTCAGCACGTCACGACGGACGGTCACCACTTTCCATCAAATGAACTGTAATTTATCTTGCACTAAATAGCCTACTTACCCATAATGATTTAGGTAAACGCAATATTTTAGTAGCGCTCAGCGATGTCGTGTAATAAAACTTATGTTTTGTGGTTATGAACTTGTCTTACTAATGCTTAAACATTCATTTTATTTTCTTGATCGTAAATTTTAAAAGCACTCCAGTTTAAAATGTTTTAATGTAATAGATCAACCGTGCCAGGGTTCTGAGCCAAAAAAGCAAACGGAAAACAAAAAAGTTGACATTTGTTCCAAAAACGCTTATTTAACGAAGATTTGCGGATATCCGCGTACAAACTGCAAAGTAGACTATTTTCTTAGCAGACCAACCCCAATCGACCGACTCTTTTCATTCAGTACTTAATAGATACAGTAATAAATATTTTAAGAATGAATAAATGAAGGAGATTTTTATCACATTTTAATGTATCTTTAAGATGACTTACCAAAAGTAAATATAAAAAATGATGACGTGAAATTTAATTTATTTCGTCAAGCGAGATATAAAATTGGTTAAGTAAATGGTAGGATATTTTATCTTCAGGCAGTTTTTTTTTTTTTAGTTGGAGGAAATCACCGGATCCCGGTGGAAATCACCGGTATGTGGGAGTTGAATCGCACTAAAACCTCCAACCGCTCACACTCAGCGTCCGAACCCCGGCTGAGGCCAGAACCAAGCACGGGGTTATGAGCGGCGGCGCGACGCGTTACGCCCAAGGCACTCTTTCTCGTCGCGCCGCCCCATCTTCAGGCAGTAGAGATATAATATTCTGTGCTCTTTGAAATCAACAATAACAATAAAAAAAAAAAAACATCGCGTGATTTCAATGCTCCTAAATTTAGTTATCCCTTTTCGAACAAACTTTGTTATTCAAATTTTGGTTTCAATAGAGTTTTTCGATATTTTCAGCCAATATTTTTCACACCGAGCTGACAATTGACAGTTTGAAACGTGGGATGTTATTTTGCTGAAAAATGAATGAAGAAGTTGTTTTCAAGATATATTTGGCAACAACTGCAACTAGAATACTTTGGTATCTTATCTTATCTAACTAGCTATCCTGCGCAACTGTCTGCACCACGAAGGTAGTTACATAATAGTATTTTAGTACGGATACCTAATTTTTTTTTAAATATATACAGGGTGGATCTGTAACTTTGGACAATCTGACGTGGGGTGAATGACCTGTCGAAATACAACTTAGTACCATTTTTATTTTTTGGATCGGTTGAATTTTTTTTCTGACATTGTATGTAAAATTGACTATCGTTGCGGACTTCCATACTATGATGAAATACGGAATAGCGGTCTTTGGGCTAATCCCAATGTCGTGTTTAAACACACAAACATACTCTTCAGCAGTCAGATTATATTGTTTTAAATTAAACATGTGTTAGCTGTAAGTTTCTTTGAAATGTAAAATAAAATAAAATAAAAAAAATAATACCTACATTATAAGACGTATTGAAAGCAAAAACAAATACACTTTAAATTTTCTTACTATCAATCAATCAATTATATTATTATATTGTGATTGATATTATGACCCTATCAGGTATAATAGTTTTGTAAAACGAAAGTGATGTTACGGTATTGTTAGAAAATGTACTTTCTCTTTTGTAGAGTATAACTCTCATTTAACTTTATTACAAACTCATATTTTCATGTGTAAACAAATAAAAAATAAATAAAAATAAAATAAATAAATAAAAATCTATCCATTTATCTACTGTTATCTATTTTTTGGACTAACCCATTAGTGTATCCGGCATCGCAACAGAAAAGGTTCACCTCAGACATGTTAATGTTTTTGTTTAATTATCCTAAAATTCACTAAAATCCTTAATAATTCTTACATTGAAATAATAGTGAGTTTGAATACTGAGTGAACCTTCGTTAACCCTAATTTAATTAAGAGTGTTCTTTATTTTTCAATGTTAGGTATATACCTAAGCATAGTTTTGAATGCTATTTAATTATAAAGAAACTAGCTGGCCCACACAACTTCGTCTGCGTCACATAAGGAAATTTTCTCACCGTTTAAAGCTTCCCTGGAATTCTACGAATATTTCAAGATTAAAATAAGCCAAATCGGTTCAGTCGTTCTCGAGTTTTAGCGAGACTAACGAACAGCAATTCATTTTTATATATAAGTGATATATTCCGAAGAAGTCTGTTTTAAAGTAAACAGTAAGAGATTATTGACCAGCAGCGGGACACTGTTACTTTCGTATCATCATCATTATCATCAACCTATAGACGTCTACTGCTGGACATAGGCGTCCCCCATACTAATCCACAACGATCGATCGGTAGCTGTCTATGTCCGTCTTGTGGAAGGTCTGCCTACCAGTTCGTGCCCATCCCTTCTTCGCACAATGTGTCATGCCCAATGCCACTTCAAAGACGTAATTCTTTGGACTATATCGGTAACATATCAAGTCAACTAACTTTTAACTTTGACTCAACTCTGAGCTTAGCTTTTGTATAGTTAACAGTACTAAAAATTCTATTCAGTTTATTATTTTATGTGTATTTATTTTTCAATTATTAATATTTACAATTATTACTATTTATTACTATTTTTTTTTTGAAAATGTTTTAAAAACTGCCGAGAAAAAAAAATGTAGTGTCCACTTAAAGGCGTGTCGGTTCGCGCTGGCAGAGAAAGTCTTAGCTTTTCATGAATTCTTCTTAATGTCTAATAAAACATTTCTGATTTTACATAACGCCACTATACTATCTACTATAACATTATTCCAAGTCATGACGCCACAGAAAATACGTGGGAGTACCCATTGATAGAGTCATAGGTTTGGAACGAAGCCAATATTATTAATCAGGACTGTACGCGTTACCTTTTGTGATGTCATCAAAATTGTGTCTGATCGCATTCTCAATGTTTTCATTGAGATTTGGATAATTTTATCGATGAATATTTTCTTGTAAGTAGCGGTTTTATAAGATTGTGAATATAAAATGTTATGCAATTTTTTATCTACGGAAAATCAATAGGCCTATTGAGCTAAAAAGTTTGTTAAAGAGAATATTGATAAATGTTTTATTGCGTCTTTGGGAGACGAACTATCGACCCACTTGATGATAAGTCTGAGTGGTAATTGTTTGCTCATAAGTAATTCTGAAACGCATTACAGAATATCTATTTACGTTTTGAATTTCAATGTGAACGAATTAGACGTTTTAAAATTATCTGAAAAGCATGTTTTATAACTAGTAGGGTAAAGCGTCCCGATAAATAAAATAGTGCTGCATTTGCTGATGAAACAATTTCCAATCATAGTTTCAGTGAAATTTCATCGTCAATAGATATTACTAGAAACTATAAGAATTATTGTACAAGAATATTGTTTGTTTATATTACGCATGTCTAAGACAGTTTACATACAGCCTTATTTATAGTCATGCTTGTAACTTAGCGTGGAGCCACTAAAAAGTCCAGAATAAGTATTTTAATTTTGTGATTTTGGAATGTACCTTTTTTTCATAACATATTAACGAGGCTACTCTCTAACAATAGAAGGGTAATACCAAAGCAAGATAGATAAAACAGATGAATCAAACTAATAAGTCATAAACTATCCAACTAACCTAAAAGTATATGGCTCTCCCTCAAGTCTAGTGAAAAATTGCCGACATTTTGTTATTTGTTCACTTTTCTTGCTTTACGATGACGAATGATCTATGACGCGCTTCAATATACAAGTAAGGTACTACCTGGGTCCAGACTCTAGGTAAATGTGAACGGTAAGATGTTTATATCAATTCAATTACATAACCCATCTGTTCTACATGTAGGTCAACATCAAAATTCTCCTACAAAAAAGTCTTAACAATGTTTCTCCTCACAATGTAACTCAATAAAATTTTAAGTATTTAATTTAATGAAACTCTTTTTCCATGGCTCCATAATTCTTGTCATCGTCAACATTCAGTGGGCGTCAGTTATTCTGTTTATTCCTTTGACCTTAGCGGCTGACTCAGCGAGTCCGAATATCGAAATCATAAACAAAACTACTTAAAATCGCTAACTTGTATTATGACAACAATAAAAATTTATAATGGCGATGTAATGATGATCCCATGAATAATACCTAGTTTCAGGATGGTTTCCCGTTTGACGTCACTTTAAGAATATATCTGGTCTTTGACTATGTACCTATATTTATTTATTTATAAGTGGTGTTGGGAACTGAATGTAACAAATAATGTAAAGACGAAGAGTACTAGCGACTGAAGCGCCATTTGTAATAAATAGTGATTAAAACCTCTTTTGTATATATACTTTTTAAATGTGAGGCGTAATGTTTGCGCGCTTGTTTGAAATTCGAATGAGTGTAATGGTGCGTTCCCTTATTGGCCGGTCAACTTTTAACTTGCTAGTTGGCCGTCACAGTCATTTGTTTTGGACGTGAGTTGGGCGTTGGTCGGCCAAAGTGGAAGAGCATCATAAAATTGAAAAAATAATTGTTAATATAATAAACTTAATTTAATGAAATTTTGCTGTTGTCAATCTATGATTGAAATAAAGAAATAAATAAAATAAATATGTTGTCAACACTGTCTAGGTCAAGCGTTATAAAAACAACGGAATTTTATTATTCAATATCTTTGTTCGTGACGTAAACCACGCGTTTTAGCTACACACACATAAAGCATTAAACCCTATTAAGATGAAAAGGCCATGTATCAAAATATCTTTAGGGAAAGCGAAAAGTGTAATTGTAAAAATGGTACATTAATTACGTGAAAACTGAAACATGTTCAGCTCAAGGCAGATCTGTTTTGTGCTCTCAATTTACTTATTCTCATTACGGGGAACGTAACTGAGTATTAATAGAATAATAAATGTCTATTTGTAATAACAATTTGTAATAATAAAAAGTGTAGATTAGTTTTTTGGAAAGTCCTGCATGGGTAGGTGATAGATAACGGCTCCTCTTTGCCCTGGCATTGCAGAGGTCCATGAGCGACGGTAACCGCTTACCATCAGGTGGGCCGTAGGCTCGTGTATCTATTAAGCAATAAAAAAGGGTTTATTTGACCTATGCCAAGTAGCTAGGTTGCAGCAGGTAGAACATACTCCACCAAAGTAACAATCTTGCCTTACTTACACAATTACTAAACGGGTTCTTACCAAGATTTTTTTTAAATGAGCGATCCCGATATTTCAGCACTGTTAGAAGCGCCATAACACGGGAAGACAGTACTAATAAGTAAAAAATCTTTTAAACTCATCAAAAAAATACTACTTCGAAGACTTGCGCAAATCTCAATCCGTTTGCGACAAGCGTGGTGGACTATGCCTAATCCCTCTTCTGAGGAGACCTGAGCCCAACAGTGGGCAGTAATGGTTGGTACAGTACTGCAATAGTAAACAAATGTGTTTGTGATATTCTCCAATTAAACGTTGCCTATACGCTATATCACGCTATTCTTTGACTTGACTTGACACGAGGCTTAGCAAGAGTCTTAAAGGTTAGGAAGTGGTACTTAATTTTAAGGACTGCGCCCTGTAATTATTCACAAATAAAGTCCTAATTATTCATAAATAAAATCTTGATTAGATTGAATGTCTGTAATGAGTAGTTGTGTCTGTTATGCTGAGTAATGACGTTTCGAGTAGTTGTATTGTTTAGTGTTAAGTAATCTTAATTTAGTAAGGGTAGTGTTTTCTTTTTTTTCTTTGTATTTTTAATTAAGCTTATCTAGTTTATTTTTATTTTAACTTATTTTCTTCTTATATAGTTTAATTTATCATTATTGTCTCTGGCTGTACGAAACAATTGTAATATCTTTGGAAGGTCTCCCGCGATACAGGTCTGACCTAGTGCGGGAACCATAGATGAAGATGTATCAGTTTGTAAAAAAAAATCTGATAATAAACTATTTTGTATTTTTTGTTTTTGTAATCCTTTTATAACTACATATTCATTTATTTGCTCATTTTTTACATTATATCTTTAAAAAAACAATCACAAGAAAATAAATTTAAAAATACAATATAAAAAAAGCAGAGGGCCACTGGAGACGGGGTCTACGACCCAAGCCATCAGTGGTCAGGGCTCAAGAGAGAGGAACCTCCTCACAATACGTGCCGTGTCAAGAACGACCGCCTTTTGAATCAGGCCCTTTACCCAGCCGGAGAGCGAAAGCTTCTCTAGATGACGGTCGAAGCTTTTCGCTATTAGACCGTGCACAGATACAACGATCGGAACAATGATGGTCGATTCAACACGCCACATGTCGGTCACCTCGTGGGCCAGGTCCAAATATTTTAGCAGTTTTTCTTTTTCTGCCTTCACAAGGTTCTCGTCATGTGGAATGGTGACATCGATCAGCACCGCCCGATGCGCATCCCGATCTATTATCACTATGTCAGGCTTATTGGCAACAATAGTCCTGTCAGTGATAATAGATCGGTCCCAGTAGAGCGTTACATGACCATTATCGAGAACCGGCTGAGGCCAATACTGGTAATAAGGTACAGCGGCTTCAACAAGGTCGTATTTCAGAGCAAGTTGTTGGTGGATAATCTTAGCTACCTGATTATGCCTGTGCAAGTACTCGCCGTTAGCAAGACGAGAACAACCGGAAACGATATGTCTAATAGACTCTCCCGGACGGTGACATGCCCGACAAATGTCGACCGTCCCATCCTTTAGAATATATTTTCGGTAGTTGTTCGTCATGATAACTTCGTCCATAATTGCAAAGACAAAACCTTCAGTCTCTCCGAAGAGGTTACTGTACCGTAGCCAAGATACAGAGGCTAACTGATCTACATCGGGGCTCATAAGGGCCCGGTAGAACCGTCCGTGTAGTTCCTTGCTCTTCCATACGTCCGTGCGATCCGCCACACTCATTTTATTTTACCTTTAGCGTCCGCCAATTCTCGTTCGCTAAGGACAGCGGAGTGAGTCCCTTATCAACTGCTGCTACATTACGGTACATACCCACGCTTACCTTAAGGAAATATTCCCGAAGGTTGTTTACCTCTCGGTTGTGTAGGTCCTTGACATTTAACATGCCACGACCCCCACACTTCCGAGGAATATACAACCTCATAACAGATGAACGTGGGTGGTGCATCCTGTATGCCGTCAGCAGTCGCCGAGGAAAGAATCTCATCCATCGAGCATCGGTCCGGTTTAGCAGAGGTAAGTCGGATTACTTTATTATTGATGCGTATCGGTCGGTGTACATGGTTTTTGTAATTAATCCAGATCGAAATTGAGAAGCCCGGATCAACGCCTACAAACATAATACAGTCCACTTTAAACGCCACCACCACGCCATATATTGGAAAGCGATGGCTGCAAGGTGAAGTGTTGTTGGGTAGAATTTATGGCAATCTCTGATACTTGCATGTAGGGTAATTAGTGTATTGATATTTACAGTACTTCTTGGTTGTTGTAAATTAACTCGACGGTTAAGTTTAAGGGGTAGTGTTGATATGTAAACTTCTCCGTTGATGTAAAGAGGATACTAGTCATAGACATGACTAGATGACACTTCTAAGATGGCTGTTGTTGGCTGTAGTAAATATATGTAAAACTAATTGTATTAAAACACATTGTCTGTGCACGCAGACCAGGTAATAAATTAGATGGGAACTCTAAATAATTTTTAGGCCAAGTTTCCGAGGGCTGACATAACCACTGCGGATTCCACCACATATCCTGTGTTAACAACGCCGCCGCCGTGGAACCACGGGAAGCCACATCTGCACAATTCATCTCACTGGACACATGTCGCCAAGTGATACCGATTTTAGAGGAGTTAATTTCAGATACGCGATTTCCTTCGAAAACTTGCAGCTTATGCGCCGGCGTCCGCAGCCATGCTAAGACTATAGTGCTATCGCACCAAGCTGTTACGTCATCAAACCGAATGTTATTCTCCATGCATGATACGACATGGTTTAAAAGCACCGAGAGTAATTTTGCTCCGTTAAGTTCGAGTTTAGGTATCGTGAGTTTTGATTTGAGAGGAGCTACCCTAGATTTTGCCATAAGCAACTGCACGACGCCCGTACCGTCCGCCGCCTCTGCGCGTATGTATACCGCCGCCGAGAATCCTATTGAACTTCCGTCCGAAAAGCCATGTAAGCTATACCGAGCCTTGAAATTGGGCTTTAAACACCGAGGTAAAGATAAATTTTGAAGTTTGGGTAAGTCATCTAAAATTTCACGCCATTGCCGAACTATGTCTGGAGGAGCCGGTGAATCCCAGTCCACCCGTGTGGAGTCAGTTTCATCGCCCTCTGGTCGATTAAATAATAACGACTGAAGAAGTCTCTTTAATGAAAAGATAACAGGACAAATCCAACCTAAAGGGTCGTACAACCGAGCGACTAAAGACAAAATTTTACGTCGTGTTACCGTGCCATCCGTAGGCAAATTAACCGTATATGTAAAACTATCCGAAATCGGATTCCATTGAATACCTAAAACCTTAATTAGTTCAGCCGTGTCGAAACCATCGAACTTCCGAGGAATCTCTAGATGATCCGTTGGAAGACCTTCTAACAATTGTGGTGCGTTACTGGACCACTTTCGTAACTCATAACCTGCAGATCGCATGAGTTGAATCAATTCATTACGAAGCTGTAGGGCATCGTTTAATTGATCCTCGCCACCGCTTAAATCATCTACGTAGCTATTTTTAAGTAGCAACCGAGCAGCACGCGACATCTGTTCATGAGAAACAGGTGGACTGCACTGCGAACCCGAACCGATTGTATTGGTCGCATCGTAAGCGATCTGATGCAAGCAGCGAATAGATACGAAAGGACTAGATTTTAAACCGTAAGTGTTTGTACATAGCTCATAAGTTAACAATGGTTCCGATGGAGATGATCGCCAGAAGATCAGCTGATACCTACGATCTTCAGGATGAATCCATGTTTGTCTAAACATCATTTTTACATCAGTTGTAAAGACTATCCGAGGCCACCGAAAGTTTAAAATGATATCCGTAATGTCACTTTGAAGTCGTTCGCCGCAGTACAAACAATCATTTAACGAAACACCCGAACTTGTTTTCTCACTACCGTTGAAGACTACACGAATTTTAGAAACATCACCCGATTTTTTAAAAACACCATGATGACCAATATAGTAATGTTCTAATCCGGAATTAAAATCAAAAGATGAAACTTGCATGTGACCGAGTTCTAAATATTCGTTCATAAAGTCAACGTACTTTTTACGAAATTCCGGGTTCCGTGACATACGACGTTCTAATGAATAAAATTGTCTTAATGCCTTGCTCCGAGAATCTCCTAACAATTTTCTCTCGCACTCCGGCATGAGTGGGAGACGAACCGTATATTTACCGTCCGAACCGCGGGACGTAGTTGTCATAAACAACTGTTCACACTCGACGTCCAAAGGATCCCTAATTTTTGACTGAGGAGGTTCTTCAGTCTTCCAAAATTTTTCTACCGTTTTTAGTAAGGTATTCCCCACAAAATTATTTTCGGTATTATCCGACCGTACTGGACCGAAAATAGCAAAATCAAAAATAGTACCTAAAGCATAAGGACCATTTTTGCCGAGATTAATTTTATCACCGTTTAAAATCTTACCTAAAACATCGCAACCGAAAATTATATCTATTTCTTGTAACCGAGAAAGAATACTATCATCCGAATTTAACTTAATATTACCGCAATTTATATTAATATTTTCCGAAATATAAGAAGTAGGTTTCTTTAAAACCACCGCCGTAACCGATAACAATTGATTTGAATGTATAGGTTTAAAATCAATAGTCACTACTGATTGACTATCATTATTACTTATACCGCCAATGCCTACTAAAGAGACATTCATAAAATATCGCCGTAAATCCAACCGAGTAACAAAATCGTTTCGCACAATTGTAACTTGTGAACCGAGATCTAAAAGAGCACGCGCTTTAATAAAATTGTTACTTCTACTTTTCACTTCAATAATAACCGTAGGTAAGATAACATTATCTAAAAGTTGAGGTGTTGAATTTCCCGAAATATTGACCATATTATGCGTGCCTTTCGGTATAGAAAGCGAAACGATTTGATTTGATTGCTATGAAGACTTATTGTTTGCACTATTCAGTCTATGATGAACCGTCGCGTCACAGTTGTTTGAACGCTCCAAAGATCTCGAGTAAGTGGAGGGTGATTCCGAGACGCGATGACGTAATACGTCCGACCGTGGAACACGATGTTCACAAGCAGAGTCGCGCGATGAAACCATTGCGTTTTGAATAGGACGAGTTATTTGTCGTGCCGAACAAATCAACCGATGATGACCTTTGTGATCACAATTATCACAAGGAACGCACACAGTGCAAGATGCTGCACTGTGAGGTCCGAAACACTTAAAACATAGACGATTTTGCATTATCCATTCTTTTCTTTGTAATGGAGTTAATTTGGCGAATTTAAAACATTCTGAAACATTATGATTGTTGGTATTACAATAAAGACATATATTTTGGTCCTCCGGAGTCGGATTACGGGTTTGTTATAATATTTCGGTCCTAAAAAATCTCATTGAGAAAAAATATTTTCAAAATTGTACCGCTGCTAGTGTGCGAACCCCGTTGGCGTGACGTCATCTGTCATTCACAGTGTAATTTTTAAATTTATTTCAGTTGTCATTTTAATTTTTGCATGCAATTTATTTTGGGATTTAAATACGGTTATCGGAAGTCCATTTCGATCGGCAAACATATATTTCATAATCTTACATTATTTTTAATAGTTCAAAATGTCTAAATCGGTTATCATCAAATTTAATATTCAGTATGACTGGTTTGCTAACACCATGGACATCCGTATTAAATTCAGCGGACAATACAATATCCGACTGAGAAAAAATATTTTAAAAATTGTACCGCTGCTATTGTGCGAACCCCGTTCGTGTGACGTCGCGCCCGTAAGCCGTTTGTAATCCTTATCGTTACTAGGCACCTACCATCAGGTAGGTCGTCTCGATTAAACTTGGTTGTGATAACTGGAAGCTCACTGAATTAATGTTATATTGTTACTGATACATAATAAATAGAATATTCGTTCTGTCAAATAGTAGAAAAGAGAAAATACTACAGTTCTTTTGAGAAAAAAAAACATATTTTAATATGAAGAAAAAGAAGAAAATCGTACTTAATACACAAAACTAAAATTAAGATCAAATAAAAATAACTATTATATAGAAAAACCGTTCATGGCTTCCAATTTCGTAAAACCGATGAAACCGATCCATAAAGGCAAAAGTTAGTGTTCAAAATAAAGCCATAAAACAAATAATAATAATTTAATTAGATGATAAAATTTCGTTGAAGTCTTTTGCAGGCGCCGCCCATCGCCCTAAGAAGGTCATAATATGATATCTAAATAGCTTACAAGTACAGACGGTGACAGAAGTGTTAATTTTATTTTTAAGAATAAGTCTGTTGTAATTTTGTAGAGATTTGAAATATTTTGTCTGAAGAACAAAATTTTCTTTTGAAATAAATTGCACAATTACTCATTATATTACACAAAATAACAGTGACATACAAAAAAACTGTTTAAAGTATAGTCTAAAAAGCCAGTCCCACCCGATAAATGTGTATATTCCAATTTACAGAAGAAAAACTAAGCGTTAGCCATAAGTTACAATAACATTCATCAATTCATATTACAAAGCAATCTTTGAAGTAAGCAACTTGAATTAAAAAATAAATTAATAATTGTAAACCAAATGTTTAATATTATTTCAGAAGTCATCCAATTTATACATAAGCAATCAAATTTTGAAATTTGTAAGTACATTTAATTTTTATTTTGCGAGGGAACACTTTTTTAAATTTTTGGTCACGATTTTGTTCCCGATTGTCCTCTCATCCCACGTCCCATGGTTTTTGATCGGTGTCCAAGTGACGTCACAGGTGTAGCAACCACATAAAATGGAACGCGTCTCTGCTACGGCCACCAATATCGTAGAGCAGTCGCTACGGCGTAGACGCGCTACGCAGCCTCCGGACAACTTAGTTCGAGTTATAAGTGATTTTAGAGGTAAGTCACCATTTGCTTATTTTTTAAATCATAAGTGTAAGTAGGGAAAATCAAAGGATAAAATATTTTTTTAAGTAAATTGAACTGGGAGTAATTTAGTGTTTATAACGATTTATAATTAAACGTATTGAGATAAGCATAAATGTGTTTAAAGTATGGAGAGTTCTGGGTTATTTAAATTGAAAATCTATTGAAAGTAATATAGTGCAGAAATACTCTTTTTTCAATTTTTGCCTATTAAAATTACATAAAATGTAGACGGAAAGAATACTTCTATTCAAATTCAATTTCTTAGATGCTAATTGCAAACATAGTGTAATCTTAGAATCTAAGGGCAAATAAAAGTATTGTATTCTACATAAAGTGAATTGCACATGTACTTATCGTAATAATATAATTTTAAAACAGGATAATAAACTAAATTTATAAAGTAAACTCAACAAAGCCGTAGTTGCAATCGCATCATGTTAAAAGATTTTAACATGATGCGATTGCAACGCATTTAACAATATTTAACAATTTTTCAACGATATTTTTTAACACGTGACATATTTCAATTGCATTTAAAAACTCCTTGATTCACTGTAAATATTTTTGGCTAACATGAAACCTTGTTCACCAAAAATATAAGTTACATTTATACAGTGCTGTAACAGAATATTTTTTATTGCAAAATAAATAATCAAGTTCACAGCTCACCTGACAGTAAGTGGTTATCGTTGCTCATGAACATCTCAAATTCCAGAAGGCTCTACCTATTGTCTAACACACAGATCTAGTGTAGAAATGTAACTTAAAATGTAGAAAATTTAAAGTTCACTTTTAAATTATTTTCTCCCACGCACCATCCGGCTAATGAGTTCTCCTAAGCGTATTATTAGCGCTATAACTTGTAAGGAGGCTTGAAGAAAATCCTTAAAGGACCATGAGCAGCGGTAACCGTTTACGATCAGGTGACTCGTTAGCTCTGCTGCCTACAAGGCATTTAAAAAAATAAAACTATCTTCATTACGTGGGTCATGAAAACAAAGAATCTATTAAAAATGTAACCACGCTTGACACTAAAAGCACCCAGTGCAGATAACTAAGCTGAGCTGCTTGCTTTCCGTAAAAGTCGCAGGTTCGAACAGGCCGGTCTGTAGGTACCTCTAAACTTAAATTTGTAAAAATATTTACCTACCTTCCACCTTCATTAGATCAATTGAATTGTTCGAGATGATACCAACATCTCCCTTCTATCATCGCACCACCCGTCGTCGAGGTGGAGTTCATCCCTATTATTTGGAATCACCGCGGTCATCCACGGTCCGTTTCAAAATACTTTTTGCCACGCACCATCCGGCTATGGAATGAGCTCCCCTCTTCGGTGTTTCCCGAGCGCTATGACTTGTCCTTCTTCAAACGAGGCTTGAAAGGAGTCCTTAAGGGTAGGCCGTAGGTAGCGGCCCCGCAATGTCTTCTAGCAATGCAGAGGTCCATGAGCGACGGTAACCGCTTACGATCAGGTGGGCCGTTAGCTCGTCTGCCTACGCGGCAATAAAAAAAAAAGATCAGCTCCAGTGTGTCGCAACATTGCTTTGTCACGTGAAATATTTAACAATTAGTGTGTTAAAAATTATATTTGGGAGACCTAAGCACAGCAATTAGCAGTAATGGGTTAATAAAGTACAATTTTTATGGTTATGTAGGCAGCAGAACTAACTGGCCATCTGATCGTAGGTGGTCACCGTTGATGGACTACTGCAATGTCAGGGGCCCTACAACCTATCATAAGGACTCCTTCAAACCTCATTTAAGCCTATGGAACAACAAAAATAATATTCTTTCAAATAACGAATAAGCCGCTCTGAATGAAACGGAAAATGAGTAACATGAATTCAACTCGCACATTTGAACATTTTAACTCGTTTGCCTAAATAGCTATAAAAAATTGTTTCCTCGCGATAAAATCAACTGTTATAAAATTGGGAATCTACAGATTTTTGTAGCTTTAGGACTAAAAACAGCATCTCTTTAAAAAAACAACATTTACATACGTATTTATTTAAGGGTTTTGTTTTTATTTTAACCCGAATGTTTCAGTTAAAATAATTGGTTTGAAATATATTCGATGTTTGAATTTTTTTGTCGGTGTGGTCCGGTTGGCTTATAGGGTCTAACACAGTGTTTCTTTGTAAATGTTAATATAACTATTCCATGTGCAATAAAAGGCAAGCAGTAATGGAAGTTGCTTAATATCCTACTACGATTTTGTAACGTAATTTTATCTTGCTGAAAATAAAAAAAAATAATAACCTACACCATAATTTCACTATTACACATCATGGTAAATGGAAACATTCGGATTTCACTTTGAATTAATATTACTGTGAAAGTGTGAACCTAAGTATTTTACTTTAATTGATTTTCTTCTGCAAACTAGGTTTGAAAAAAAAACTTAAAAGTAGATCATGTGTCGTGATTGTCATCTGCCATTGCAGAGGTTTATGAGCGACGGTACCTAACTGACTTGACGTACAATCAGGTGGCCCGTTAACTCATCTGACAATGGCCCTAACGAAAAAAAAAACATATTATTATACTGCTACACACTTATAATAATCAAAAATAAAGCAAAACGAACTGAGGAGTTTAACACGTTAACTGCTGAGAAAAAACCTATTGTTCTTTCAAAGCCGTGTCTGTCAGCACTGACCGCGCTGGCAGCGAAAGTCTTAACAGCAACTAAATTATACACATCACAGAAATCTTTGTCAAACCAAAACGCATTTACACAAGACAATAATCATATTTTCTAAACTCGCAGTCTACACGCAAATCCTATAAAATCAGTCACCGAGTGGAATTTGTCGTTTCGAACAGCCAATCCAAACTTTGTCCATTAACACATTTCAGATAATCGTTTCTTGTAATACAGAATTAAATTTTAACTGAATTGAGTGTAGGTTTTAGGGCTGGGTCACTGAAAATATGAGATGAAGTTTGATGAAACAAAATTAAATTGTCTCTTGCCGTGTTATTATTGTGTTAAGTGCAATGTTATGTGCAGATTTCATTACGAACTTCTTTGTCAATTTAATCTACAGAGTATTGTAAAGGCGGATTCAATTTATAAGCGTTATATTGGAAATCAATGAGACAATGGAAGGGGAAAACTATTCCATTTAAATTTTTTTCGCGGTCTTGAGATTGACTATACAATATTCTATACTATATTACTATTGAATACGGTACGGTACGGTAATGTAGGTAACATTGTAGGTAATATGATAGAGAACGGCACTATTTAATTTTAGATAACAAAGTGTTTTAATAATATACGTAAAAGCTAAAGTCGGTCCATATTTTTTTTTTTTTTTAATTTTAATTTAATTTCTACATGTCTTATTTTAACAACAAAAATCAACGTTCTCAACAAAAAATTAGATAAAGAAGTAGAAAATGAATTCCTCAGCTCAACCACAGCCTGTCAGTATATCCTGACATTTGAAATGGATCACGTCAGGAAAACGGTCAGTTCACTGTCATTAAAACTGAAAATGCCACACCGACATCATCGTTAAATTGTACACATCATGAATAAATGCTGAGCAATTTAAGGTTATCTAGACAATTTAAATGTAGATCTAGTATTATAATGAACCGTCTAACGATGTTTCACTGATCACATGCAGACAGACGAAATAACGGGTCATCTGATCGTAAGTGGTTGCAGTCGCATGGACCTCTAAAATGTCAGGACAGTTAACAACTCTCTTCAAGCTTTGTTTTTAAGTTTTTTCTATTCTAAACGTGAAAATAATATCATAATTAATATTATAAAATTTATAAGGGCTATTCATGGGTTTTGTAATTAGAGTTCCTTGCGATTTTCATAATTGTGATCCTCCTGTCTAAACTAAAAGAACAGTACAGCGTACCGTATTTCATAAAATTAGAAGTAAATGCAATTTTAACTTTTATCTTCTTTCGTCTTCATTATCTCATCTAAATTATTAGCAACTTTATTGTGCGTTCTTCGAAATGTGTTGGTAAACGCATAACTCAACAACGCCTGGACCAATTTGGCCAAATCTTTTTTTAAAATGTTCGTTGAAGTTCAAGGATGGTTTTACGGCGAGAAAAAATAAAATAGTTGCCGGGAAGAATTGAAAAAAACGGGTCATAGGGTTCACGCAGACGATGTCGCGGGCAGCAGCTAGTCTTCTTATATATAAAAATGAATTGCTGTTCGTTAGTCTCGCTAAAACTCGAGAACGACTGAACCGATTTGGCTCATTTTAATCTTGAAATATTCGTAGAAGTCCAGGGAAGGTTTAAACGGTTAGAAAGTTTCCTTATGTGACGCAGACAAAGTTGTGTGGGCCAGCTAGTATTCAATAAAATTAGTCGAAGTTTCATTATTTCCTTGACCCTAATCAGATCAGTTCAACATATTGTAGGAGGTCCCTCTTTACCCACGCCACATCTGCAAAATGTTTTGCAGCTGTCATAGTTTATTGTCTATAATCAAAGGCAAACTTACCATGTATTCTGCATACCAAAATACAAAAATACAAAATAAAAGGACAAAATAATTTATTTTCAAACAAAATACACAGTACAGATAAAATATAGCAGTGGTCCCTAGCTCTAGGTTAGGCCTGTATCGCAGGAGACCGTTACGTTTTAAATATTATGAAATTAATTGAAAGATATCATACGAAGGCTCTAATAAAAGTACAATAATTTATTTTGAAGAAATATTTTTAAACCAGCTTCTAAGCTAAGCTTACAAGCCAAGACAAGTAAAACGAGCCCAAAGGTGATTAGTCTGTTTTGTTCGATGCTGGAACTCCTAACCTTTCGTCAATTAAATTTTATCGTAATGTTATGCGATTCTCACGTGTGCACAAACTTTAATCTCAATCGGAAACTGGGAAGTAGATAAAATTGACCTCGTACCCGAACCTACATTGTTAGGTATATAGTTATCCGGTGCTAGTTAAATAAAAGTTTTTAAACAATATAATATAACAAAACTATAGTTATCGTTATTTTTTTTTTCACTAAATCGCACAGATTACTTTTTAGCATAATATACACAATGTAGCTTATTCCACTTTTGTGCCCAAAATATAAACGTTTTGACGAAACAATTATCCGAATTACAATTTAATCCAAAAAGGGTAACATGATACGCATTGTTGTAAGATGTGGATTACAGCAGCTAGAGTTATTAGCTTTTGTGTACATGATAAGGTAATACATGATAGTATAATTAGGTGGTTCAGTTACAGAACTTTTGCATAAATAGGATGCTTTTCTATTATTAGTTCTGTTCTATCGTTTTTTTTTTGAAAATGTGACTTTTTATACTGGGCTTAAATTTTTCAATCAAATATGCTGGAACTGTATACACATATAGGTACCGTGTTATATCACAAAGTTCGGATACCTTCAATTTCAGCATTTAAAGTAAACGATTTGTAACTGTAAATATTATGAATGTAAAGTAAACTTACGATCAAAATAGATTTAAAAATAGTTTATTTCAAATAACCAAAGCTTAAATGAACTACTTCAATTAATTCACAATTAATTTCAAATAGCAAAAGTGGCCTATCCCTCGACAATACCTGCCAAAGCCAAGAGTCTGTCTCATCATTCTGCCTTTCAAAAGATTATTCAAAAAAGTTCGAACATTTCTTTATTTTATATTGCCTTTTTACACAAATAACACAAAGGGCAGGATACGGCGTGACTGACGTTGTCATCATAATCCCTTAGGTTCGGTTATGAAAAATCCTTTCTGACCAACCTTTTTAAAATTACGAGAAAAAAAAAACATTTCCTGTCGTTCTTTTCCTTTGCTATTTGTAAAATTGTCTTTACGCTTGAAGGATTGATCAGGACGAAATTAGAAAGTTGAAAATTTACGATTTTTTTTCAAAATAAAAAACCGGTTCCGTTTGTGTCAAAATAGGTATTTGTAGCACAAAAAGGATCGTACAACTATGATTATGTGATACAAATGAATCCCACTAGTGGCATAATTAAGAACAAAAAGTTAAATTTTACTCGATAGATTTGAATTTAGCTAACTATAAATTCAAACGGTACGAAATATGGCATAAACAACATACAAAGTCAACTTTTGAACGTGAGTGTGACGTTACTTGGGGGATTATTTGTAGTTTTCACGTATTGTTCTTAACAAGCAATAAAGTGTATTAAAACGATAAATTTTACGATACTTATTTTCTTCTAGATAAGGAAATAACTTTGCAGTTGACTCTGAATACATTGATGGAATTTGATTTTCAAAATCGAGCGTCTGCCATAGTTTCCTTTATATTAGGATAGAGATTATCTGGTTGAGAATGTTTTAAAGATTTTTTATTACAAGACAGATAAACGAGCCTCCTGATACTTATACGTGCATTTAATAAATAAATAACGAAACAATTAATTTAAAGAATTATTAATATTTTATTACTATACATAATGTTTCTGATCCAATGCGTAATGAAATCCAACCGTCATCGTCAACTATTGAAAACACATACCATCTCACCTAAAGATAACGAAATATATAACTATGTTATAAAGGGCTTATATATCAATCTATCATAGAATACTTTCGGCCAATAATCGCATTTTCCCAAACTTGTAGCGATAGTTTTGATGGATAACCTATAAGTTGATTGCGGACAACATCAGTAACTTTATGACTTTGAATGTGTTGTAGAGAATAATGTAAAGGGTTCAAGACTGAGCTATTTATAGCCTTAGTTTTTCTTTGATTTTAACTTATCATAACTTAGATATAATAGAAATCGATGACTTTATAAAAGCCCTAAACTTATAATCAGTTTTTCAAAAAGATTCAAAAAAGAAAATAAAGTTTTACTTTTAGTTTGAACTGAAACCGTTTCGGGTCAAAATTGAATGAAGAAATAAGTGCATATAACTAGCTTATTTCTATTCAAATCAGGTTTCGAGAAAATTCTTTACAGTAGATTGATTCTGAAGGCTTCATTGTACCCAAAACTTTTGATTCAATTGCTGGATAAGGGCTTCACTTTGCATATACGAGTACTAGTTCAAGCTTCACATAGGCATTAAAGAGTATTTTAAGGTCATTACAATGTAGAGCATTCGCAACTTCATTTCTTGTAAATAATTCTTTGTTTTTTTCTGGTCGTTCCTTAACTGAGTCACCGAATTTAATAGCAGTTTGTGTTGGATCATAATTCACTCTCGACAAAGTAGATCAATCGGGCAGTGAACTCATTTATTTGGAGGAAGACGCGATTGAGACTGGTTCGAATACCGAGATTAGCTTACTTCACATATCTCCTCTATGTATCTACTTCGAAATAATAGATCTTGGAGATGATCTACACTAATAAAGCTGTAGAGTTAGCTGTTTGTTTGAAAGCGATAATCTCAGGAACCGCTGGTCCGATTTTAAAAATTATAATAGTGTTATAGTCCGCTTATCGAAGAAGACAATAAGCTTTGTTATATCGCTTTGTAACAATGTGCGTCTCAGCTAATAGCGTGTCGTTGTGTAAATACTTTGGTTTGATAAATGACACAATGATAATGCCAATAGAGTACTATTGAAAGTGATTTCTCGCTAAATACGACTAGAAGATGCGAGATACGACTTTAGTGTTTATAAGTTATTTCTATTTTACAAGAGAAAATAACACAAGGAATAACACTAGCATGCATTTCTTCAAAAGACTTTAGAATGAATCTTAAGCAAAGGTATCTCTCGACATTCTTCCTCTCTTAACACGCATAAAATTCCTATCCCTGTATATATTTTGCGCAGCTTTCATCCGAACAAAGCCGAAGGTTCAACCGAGGTCTCAATATCATAAAGTTTTGCTTAACCGCGTATTTTTATTTCTTAAGGTTTAAATCAAATTAATCCGTTCGGGTCTGCGCTTGGTGTGCTTCTGCAATATGTTTTATTAATATTGCTTTTCATATTATATTGGAACGTGATCAATGAGTATGAAGACTTTGTAAAAGATTTAATTTGTTTTGATGTTTTTTGCGTATTCATATAAGTCACAGCGTTTAGTATTGTGGTTTTTCTGAGGAGATATAATGGAAAATATAGTAATTTTGTATTGATTTTTGATGAATGTGTGAGCTGAATTTCATATGTGTACCAAGAATAAGTCATATTTTATACTGTACATGTCAATTCCATATAAATTGTGTGTTGGTTTTTTATAGAAAACAGTGAGTTAGAGTAGTAATTTATTATTAAACAAAACAAAGTAAGTTCAAATTCAAAATTATTTTATTCAAGTAGGCTTTGAAAAAGCGCTTTTGAACGTCATTACAGGCAATAATACATATAACAATACATAATAGTATTAAAAATCGGTACAAAACTTGAAAATATGTTGTGATTACATTGTCACATAATTATACAAAATTAATTCAAATAAATTTAAGTGTTTAATACCACTTGACACCTTGGCGATTTCTTATGTTCTTCTCATTATTTTTTGTTGTGTATTGTGTTTTGTTTGCATCAATTTCGTTATACACCAATAATTTTATTCTTCTCAAAGTTCAGACAAAAATAAAATAAAGTTTTATTCGCTCGAAACATCTTAATTAATACGAATTGTCTCTGTTACATGAAATTGTAAGAATGTTCAAACTTCGTATTTGGAAACATGTTTGAAACTTTCTGAGAAACGTATAATGAGATTGTTGTCTATAATTATTTTAACAAATAAACTAATAAATCTAAAAATATAATATTTCACATATTTCATTACTGCAGCAGCAATCATCAAGCTAACAATAGGTAAGACAACACATGTTTTGTTCGTAAATTGCACAATAGTTTAAGAGTTGGATTTAAACAAATTAAAAACATCATAGCTTCTGATATAATACTACATCCAAAGGTTCTACGTATAACGGTACAAACAACAAAATGACGAAAACCGTTATTGCATAAATAGTCTTAAAATCTTTATATCCTGAAAAAATATTTTAAGATTCCAATTATTTTCAGAAATAGAATATTCCTACTAAATTGGTATTTGAAATAAGTACCTACTAGCAAAGCTAAAAAGTGTAGAACATTCAAATAGCTCTCGTGTGCAATTGCGTAGGACCCATCGATATTATTTAACTTCATATACCTACATTCATATAGCTTCATTAAGAAAACTTTGTGATTCCAATTTTTAAATTGACGCTACTTTGTGTGTGTTATTTTTCTAACTTCATATATAAATAGCTTCATTGTGGATCGAATTAGAACTTTCAAATTAGGATCGACTGACTTTTGTATATTTTTATTTTATCACAATGACTTTTAAATTTTTACCTTTATTTACATTCATGATGTTCACGGTTGAGGTTAATGCAGTTATCAACATTTCCTAGACAGCCTCCGACATCATTGTGTAAGTTATAACAAGTCGCATCGGTATTCACAGCCGTGCACCGACCGTCCGTTCTCATAATGAAACATCCGATCGACTATACAAAACAGGCATCGAATGAGACTGAAGTAAATGTATAGAATATTTTAATGACTATGCTTTGTTTTATGTAAGATAACGGAGCGTACGACCTACTTGGTAGTAAGTGGTTGTGGCGACCAATAATAGCGCGCGAGATCCTGAATCGCGGTGACGACATTTGCAACGTTCGGCGCATATATGGCGTATCTGAAATTTACTACAGTGGGCTTCGGCCTGACCGGGCATACTCTAACTCGCCCGGTCGGAGATCTCCCTTTGGCCACTAATACCACTGATATCCCACAGAGGTTATTGTTGCTCATAGATTTCTGCAATGTCGGGTCATCAAAAAGTTGTATTTTTGCAGAGCTTTTTTTAAATCTCGTTCAAAGAAATTAAATGTTCATTTCATGTTACGAAGACTTTAAAGAAAGTAGAATATTTTCTGATTTTTCGTTCTCATTAACAATTCCCTAAATAATATCACGTATTATCCTAAAGCAACAGAAAATGTTGCTACCTATCTCTATCAACTAATCTTCCTTCCTTCAGGGCTGAAGGTGTTAACAATACTTAACATATCATAAATCAGGACCAAAATACCTGTTAAACATATTCCTTGAAACATTCTCTGCACATATCGATTCCCAACGGGATCTCGTTTTCGAGGTAAATTGTCATGACGTATACCTCAACGCATCATGTTCGCGATACGATTGCAAAGTATTCTGCCTTTAGGGCAATTTGATTGAACACGACGTTCTCTAAATCTTTTTTCGTGTTACAAAAAGGTTATGGAATAGTGTTAGAATAAGGAGGCTGGAGTAATGAATTGTGATGTTAACAGTATCTCTTTTAGACTCGTTCTTTACTTTGGAAGTTTTCTAAAAGTGGATCATTGCTCACAACCTTTGTAAAATGGAGATACGTAAAAATAACCTTCAAGAATCACTTACATTATTACCTACTAAACGGGTTCTTACCACGATTATTCTTAATTGACAGTGACGGCTTCAAACTATCCTGTATGTGGAATCCAGTGTTAGACGAAAATAAAGCCAAAAAATCTAGTTTTGAGACGGCAGCCGATACTGTCAGTGTGGTATGTCGAAATGTGAGTTCGAGTTCTAGTGGTACCGGCAAGCGAACGAGAAAGAGGGTAGACAGATTTGTCTGCTCTTAAATGACCTACCCACAGTTCCTCAGCCTTCCCGTGATCATGGCACTTGGAACAGTGCTGAAATATAGGGACCGCTCAATTAAGAATAATCGTGGTAAGAACCCGTTTAGTAATAGTGTAAGTGATGTAGATAATCGCGAGTGTTTAAAAAAACCTTCAAGAATATTTTGTTGGAAACAAAAACATATTTATTTTAATATAAATTCTCCAAAAAAATATCAATAATGATTGCCATAAAAAAACATATTTTTATGTGAAAATTAAAGTGTTATTCTAATAAAGAATTCTAGTGTCATACCTACAGAAATAGGTAGAAAATGAGACGTAAGATTTTTAATATTTCTTTCAAACTAATCTCTGATTTGCGTGTCGTACTGTCCCGAATTTCATACGAAAATATCATGGATATTAGTTTTCTTGGGATTCGTTGCGGTATGGCGGTAAAATGATATTAACTTTAAATGTCACTTTTCAGTTTTTTTTTATTTAAGGATAATTAAATAGAAAGAAATTTGGAAGAGATACATATTTGGGTATTTTGCGTACCTCTCCCACCACTAAAATTCGGAGACGCGAAATAAAACTAAAATAAAACTTAAAAATAGCAAGATTTTATTAATAAATCAATTTCCAAAATCAGGGCATGATGGCGTTTTTTTTTTAGTTGGAGGAAATCACCGCTGACACTCAGCGTCCGAACCCCGGCTGAGGCCAGAAGCAAGCACGGGGTTATGAAGGACGGCGCGACGCGTTACGTCCAAGGCACTCTTTCCCGTCTCGTCGCCCCCGCATGATGACGTAGAAATAACAATATCTTGATCTCTATCAAAACAGATATTGTTGCACAAATAATTAAAACTTTAGTTCGTTAGCAACATAATACACTGAGTTCAGTTTCATAAAGGATATTGTATTTACATACTTAGTAGTTTACTTGCGCTGCGGAATATAATTAGAATACAAGAAAAATATAGCGATATTTACCTGGCCTCTATTACTGCTTTAATGAAAGTTAGAACAAAAACGAAAACTTACAATAGAACTATAGTGATAATACAGATATACAAGAGGCTTTTTTCTAAATTAAAAGTCAAAACTTTTCGAAAAATATCAGATTATCTAAATATATTATACATAGGCGTATTCAATTTTACTAGTAGACGAAATCAAGTACACATGACAACTAGGAGCATAGCCTATAGTGTTATCCAATCAAGAAATTTAAGTTGGATAACAATTTTTAGTGTTCATGTTTTTAAAATAGAACGAAGTTCCTTTCGATTAAAACGTATCTCATAAAAATTATTTCCTTTCGTAACGCACGATAAGGAACGTGTTTTAAAATATTTTGATCACAGCGCCATCTAGCATTAATCATATAAAACAAAATAAGGAATTGTTTTAAAAGATTTTGATCACAGCGCCATCTAGCGATAATCATCTAAAACAAAAAAAGTGTCGTGACAACTTTTCGTAAGATTTTTTTCCGTCTAGCCCCCTTTCACAACGCGCGATAAGGAACTTCGTACCAATAATTATTTCTCTCTCTTTTTTCTACAATGTAAAACAAGTTCAGAGTAACATCAAAAATCATGATCGAACCATACTTCATAAATGTTTTCATATTCCTTATCTGAAAGTTCAAGTAATTAAATTACACAGAGATATGTATTATGAAAACAACAAATTCCAGGAATACATATCTAGTGTCCTTGGGATCACGAATGGCTATTTTCCACACTTCATACATTCAGACATAGGAGCCAGCAAGTCTAGTCAAGCGACCTTCCTGTGCAAAATATTTATGGCCACTATCTGATGTCCAGTTTAAATGAAGCTCTTGGTCTATATAAGAGATAAGGATGTGAAGCTCTAAGTAAAATTGTTTTATATATCGGAAGTTCGGAGTATTGTGAGTCATGGTAACAATATGGGGTAGTAGTTTTTAAATCTATTTGTGACGTATTTGCAATTCAATAAAACTTGAAAATATATGCTGTATAAAACTGATAAGTTATCACTCTTCATCAGTCTTGTGAAGAAAGTTGTTTTCTTATCTTTGTATCTTTTCCTCTGTGAATTACAATGGCTAAATTTTCAGACATTAATTTCATTTTCATGCACCTTTAATAGTCAAGTTAGGTAATAATATTGTAGGTGTTTAATCTCGCTATGTTTGATGGAGCGTTAGCAAATGCAAATCAAAATTTTGTTATGAAAATATCAAAAAATTCAACCTGTTTAAATGGCATACTATCATCATACCGTCAATATACTAAACCATGTCAAAACTCATGTTTTTCCTACTCCTTCTATCATCTTCTGATTAAATTCGTTGCGGGGTCCAAGACAAGTTAGCTTTCCCTCGGGTTTTCCTGGGCTTCACTGCTCAGAGTCATTACGATGGTCACCGCTGTGGATCCTGCCTACACAGGAGTTACAGTGGTGGGAGTGAGAGGTGGGCCAATACCCGAAAAAACCATGTCAAGACTATTTAACTGATCATCTTCAGTTTAAACAATAAGATTATATTAAGTAAACTACAAAACGTAAAACCATGGTTCACGATAATTTCCCATTACCTAAACAAGAGCTCCTGTTCATTGCTCGAGGCGTTATTAAATTGAAGATGGCTTTGTTATTGGGAAACGTCTGTTAGAATACACTGTGCGTTGTCAGCTAATTATTGCTATTGATAACTATCATGGAAGTGAAATGTAAATATAGGTAGGTACTCCAAATTTACATTAAAACACTGATTTAACAATTACTACATAGCACCGCGGGAATAACTTTGTAGAGTTGACTTTTTTTTAAATTTCGTCGTAGGTAGAAGAGTTAAATAGACGAGTAGAGAGAGAGATAGAGATAATATTATTATTTATTATTAATTTATTATTCGCCTTTTGTGAACATTTTTTAATATAACTTATTTTTCTGTCGTGTACAATAAAGTAATAAATAAATAAATAATAGACGAGTATTTTGAAAATAACGCTGTTCAACAATGTTGGGTCTACCGTGTAAATGGTAAAGCCAGCATAAGAGTAATTTCTAAATTTACAAGTATTATATTATAATAATGCTCAATTATAGAAAAAAAAGGAGTTTTAAAATATACCTGTTAAACAGAAATATGGATTCTAACATCCTCATGGATGACTCATTTATGTACAAAGGATTGAATGTTTCAAGAGACCCGTTGGGTTCATATAAATGTAGAATAACTTAAAATCTTTTGATTTAGAATAAAAAACAGTTTTGATTTTTAACTCGACAAAGGTACAAGAGTCTAAACAAACAAAGAACATATTAGTCATAAAACGTGGTAACAAATCCGACTGACTAATCAGCTTACCGCTTGACCGGGCCCGACTGGTGACATATTGTCTGACATTCGTCTGGCCACAGTCTATTTAACTTACAGCCTTTGTAAGTCTAACCTCACATTGCCTTCATTAGCCCGTAGACGTCAATTGCTAGACATATAAGTTAAATAGAATTGACATTGTTAGACATAAGCCTCTCCCAAATTTCTCACCAACTACCGGTTCTGTGCAGTTTGCGTCCAGTGATTCAACACTGTACCAACCCATCACTGCCCACTGTTGAGCTCAGGTCTCAAGAGGGAGGCCAGTGGTGTTGTGAAAAATTGCACATAAATCTTTTTCACATTTATATTTAGAGGTACAAGCCGGCCGGATTTGAACCCGTGACCTCCCGTTCGGAAGGACGCGCATCGACCACTCGGCCACCACGACTTTCCACTATTCACTATTCAACACTAAATAGTCTCAACCTCTCCTTCAACAGTAAACAGTCTTAGTTAGATCATCAACTCTAAATGTCAATCAGGCCAACGAGCTTGTCGGGATATTTGGTTAAAAAAAGTAGACACTATGTTATGGAGTTTTGGTTCCTCAGTAGATATTATAATTTTAAATCATGCTATGATTAGTTTTCAGGCGATCATAATAAAATTAAATATGAAGTTATTGTTGAAATTGTTTCTCAATTATTACAAAAATCTAATCAAACACAAAGTGGATTTTTAATAAACCATCTGTAACTTACATACACTATGACTCGTCACAGTTCTCTCTTTCCTAATGGTGAAATGTGACGAATGGATAGCTTTAGGAGACCGTAATACTCTATGAATCATTTGGAGCGAGACCCACCATTAATATGCTAAGGGACATTTCTTTATTTGTGAAGCAATTAATTAAATGTCGATGTATGTAAGGCTTTTCGACAAATTATTGCTTATACTTTGTTACGTTGCTCTTACTTATTTTCTCTTATTTATTTCTGGAGTAATGTTTTTCGTGATTTTCTGTTGTTCGTAATTAATTATCATCAACAGTAATCGTTATTAATAAACCTTTACTGTTAAATTTACGCATGTCAAAAATTATTTAAAACTTTTACTTGTGATAAAAAACCTTTTTAAATTAACCACTCAACTGGGATCGGCAACCAAATTGGTTTGTTTACTTTTGCCAAGTCTGTGGCAGAAACCAAAATTGAGCACAGTTCAAAAACTTGTTTTTTTTACATTTTTTAACTGTCTCATATTTTACGGAGAAACTATATTTTCGCTGAAAATGCAATACACCGTCATTTAATAATAAAGATTTACTTAAATATAAGGTTTAATTAAAAATCGAAATTAAAATTTATTGGAAAAATAGTTTTTAAAAAGAGGCTCAAACATGGTAGTGATTCCGAACGAAGTCCCCAGTTTCGCCATCTAGCGAAAAGTGACGTTCCCAGTTGAGTGGTTATTTAAGGTTAATGCAATTTTGAAACAATAAAATACATTGTCATTAGTCATTATTTACGCAGATAGGTAATCTTAAACCCATTATTGCACTCAATAAATGAATTTGTTCACAAAGTATTACAAACCTTTACTTTGCAATTCAACAATGAGTCTGTTCTAATCAGTTTATCATCATCATCATCAGCCTGTAGACGTCCACTGCTGGACATAGGCCTCCCCCAAAGATTAAGCAGTTATTAAGTGATAAATCGTCAGGAAAAGAGACAAAAGATTACCGTTATGGATCTCAACAATGCTTAAATATGTATACAGGGTGGATCTGTAACTTTGGATAATCTGACGTGGGGTGAATGACTTATCGAAATACAACTTAGCATTTTTTTGGATCGGTTAAACTTTTTTTCTAACATTGTATGGAAAACGTACGACTATCGTTGTGGACTTCCATACTTTGATGAAAATTTTTTTTATCCAATTCCTAAAATAAAAGTGGTTCTAAATTTTATTTCAACAGGTCATTCACCTCACTTCAGATTGTCCAAAGTTACAGATCCACCCTTGTGTATAGTGTGGTTTAATTCTTTAATATATTTCTTGTCCTGGTGGTAATTAGCTTTTAACTTTTGAAAACAACAAGAATGAGCAAAATATCATGAATGTTGAAAATAAAATATTTCATTTCATGTTTATTAGTATCTATTTTAAGCTATAAAGCATACTTATGTCCGAATACTAGATTAACCTCATTTTAGATGCGAGTAGCTACTTAAGTAATGTTATTATCTGCGTATTAACCGATGGGGCAAGGCTTTGAGTATCTCGCTTCCTACTCAATTATCTTGATATTCCAGGATATGAAGTTAAATTACAATACCGCTTTCTACTGGTTGTTTATCATACTTATTTGAATGAAAAATTAAAAAATGATGAAATTTGAAAATAAAAAGAAGTAGAATATAAATTAAAGACATGCAGATTGTTTTCAATGCAAAGCCACGAGTTCGAATCTTTACCTCTACATTTATTGACGTGACAACGTCTTATAAATTGGTTTGCCGGGTGACACTTCAAGAAACTGCGTTACGCTCCGCTCACGTTATGCGCTCACAATGAGAGCGAGTGAGAGGCACGCGTGCCTTTCACTTTTTATGTCTGTCTCTCTCGCTCTTAGGCGGGCTTGCCCGAGTCGTTGTCACGTAAAACTTTCGCCCGTATACCGACTTTACAGGCAACCATTTTTTTTTTTAGAGTAACGTAAGTTATGTTTATGCTAAATACTTTCCTAGTATGAATCCATCCATACAAAAAAAAATACAAAAGTTTAAAGTAACTTGAAAAGCCTTTGTAGATATGTTAAATCCGTAAGTGTGATGAATATTATTGACAAAGAAGAGCTTAGGTTAGCAGTAAGCAGAAAAAATGTCAACCTCGTCTTCGTGTTTGAAATTATTTCCAAAATATTAAATTTAACATTTGTTTCAGACCAGCACGCTACAATGAATCAGTCCCGCTGCATAGTCATGCTGACTGCCCTGCTGGTGATGAGCGCCTCCGCCTCTCCAGTGCGACGCTCCCCTGACCTCGAGGCCCGTCGTCGCAGTGCTATAGACCGCAGTATGATCAGGTACTTACCACAACAAACCGTTATCATATGCTTCAAGACGTCAACTACTAGACATAGGTCTCTATTTATTAATATTAAGGTAATCATTTGGTAGAGCCTAATTCATAGATTATACTTTTTACTAAACCTTACAGTCAATACAGTGCACTGATTCTGAATATTTAAGGCATTATTTTTGTTCTAGATTCGGAAGATCAACGCTGCCTGTCGAGCCTCCATCCTTACCGAACTCCTTCCACCGCTACAGCGAATCGCAGCCCGCCCTTACCGCTGAAGATCTGATCTCATTCCTTCGGGCCTACGACGGAGACTTCAGCAGCCCCATGTCGAAAAAATCAGCCAGTTTCGTCCGATTTGGTCGTGACCCCAGCTTCATCCGTTTCGGAAGGTCTGCTGATGATGAAAACACTGATTACCAGGCCGAAAGTAACGCCTATTCTCAGAGAACACACAGGGCCCGCAACCACTTCATCAGACTTGGACGGGACAACGAGATGGATCTGAACGATGAGCCGAGGTATGAGGAGGAAGAACGAAGGAAGAGATCTGTTGAGCCTTGCCACGACTGCGCGTAAACTGGATAACCACTTCACAGTCATTTGTTTATATCATTAACCTAATATAGAGAAGAATTAATCGATATTTTTTCCGATTGTAACATTCATATGTAGATCTTCGATGAAAAATCTATTTTAAAACTTATTGACTCAGTATTATTAATCTAGGTAATTATTCGTCTTCGATTCATTTTAAAGCGCAATACGCTTATTTATGTCATTTTATACTCTTCATTCATAACCTTACTTTTACTGTGTCCATCAATTTACTCTTTTTAAAATGTTTTAAAAGTTGGAATGTTTTCTGCGGTGTGAGTATCTCAAACTAAAGGCTGGGTTCCATTTTGAGATACTTTCACTAGTGTTTGTGAAGTTATAAATACTTATTCGTATATCGGTGTAATAATTGTTAAAATAAAACTATAGAATAAAGAGCATTTATTGTGTAAAAGCAAATGTTTATTTGAATATAATAAAAATTGTGTTTCACAATTTAAATGGCCTTTTTAATTTTACCAATTACAAATGACAAGATAAAAATGAATAACAACTCGAAGTAGGTTTTCAAGAGTCAAAATACAGTTTGAAGAAGGATCTGATATTATAAAGCTGAAGAGTTTGCTTGTTTGTTTAAAAGCACTAATCTCAGGAACCACTGCTCCGATTTGAATAAATATTTCAGTGTTGGCTGTCCAACACTGAAATATTTATTTTAATTTTTATATTTGTTAAATTAAGCATCTTTTACTTATATGAAAAATTCTAGCTGATTTGGGCTGAAGAGAACAGTCTCTTTTTCAAACGTTGCCCAAATCAGCTAGAATTTTTCATAAAAGTAAAAGATGCTTAATTTAACAACCATAAAAAAAAAAGTTATTGTTAGTTCACGATAATGATTTCTATATAAAATGAGATTAATTGAATTAACTGACGGCGAGAATAATTTATCGTTTTTTAAAGTTGGTTAATAACTTTGATCTAACAGAAGATCATAAGCATAAGTAGTAAAAAAATTTGAAAGTTTGACACTATTTAAATTGGTAATAAGTTTCTAATGAACCTTTCTCATGATTTATTTTCGAGTGCGAGTCGAGAAGTGTCATAAAACTAAAAGAGTTACCTTCGGTTATTCTTTGCTTATTTAAATTTAAGGTTAAATATAACCTTAGTATTTTATATTTTACTATTCACTAATGTGACCAGTTTAAAATTACGTGTTAGAGTGGTTTACGTTGCTGTGCCCGGAACTATTGATTTTCATGGACATTGAGATCTCAGAAACTTTTCTTTTGGTTTTACTTCATTTATTTAAAATAAATTTAAGTACCACATAACCGCAATGACCACGGTACACAAGTGTGCCGCGATTCGAATTTACGAAACAATGACTTCAGAGCAAACAATCAAGTAGGTACTCTATAAATAAAGCCTTTATTTAATAGTAGGTTTCTTACGCCAATATTATTATGACTTATTTAATTAATTGTACTTTTAACCGGTACGAAAAGATTATCTTGCTTTTCAGGGAAGATATCCCTTAAGATTTGAAATCATAATATAATATTATAAAGGCGAAAATTTGTATGTATGGATGTATGTATGTATGGATGTATGTTTGTTACTCTTTCACGTAAAAACTACTGAATGGATTTGAATGAAACTTTACCACAATATAGCTTATACATCAGAATAACACATAGGCTACAATTAATGAACCCCTTTGTAACGCAGACGAAGTTGCGCGGTTCACCTAGTCTGTCATAAATAAACATGCCAAAAACTAAGCAGTCTTAAATCAACTAGACATAATTCAGGAATCTTTGATTTCGGAAACTCTTAGAAATTTCTCTCAATTTTGTCAAGGTTGGAAAATTTGTTGAGAATTTAATGACTAAGTTAAACATTTTCATAAACTTAAATAAAACGTGGCACTTAAGATTTTAACTTGTTTCTTTATTGGAGTTTACTGGATAGAAGTCTAATTTCTTGTAGATTTGTGCTGCGTTCAAAGTTTATCTTTATATTAGGTTTAAACTGTAGGTATTATTGTAATGAGCTATTTCTATAAATAAACAAGGTATAAATCGTAAATTTACTTTTTGAAGATTTATAATTCACGAGAATCTTTTGTTTTCTCTTCTTCTTTTTGTAATCCTACACAATTTTGTGTGCACTTATCGTCGAAACTATGTCGAGATTTCACAGTTTACTTATGGATTTAAATACAATTTTTAGTTCTAGTAAAGTACCTAATAAAATTTATTTGAAACCAATACATAAATAAGGTATCTTAAAATTGTCTATGCCAAAATTTCACCTAAAGTTCTATACCACCTTAACACAGCAACAAAGCATAACATCCCAAAAAAAAATCATAGCAACAGATTCGTTAAACAAGGTTCGTATGACATTTAGCCGTGATCCGGCCGAACAACCGGCGTTACGAGTATCTTCACCGGTTTAATTGGTCATTTACTCGAATAAAGATCGACTTACGCAGCCGTTAACCGGTTAACAACCGAACACCGGATACTTTCGTTGTTATAACTTATCTTTTGTCGTCTTGTGTTTTTTGATTAAGTTGCATTAATATTGTTATCTTTTTGTCATTTAATTTAAAGCTCTTTAGATTGAATTTGTGGTAAGTTGATGGAAAATTTTAGGTTCATAATATATCGTAGTAAGCCACCTATGCTAATGAACCTCCACAATCAGACATCGTAAGTTTTTTCCTTGGTGCCAAAGTGACATAAAGAGATTTTTCTGTGAAAATCTAATCGGTTTGCTTGAAATCATATGAAATACTTCCACATAGTGGTCATTTATTTAAAAAAAGATCGACTTACACAGCCGTTAACCGGTTAACAACCGAACACCGAATACTTTCAATGTTATAACTTATCTTTTGAAGTCTTGTGTTTTTTGATTAAGTTGCATTTATGTTGTTATCTTTTTGTAATTTAATCTTATGTAGCTTTTGAAACTGAATTTGTGGTGAGCTAGAAAACCACCTTTAGGTACTTATGAACCTCTACAATTCGATATTGTAAGCTTTTTTGTCTGGTGCCTAGTAACATAAGAAATTTTTCAGCAAACAATCGGTTCGCTTAAACCACATGAAATGTGACTAATTTCAAACTGAAATTAATTAGTCTTGCCAAGTTGCATCAATTACAAATTAATAGTTCATGATTAAACGTATAGTCGTGATGGCCGAGTGGTCGAAGCGCGTCGCGGGTTCTAATCCGGTCGGCTTGTACCTCGAAATCTAAATGTGAAAAAGATTTATGTGCAATTTTTCACAACACCACTGGCTAAAAACGGTGAAGGAAAACATCGTGAGGAAACCTACATGTCGGAAAAGGGTTCTTAAAAATCCTTTGAAAATATGTGAAGTCCCCAATCCGCACTGGGCAAGCGTGGTGGACTATGCCTAATCACTCTTCTGAGGAGACCTGAGCCCAACAGTGGGCAGTAATGGGTTGTACATGGTCAGTACCAACCCATTACTGTACTGTACCTGTGTACAAGATTAAACGTAACACGTACATACATTTTTTAAATGGCAAGATAAATAATAGAATAATTTTAATGGCATAAAAACGAGCCTTCGACCACCTGATGGTAAGTGTTTACCTGCTAGTTCTTATGAATGTATACTGTATCAAAACCTTTTAATTATCTATTAATAGTGTCATCTAGTCAGTAAGTTTGTAATGTTTAGTCTATGCTTTTAAAAATAAAAAAATTAGTTGTCTTAATATTACCGTCGCTCAAAAGCCTCTGCAATGCCGGGTTACTGGGGGCCATTACCCATCAACCATACATGACTTACGTGTACTCATTTTCTTCATACAATTAAAAGCTACACTCTGACCTTCTCTGAATATAAGACCTCTTTCAAACCACTTCTAAGGGATGATTCTCGCTTACGATATTTCCATATTATAATGCTAAAACAAGTATTACGCGTATATGAGCCAACATAAAACAATATTCGTTTACCGGAATGATGTGTAATTAAACTTTAAACGATCCTATTATTGTCGAGACATCTGCTGGAAAGGGATTATCTTTTCAAACTTGTAGACTGGGGTTTTTCATTCTGACAAATTTCATCATACAAGAGACTCATCTGGTTCAGTAATTTGTTGGTGTATTTGAGTTATCACAAAAGATGATTGAGAAATTGTTTTATAACTCTTACAATGAAAAAGCTACAGTTATTAAAAGAGTATTGTTGCTATTAAACAGAATACTCTTCATCAAGCCCGCGGTAATCAGGGAGCCTCGATCATCATGCAAAATGCACTGTGACGAACTTTGTCTGTTTCAATTGGGGTTTGGTTTTTCTGTTTGCTGGTAAAAGAATAGTTATTTAAACGCCATAATAAGTTGTTGTGAGATGGCGAATAATTCAGTTACTAACTGATTACTGTAATCGATTAATTGAAATTTTACAGGAAAAATAAACAGTGTTTTTTAACGATAATGTTACATTATTTCTAACCTAAGAGATACGTACGTAAAATGAAAGCATTTTATATTTAATAAAAACTTTTTTACTAACGAATGTTAATGTAACTGAAAACGCTAGAAAAAAAAATATCGCAAAAAAAATACAATACATTCCATCTAGAAACTTCTCGAATAGGCTCAAACCTTCTCGAACAGTCTCAAATACTGTTCTAGAAGCTTCTCGACTAGTCTCGAAGGGTGTGAAAGAGATAGCAATACACCTCTGTCTCGCAACAATATTATATGACTAATACCTAGTGTGGCAGGCAAAAATTAGTATCTTACCTTAGATGTATAGCCCCTTAAAAGGTACTGATCTAGTTAAAGACACATCGTACCATTAACATTATATTCAAATGGGAATATGAAAAATCACAACACCACTGGCTAAAAACGGTGAAGGAAAACATCGTGAGGAAACCTACATGTCAGAAAAGGATTCTAAAAATCCTTTGAAGATATGTGAAATCCCCAATCCGCACTGGGCAAGCGTGGTGGACTATGCCTAATCCCTCTTCTGAGGAGACCTGAGCCCAACAGTGGGCAGTAATGGGTTGGTACAGAACAGAACAGGGAATATGACTCGTATACTACTGATAGTAAAACACGGATTTAGGTACTGCTTTCGCGAATTTATTTATTTCATTTATCTAAATGAGTTTTTAAACGAATGTGTTAATGTAAACTGTAATGGTAAAAAAAAAATCATTTCATTTCATTTCAATTCTCGCTACAACAGGGATCCAACCCGATACCTATATGTGGATTTGCTTGAATGGACATTTTCGCGAATGTGTCGGTTAGTTTACTCGTTCGTTGTGTCTCTATTGTTGGGCACATCATCAGATTAATGGTCAAGTTGTGGACTAGAGGTATAGAAGGATAAATATGCATATTTGTGCTCCAAAACAGATTTGTACATCAAAAACTGTTTAGTTTTAGTTTAGTTTCTAATTTATTTTATGTCGTTTATTTTTAGTTTGTAGGTAATAGTATCTTAAAAAGCAATAGAATATCGTAAGTTATAATTCTAGCTCGGATAATTTTTCTTAACTTTTTTCTAGCTATCTATAATACATAGTCCAACACTATTGTTATAATGTACTAGAGTTCCTTGGGGAGTGCATAGGTTTCATAATAGATCTTAGCCATCTTGAAATACTAGAACTAGGTTTAACGAGGTCAGTTATAACATCTTGCTGCGCTTATGTATGCTATTAAAAGGATTAGTATGAAATTTTATAAAAAACTAGCTGGCCCACACAACTTCGTCTGCGTCACATAAGGAAATTTTCTCACCGTTTAAACCTTCCCTGGACTTTTACAAATATTTCAAGATTAAAATAAGCCAAATCGGTTCAGTCGTCCTCGAGTTTTAGCGAGACTAACGAACAGCAATTCATTTTATATATAAGAAGATTAAATTTTATTTAAAGTCTTATTTATCTCAATAAAACAAATAGAATGGTAATTTCATGATATTTATGGCCTCTGAAGTTTTCAGTAGGTCACTAAAACACAATGCACGTTAAGGGGAGTTTATTTTTCATGACATTCTAGTCTTGCAATAGTGCTTGTATTAATAATGCGCGGTAGGGTATACCTTTTTATTGCTATGCAGGCAGACGAGCTAATTGACCACCCGTTCCCTACTAAACCTGACCTGACAAAAATATCTGTACTGTTGAATTGGTACTGAGTGTACCCGTATGTACACATAATACACATAATATGTTCCCGAGCAGGTAGATCATTGTTATCAACTCAACTATACCTGTATGGCTGGTTTTAAAAGCGAGTTTTAAAAGGAGTATTTCATAGGTATTAAAATGCAGAAACACTACAATGTAGTGATTATTCATGCCATTAGCGCTTCTATTGTTGCTGGAGATAGAAAATCGTTCATACCGAGGTAATACAAGCAACAGAACTTTTTGTTGAAGTAGATTTAATGGTTCTCCATTTGTGTACTATTTAAAATGTAGATAGTTCTTTCATTGTTTTGTATAGTTTCATCATAATTTTATGCTTCCTTCAAAGGTACTTATAACATACGTCGCAAAAAATGTTGCTTAAATAGACATTTAATCAAAATACGATGCTTTCAAATAATGTTTATTTTCCTCTGTGATCTACGACTTGGTCTTATTTTTGCCAAGTGTAATCTGTTATCTTTCCAATTTATAGACCACAATGTTTATTTTAGTTTTTATTAATAAAGCATAGTTTTTTAGACATTCTTATTATAATTTTTATAGGTCCCAAATTATGATAAAATATGAAATTATCTACGCATGGTCGCTTTGCAAACAAAAAATTAAATAAGTTTTTACGTTTTTAATTCAATAACAATAATTCAAAGGTTGATTTTATGGTGGTTCTCGACTCGAAAAGAGAACAGAATATTACGAGAATTACATAAACATTACATGACATGAAAGCGAGACTTTAAAAAAACCATTTAAAAACAACTAGTGAAACAACTTAATATACAGGGTGATTTTTGAAATAAGGTACAATACTGAATATTACAAAAAATAGGTAAAATTACTATTTTTTTTTTAATCTAAATTCTACAAAACTACCTGAAACATAAACAATTTCGGCTAAAAGACTAACGACCTCTAGTGATTCGTGCATCCCACACCTCCGCCACACCAATCAGCTGTCGGAAAACCATCATTTTGCAAGAATTTAAGATATTTTTAAGTTGCGATTACTAAGGCATTAAGCCATATTCTTTGGTAATAATATTTTTACTGGTCGTATATAACCATCAGCTACCATGACCTTCAATATGTACCCTCACTAACAAATCACCCTGTAGATAGCTTTAACATACTAAGATATTATCACATAATATACCTAACAGCAAAAAAGACAGGTTATCGAATTACAAATGACCCTTATTTCCCTTTTCAGATTCCCGTTACGATTTCAATAGTAACCTTTTACTAAACGTTTTGTAGGTTACATCAATCAATGTACGTGTCAATATGCACAACTATCAGTCATTGCCGGCCATTGAGCATTCAATCCAAACATGGATGATACATGAGTAATGAGTAAGAAAATCTTAAATATAGCAATAGGGAAATTTTCTTAATGCGTTGAATACAAAAGCTTTCTGTCTTTAAAAGCTTTTAGTTAACTTGCATTGGATGTAACTTTGTAAGGGGTGGGCCATATAAAGTTTGCATTTTTCAAAAGTTCGACTGTCATGTTGGCTGTGTGACATGTTGCGCCATCCTGTTGAAACCAAATGTCGTCCATGTCATACTCTTCAACTTTTGGAAACAAAAATTCGTTGAGCATGGCACGGTAACGCTCGTCATAGACCGTAACGGCGGCTCCTTGCTCATTTTCCTATGATGCCGCCGGACCAAACCCCACACCAAATCGTAACTCTTTGTGGGTGCATTGGCTTCTCAATGGTAACGTGTGGATTTTTCGGCCCCCAGATGCGACAATTTTGCTTATTGACATAGCCTCCGAGGTGAAAATGGGCTTCATCTGACACACACATTTCTTACAGTTTGGACTGAAGACTCACCACTTTGAAGTAACTTTTCAATATTTCCCAATTTTGTTCAAGCGTATAGCGTCCCATTTCGTAAATGTCAAACCTTTAACTAAATTATGAACACAAATTGAATGACATTTGAGCTATCATTCTCTAAATAAACAGTAGTTCAAAATGCAAAAGTTCGCCCAAATCTACACCCTAATTTACACCTATGTAAGCTCGGGTCGGCAGTTTTCGATTGTACTGGCTAATAATATTAGGAATAATATGGTACTGACCTAATCGTGTAGTTGGAAGGTAGTTATAGGAACTCCTATTTAAAAGAAGATAGACACGTCGTGTTTGGGCTCATACTCGTCTTGGCTAGCACTCTACTGCTACATCACATCCAGGACCAGCTTATGTTTAAAAATCTTTTATTTTAAATGTATTGTTGATTCGTAAATGTGAAAAGATAGTTACTTACCACTGAAAATGATGAAATAGATTTGATAAAATATGTAAAGATGGTGCATTTATTTTGTTAGTATGAAAATCATAGTTGTTTTCAATGATAGTAATTTAGGCATATATACATATAGTTCGATGATAATATTCGTAATTAACACACGTGTACCTAAACTATTGCAATTAAACATAATTCTGAGAAATTCCCATTACGTAGGCGTGCACTACGCCTACGCATCTAATATTTTTTGAAAAGTATGTTTGAAATGAATTCCCTTAATATTAATTAATTTTAATTTATGAATATTAAGGGAATTATACTAATATTAAATTATTGTTTCCTTTTTCTAGAAATAATGCAATCGTCATCAACTCACACTTATTTATTTAGCTCAATCTTACCCCATCAGCGTTATGTTTCTTCTCTCTATTTATCCTTACTCTGGATTCAATCCTATGTCACGCCGCTAATATTATTATCAATCACCAAACATCTCATTGTCTTTCAAATAATCTATCCATTTCTTGTTACTCATCAGTGCTAGGTTCTGGCCTCTGCCGTGGTTCGGACGCTGAGTGCGAGCGGTTGGAGGTTTTAGTGTGGTTTAGCTCTCACACGGCGACTTCCTTCAACAAAAACTTCCTTGAAACATTAAGTTATATTAAATGAAAATGCGTATGTGTAGATTAAACGGTGTATTACGTCCATGATTATGTACGATTGATGTGATCGGCCACTCCTATTCAGAGTTTTTCCACACTTTGTTACTGATTATACGAGTAGTTTGAGAAGATTAGTTCACATTAACATTTTTAGAACAAATTGTACCTATCAAAATCAAGTAGTTTGAATGTAATTTTTGAGAAAAAATCCAGGCTTATGCTTTTTAAAGGGCCGGTTTTTTTTTTGCTAGGTAGTAGAGTTCCGAGATAGCCAGTGGCCGTATTCGCTGGCGGCTACCGGTTCGCTTTCCAAGGGTGGCGTGACAGGAAAGTGTGCCGCAGTGCATAACGCATCGCGCCGTCCCGCATAACCCCGGACGCTGAGTATGAGTGGTCGGAGGTTTTAGTGAGGTTCAACTCCCACATACCCCATACCGCCTACATACCCGCCCAGCAAGTGAGGATCCAGCAATTACCTCCAACAAAAACAAAAAAAAAGTTATGAGAGTTATCGTGCAGCCTGATTGTAAGTGGTTATGTTGTTGATAAGACGATCTCAATTTCATTTTACTGTGATTTCGCTTGTTTCTACTGTAGTTTGATTATTTTATTATGTTTAATGCTTATATTACTTCCTGTAACGCAATTTTAAGGTTTTTTTTTAGACAATTCAGGCTGATTTGATATTTCAGTAATAAAATATTATTGTAAGTGAGTAAATCGATTCCGGTCGCGACTTTAGTTCCCTCTGGATACTTGCGTTGTACCGGGATCCTTTTCAAACAGAATAAATAATGTTTTTCTAACTATTACTCGGATCTACGTAAATGGCAAAATACCAAGAAATTGAGTTTTGAAAGTAGTTTTCATTAGTGTAAATATTTTAGTTTATATCATTTGTTTGATTCCTTGAAGGCGTGGTGGCCGAGTGGTCGATGCGCTTCCTTCCGAACGGGAGGTCGCGGGTTCAAAACCGGCTTGTACCTCTAAATCTAAATGTGAAAAAGATTTATGTCCAATTTTTCACAACACCACTGGCTAAAAACGGTGAAGGAAAACATCGTGAGGAAACCTGCATGTCGGAAAAGGATTCTAAAAATCCTTTGAAGATATGTGAAGTCCCCAATCCGCACTGGGCAAGCGTGGTGGACTATGCCTAATCCCTCATCTGAGGAGACCTGAGCCCAACAGTGGGCAGTAATGGGTTGGTTCTTTCACACAAAAACTAAGAAAAGATATTATAGGTGGTCTAAAGGACATTGTTATGGCACGCAGATGTAAATCGCGTGATAATGCAATAATATGACAAAATGGCGTTGATTTGGTGATGGATTCGGTAGGTGGTCATAGGAACTCTTGTACTGAACAAGATAGACCCGTCGTATTTTACTTGTATTAGCTAGCACTCTATTGCTACATCTAGGATCTTAAAAGCTTGTATTTAAAAGTTTTTTATCAAATAAATTATTTCAATATTAGTTACTTCTATTCTATCACTGTATACCAATCAATACATTATTTTCCTTTCTATCCGTAACTTAGGACGTTTGCATTTCGAACTACTGTTTATTTAGAGAATGACAGCTCAACTGTCATTCAAGTGTGTTCATAATTTAGTTAAAGGTTTGACATTTACCAAATGGGACGTTTTCGGTTCGCCCAATGGGCAGAAGATCGTTTGGCCGAAGATGAGCATTTTTACGGAAAAATCGTCTTTTCAGATGAAGCCCATTTTCACCTCGGAGGCTATGTCAATAAGCAAAATTGTCGCATCTGGGGTTCGGAAAATCCACACGTCACCATTGAAAAGTCAATGCACCCACAAAGAGTTACGGTTTGGTGTGGGTTTTGGTCCGGCGGCATCATTCGAAAATGAGCAAGGAGCCGCCGTTACGGTCAATGGCGAGCTTTACCGTGCCATGCTCAACGAATTTTAGTTTTCAAAAGTTGAAGAGTATGACATGGACGACATTTGGTTTCAACAGGATGGCGCAACATGCCACATAGCCAACAGTCGAACTTTTGGAAAATGCAAACTTTATATGGCCCACCCCTTAGCTTAGGTATCTGTGGAAAAAAAACGCAAACGAAAATTTTCTTAAACATGTTATTGCCTACTTAAAGATGAGTTGAATGTTCCCATAAGGAACTTATATTTATTATCCTGAAAGAAATAATAAGTTTGTCAACCTTAAGTGAATAAGATCATAACAAATCTTCTTACTGCTTGAAAAGAACTTCCCTAATGAGTTTTCTTCATTAAGTTGTTTATTTGAAAAAACAATTTCCGTAATATAATATATCTAATAGGTACAAAAAATAAAGCAGGTAAAATGTATTTTGAAACATTAATATAATCACATTTTCAAAAGTCCATTAGCGACGGTAACCACTTCTGCTCAGGTGGCCTGTTGGCTTACATGGTAATTAAAAAAAAATTAAAAGACACATAATGTGATGCCTCATGCTGAGAATATTTTACATACATTAACAGACATTTTAATAGATTAAATTTCATAAATAACTCAGCGTGAGTTTATAATGTTAGCTTTTAAAATAAATCAAAACATATTAAAGATTTTGTTGAAGAGAATCTTTGTCAGTGTTTTAAAATTGATAGCCCTTCAAATTAATAAAATCCCTGAAACGTGTGCATAAGTCCACGCAATTGTTGTAACTTATGATGGCATTGAGTTTAACCAAATGTGTACCGAACGAATACTATTGTTAGTTAAAAATAATAGTACATTATATGGTGTTAGCGTCAAATGAGACTGGAAGTCTTCTCGTAATAATTACAAAAAAACTTAGTTATCCGGTTCGAGCTATTAAAATTCGGCTATTTAATTTTATTAATGTAAATGATGATACCTAAAACATAGTAGGTATATTGTAACCAATTACTTAAAAAATACTTGTCTTATAAAGTCATTTGATTGGTTTTATAGCTGACACCGTAGTGACATTCTGTTAACTAATTAGCAAAGATGTCGTCGTGTGCGTAAAGTTTAAACATATCGACGTATCGACGAGTGGTGGACGTTTAATGGCATTAACGTGGGACTATCACGTAGGGATGGGGATGTTATAGGCTTATCGATATTATGGATAGTTTAAAAGAATGCCATTGTGTGTAATCGTCACGACACCGCATAACCACATACTGGGTTCTGGCCTGAGCCGAAGTTCAGATACTGAGCTTGAACAGTAACCAACCAAATACCATTTTGAAAGTTTGATTTATATTAAATGTGAAGAAGAAATTATATCAAGTGAAAAGTAAAGAAGTTAAATGGATTTCACTTTGAAGAGTAATATTGACATCTAATAATTTCATACATTTTTTTCTTCCCAAATACTGTCCAAAATACATATTCAAAAGGATAAAACATTCCAAAAAGTTTGACTCCACATTTTGACTGTCTAATTAGTCACGTACAAAGATAGTGAATTAATAATAAAAATCGTGAAGAGGTCCTGGGTCTAGGGTCCTGACTACTAGGCTCGTATACGTACCTTATATTATATTTTTGTATATTACTTATCGAAGAACAAACTGCAGAATAAGATTTCAATAAATCTACAGATAAAAAAACTTTATCGACAAATACAAATATCGATATACGCTCCATCCCTATCGAGACAAACCCTCTTGTGTGTTCGATTAACGTGGTGAACACTTACAGTATTGTCAGGCAGTACCCCGTGGATTCGTGAACACTACACCTGCCGTTACATACATCATTCCCTTTCTCTACATAAAAAAAACAACAATCTGTACCATAGACAATATTTTTTTAAGAAGAGTAATTTAACTCTACATTTCTTTAGTATTGAAGATACTGATGTAAAAATTGTGAAAATGTAAATCTCGAGATGTGAGGGCAATCAACAAGTATATCCGAAGTAGCTAAAGGTAAGATTATTTTACAATTAAAAAAGTTTCCAACAATATTATTTTATTAGTGTAGTATGTAAATATATTGATAATCATGTGTTAAGGAATATAAGTAATTTAAAAAAATAATGCGTGTTATAACACCTTTTACTCATTTGTTATTGAACTAATGTACTTTTTTTCAGAAAAGAGTTTTTAGAATATAAAGTAGATTTCTCTCTCACTTCAGATATCTAAATGGCCACTTATCCACAAAAGTGCCGTAAGCTTTTATGCTCATTCAATTCAATAGTCATATAAATGGTTTATTATGTTATATAAAAATAACATAATAAACCATTTGGAAAAATGAAGTTTATTTTCCTACAAAAATAGACAATGACAAACAAGCAATTTTGTTGGGTACTTATGAATCGGAATGAAGAGAGAAAAACAATTAGAAAAGGACAATGATTAAATAAAAATAAGGGAGAGATTTTAATTGAAATGAACGTCTTAACTCGTATTTTTATCATAAGAAACTCATTAATTCTTGAAACGTTTTTTATTCTTATACAACCTGTGTAAATATTTGCGTTTCTCTTGCATTACTGCATTTGGTGATACACATAATAATAAGAGATATATCTCGGCAAACGACATAATGTCACCTTCTCAGAATGGGTGTAAGATAGGGTCTCGGGGTACAAAGGATTTGCTCCTCATTGACATGGCTATTACGCAACAAGTTCGTCGAGGCAAAAAGGGTGTCCATATGGCTTGGATAGACTATAAGAAAGCGTATGATTCGGTGCCCCATTCATGGCTAATGAGAGTTTTAGAGCTTTATAAAGTACATCCCACTCTACGCTCCTTTCTTAGCTCATGCATGGGTCAGTGGTCTACGTTTCTTCGTCAACCAGGACATATTGGATCTCCGGCCTCCCCGAGCTTGATAAGGATAAGGCGGGGTATCTTCCAGGGTGACAGTCTGAGTCCTTTGTGGTTCTGTCTGGCGCTTAATCCTCTAAGCACGTTGCTTGGAGATTCAACGCTAGGCTACCGACTCAAGAGAGGGGGTGAGCCCATTTCACATCTCTTGTACATGGATGATCTAAAATTATTTGCTTCTAAAAAATCTGACCTAATAACTTTACTCAAAATAACCGACAATTTTAGTAAAGCTATTGGAATGGAATTCGGAGTAGATAAGTGTGCGGTCATAGATATACAGAGAGGAAAAATTGTAAACTCTGAGAGTTTGCAACTTAGCCAAAGTGAGGTGCTCAGATCTCTTTCTGAGTCGGAAACTTACAAATACCTTGGAATGTTCGAAGCTTTGAGTATAGTCGATGCAGATATGAAACAATCGGTGAGGGATCGTTTCTTCGGCCGCTTGGTAAAGGTTTTGAAAAGCCTCTTATCTGGCGGAAACAAGATCCGAGCCTTCAATGGTTGGGTCATGCCTGTACTGACGTACTCCTTTGGCATTCTAAAGTGGACGCAATCGGAACTAGATGCCCTGGATAGAAAAGTTCGGCGACTGCTGACGGCATACAGGATGCACCACCCACGTTCATCTGTTATGAGGTTGTATATTCCTCGGAAGTGTGGGGGTCGTGGCATGTTAAATGTCAAGGACCTACACAACCGAGAGGTAAACAACCTTCGGGAATATTTCCTTAAGGTAAGCGTGGGTATGTACCGTAATGTAGCAGCAGTTGATAAGGGACTCACTCCGCTGTCCTTAGCGAACGAGAATTGGCGGACGCTAAAGGTAATGAGTGTGACGGATCGCACGGACGTATGGAAGAGCAAGGAACTACACGGACGGTTCTACCGGGCCCTTATGAGCCCCGATGTAGATCAGTTAGCCTCTGTATCTTGGCTACGGTACAGTAACCTCTTCGGAGAGACTGAAGGTTTTGTCTTTGCAATTATGGACGAAGTTATCATGACGAACAACTACCGAAAATATATTCTAAAGGATGGGACGGTCGACATTTGTCGGGCATGTCACCGTCCGGGAGAGTCTATTAGACATATCGTTTCCGGTTGTTCTCGTCTTGCTAACGGCGAGTACTTGCACAGGCATAACCAGGTAGCTAAGATTATCCACCAACAACTTGCTCTGAAATACGACCTTGTTGAAGCCGCTGTACCTTATTACCAGTATTGGCCTCAGCCGGTTCTCGATAATGGTCATGTAACGCTCTACTGGGACCGATCTATTATCACTGACAGGACTATTGTTGCCAATAAACCTGACATAGTGATAATAGATCGGGACGCGCATCGGGCAGTGCTGATCGATGTCACCATTCCGCATATTCCTTTGTTAATTTTTTTAAAAATATAATGTAAAAAATAAGTGTAAATAAATGAATACAGGAGAGATATATATTATTTTTGTAGATAAAAATAGTGATTTGATACATGAAAAGAAAATGAGAAAATAACTATTTTTAATTGTGTAATTTGAGATTGACTATCGAAATACAATACAAAATAACCTCTTAGTCTTACACCCTGGCATTGCATATGTTCATGGGCAACGATAACCTACACATTGGTGGGCTGTATGCTCGTTTATTGATCATGCAAAAAAACCAACATAATATAGCTTATATTCAATCATATCCATTAAAAAGAAAAGATAAAAGTTTAATTTAATTTTTACTAAGTATCTTATATTCAACTCCTAGCTTATTGAAAATCAAGGTCATTTTTAGACAACTCTATTATCAGCCTTAATACGTAACGGTTTAATTAAGTGGAACGCATGGTATATTTTACGAGGCAGGTAGTTTCAGGTCCCTAGAGCATACCTATGTTATTACATACACGTTCAAACTTACTATACTATCTATTATAGTAATAGGATATTATTGATAAGCACGACATATATCCCAGGAGAACATTCATGGTTTGCTATTCATTGACTTTTTGGAAGTATTTTTAAAAAAAATGAGTAAACAATTTTTGATGTAACACGGAATAGTGGAGAATAGAATAGTATTTATTTTTATTTAATACTTTATTGTACACCAGGTAAAGAAAATTACAGTGACTTATAGTAACTAAAAAAATAAGTACAAAAGGTGAGCTTAACTCAAAAACGAGTTTTCTTACAGCAAACCTATGAAAAAAAACAGATATGACATCGTACAGGGAGGTAGTGAAGTGTACTAAATAAACTATACGAATTAACTACATACAGATTAGCAGTCTAAGTACTGCCACTATATTACAATACAAAATATATATATATATATATATATATATATATATTAAGAATAACACATAACAAAATATAAACTAAACACATACTATACCTATTTCGATTTGTAAGTTTTTGTAAAAAGCAATCGATTATTCTTCTAGGAAATAGGTAGTAGACCCTGAGTATTTATTTTATTTTTACCAATTGACGCACAATAGCTTTATTTCATTTACACAGAGAATGACCTGATCAGTCAAGTAATCAATATAAAAATCTTTCAAAACGAACTGACCTCGAATAACTCCTGCATACCGAAATCATAAGTACAAAACTATGAGAAACAATTTCCAACAAAGCATTTATATTCAGCAGGACTTCTGTCCGCTTTTTAGAAGTTAAGATATAAAATACTTGGTAATGTGCCAAGGAAATCCTTCTATCTAACGATACGATTTATCGTCGCTTTCTGAAACTCAACGTCTGGGTCAAGTTTTGATGATAATTAAAATAAAACAATTGAAAAACATCTATAACGTTCGAACAAATAAAACTAGCAACACCTTTATAAATAATAGAGCCAATTAAATACCACTAAAATAAAAAAATCCGTCGTCTAAACCTTTCAGGACCATAAGATGGCTGACACTAAACATGCGAATACTACACAATATTTAAGTTATTCTGTAAAGTAAGAGATATCACTAGAAAAACATAGTAGGTTGTACAAATTTCCTATAAATTTAATATGAAACATTTTAACACAACGTACATAAACGTAACGTTTGACATTCATTAAAAAAATATATTATTCAATAATCGTAACGATTTTTGTAGAAGGGAAAAATATTTCCCTTGGACGTGAAAGGGTTAATCTACCTATATCACATCCCATTTCATATTCGGTTAAAAAATAACTCTTGTACTTCCTCCTACCTCTTTGTTTAAAAAGTTTCATTTTGGCTTTGCTATTTTCTAACAGTTTGTTTGAAGTTTTTCATCTTGTTATATTTGATCAAGTCAGTTTACCATTCTAATTTATGCTGAAACCAAGTTATTTGTTAAGACTTCCAAACAAAGAGTTACTTCTCGATAACAGCGATAAATAATGATAGTAACTAATTACATTTAAGAATGCCAACATATAATAGTAATTCTGTTCAGACTATTTTTTTAATCAAATCGGATCTGTTTGTATAAATAAATAGCTGTCCATATTTACGTCTACCGTAAAATATAATAGTATTGTCTGAATCTTAAACAATACTATGTTGCAGCGTTTATTATAACATCTGCATTTTAATATTCAGAAGATGCTGTATTACATCAAAGACTAAATAGAGACTAGACGAGAAAAATATTCAAATACTTCATAGTGACTTCGTTACTACTACTAGATTCTGCATCTACTAGTAAAATACTATATTTTATTGTGAGCGTATGCGTAAGCATTGTTTATAGTTATATCATCAGGTGGGCCGTTGGCTCGTCTGCCTACATGGCAATAAAAAAAAAAAAAAAAAAAAAAAAAAATACATAGATTTTATAATTGGTTATTAGACTGTATAATACATAGTTACCTAATAAATTGAGAAAAACAGAGTTTGTGATTTTCATAAGAAAGAAAGATTATGCAAATGGATTACAATTTTTCTTCAAACAACACCTACTTAAATTTTAATTAGTTACGATAATTATTATATAGTTACCTGTAACTATAATAGGAATGGCATTAAGTTCGCCTATGTACACGCTTGTGCATGAAGCAATAAAAAATATGGAAAATATAACTTCGAATTTCCCAACTTTTGGATTGTTATATTAATATACCTCCGAATTTCGAAAAATCTTGTCAAGCCGACTATTCTCGATAATAAAAATATTTAACATAAAGTAGCAGTTAATCTAGTTATGTTTTTGACCTATACATTTTTGGAAGAAAATAGAAAATTATATCTATAACAGTTAAAGATCGAATAAACGAGAAACTATTTGGATGATTGCCAAGTAACGTAATTTTGATCAATGCGTCATGATTCATTTTTCACATTGAAAAAGCCAGTTATGAAAGACCCTCAGTTTAAAGTAACACTTTTACTAAGACAGATCTTTTATTATTGGTTTTGTAGTCGTTAACCTGCAACCGCATACAGACTGTTGCTGTAACACAAATACAAAATTAGATATTTTTCATTATTTTGACGCAAAATCAATTAAATTTACCCCAAATATTGTGTCAACATCCGCTTGCAATTTGCTTCACAAATATTTTTGTCAACGTTAAGTCGGTTGTTTATTTGAAGGTCGCGACTCCCCCTTTTAATATTTCCCTGTTGAGAAATTAATGCATTCACTTCCGGGGGCCATGGTAATTAACGAAATTGGGTAATTTAAATACCAATTTTTTTTGTTAAATAAGGTTTTGAAGGAAGTTTTTCTGAGCATCTTATTGCATGAAAGACAATAACTAATCAAGTTCTAAAAATCCTTAGAAGATATGTAAAGTCCCCAATCCGCATTTGGAAAGCGTGGTGGACTATATCTAACCCTTCTGAGGAAACCTGAGCCCGGCAGTGGGCAGTACAGTACTAATCAAGTTTACAAATATATTAGTAGGTTTTCTATTGTCATGTAACAGACAAGCCAATATGCTACCTCATGATCAGTGATTATGGTTCTCTGCAATATCAGATGACACTGCCTCGCTACCTACAAACCTACTTTTAAGGTTAGCATTGCAGACATTTTTGCCATGTATATAAGCTTAAGATCGACCTGATCGCTTAGTCTATATTTGTCTAATGCGACCGAGCAATCTATACCTTGGAACATCGTGACATTGTAACACATCATCATCATCATCATCATCAGCCTATAGACGTCCACTGCTGGACATAGGCCTCCCCCAAACCTCGCCATAACGACCGGTCCTGCGCCGTCTGCATCCAGTGACCTCCCGCGATCTTGACCAGATCGTCGGTCCATCTCGTGGGGGGTCTACCAACGTTGCGCTTACCGGTTCGTGGCCGATTGTAACACATTGTGCAGTAATTTTATAAATACCTTTCATGTCCGCTTTGCGAAAATTAAAGTCGGAATTCATATAGGTATGAGACTTGCATGGGGGTATAAATTGTGTAATATTCGGTTTTAATTTTATTTTAATCAATTTAATAAACTTCACTTTTAAGCAATTTTCATTATATTTTTATTTAAATTAATTTTATTCTAATCTAATATTATTTTAATTTTATGTAGTAATGTTAACTTCATTTTAATTAACGTTGATCTGCTGTAATTCGCAACCATGAATGTTATTCTCACCTATAATTAGTATAGTTGCTTAGAATGATATATTAAGTCTATTTTTTTGCTGTGTATTTTTGTTATTGTAACTACATTGTTGGTTTGCTTAATAATAAATAAATAAATATTTCCTACGCGTTTTATCTTCTAGCTTCGCGGAGCTCAAGACAAGTTAACTACCTCGGATTCTGGGCTTCACTGCTCAGGATCATTAAGAGTCATTACAGTGGTCACCACAGTAAATCCTGGCTACACGGGAGTTACTGGGGTGGAAGTGAGAGATGCGCAAATACCCGACAAAATATACTCTCATCTATCAAGCTCCTCTCAACTCTAAAGTACGTCAAGAAGTAGCCGATTACGTCACCACTATAAATAAGAACTTCGATAAAATATACCAACTTTATCGAAGATATAACTAGAACTAAAATATTTTGGTTTGGTGATTTACTCAAATTTATTTTTATAGGATTTGTTCAAAACACATACATTCGTATAGAAAAATAAACATTCAAACTTCGTCGAGTTAAATACAGTCTTTGATCGTAGATACTTATATACTATGGACTCGTATTTATTACGAAGTATTTGTAGTTAGTAATTTACTTACATCATTACTTTTGAGATGAGTGTTTGGAAATATCTGTGAAAAAAGGTGATATGATATTGAGTATTTCGGGTATTGGCCCACCTCTCACTCCCACCACTGTAACTCCTGTGTAGCCAGGATCCACAGCGGCGACCATCGTAATGACTCTGAGCAGTGAAGCCCAGGAAAACCCGAGGGAAAGCTAACTTGTCTTGGACCCCGCAACGAATTTAATCAGAAGATGATAGAAGGAGTAGGAAAAACATGAGTTTTGACTTCCCTTCTCGCAAAAGCGGGAGACAATAAAATAAAATTGAAAGATGCATTACACCAGAATTGAGAAAAGCACAACGGACATTTTATTAAATTTATTGGACCTATGCGGTGAGCTGTTGTACTATTTAGGATGCCAATAATAGGTATGGCAAAAACGTTTGAATGCACGGAAATTTGCGCTGGATGCTACAAGATCCGTGTAATAAACGACTCTAGACGCTACTTGTAAGGAATTTAACATAGTGACGCGTTCCATATGCCATAGATTGCACTCCCAGAGGATGTGATGGGCTGTCTGTTCATACTTTTGTTGATCAGTTGAACAGTCGCAAAGCGGTGAATCTACCAATTTAAAAGAAAATAACTTTTGTTTAAAATTGCCATGTCCCGTTAGGAACTGCGAAACGCAATGATCTATTTCGATCCATTTCATTTTTAACCTTTCACGGATACAAGGAAAGAATTTATAGAGATGACGGCCCTTAATTGAACTATCCCAGCGTGTTTGCCATTCCGTTATTAAATCGTTGCAAACGTCATCGAGTGAATTATATAGTCGTTGTATTTTGAGTTGATCACGCGGTAGTAGAAATTGACACGCTTCATCTTTATTCACATTATAAAACATTGACGCGCGACGTTGGATTTCTAAATCTACGGGGAACACACCCGCCATCACTGGCAGTGCTTCCGTACTGACCGTCCTATAAGCCTTGCATAGAAATATCAATGCCAAACGTTGACTTTGAAGTAATTTTCTTCGAGCAGCGCCAATAGTGGACCTGTCAGCCCATACTGGAGCGCCGTAGCAAATACAGCCTAGGTAGGTAGCTGTATAGATCGTTTTCAAAACATTAAAAGTAAGGCCCCACGTAGCAGTCGATATTCTCGTCAAAGCATAAAAGTTACGTTTCGCTTTATCGCCTATCTGTTGAATGTGTTCAATAAAGGTGAATTTTTTTTCCAAAATCATTCCGAGATAACATACGGAGTTTTTCGATTTAATGTTTACACCATGGAACTTTATACGCGGCGGTGCTACCAAGTCACCCTTTAAGAGTAGTTGGAAAGTTTTATGCGGAGCGAAAGCGAGACGATTTCGACTACCCCATTCCGATATTAATTCAATAGCAGTCCTTCCTTTATGTTCGATTTCGGACCGTGAGTTTGCTTCGATTAACAAAAGACCGTCATCCGCGTAACCCGTAATGGAACATCCCGCCGGGAGAGGCAGCGCGAGGAAATCATCGAACCCTAGATTCCACAAATACGGTGACAAGACGGAGCCTTGCGGACATCCCAAATTCAAAGCCTTTGAGCACGCATGGTGGCCAAGCTTCAACGTAGTTGTTCCATTGCTAAGGTATGAGTATATGATAGAATATATGTTTTTATAGCAACCTCTTAGTTTAAGTTTAAGAAGAAGCATTGGCCACCAAGCGTTATCAAACGCTCCGGATATATCTAAGAATATGCCGAGAACATACTTCGCTGTTGAAGACTGAACTATTTTTCTAACCGACATTACTGCATTGATTGTAGATTTGCCGCTTGTGAAGCCGAATTGGTTTGGGTTAAATTTTAAGCCTTCCGGAAGCAACCTAGGCACGATCAACCGTTCTAGCACTTTTCCTAGCGATGGCAATAATGTTACCGGTCTATATGATTTTGGATCGTCAGGAGGTTTATCACCGCTTTTTGGTATTAATTTTATAAAACCTTTACGCCAAATTTTAGGAAAAACTCCTTCGTGTATGCAGCGTTGATATACATACAGGATAGAACTAGATGACATTTTACATGCTTCTTTTATCATTTTATTTGATATTTTATCTTGGCCTGATGCTTTATTTATGGATAATGATTTAATAACTTCAGTGAATTCAAAAAGGTTAGGTAAATCCGAGTCGCTAGTAACCGGTAGTTCCGTCACACGTTGTCTAATCTGTAAGTGATATTCGTTGTCATCGCTAATATTATCGTCCGGAAGAAGAACATTTAACAAAGTTTCCGTTGTCTCTTCTATACCCGTTGTATGTGTATCGTTTATTTTTATGTTAGAAAAGTAAGCCATTGTTACAGGTTTATTAGCTTTAAATTCATGATACAAGGGAGACCAAGGACCCTCTCGTTCTAGATTATTTACTATTTGACGGAGTAAGTTCGATTGTGCTTGAATAACCGCAGCTCGATAACGGGACCTGGCACATCTTAGTGTTATGCGCGCAGCTTCCATTCGTTCATCAGAGATAACAGACTTTTTTAACTTATTTACTTTACGTCTAGCGCGACGAAATTTTCGGCGTAAATCTACTAGTAAACCAGACCACCAAACACATCTGCGAGCCCTGAGAGTCGCAGATCGGCCCAAAGCAACATCAGCACAGTACATGAACGTGTCATTCATAAGTTCTGCACATTCTGAAGCTGAGATATTATCGCGAACAAACTCTTTACTGTGAGCAGCAAATAAAGATGTAAAATACTGCCAATCAGCTTTTCTGGTGTTGTATGTGTAGTCGTAACTACGCGCGGACGGATCGTGTTTTATACCAGCAGCAAACTCGTATATAATCAAACGGTGGTCGCTACAAGACGCGTCCGGGAGAACGCGCCATTCGTTTAAAAGTACGTCTGCACTTGATAGTGTGACGTCAATAAAAGATTCGCCCATTGGGCCACAAAAAGTTGGTGGTGCTTCGGGGGTATTGTGAATTGTTAAATTCATTTCAGCAATGAAATCCTCTACAGCATTACGTCTTTCAGCGTCAGCGGCGCGCTGTTTACCAAACCACAGAGGTGATGAGGCATTGACATCAGCACCAATGACAACCTTCTGACCTGCAAGCGCTCTCAGAACTGAGCGAAGGTGATTCAAATGAGGAGATACAGGGTCAGAGAATTGAAAGTAACAGCTCACAACAAATAAGTTGAAGGTAGAAGTTGAGACCTCCGCCACCGCACAGTGAGACCACGATATATTATGCATATATGTTACTGTGTATTTATTATTTGCGACATAAATGCCGGCTCGCGCTTTGTTATCAAATTGCACTACTTTACTGCGTAAGCCAGCCCGTTGATATTGTTCTTGTATTAATACTATATCTATTTTTGTATTCTATTACGAGGTTATCTAATTCCGATGTAGCTGATTTATCGTTATGGAGATTTAATTGGCCTATGACAAGTTTATCCATAATTTGTATTTAATATGAGTTGCTCTAGTTTGGATTTTAGTGAAGGACACTCAGTGGAACCGGTAGGATGATCACACGGTTTTTTAAAACGTTTGCAAGAAGCACAAACAGGAGGGGAGTCTTTCTGTTTGCAGTCCTTGATCTCATGTGGACCAGCACAGTGCTCACAGCAAGGTGTTTTTTCGTGGCAGTATTTGGCAATATGCCCATATTGCTGGCATTTCAAGCAACGTACCACTTCGATGTCATCTACAAACCGACATGTTGCCCAATCGATGAAAAGTTTTTCCTTCGTATTTACGAGATGATTTCTAATGGTGTGATCAAGTTCAATACCTATCCATTTCCTATTGTTGTTAAGAACGCGGCGACGAACTATTCTTGTCGATTGAATAAAGTCGTCTTCTTTGACTTTTATTTCGTCTTTAATATTTTGACGATATAACGCAACTAAGAACGCGTTGTCTTCCATTGAACCGGGAACGTCTTTAACTAGGAGGCGAGGCCTGCGTCCGCGAGGTTTTTCTAAGCGCAATCCCGCGTTTTTAATAGCGTCGACTGATTGTAATTTTTTAAGCTGGTTTTCATTGCTCACACGAAGAACTACACCTGCCTTCGCGGTTTTTTTAACTCCTACTATTTGAAATCCGTCGTCAGTGGGGTTTATTGCTTTCATTAGTGCATTTTTAGTAGCCGAAGAAGTTTGTAATTCTACTGCACGTTCCTGAGACGGATAAGCTATAACACACGGAAGAGGGGCGCGAGTTTCAACATATGGGACCGATTTCGCTAATTTTAATTTGCAAGTATCTGCGTACGACTTTGGTTTCTCGTTTAAATTTACGGGTACGGGTTGCCTGGCGCACTGGGCCAAATTACGCTCTGCATTGGCAAGTTTCGTTTCGACCGTTGAAGAACGAATCGCGAGCAACGACACAATAGCTGTTACTTTTTGTGTCATATCCATAATGGACGCTTTATTCGCAGCAATAATCCGAGTGCCTTGATCGTTGACTATTTCATTTATTTTTGATAAGAACGTTGACGCCTCCTGGACTAGGTCGTAATAGTCGCACGTAGAATCATCGTTTAAGTCGAGAGTTCTTGTAATATTTTCATCAGAAATAGTTCGCGGTATACGCTTTTCGTTCGAAAATACAAACGGTGAAGACGTATCTTTATAACTACGCTTATTACTTGGTGAGCGCGGTGTAGTACTAGACTTCTTAAAAGGATCCGGCGGGTCAACATTTTTGCTCGACATTATGCTAAAGGTGCGAACAAAACGTAAAACAAAGCTTATACGACGTACTTCGTTCAATAAAAACGCGCTTCGGAATACCCGACACAAAAAAAAATGTTAAAAGACTTACCGAGTGATCGATGTTTTACAAAAATTTATAGAAAACACAAAAAACAAACCAGAGAAACTCACTAAATCAAAGGTTTATGATAATAATATCCTATTGAAATACTTTTTACCACAAAACAATTGCACTAAACACTATTTATCAATTTTTAAAAACCCGAGCGTAACAAAGTAAACTGTCAGCTGTGCGGCGCGCGGGGGAAGTGATATATTAAGATGATATTGAGTATGTCCTTCTTCAAGCAAGGCATCTAAGGTAGGCGGGAGATAGCGACCCTGTCGTGTCTTGAGGCTTGACATTGCAAAGATTCATGAACGACGGTTACCACTTACCATCAGATGGACCGTTTGCTCGTTTACATTTAAAGCAATAAAAAAACATTATTATGAATTTCACTATTTTTTGATAGCTGGATGTGCGGTAGTTTTGGATCAAGTACCAAAAAACAAAATGAAAAAAACCTCAAAACCAGCCTCATAAAATTAAAAGAGTGATAACAATAAACATACTGAATAATTGCTAAAATCGCTTTGGTCATAAAAAGTGAAATTGATGATCACTATACCCTCAAAATATTAACAACGCTAATGAAATATAAACAAAATACAACCTTAAAACAAATACATAAGAGCCTATATTTCCTATTTTTTGCTAACTAAGCGATTATCCATTTTCCTGTTTCGCAATACACTTAATTAATTAAATAAAAACATTATCTGTTTATTTAACTTGAATTTATTCGCCACAAAATGTTAATAGGCAGTTATAAAATTATAATTTAAGGCTTTAATGGATTTAGAGGCTTGTTATGTTTGCATTATTTATGTTTTAAGTACTAAGGTGTTATAGAGTTGAAGGGGCACTCGGTCTCTATATTATTTGGTAAAGAGTTGAGACGATGTTAATGCATTTTCATACTTTTGAGCTGTCAGTTAGAAAGCCGATGTTATTTTGTTTATTTTGCATCTATTATAAGAACTCTTTGGTGTTACCTGAGCGCTATGATGTGTCCTTCTTTAAACGGAGTTTTCATTAGATTTCTTTACGGTAGGTCGTTGGTGGCGGTTCCACAGTGTCCCCTGATTGCTAAAGGCCATGAACCGAAGCACTACTAACTATCAGGTGGGTCGAGAACTCGTCAAAATATAAATGAGCGATCCTGTATTTCAACACTGTTGCAAGCGCCATGACCACGGAAAGACTGCGGGTAGATTGCTTAAGAGCAGACAAATCTGTCTACCCTCTTTCTCGTTCGTGTGCAGGTACCGTCAAGTATGAACGTCGTTAAACTACGTTTTTATAAATTACAACTTCCATACAATTTTTTTTTTTTTGGCTTTTGGTCCACCACTTATTCCAATTTTGTTTTATCGATTTTTACCTATAATTATAGAAAGTACAAAATAAGGACTTAAATTATTTTCACTTAGCTACACGAATTGATTGATATAGGAACATAATAATAGGTATACTACCTACTACTATATTTTCTGATCTACTCTCCATAGATATACTTGACAGATATTCCTTTATGGTAAAGTTAAGCGTATGTGTGACATACAACTTAGCTAAACTATACCTTACAGGTAAAACTATGCATGTTAGCTTGTCAGGTATACCTATGCATGTATGGTTAGCATTATAGTTACAAAAACAATTTTTATATTTTTAAAGCATATTATATATACGGGTATTGTTAAGTATCATCATAATTTTCTAAAGCTCTTTTAGGTTTCTCCTTGAAACCTTAATTGTAGTACTAATTACTGTTAATGTTTTAATTAATATACTTATTTTGTTTTAGCCTTAAGAAAATAAGCTTTCGCTTAACGAATATTAAATTAACATTAGGATTTATTTAAATTCATACTCTTCAGTTGGAGATATAAAAACAATAGGTTTTAAAAACAACTTTCATGATTAATTCTTAGTTTTCATTAGATTGTAATTTTGTTTCAATTATTTTAATATCACTGTTTTTATTTTAAGTACTTTCAAATTCATCTTTAATTAAAACGAATTTTTTTACTTATTTTATTTCAGCATAAAATATCTATTAATCTGAGACATAATAATCACAAAATAATGTTACCACAGTTTTAGATTTAACTAAATTCAATGTTAGAATACCTAACTTGGAAATTTTTTACCTCTCAAATGTACTCTAACCTTAACAGTCCAATATCTCATGTATGGAACTTGCCTTTAAGACAGATGTATAAATATAAAAATAGATTGAACGTGCGAGAGAACGGCGTGCTCTCAAATTAGTGTTGTCCGATCTCCGATAGAAAAAACAAGTTTCAAAGAAAATCTGTCGAGAGAGTTTCAAACGGTCAATGTTTATATTAACAGCGTTTATGAGTTCTCAGTGCAGTGTCTCAATCGAGATGCGAGAGGCGATCGATTTTTGAATCTGTGTCATTCTAAAAAGTCAAACTTAAATTTCATAATTTACTTCTGAAAAAAAAAAGGAATAAAATACTGGCTGTGAATGTGATTTAAAAAACTGACAATCGAATTCGATTTTAAATTTTAAAAAAAGTGATTTTATTCTAGAATTTATGACGTGTTGAAGCGTATAAATTGCACTTTAAAATGGATGAATCTAGGATGTTTTGAAAAACTCGCCGAATGAATTATTAAACTTAATGATTTACACTACTGTCTGAAAACTAATAAATTAAAAATGAAAAGACGGAAAAAAGATAGTAACATACACGTTCGATTTAATATCAACCATGTGGTAAGTACAAAACTATTTTTTTTAGCATTTGATTTAAGACCAATACATCTAAAAGAAAAAATAGATACTTGTTTACTTATTTCATGAGCAATAATTAACTTACGAGAACAATATAAGAAATAACAGTTGATAAGTACCGGTTTCCAAATTGGTCGGTATAATTAAAACTCCGGGAACAATGTCATGTCCGTCTTTAAACGAGTTAGCAAATTCCTGTAGGTATGATAGGTAATGAGTACCTAAAGGCAACTCGTGCGTCTAACTACTTACCATTAAGTAGATGGGCTGCAGACTTGTTTTTATCTAAATCTATCTTGCAATAATTGAAAACAAAACAAAAAGTTACTACACATTTTCTTTAGCTTACCTACTTATAACAAAAAAAAGAAATACAATGGCCAAAAAAAAATATTTATTCGTTTTACTTTCATGCATTTTCAACTGGATACTGCGGTCGATTTATGAGCAAACAAATCTGTCTACCCTCTTTCTCGTTCGCTTTTGAGTAGTACCACTGGAACTGGAATTAAATATCGTGGTAAGAACCCGTTGAAAATGCATGAAAGTAATATACAAAACCGCGAGTGTCTGAATAAGTTTATTTCATCGTTGTGTTCCATATTCTCTTCCATTTTCCGGAACAAAATTTAGTGTTCTTGTAGATATTTTGAGCTTATTGTATGAGTATCATTGTCAGATATATTCTCAGGGACTAATAAATTAACACATTTCACGGTTTCCCGCTGTTACCGACACGAGATAAAATTGCTTTTACTACAAAGAGCTATTAACTCATCACACCCTAGTAATAATGTAACTTGAACGATTTCAGAGCAAACTTCAATCGGCATCCTTCATTTTACTGTTTAAAAAAAAAACGAATAAAACGAAGTTCCTTTCGATTAAAAGATATTTCCTCCTAACGTAACGCGCGATAAGGAACGTGTTGTAAAAGATTTTGATCACAGCGCCATCTAGCGATAATCATCTAAAACAAAAAAGTGTCGTGACAACTTTTCGTAAGAATTTTTTCCGTCTAGCCCCCTTTCACAACGCGCGATAAGGAACTTCGTTCCAAAAAAATCTAATTTCGCAAGATACTTTTTATTATGAGAGCTGGTGCCAATTTTTGGATAGGTTTTTGAAGCAAACTAAAAACTTGGTCAATAGTTCTCCTAATATACTCCAACTCTGAACTGCAGACCTGGCTGCTGAGTAGCGGGGCAACACAAATGTTTCATTTTTTTATTGTTACTACCTTTCGGCTCATTTCATAATGTAGATTTTATTGCTACGCAACTAGACCCGTAAATGATCACTATCAGCATATACAGCATTATGCAGAACAAACTACGCAAAAAATAGATTCTTAGTACGTGCTTGTGAAACGTATAATATCAGTTTATGCGATATCGATATTCTCTCAAATTCTTTAAATAAATTTAAACTAGATGTACACAAAATCATGCTACAAGAATAATGTTGTGAGCCTGTTCATGATTGTCACGTGAATGTATAATTTAATTTTGTTAATTTAATATCACTCCAGGCAAATTTTTTTGCGTATTTCGTCTACTGTTGCTGTAATTATCATTTTCTGTCCTTATATTAGTTATGGACCAGTTTGTCAACTAGATTTAGATATACCTTACTTAAAATACTGTTTTGAGTCCTGAATAAATAAATAAATAAATAAAATTATCGCTCATGCACATTTATTATGTCACTAAGAGACTTTACCAAATTTATGACTCTATCTATTACTATGACCAACTTTTCAAGCTTTGTTTGATATTCATAGTATGTATGTATTTTCTCTCTAAACTTTTCTCGAGTAAGTCGAGTAGTTTTTAAAGTACTACAAATGCGTAAAAAGGCTAAAAAAATTGTATCGGATCTGATAAAAAAACTTTAATAAATGTTAAAAACATACTTCGTATATAAGTCCTGCGACATTTGGACCTTATGGTTTTCCATCAAATTCCTTTCCGCAATTTACTGAGTAGGGTAAAGAAACCAATATACGTAAGCCTGTTATGGAATTTCTGATGATACGAGCTTTGAGCCATCAATCTATTTCTAGTATGAAGTAGTCGTATTTCGAATAGTATAAGACATTCATTACATTGTTTATGAATTAGTTGTTCTTTTTCATGACCTTTTTTCTATCTGTTCATCGATTTATTTTTTTAGGATTTATTTTGTTCGTAATTTAAAATTAAGTTGTAGATTTTAATGACATCATAAATAATTTTAAATTAAATATAAACTAAATGAGATATTGAGAGATTCTTCTATTCACTTTTGACGTCAGTCGAAAACTATTATCAAAGTATTATTTACTGACATAACCTTGTTACGATTCTCACTAAAACTCAATAACAATGGTTGTTATTCCTACACTCATTTCTGTTCGTAATAGATCTTTGATTTATATCCTTATAATAATCTACAATTCAACTAAACGTTTCAGACATTTTTTTTATATCACGTAATTTGTTAATATACGTGCGCCAAAGTATACCAATGTATTTCTTCTTCATAGATGAGTAGTTTAAAACAAGCCATTTTTATTTTTTTAAATAAAATACTAATTTCGCACCTAGCTAAATATAAAAATTTATTATTCACTTTTAAGTACAAAAAAAATATTTTTTAATTTTTTTTTTTTTAAATAATAATATTTATTTTTAACGCTTTTACTGAACTATGTATTGTAAACGCTAAATACATACTTAATCATATTTATTTCAAAGATATACATATTGGTACGTGAACCAGAATATAAATGCTTAAAGCGAAGTCAAGCTCCTGTCTATTTACATATTAGACGTAAGCTTCATGTTTTCGAAATACTCTAAAATAAACCTTTTACCAATATTTTTACTGTTATGAATCTTAAATGATAAAATACTAGGATTGGATGGTATACTAGAATGGTATAATATTAAAACTTCTTCATTGTTTCAAAGTAACCTCATAGGATGTCTAGATAGCATAAAAGAGCGACGGGAAAGAGTGCCGAGCGCGTAACGCGTCGCGCCGTCCCTCCAAACCCCGTGCTGGGTTCTGGCCTCAGCCGGGGTTCGGACGATGAGTGTGAGCGGTTGGAGGTTTTAGTGCGGTTCAACTCCCACATACGGATCCGGTGATTTCCTCCAACTGAAAAAAGAAAGAAAAAGATAGCATATAAATTACAACACAAATTAAATATATGTACGTGTAATTTGATAATACTATAGATACATAATGATGATGCCAACAATAGATTTTACAATACAAACTTGAAATAATAAGTTTAGGTTTTGACCAAATGACTAAGTTCCAGGCTACTCCATTCAAGAAGTAAGTAGTATAAAGACACAAAAACCGTCTTTTCCGTTTGGCGTATAGGCGTCTTTTATACGTTATCAAAATTCCACACGATTGTAACATAAATCAGTTTGGATTACGTCTTGTTTATGACGTTAAGGAGATCTGCAGGTTCCACGTGACAATACTACTTTTAACCAAGACATAAAATAATTTTACTGTACAGAAGTTAGTGGCAAAACACGCTAGAAGTATATTTGACTTGTATAACTGCATAATTGAATGATACAGTTAAAACAGAGCGTGTATGTTGTATTATTGTATGACAAAATGTCATACCTCTCAGTTCAACTATACCTACTAGGTAGAACTGTATAGAAAAAATGCGCTTGTGCGTACAGGCCCCTAATGTACTATGTAGGTACCTACCTAATTTTGTTTATAGCACTTCTTGCAGTACTGTAGGGTCGAAAATTCTTTTAATGCAATTTTCATTAAAATTCTTGGAACATTTGACACGCTTTGGTTTTGCGTGGCGATAAATATGAGTTCAAGCATGATTAGTACAAATATTTATTTCTGCTAAGTTTTATTTTGAAACCAAGACGTATATACTGTAACAAATGATTTTGAGACGTACGGCGTCTATTTATCATGTTTATAAGCAGAGTTGAGATATTTTGACCTTTGAGAGTGTTTTGTGCCTCCTAGCTATTTTCAAATCCAAAGTTTAGTAAATTTATTTTGTTCCAAACTTTTCTTAGAGGTCAATTTGTTATAATAAGCCACATGCCCGATGCTACTATTCTAAATTTGATAGCTCTCAGTAGAACTGTACCGATTCCGATGTATGTTGGTATCATTATCATTATCATGTCTGTGTCACAAAGGGTAGCTTTATAGCCTTCCTCGATAATTGTACCATCCAAAACTAAAATATTATTTAAATCGAATTAGCGGTTTTTGAGATTAGCGCTCAAACAAACAAAATCTTCAGCTTTGTTTCATAGTATAGTTTTAAATTGTTACTGTAGCGAGAGAAATATTGAAAAAATTCTCGAAAGTTGTATCAACTAATCTGACTTAAAATTTCAGTTTCATTTATACTTCATTCATTTCAATGTACCCAGAAGGTGAAGTTCTATAAACAATTTTAATTCCTAATAAATCCCTACTTATCACTTCTTATAATATTACGCTTAAACCTCTCACTGGATTTTGATGAAATTTTGCACAGACAATCCTTAGACATGCCGGAGAAAGAACATGCTACCATTTAATTGAAAGTGACGCAGACAAAGTTAATATTATTATCAGCATCGTATTATGAGGTACCAGGTTATCATAAAGTAAAACAGTAATAGCGCATTTTTCCTGTCAATATGTTTAATATTTGCATATCATTCCACTGAGTGTGTTTATCTTGTCATATGAGAATTTGGACTTGTTATTTTATGGGACAGTAAGGGATGTTTCAATATATTTTTAGGTGCTTTGATTTTAATGTTATTACCCAAAAAAATTATCTATATTTACTCTAAATATATGAATAATTGACGAAGTAGATAGATCGGATTAATCAACCGAAACAAAATCGACTAACAAACATTATAAAGACAAAGGGTACTAAAATTAAAGCACCATTTGTAAATAGTTTTATTAATAATAAAAAAATTTAAACCTCATTTCTAAAATACTATTTTGAAATTTAAGAAGGAAGGTTGGCGCGCTTATTTGAAATTCGAAGTTGTGAAAATTTTAAATGAGATTTGTCGTTTTTTTTTTCTTTTAGGTTTTATTCTTAAATCGTTTTATGATTGTTTTTATTGTACTAAGATTTCTTACAAACATAATAATTACTACTGGTATAACAATAATATTTTGTTACATTTTAATTAGGATCTATGACTATTCACTCACATATCTACTAATATCTAAATCATTATAAAAATGAACTTTGTTTCTATCAGAATTAGGTTGAATTCAGAAAAACCAGACTTGTTTCCACCACACACAAGTGAACTATTATTATTGTATTGCTATGTTAAGAGAACATGTTGATAGTATTATACTCTATTCGAGCTGTTTAGTTCTTAAAATGTTTATATTGAACCGATAGTTTCCGGAATCCAATCCCAATTTGTATCGACGATATATTTATTTTATTTGAATTGAAAATAAGGTTTTATTTCCCTTCAATATAAGCTTTAAATCTTATCGTAGATATAAAAATAGTGTCTCCAAAATGAACCTACTGACTTTAAACTTCGAAGTGAAACAGTACATAGGTACGAAGTCATTCATCAATAAAATTACTACAACTAGAGATCAATAATAACTATCATAATTATTATTGATCTCTCTTGATTGATTAGTCGTATTGTGAGGAGGTTCCTCACTCTTGAGCCCTGACCACTGATGGCTTGGGTCGTAGATCCCGTCTCCAGTAACCCTCAGTTTTTTATATTGTATTTTGAAATTTATTTTTTTGGAAATGTTATTTTTTTAAATATAATGTAAAAAATAAGCAATTAAATTAATAGTAAGGAAGATGATAATTAATATCAACAACACTATAAATTCATTTAAATTTGCTTTATAATATTAGATTTACGTGTAATTCTGCGTTCAAAATAAATATAAAAGTACAAAATTAGCCTACCTACTGACAATCGGTCCAGCCGTTTCAAACATTACCCGTAACAGACAGACGGATAAATAGACAAACATTGTAAAAATGTGGGTTTGGTATTTAAACCGTGAATGCATTTAGCGAAAACCGTTTTTTTTAATACCTCTGACATTTATTTATTTCTATAGATCACGTACTTTAATAAATACCTATGGTTTGAGGCAAGAATAAATGCACTTCGACTTTTAGGAAATTATGCAAAAATATTTGGAGTTTTAACAACTTACAATATGTTAAATGGAATTAAAACAACTATTGACAATGAATGTCACAAAGCTATGTGCGACACAGAAAGCGCTCTATAAATCCGATGCTATGAACTGCTCTTTTCCTAAAAGTCCAAGTGCATTTATTCTTGCCCCAAACTATACATATAAAAACATCTTTTCCTCAAGATTAGGTATAATATAAATAGGTATAATAGGTATAATCTTGTAAAGAATGTATTTTTGTTCTCAGACAAGCATGAACCGGGGTTCCAGAGAGGAGCTCCTGGGCAGTTCCCAGGAAGCTCTGAGGAACAGTCAGCATGACCTGCGTTTCACATGCGAGCGACCTTTGACGAGAGTTGAGAAGACTTACCTTCTACACGCTGATAGAGGAGACTATGTCACTGTCAAGAGGTATTTTTTTTTATTTATTGCTTTATTTTCTTTAGGTACAAATGTATATAATCATTTAGCCTCAGGAATACCTTATTCAGGTACATCTTGTGAGAGGTGATTGTAGGTAGAAGATAGTAGGTCAATACCTACCCTATGGTCAATGGTTACCATTGCTCATGTACTCCGGAAAACTGTGGGGCCACTTCTGAAAAAAGTGTAGATTTGTTCTTTTCGAGATGAACCGATTTTGATAATCCTTTTTGTTTTAAAATAGATAGATAGATAGAATATTCTTTATTTTACACCAATCAACAAAAAATAAAGATGTAAAATTTTACAATGGTACAATCGGCGGCCTTATCGCTGATAGCGATTTCTTCCAGACAACCGTATGGCGGACCAAAAGTAAAAAAACAAGGAATTATATATAAACAGGTTATTTTGACATAATCCCACATTATTATGAATTTAGTCTAGCATTAACTTTCCAGTGACGATACGTAATTTGTATTGTATTTCTAAGATTACAATTGACAAAAACCGTTTAAAAAATTGGGACACGCAAACGAAAACACGTGCTGCTCGTATATAAATTGATAAATAGGATTAGTCCGCTCTTGTAGTGATTCCGATCGTTCTTTACTCGAGAATAATTCCAATTTCGGTGTACTTGTGGGTTTTCAAATAATATGTTCAATCGATGTTGTTTTTATTTAATTTGTTTACTTTCTTTAATTCGTTAGAGAGTTTAGATCTAACTTGCAATCAATTACAAAATTGTTTTTTTAATTTTCGTTCACTCTCTCTTTCTGGGTCTTTTGCTAATCTATTATGTTTTGTTGCCATAGAATTATTACGTCTGGATACACGATATTTTGAATCAACATATCGTGTAGTTACGCGCGGTTAGTGCACTTTAAATTGACTTCATTCTGTTGTTCATGATGTTGATTCCAGATGTAATAATTCTATGTTTGTTGCCTAATAAGGAAAGGTTTAATAGCATTACTTTTAAGGTAGTAGTTTCGTCGTTTTTCATGATAGGTATCACTGAGGTCTAATAGCAACATGGCCTTTTTCATAAATGTTAGCTTCAGCTGTTGAGTTCCAGTAAAAAAAATCTTCCCTCCCACAATCTAGTACGTAAATTGTAGTTATAACTCAAAACATGCCTATCCACAAATCTTTTAACATGTTCACAACACAATCTATAATGGAAAAACCACATAAAGTTATCGAACGGAGAGAAAAAGATAATTTAGTAGTACGTCTAATACAAGATCTTTCAATTGGAATCGATTTAGTCGCATAAACTACCAACTGTATGGTAAGTGCTGGCAATGACATCAGTGTTTATGTACGAAGAGTTTACGTTAGACGGTTTAAAAATAGTATAGTATGTATCATACGGAGACTGATTGCCGGACAGATGTACTGAATATCATTGATTGCAGTTGTAGAAATATCTAGGAAATTTGAATATGACGAATATCTAATTTTGTAGGTTTAGCTAGAGTTTTTCAACGAGGTAATATTTAAACTGGAGTTTATAGAAAGTATCTTCCTAGTCAAAAACTTAAAAAATTGTTTCCATGCCCTATAACTACTAGTAGGTACTGAGTTATAGGACATGGATTTTTTTTTTAGGATAGGATAGGATCTATGTTTTAAGATGGTTTACGGAATATTCAAACATTTTATCTGTTTCCAAACACTAAGGTTTCAAAAATTGTCAAAACAAGGCTTTTTCTAAGATTAGAAAAACGTTCACTTCACAAAGTTTAGTTTTACAAACGTTTTCAGGAACTTAATCGATTCTTCTGCCCACTGCTGGGCTCAGGTCTCTTCAGAAGAGGGATTAGGCATAGTCCACCACGCTTGCCCAGTGCGGATTGGGGACTTCACATATCTTCAAAGGATTTTAAGAATCCTTTTCCGACATGCAGGTTTCCTCACGATGTTTTCCTGCACCGTTTTTAGCCAGTGGTGTTGTGAAAAATTGCACATAAATCTTTTTTCACATTTAGATTTAGAGGTACAAGCCGGCCGGATTTGAACCCGCGACCTTCCGTTCGGAAGGAAGCGCTTCGGCCACTCGGCCACCACGACTTTCATTTACATTTGTCTAAAACACTTAATTTAACATTCAGGTTAATAGAACAGAACCTCGGGAAGACAGACGTGTTGGACATCAACTGCGTGGATCCACTGAACAGATCGGCTCTCATTGCTGCCATTGAGAATGAAAATATTGAACTTATCAAGCTTCTTCTTGGTTCTGGGATTAAAGTTAAGGTACAGACTATTGAGAGATTTGAATTTGAATTACAACTTTTCAACTAAATTTAAAACGAAGTAGTACTTGGTATTTTATAGGTATGGCTTTATTTATTTACAAGATGCTTTTCATTATGATTGTTTATTTTTATTATCTTAATAATATATATAAATCTCGTGTCACAATGTTTGTCCTCAATGGACTCCTAAACCACTTAACCGATTATAATAAAATTTGTACACCATGTGCAGTTCGAACCAACTTGAGAGATAGGATATCTTAGATCAAGGTCTGATGATGTAGCTGGAAGGTAGCCACAGGAACTTTGTCAATAAGCAAGATAACCTCATCGTGTTTGGGCTCTAATGAAGCGTTCTAATGAGTACTTTTAGAAAATTCCCGGAAACAATTCCTATACGACGCAGACGAAGTTGCGCAGGGCAGCTAGTTAAGTTATAAAGACTTCGACAAGAAAAAACATTTTTTTCATCGTGAATCTAGATTAAATTTATTTTAATTTGTGTTTCATTCTATTATTTTATTATTATGACCTTTACTGACATTTAATAATAGGTATGCGAAAAATGTAATGGTGGTTACGCGAAACCACATAGATTTATTCTGTAAACAGTAACCCCTACTGGAACGATAGAGGTTCGTTTTTATAGGCACCAAGAGAATAACCCTGTTTCATATAAAGTTTATTAACCTTAACCTGTACCTCATGATACCCTTAACTGTGCATCAAAAATTGGACGAAAGAAATAAGATATAAAAATAATTCAGAAAAAATTGTCTTCTAGTATTTATAATTCCTAATAAAAAAGTACACTTTGTGCAACACCCCCTTTATATATAAACTTACGAAATTTATAGAAAACAATAATATTAAACTTTATTTTTTTTTCCTCTCGTTCTATTATTCTAGTAATTTTCTACCTTATATATTTTTTTATTTAGCTTTTAAATATCATATCTTATCTACTCATTTTATTCAATGTAGTTTTTATTGCGTTTTATCCATTTACAATATGTACTATTAAGCTTCATAATATTTAATAATACTACTTTATATTCTACTACTGCTGAAACTGGAAACCGAACAATATTTTGGCTTAGTATCTTTCAGTCCGCGTATTTGTCTCACTTGACATTGGCGAATCGTCCCGAGTCTTGGTGGACGAGTTCCATGGGAAAAAAAGAAGAAGAAGAAAAAAAAGCACAATTTCATTCAATAATGTTGATTGGTGTACAATAAAGAATATTCTATCTATCTATCTATTAAGTTCTATAATTATTGCTTTCAGTATTATAATCTCCAATTAAAATGATTCCTTTTGGTAGGTATCTATTAGAATATGGTAGATATACTTACTTTTCAAACTAACTGGTACCGTTAGGCACTAGGACGCTTATGAAATAAGGAAAACGGTTGATGCAAAAAGTAGACTAAGACAAGCGATGTACGTCTTAGATTGATCTTGATAATTAATCAAATGAAATTGTGATGGTAGTGAAAAAAAACATTTAACTTAGAGCGTAATTATGTGTTTAGTTAATCAATAAAAAATTGTGGTAAAACAACGTCGTCTTAATACAGTTCATTCGGCACTAACTTTGAAGATAAAACATAATCTTTTATTATATAATTCTGTTTGCTTGCTGCTCGTTAAATCCCAATTCAGATTTGTCTCAAAAAAGGCGTATTTCTTAGTATTCGACGCGCCAATATTCCAACCCCTGGGAAATCATTGCTCCGGTAGTTTGCATGATCACGGTCGCGGTATATTTTCATAAACGACTACAGATGTCGATACAATAACTCAGATTTATTCACATTTACGCACAAAAAAGGACGCTCAAAGTTTTCAAGATTGTTTCATATAGTAGATGCTTAGTGATGATGTAAGAGTGAAGAATTAATAGGTATTATACAATTTTTGAAATTACTGAAGTAACCAAGTATCTAGTCTCGACATACGTAGCACTAACTATTTAAAGGCAGATTAAAAGATTTTATAAAACAAAATATCAAATATAACAACTAAAGAACTATTTCCAAAAATCTATCTACTAGCTTCCAGTGCGTGTCCTGCGTATACTTTACGTAAGGAAGCTTTAAGATCTCACCTAGATAAGCCTTGAAAGTACTTCAAAATTTCAATTGTTTCAAAATTAATTTATCAAATTTAGCTTTTAGGAAGAAAGTGATATTCCGAATGAAACGCTTCGTAAGCTCTCAAAATAGATAAGACAATAAGAGTCACCGCCACGCCTTGTCCTGAACAAACTTCATAACACGATTTATAATCCGAGGAACAGAGTTATTCGCGGGAAACTGTATCAATATGACAGATTATTTGAGACTATAATGCGGCATAAGATTTATGCTATTTCGTCTGCATCACAAACAGTGGCGCTATTACCAGTAGGCTGAGTCGGCTGGAGCTTAGAGCGGAAAATTTTGACCTAAAATTTATTTATCTTGTTTAATTACTCAGATCTCCATGTTTTATTTTATGTTGCTATGTAAAATTGACTAAATAAATCTTAGCGACGAATTTCAGTGGTCAGTAGGGGTTTTTTTTTGGACGGGAGGAAATCGCCGGACTTCCACTCGCCCTGCGAGTGCGGTATGTGGGGGTTGAACCGCACTAAAACCTCCCGCCGCTCACGCTCGACGTCCGATCCCGGCCGGGACAGAACCCGGCACGAGGCTGGTAGGGGTGACAGGACGCGTTAGCGATTGTCGCTCACGTATCGCCCCGTCACCTCCGAGGTCAGTAGGGGTGACAAAAATGGAATCGCCTATAGTCTACTAGTGGCAAATTTGTAAATCCACTGGTCACAAAGTGAAGAAAAAATACTTTTATGTCGTTGATAAAAGTTTAGATTGTTTTTTGAGAATAGCATGGACTAGCTGCCTAGTGAAAGCTTAAGGCACGGGAATCTAGTAACTGCAGCTCAAAGCGTGCTGCTTTGGTAAATTTATAAAGTTTTACACAATAATTATACTTAATGGATTAAATCTGCAGTAGTTTAATTAAAATTAAAAAAGTAGATCATCAAATAATTTCGAAATTTGTACCAGTTAATGAGTAAGTGTATTCCCACTTTAAATCACATTTAGGTATTAATTTTTTTATCATGTTCATAGAAAAACAGTTTTAATTTTTCAAAATGATCTGCAAATGTTTAACACGTGTCCCTCCGCCGGGAAACTTTCCTTTTACAGCTTCATAATTATATTATAACATCGTGTCTGGTTTTAATACTATTTTAAACTTTTACAAAGCGTAATAGATACTACTTAGATAATAAATACAATTTTGCAATAAATTGTAGTAGGTAGATATGTATATTAATTAATAAATGATCTTTTTTTAAAATAACTACTTTATGTCTTATCTACTGTTCTTGTTAAATATTTAAACACATAATCTAATTTAACAACATGAAATGAACTCTCCTCCTCGGTATTCCCTGAGCGCTATGACTTGTCCTTCTTCAAACGAGGCTTGAGGAGGGTCCTTAAAGTTAGGTCGTAGGTAGCGACCCCTCAGTGTCCCCTGACATTGCAGAGGTTCATGAGCGACGGTAACCACTTCCTATCAGGTGGACCGTTGGCTCGTCTGCCTACATGGCAATAAAAAAATATAAATATATATCGTATTCACTGTTATTCTAAAATATTAGCCTTTTTTTAATACCATCAATATCTTCATAATGTACCAGTTGATCTTTCCAAATGGGGTTAATTTATTCTGATGAATCATACTTCTTAATTATAAGCCATACAACTGTAAAGTTTCATTTCAGTTCATTCACTAGTTTTGTATGAGTAACAAACATTAAAATATTTATACTCAGAATTTTTCATATTTACTCGTATAATATCACTTGGATTTGATTATAGGCTATAGGATTCCACAATAGTAATAAGTAATCATCATCATCATCATCATCATCATCATCATCATCATCATCATCATCAGCCTGTAGACATCCACTGCTGGACAAAGGCCTCCCCCAAACCTCGCCACATCGATCGATCCTGCGCTGTCAGCATCCAGCCACCTCCCGCGGTCCTGACCAGGTCACCGGTCCACCTTGTGGGAGGTCTGCCTACGCTGCGCCTACCAGTTCGTGGTCACCACTCTAGAACTTTTCGGCCCCATCGGCCCCAATTAGTAATCATTAAAAGCTAAAATTATAAGATGTAGATACATATTGTTAAAGACCAAAATATTTGAGATGCATACATACATCATCCGCATGTTATTGGATTCTGTGAACGGTTTCGCAACTCATAAAACATTTTAATTGCCGGAACTAAATCATAAAAAATCACACGTGAAAACTATCTGTTTTTTGGAAACTAAAAGTGCATTGTTAAACTAGAAAGATAAAGATTTAAATAAGAATACAGTGTAATAAATAGTCTCAAATTAAACATTTAACGGCATACATGATGCTATTAACGGCAGCATATTAGATGTCATGTATAATAAATATTCTATAATTTATTTGGATTTACAATTTATTGTAGTATGACGGTGTAAATAGTGTGTTGAGATGTAATGACGTTGTAATTAGTCGATCTTCGTTTTGTTGAGGGATGACGTCACAATGTCCACTTGAACACTTGATGATCAATACTTTTGAATAAAAACTTCAAAATAAAGAGTTTTAACAGTTTATTACTTTTACATCAAGAGGTCCGTTCGCCTTGACAATTCAAACACGAATGAATAATAACAGCGGCCAACGCCTGTATTTATAGCAAGTCTCCACTTCCAACCACCCGCACGGTGAATAGGTTGGTTTCCCTTGATATCACCCCGTCAAGGGCGTCAAGTATAATAAATATAATGGCATTTACTTAAAACTAAGTTAAACGTGACACTTTATCACACCTACTATTTCATGTTATTGCAAATATTGAGCTAATTCGAATACGAGTACACGTAGTTGGAAAATTTGGTATCGTAGTCATTTGAACTTTTGAGTTTTTAAAAATTCAATAATTCCAAATACATTTTACTACTTTGTATGCGAAAGCTACAGTGCTCATGACGTCTAAATAACTAAATCGAATCGCTGTTGTTGTTGTCAGCTACTGAGGTCAAATTTAAATGATTTAACATTATTTTAATATTTATACCAGTTGAAATAGAAGTTCTATCAAGCACTCTTTGAATATCAATGTCTAGCTTTGAAACAATCAAGTAAAAGACAGTTCAGAAACAATTGTTTGAATCTAAATTCTTGAAATGATATATATATATATATATATATATATATATTTATCAACCTTGTTCAAAATATTTCACTGGTAGCTTGGGTTTGTGACTAAAATCATCATCAAATTACTAAGTTATTCAATCATATAGTTGTAAGAGTTTATTAGTGATTCTATTTTTATTTACTTAAAATCCTTTGTTGTCAGTTTAATTTGTAAAAATAAAAAAGAACTTATTTTTTCCATATTATTACTAGCTGCAACGCGCAACTTCTTCTGCATCGAAAAAAAAAAAATTAAAGGTGGAGATTTTTGCCGATTCTCATAGATACCGGATAAGCGCAAAAAAAATCATCAAAATCGGTCAAGCCGTTACGGAGGAGTATGGCAACAAAAACTGTGACACGAGAATTCTATATTTTAGATAGTTCCTACTAGCTATGTGCCACAAACTATGAAATACCAAAACTAAAAATTAAATCTTAATAACTCATTAATATTATAGGATGCTCTGCTTCATGCAATCAAAGAGGAATACGTCGAGGCCGTGGAATTGCTGCTTCAATGGGAAGAGGAACATCACGTAACAGGAGAACCATATGTAAGTTATTTTTGTATGCAATATATATAAGCTTACAGGCTACCTGATCGTAAGTGGTTACTGTCCCTCATAAATCTCATTGTCAGGGGATACTACTAACGACATTCCTTTAAGAACTTTATCCATGCCTAGTTTGAAGAAGGACAAGTAATAGAGTCAGGATACACTGATGTGAAGATTCAATCCATAGCTGTTAGTTACAAATATGTGAAATCTTGACATATTGAGCACCTACCATAGTTTTCTCTACACCACCTTTGGTTGACTGGTAGAAAATGCCTTAGGCATTAAGTCCGCCATTATACCATTTATGTGCATAAAGTTTAATCATCATATTTATAAAATGAATTGCTGTTCGTTAGTCTCGCTAAAACTCGAGAACGACTGAACCGATTTGGCTTATTTTAATCTTGAAATATTCGTAGAAGTCCAGGGAAGGTTTAAACGGTGAGAAAATTTTCTTATGTGACGCAGACGAAGTTGTGTGGGCCAGCTAGTAAATAAATAAATATTACAAAATATTATTTAATTTTGTTAAGTTAAGATCGATGTGTATTACCTACATTGAAAGTAAAAAAATAAATAACACAATGAAATAATAAAGATTCAATAACAACTCAATTAGGAATTACTGTTATAATAGACTCAAAATGGACCTAATCTATACATATAATAAAATGATAAAAAAGTCAGCATTGCAAAATACACTCTCCCAAGTCAAACAACCGTGGAACATTTTGATGGCGCGATTCAGAATCCATACATTTAGTACTGTAAAAAAGTCAGCTTTGTCCGGGATAAACTCGAAAACTGCTGCACCGATGTACTTCAAATTTGGCAAGAATATTGCTTAGAAGTCGGGTCAACACATAGGCTATATATTATAGTGCTATCATGTCCGAGGAACGGGATATAAAATAATAAATTTCATTAAACAATTTTAGAGCAACGACATCTATCGGCGTTCAAGTCAAATTTCATGTCGAAGCATTTTTTTATTAGTACGAGAGCTAGCAACGTCGGGAAAACAAACATTTCAGTATAACCAGCTTTTATTTTTATATGTGCTATCTCTCATACTCTTTTACTTTTATATCAGTTGGCAAATTAATTTTAGGTTTTAGGTGCTTAAAAAAATTCCTTTAAAAAAAATATATTCAGAATTATCGTCTGGCACAGAAGAACAACAAAAAATATCTGGCAATAATAAATTCATGTAGCAAAAAGTATAATAAACATAATTTAAAGAAAAAAGTGTCTTAAAATAATTTGAAAAATCGGTTTTTATCCGTAGTCTACCTCTACCGGCTACTACTAGACAGTCTGTATCGGTAAATACTCTGTCAAAAACGTTGCTAGCTCTTATACCATAATTTAAATTTGATTGTGTCATTTTTGGCACTGTCAATGGTTATTTTTCAATTGTCATAGATACAAGGAGTTCTGTTCCTTCTTAAAAATTGTGTCTTAAATTCGTTTCAGAGATTAGCAAGATCTATACACATAAATAATTTTAATTAAACAATTTTAGAGCAACGACACCTATTGACCTTTAAGTCGAATTACATATTATGGAAGCATTTTTTTTGTTGATATAATTTAAATTTGATTATGTCATTGTGGGACAATGTTTCCTATTTGCTAACTAGATGGCGTTGCCGTATAAATTTGAATTATTCTGAATCGCGCTATTATTTCGTACACCAAATGTCAAAATTGAGGTTACGCTTTGCTATAAGTTATCATGTGGTTGGTCAATTTGAACTACTTAGCTATCATTATATTATTATTTAGTTTCGACTTAAAATAATTAAAATGCCTGGAAAACGATCTAATTTATCCCAATGCTCAAAGGATACTCGAAGGAAAAGGATAGCTCGATGTGTAGAAACCGCCGTTGAGCGTAAAGCTAGGTTGGCTACTCTTCGAGATCACATTGCGGAAACTCAGTCTATCGAAGATCTTGAAGAGCAGGTTACTCAGTTAAGGAGAGATCACTCTCAGCCTGCTCTTTCACGTTCGTTGGAGATTGATGAGCAGCATGAAGAGCGTAGTGCAGTTACCATGACGTACGTGATGATACTTCTGCTCATATATCGCAAGACCGGAACCGAATGCAAAAGTTGCAAGAGCAACCGTGACTAAATAAAGAAGGAAGTGGATTCATGTACAATGTTGCATTTAACTACGCCGTATACGTAGATATTGACATCTTAGAAGAAGTGTGCGCCCTCTGTCAAGCTCGCAAATGAAGAGGGGAGCCCTGTGGGATGTGTTGTGCATCTGGTAAGGTACACTTGGAGTCTATGCAAGACCCACCTGTTGTAAGAACTGTTGAAACTCTTACTAAGCGGCGAACATCCAAAGTCCAGCCATTTTTTTAAAAACATCCGAGCCTATAATAGTATCTTCCAGATGACTTCGTTTGGTGCAAATCACATCGTTGAAACAGGATTCATGCCGACATTCAAGATCCAGGGACAAGTTTACCATCAAATTGGTTCGTTGTTATCTACTGAGATATTCTTAAATTTTTGCAAATTTATTTTGTGAGTGATTTTGAAGAACAAGCAAACCTACGAAGTATATCCATCCCCAATTTGGACGTGCTCAAGAATTCTCCGATGTCCTTCTAAGTCTTGATGAAGGTACTCTAACAGAGGAGTGAGGTGGACAAGTGGTGCTCCCAATGTCTCTCGGTAGAGTTGTATCCAGCTTAGAAGAACTTATTCGCTGTGTGTACAACGATATCAGTCGTATACCACACCAGCAGAATTCTTGGGTGTGTGAGTGAGCCATTTTGACACCCAAAAATGAACAGGCTGCAGCAATTAACGAATGCATTCTCTCGGAAATTGAGGGAAATGAAGTGGTCTACAACTCTATAAATACTATCGTCGAGCAAGATGATGCCACACATTATCCTGTGGAATTTTTGAATTCTCTGTCAACAAGTGGACTTCCAGCGCATACTATCAAGCTGAAGGTCGGTGTCCCGATTATGCTTCTTCGGAACCTATCTCCTCCAAAGTTGTGTAACGGGACCCGCCTTAAAGTCATCTCGCTCCACAAACACACAATTGAGGCGGAAATTCTTACGTTCTTTACATTTTGGCTGCGGAGAGCCAAACCACTATTGTGGTTTATCGAGAAGTGCTATAACATGTTTTTCATGTTTTTTTACGCTATCTTCTAATCTTATCTTATATTTGTCTTAATTTGATTATTTTCTACATCTGCTTTAGTCACAACTTTTGACTTAATACAGCAAAATCACTTTAAAGTCATTTATTCGAAGAGGTTCAAAATTAGCACTTTTTGCACTTCAATTTTACAAAAAAAAGCAGTCTTATTCTGTTACTCTGCTTACTGTAGATATAAAAGGTAAAGAAGAAAACAAGTAAAAAATGTTATTTTAAAAGATATAATTGTTGGTATATTATGATGGTGCTGTACATAGCATTCACGCAGACGACGTCGCGGGCAAAAGCTAGTCTATAATAGAAACAGAATCGAAATTCCGCGACCAAACTAAAAAACAGAGTAAACTTACAAAAATTGTTTTCTAATACAAACATTACATAAATATTACATCAATATGTCTTTACTTCCAGCCATCTATGAAATATGGATGGCATTTACGTTATTAATAACATTATATTACTCTATAGAAGGAAAAAATAATCAAATCGATATGTTTTCGGGACACGGGAAAAACAAAATAAGTACTTCATTAATTATGAAAGGGACTCAGTACATTTCGAAAGGCTTTTGTGGGAAATTTCTTAATAGTCATATTATGAGTTCTCGTCGTAGTTTCGGTCAATTTTGGAGTTGAAATTGTGGATGAAGTTGAGTAACATTTTGCTTGTGAAATGAGCTATATTCTGGTCTTTGAAAGCTTTATGTGGGTATTCAAATATCTTATGTATAAAAATGAATTGCTGTTCGTCAGTCTCGCTAATACTCGAGAACGACTGAACCGATTTGGCTTATTTTAATCTTGAAATATTCGTAGAAGTCCAGGAAAGGTTTAAACGGTGAGAAAATTTCCTTATGTGACGCAGACGAAGTCGTATGGGCCAGCTAGTACCTAATAAAATTTATGGTATAGAAGATAACAAAAATAAAACTACAACAATTTAAGAATAACAATAACTTAGGAAGATAGTAGGCAAGTGCTACCTAACCTACCTAAAGTTTCTCTACAAAAATTGTTTCTTTACTCATTCACTTTTTTGTTTCAATTTATTTCTATTCTAATATTTATGGCCGCGATTTCTGATAAGGTTTGTAGAGCTTAACTATTTTCAAATTGAAATATTTTTATAATAACGGAAATTAAATTTCGTGATATGAATGTGTTATCGGCTGGTTTTTATTCTCAAAGATTATGAGTTTGGCTATTTTAATTATAAGTATTTATTGGTTTCTATGGCATACAAGGATGTCGCAAATCGGAGCTAGAAGTCCTTCTAAAATAATCATATTATGTGAATACCCAGCCTGTATCAAGCATGACGGAACTAGATTTGTGATTCCTTATTGTCCGTAGGTTACCCAAGCAAAGCAGTCCCAATTAGTTAATGCTGTAAAGAACTTAATTTACGAATTCAACATCTATACAAATAAATTTATTCAGAAACTCGCGGTTTCCTATAATACTTTCATGCATTTTCAACGGATTCTTACCGCGATATTTAATTAATTGAGTTGTCTCGATATTTCAACGTTGTTGCAAACGTCATGATCACGAGAAGACTGGATACTGCGGGTCGATTATCGAGTATGTGGAATCCAGTGTTAAACACAACAGTCACTAAGGGTAACATGCTCAGAGAGTCTTGTAGATACAGTGAGTGTGTTGTGTCGTGATGTGAGTTCGAGTTCCAGTGGTACTACCCAAAAGCGAACGAGAAAGAGGGTAGACAGATTTGTTTGCTCTTTAATCGACCCGCAGTATCCAGTCTTCTCGTGATCATGACGTTTGCAACAACGTTGAAATATCGAGACAACTCAATTAATTAAATATCGTGGTAAGAACCCGTTGAAAATGCATGAAAGTATCTATACAAATATTATAAAGCTGAAGAATTTATTGTTTTTTTTCTATAGAGTTGGGAATCAGTGGATCCGGACGGCGCTACCTTCACTCCAGACATCACACCTCTAATCCTAGCGGCTCATCGTAACCATTACGAAATCCTGAAGATCTTGCTGGACAGGGGCGCGACGCTACCGGTACCACACGACGTCAAGTAGGTACAGGTCTTTCCGACAATATAATAAAGATATAAATAAATTTAATTGAAGTGTCTGTTTATAATTTCAAATTAAGACTATTTTTCTAAATATACAGACACTATACAGAACTTAAGGTACCAAAGATTCACTTTAATTAAGACGGAAAAAATTCTTACGAAAAGTTTTCACGACACTTTTTTTGTTTTAGATTATGATCGCTAGATGGCGCTGTGATCAAAATCTTTTAAAACACGTTCCTTATCGCGCGTTACGTTAGGAAAAAAAACATAAATTATCTTTTAATCGAAAGGAACTTCGTTCTGTTCGGGTGTCCCACACCTCTCAAGTTTTTTTTTTTTTGTAAATTTGTTCTGTGTCGTTATAAATAGACTTATTTTACAAGACTTTCAGTAGCAGGTTGTCAATTGATGGTAGAAACAAGCCATCCATTGATAGAAGTAGCTACCTAAATTTTGTTTTATATATAGCTCAGCTAGTCAAGCTTTTCTTACAACTGGTTGCAAACTGAAGGTGCTCAGTATACCACTGCTGCTCCGATAACGTCAGAGGTTTTTGATGTCATATCGTGATTAAGTACACTATTCTACGCTTACATCGCAAATGCTATCTAAACCCTCCGATTCTGACGCAGACGAAGTTGCGTAGGTCAGCTACTTTGTAATAAAATGACCTGAACTTTAATTGTCTCAGATGTGGTTGCGACGAATGTGTGAAGTCTTCCCAGGAGGACTCTCTCCGTCACTCTCAGGCTCGTATTAACGCGTATCGCGCCCTCTCATCTCCTTCACTCATAGCGCTGTCTTCAGCCGACCCACTGCTGACGGCTTTCCAACTGTCCTGGGAGTTGGGACGGCTGAGTCGGATGGAAACTGAGTTCAGGGTCGAATATAAGGTAAGATGTAGGAATAACTTGCGGGTTATGAAACAGGAACTGAGAAGAGCGAAGTAAGACTGACTTACTGAAGTTGTTTGAGCATCATACAATTTAGATAAAAACGGACTAAAATATAGACGAACTATTAAAATCATAAGGTAAGTAAAAAAGTAAAACTCCTTATCTAGCGCCCCAACTTGAAGAAGGCAATCTTGCGGCAACAATATAAATTACTGTACATAATTTACAAAAAAAATATAATCCTTAAAACACCACAGTGATATAATATTTTTCAACAATCAATCCAATTACGAAATACAATTCTTCGAAGGTAAAACCCTACTCCTACACTTAAACTAGATCGACAAATTGAAACAGTTCTAAGTAAAAGTTTCATTTAGGCACTAAGACAACAATGTCAAGAGTTCGCGACATCATTACTGGACCACACGAGGACCTCCAAGGAGTTGGAGATTATGCTGAACTATAATCCTTGGGATTTGGACTGTTGGGAGCCAGGGGAGAGACAAACACTTGGACGACTTAAATTGGCTATCAAATACAAACAGAAAATGGTAAGAAAAATATTGTAACAACACAGTATTTAAGGCTAATAATAAAATGATAAGCTTTCGCTCCCCAGCTGGGTAAAGGGCTTGATTCAGAAGGCGGTCGTTCTGGACACGACACGTATTGTGAGGAGGTTCCTCTCTTTTGAGCCCTGACCACTGATGGCTTGGGTCGTAGACCTCGTCTTCAGTGGGCCTCTGTTTTTTATATTGTATTTTTAAATTTTATTCCTTTGTTAATTTTTTTTAAAAATATAATGTAAAAAATAAGTGTGAATAAATGAATACAGAAATGATAATAAACCTGATTTCGTTCAATGTATAGTCAGAAGTTTTTTTCAGTAACTTCTTATGGCTATTTCCAGCATGCTTCTATATGAAGAGAGTGACGGGGCGATACGTAACCCTTGGCGTGCAATGCGTTACGTCACCCCGCCCATCTTCCCCATCCTCAGTCCTAAGCCAGGATTCGGACGCTGCAGCGCTGAGTGATAGGAGGTTTTAGTGCGGTTCAATTCCCACATACCCCATCTGCGGGGTGGGTGGGAGCCGGCGATTACCTCCTGTCCAAAAAAAAGTATACAACTAAAACAACTTGTATCTTCGTTCAATGTTTCACCAAAAAAAGATGTATACTTAAATCGTGAAGTGAATTGTCACATAACACAAAGCTCTACAGAATGTGTTGAAAACACATTACTCCTGGTTAACGTTGAGCTGGAGTTACGATCGCACTATTTCCTGTTTCGATGTCGCTTTTATATTTTGAAACAAATAAATCTGGACCAAACGGAAATTTTTACTTTTTATGCAGTTTCCATATTTTTATCATATTTTAATGAAAATACAGAGTTTGTTAGATCATTCGATAAAGATAAAACATTATTTCATAAATTATTTATTTATTTACCAATTTTATACACGTGCACTACTAATAGGTTATGTCCAATCGCTAAGCTTTAATATTAATAATTATTATTAACTCAAAATAATGTAAATTGTAAATGCTGTGGGTCTAAAAACAAATAGTGGTTCTTAACCCTTAAATGGACCATGTTGTTTTTAAACAACATACTAAACATTACAGATAAAATTGACCTTCTTTTAATTTTTTGTTAATTTTGACAACTAGTTCTTATTTCTGAACAAATTATGTACTTAAAAAAAAAGTATAAGTAAAGTATAAGTAAATTCATGTCTAGATTTTTTTACTCGTTTTTCCTAGACAGTAATACATGTCTATTACAGAAATATATATTTTTTAAAACGTGAAACATAATTCGTCCATTTAAGGGTTAAAATGCAAATGGGTATAGTGGGATTTCATTCTACGACCTAAAATCTGCGAATCGTTGTGTGCACTGTTTCTAATAGATCGATCTCTCTATTGAAGCAATTTGATTCCTTATAAACAAACATTTGAATTAATGGCTTGTTTACGATTGATTTCTCTTTAATCCGGTCTTCGATCTGTCAGTAGAGAACATTAAAACTTTTCTAAATATATTTGAATGTGCAATTTCGAAAAGGACACATATCTGAATTTTTAAACTTTCTAGGAAATGAAAAAAACTAATTATTTTCTAAATAAATCAAATATTTAGCAAAAATGTTTTTGGGTTACATTTTAGGGCATATTATCTCTCGAAAGTTATAGAAATATTCCGATGTTGATGTTATTATATATGTATATTTCGATAAACAAAATTTATGACATGTGCCCTTTTCGAAATTTACCACGTGGAGTACTCATAAGTTACAGAAAAAAACCATATAAATTTGGCGAAACTTGTATTTTAGTAATTTAAAATTAAATCTGGAAGCTCTCGTTCGTGTGTAGTTGGCCATTGCAGTATATCTGTAAATTCTGACGGTATATATTGTTTTACCTTTGCAATATCTGCAATTTTCAAATGATTTATTGGTACTTTGCCATTGTAAGCTCGATCAGCTTGGCTTGGTAACTTACTCCAAGTACCTTTTACTTTAGAAGGAAAGAAAATTTCCTGAGAGATGTTGTTGTCTATATATGTAATTTCTTGCGATAACTTCACCAGGTTTGTGGAGATATGCCTTTTTCGAACATAATAGGTGCATACAAGTATTTAGAACGCCATGACATGAAAAAAGTGTTTCACAAAATATTCAGATATGTGCCCTTTTCGAAATTGCACATTCATTTAGATATTTATTTTACGATTTGTTTCTTAAAAATAGTCGAATAGTACAAAAAATAAGTGTATAGATTCAAATAAAGTAAATCGTATAAGTACTGCATTTTTTTTTTATTGCCAAGACGAGCCAACGGCCCACCTGATAGGAAGTGGTTACCGTCGCTCATGAACCTCTACAATGTCAGGGGACACTGAGGGGTCGCTACCTACGACCTAACTTTAAGGACCCTCCTCAAGCCTCGTTTGAAAAAGGACATTTCATAGCGCTCAGGGAATACCGCGGAGGGGAGCTCATTCCATAGCCGGATGGTGCGTGGCAGAAAAGTGTTCCTGAAACGAACCGTGAATGACCGTGGTGGTTCCATACGTTTAATACATTACATAACGTTTCAGATTTTTCATTACGTTTCATTTTTAATACATTACGTTTCAGATTTGCCGAACTTAATTTCTCTGACATCATAGAGAAAATAAAACCACTGAAAAATATGTAATTCATATAATGATCCCACATCATTTACCTTTTTTGTAACTAGTTTCATCCTGTTTGAAATTTGTGTGCAAATATTCTAGCATACTTAAGATAATTTTGATTATTTCAGTTCGTGGCTCACCCCAATGTGCAACAGTTATTAGGAGCAATTTGGTATGAAGGTTTACCGGGTTTCAAAAGAAAAAACATTTTTGGTCAATGTATACAGGTACAATAATTACATATTATAATCTTGCAAGTTTTACACTTTTTTTTTTCTCTTGATGCACCAATAGTTGAATTTAATTTTAGATTATACTTTATAGGTATGTTCCTTCATAATATATTTATTTTTACATATTTTTAATTTGTTCCACAATCATCTCTTCTTGTTTAAGTTATGTATTGAATCAAAAAAAAACCCTTTTTGCTACTAATAAGTTATTTTTTAGTATAATTTTAAGTGCTATTTGTTATTTACAGTTTTTGTCTTCATCTTGTCATTGTCTTTGTAATCAGGGGTGGGGACCTGGTGATCTGTAACACAGGTTTTCCTTTCACAGACACCAGATCTTCACAAACTGTAAGGTTTAATATATATTTTTTGTATAACAATGGTTACTGTGTGAAGAGAAATAAATAAATTATTATTATTATTCAATTACATTTTTTTTTAATGGAATTTACAAAGTTAAATAGAATAAGTAAATTACTATGTTGTAACATTTTCTCCGTTTTTTTCTTCTTATTTAGTAAAAGTATTTGTAGCAAGGGAATTTATTTGATTGTGTTATTTCAGGTTGCAAAACTCGGAGTGATGTTTCCTGTATATTGTACAATATACATGCTGGCACCTAATTCCGAGTATGGGCGATTTATGAAAAAACCCTTTGTAAAGTTTATATGTCATTCCTCGTCTTATATGCTTTTTTTGAGTAAGTTTTTTTCTAGCATCATCATAAACAATAACTTACTTAACCCTAACTAGGTTATTTTCTAGACTCTATTTATATAGGTCAGTAAAACACTACAATGAAATTAAGATCATTGTATTACTATCTAAACGATCTGTATTTAAATAATTTAGTCCTAAAATTTAATCAATTATAGGCGTTGTATTCAAAAACGAATGCATTGAGCGGCCGCTCGGGTTCAATTTTAAGGCAGAATAAATGTAAAATTTTTACAAGTTCTAAAAATCTAAAATTTTTATTCCCCAGCACTACTCTCTTTAGCATCCCAAAGAGCAGAGTATGTAGTACTAGAATTGTCAAACGTGAGTTGGCTCCAAGAGTTAGTAGAATACTGGAAGGATCACGAACGAGGCTCTCTGCCTGGAGTCATTGAGTTCGCCGTCATTATCTACATAGCAAGTAAATTTGAGTTTGTTGGCATGAAATCTTATATTGTCATCTGATTATACAGCTTATTCATTAGCTTTTACTGTTATTGCTTTTGGGTCTTTATTATTTTTAGTATTGTCACTATTTCTTTACTTTCTTCCATTTTTGTGACGGATTGCTTTTTTTCAAAACATGGCTTACAAGTTCGTATATAATATCGACTTTATCTTGTTCACCTTAAATAATATCCATTATGTATTTTTTTTTCTTATATTTTTATATACCAACAGCTATTGTAATATAAACAAAACTGATAATTTCAGGTTTAATTTGGGCAGAAATAAGAGCTTTATGGACAGGAGGACTAACAGAATATATCAGTGATCTGTGGAATATCGTAGATTTTATCACGAACATGTTTTACATAGCATGGATTTCGTTAAGAATATCATCTTGGTATATAGTTCAAGTAAGGATCTTGAAAACAATTTGACTGACTTTTTACACAAGGCCATATTCAGTCACTTATTCATTTAAAAATTAGTTAATAATATGTTAATTATATGCATGTTCTGTATTAACAAGACCATGTCCGTTTGACAACTGTCATTTATTAAAAACCAGCCAGTATAGTATACTACAATGCATATTAATGTTCAAAATATACTTCTCATAAGGTCTTGAAAGCAATCCCTTAGTGTCCCCTGACATTGCATTACAAAGGTCTCTGAGCAACGGTAACTTTAGGTGGTCCATTAATTCCTATATCTACATGACAATCAAAACAAATTTAGTACATTAGTTAGTAAAAATATCAATAAGGTTAATTATTACCTAAATTCGTTAAATTTGTAAGGCTCGCAATATTGTTTTCCAGCGTGACCACCGTAACGGTTTAGATCCATGGTACCCTCGAGAAAGTTGGGACTCTTACGACCCCATGTTACTATCTGAAGGGGCGTTTGCAGCCGGCATGATATTCTCATTCCTCAAGTTGGTCCATATTTTCTCAATAAACCCTTATTTGGGACCACTGCAAGTGTCACTGGGTCGAATGATACTGGATATACTGAAGTTTTTCTTTGTTTATATGTTGGTACTTTTTGCGTTTGGATGTGGTAAGTTATATTTCTTCTATATGGACTTTGAATATTTTTTGTTGGGATTGGTCAAATTAATGATGATTGCGCTTTTTTTTTTTTAGGTCTAAATCAATTGATGTGGTATTATGCTGAATTGGAGAAAGATAAATGTTATCACCTACCAAATGGATTACCTGATTTCGATGGTCAAGAAAGAGCTTGTTCGATTTGGAGACGATATGCAAAGTTGGTATCATTACAATGTTAATAAACTTGTATCTTTTATAACTTCATATTTTAGTCTACTTTATTTTTATTAATTTATCATAGGATGCATATTCTATCAGTTGCAGACGCAGCTTATCGTGATCAAATAACACCTTTTTTCACTCAGAATTAACTTTTTTTAGTTTATTCGAGACCTCCCAGTCTTTGTTTTGGGCATCATTTGGTCTCGTCGATTTGACCACATTCGAGTTGACCGGCATCAAGAGTTTCACCAGATTCTGGGCTCTCCTCACTTTTGGCTCTTACTCGGTCATCAATATTATTGTACTACTGAATATGTTGATTGCTATGATGTCGAATTCATATCAGATCATTTCCGTAAGTAGTAACTGAAATAACTTTTTTGATTTTAGTTTAATTATTATAAAACTTTCATTTATATCTTTAATATTATCTTAGAACTCATACAGAATTTTAGTAACAATTAATGTATATAATGAATCTAATACATCATTATCTTAATCATTAATAGCTGACTATAAACCTATTCAATTTTTACGATAGGTATCATTGCTTTAGTTGCTGATCTTACTAATAGGGTGTTACTTTTGGTTTTACTTGTTTTTATGATTGATAGACAAGTACTTCCTATTTCTTCTATTTAGGAACGAGCGGATACAGAATGGAAGTTTGCTCGCAGTAACCTTTGGATGTCTTACTTCGAAGATGGAGACACTGTTCCTCCCCCGTTTAATATAATCCCAACTCCAAAGCACTTCTTCTGCTGGATCAAAAGCTATTTCAATAAGAAGGAAAGAAGATCTATACTTGTAATTATTTACATTATATTCCTTTTTTAGTTTTATTTTAAGAATCATCTTTGTATGATTTCAATTCGGTAATGATAAGTATTAAGTAATAAAGATAATTTAACCTAAACTTTTTGACCAGATAATAGTAGGTACACTTAACAGTACACAAGCTCTTAATAAAAATATGTTTTCATTTCTTAAAATTACAATGCAGAATAAATCTCGTGAAAAAGCAAGGCAAGAACACGAAGCAGTTATGAGGATACTAGTAAGGAGATATGTAACAGCTGAACAAAGAGCTAGAGATGAAGTCGGAGTCACAGAAGATGATGTTATGGAGATCAGACAAGATATATCTACACTTAGATATGAGCTTATCGATATATTACATAACAATGGGATGAAAACGCCGAGAGTCAGCTTGCAGGATACTACTGGTAAGGAAATAGTAAATGAAATGAAATCAGATTATTTGTTATGAAAAATCTTGCTAGGAATATTATCGTAGTTTTATATTATTATGTGGTATGCAATAGAATGTTTTGATTAAAATGTAAAATTATATTTAATTATTTCCATGTATATTATGATAAATATCGGTAAGATCAAATATAATTCAATATACAGCAATTGAATGGTAAAATATCGATTACTTTTTTTTAATAACGTGATACAATAAAGCACGTATTTTTTTCAGTGTCTGGTAAAAAAGGCAAAGTTATGGAAAGAAGAATTCTGAAAGATTTCCAGATTGGAATAGTTGAAGGAATAATTAAAGATGTGATATCAAGAGAGAACAAACCAAAGGATGTTTTCAGTCAAATTGCTAAAGCCATTGTTAGAAGATCTAGTACAGACAGGTATCAAGAACATTTGAAAAACCTGTTTTCTTGTATATTTTAATGTTTTTGCAATTAATACTTCAATTTAAATAATAAAGAGAGCCTTACTCATCACATCACATTAAATCTCATTCATATTCGTGGTTTCAGTAAAAAACGTGACTGGAACGCTCTAGTCCGTACTAACACAGTTCGTCGCGATCCCATCGGTACGGCTGCCGAGGCTGAAACAAGAAGGAGTCGACAATCTCTGCGAGCTCATATCTTAGAAAACGTTCAGAGTCGCACCATTGATCCTCAGAAACTGCTTCGTAAGTACTATAACACAACCCATTGGCATAAAATTATTTTTTAAGCAATATTCAACAAAAATGAATTTTCAAATAAAGACGATTAATATTCTTGACCTACAGACAAACTCTCATACAAATACTAGTGTATTTAATGCAAGTCAAACCTATTGTACAATAATTTTCACAAATCTACTTTTACAGAATACAACCCGAAACTATCAGAAGTTACACCAACAACAAGAGTGGCATATGCTAAGTTTATGAGAAGTAAGATTAGATCTGATTTTGCTGAAAAAGAAAGAGACAAGAAGTCTGATAAAGTCAGTCTTGATGGCGATGATGAAGTTTTTGAATCTCCTCAAAGACAAGACCAAAAAAGACCAGGTACTGTTACAGCAATAAATGTATCAAATAATTCTAATGGTAGTTACGAACAACAAATGCTTAGATACCAAATCTTGTAATTCATGAAATAATGTAAAATTCCTTTTTTTGGCAGCTCGATCATTCCGCAGTCGAACGCCAATACCAGAGACGTCAGATGATGAAGGTCTCAAAGACAACGAAATGACTATTGAAGTTGATGTTGAAGATCAAGGTACTTCTAATATAGATTCTTCCTTCTATCTTTCTTACTATAGTAAATACATTAACGTCGTATACGTTAGACAAAAATAAAATAATTTTTAATTTTAAAATGTATCCTAATCTTCCGTTGAAGAAAATGTATAAAAAAATATTATCTTCACAGTTTCAGAAACAGACTCAGGCCAAACAAAACGCCCAACATATTCCCGAGAAGACTCCGAACCCACCACTCCATCAATGGACGGAACATACCACCACTTCCCATCACCAGGCTCACAAGACCATGTCATACAAATCGAACCTGATACACCAACAAAAGACATGCTACTCCATAAAGAAGAAGTACCCAAACCTTCTACTTCAAAAGATCAAATACTATCAGCATCTGCTTTAGAATCTCAATATAAAACAAAAGACGAATCTAAGAAACCCCCAATAAAATCTTGCCTTAAAAAATCCCAAAGTATTAAAGAAGATGTAGAATCAGCAATAGCTAGTACCTCAACACTTTCTACTGATACTAAATTCGTTTCAGCGTCTTTAGAGTCACAAATGGCTCCATCCAGGTATTCAGTGAGCAGTGAAGTATCTGATAAGTCTAGTAGTCCTATAACATCTAGTCCTAAATCGTTAAGTCCTAGGTCACCTAGAGTAGCACCTGCTTCCCCTACTCCATCTATAATGTCTGCCGGTAGGGGAAAATCTAAAGCAACTGGAAGAATAGTATCTGGATGGCTTTGAATAAATTATTATGGTGACATTTTCACTATACATGCAATATCGAAGCGTTATATCAATATCTGAATTTGATGCAGTGATTGTTGGTATCAGTTGAAAATTTTAAGCAGTTTTAATAAATATCTAGACTTGTTGAAATGTGTTAGAATTTGTCGAGCAATAACTAGATATATATATTAAATCTGTACCATTCGTGTTGATTTTACCAGGACCATTATATTATCAGGCTTTTTATAGTCTTTGTATTAGTAGATGCTGTCTCAATTGTGAGGAATTCGATTCCTGGCAGCAAACGGTAACTTTGATGAATAAAGGATTGTTTTAGAGATCTAGAATTGATCTTGGACTATTTAATTTGGAATGTTATATTTATTTATTACATTAGACAACTTTACTATTATGAATGTAATGTTTAAATTCAATAAAGTGCATTTAAACTTTGAAATGTAAGTGTTGTTTTATGTTATTACGTTTAAAACATTTTAGAAATATATTTATTATAATTTACAATTATTGAAATATACATGTTACCTCGAAAAATAACAGGCTAAGCCTACAGACCATTGTAGTTTTTATCAGACTTCAACAAGATCATGATCTTGTACAATATGCATTTATAACAGTGCAAGAAAACGTGTGTCGTGTACATTACAATAAAATAAATATATATTTGAGAAAAATAATTATTTCATAGTTTTAGATACTACCTCTATTTATATTAATATTTTATTTTTTGAAAATATATAGTATCATAATACATAAGTGAACCAGAATAGTACCATCCAAGTACCAAACATATATTTATCATGTGCCTTAAATTTTATCATTGTTTTAGAATTATATTTAAGAAAATAATAAGTTAATAAAGATGGCTTTAGAAATTATCTGAATTTTATTTTCCTTACACCTTTATACCTACTATAGTTTTCCATACTCGTGTAGTTATACTCGATCTAGTCTAGTAAAATTAGTAAAATCAATAAAAATCTCTTTTAAAAACCTCTTTGCCCTGGCATTGCAGAGGTTTGTGAGCGACGGTGACCGCTTACCATCAGGTGGGCCGTATGCTCGTTTATCTACCACGCAATAAAAAAAAATAAAAAAATCATTAAAATTTCATTTTGATTGAAATATTCGAAACCAACATATAGAGTAGACTCGTGACGAGAAAGAAAGACAAAAAAAACGATTTGACGAATATTTTTTATGCCAAAGGCTGCACACAAACTCTTAAAATGAAAGCATAGGTACCAGTCACAAAGATAAGATCTCTTGGCAGTAAATAATTAACGTCAGAGGGTTCAACAACATTGGATAAAAGTTAATCTTCGTTAAAACTAATTAATTGTTGATATTTTAAGGAACAATTGTTGAAGTAATTTACACACCACATAAAAAGATAATCCATTAAGATCAACCGAAGGTCTGAAGTCATTTGTACGAGTATACTGATCTGAGAAATGGCAATATCGCACATACTTATACAATACACATTTACGACATATATTGTAAAATATGACATAATATGAGATAATAATAATACAAGTCTCCTTAAGTCTATTGACGAAATATTCTTTTAGAGATTGCGCTCTAAAATTTTACGTTATACAGTTTAAGAAAACATATTTCCAACGAATAACGATGACATCAAAACAGCGACTCTCTAAAAGTTTTCAGTCAAAGCGCATGTAATTTAAACTTTTCGAGTACGAAACTATTTCCTTCGAACTTCGTTCCAAAAAGCTTAAAACCTCATATGGTGTATTTTACATGAAACAGACAACGAAAAAACAGATAGGTATGTCCCATAGTCGTTGCAATAACCCTAATACTCCTCCTCTCCTCCATAGACGTAACCTTTATGCATAAAACTCATAATAACCACTTTATAACATGATATTTCAACCTAAATATTGGGTCAATAACATTCAGCTTAAAATAGCTCTTGATCAAAAAAATCTACGAAAACAAATTTTAATATGTAAATTATACCTAATAATACTTGTCCGCATTTTCTAAAACTAATACCAGTAAACACCCACATTTCCATAAACATCAAAGTTACCTATTGATTAAATATGCCTCGTATATATTTGAGTTCTGAAAATATATGAAAATAACAACAAAACAAATGTAATCTCAGAGCCGTTTAAAAGAAATACCACAAGTATATTTGATCAGTATTTGACTTTGAAACAATAAGCGAACTGCATGAAACTGGGTTTGTACCGCCCCCTTTAATTGGATATAGCTCGGTATATAAGGGTGGTGAACTACCCCCGCGCAGGAGTGGCGTTTCGTCAGCCTCGGCGTTTGTTTTTGTGAGTAAATAATTATTTTTACGAATAACAAATATTTGAAAAGCGTAGGTGTCTTTCGATGTTTATAAAATATAAGTGGGTCTGCGCAATTTCATCTGTATCATCAGACGGAATAAATAAGATTATTTTCGAGAATTTTCTCACAGTAAAAACCTACCCTGGACTTCCACGAATATTTACAACGACTAGACTAACGAACAGTTCATTTTTATTTGGCATAGGTATCTACTAGACGGAATAAATATAATGCGTTTGATTCACGTCTTAGGCCAACCTGTGTTATCATAATATCTCGCGTTCTAACCGTTCCTTTTTAATTCATAATAATAATATAATAATAAAATTCGTTCTTGACACGACACGTATTGTGAGGAGGTTCCTCTCTCTTGAGCCCTGAACACTGATGACTTGGGGCGTAGACCTCGTCTTCAGTGGCCCTCTGTTTTTTATATTGTATTTTTAAATTTTAGTTCTTTGTAATTTTTTTTTTTAATATAATGTAAAAAATAAGTGAAAATAAATGAATACAGAATATAATATAATGGTGTTAAAAAACTTAAATTCTTTTGAATTGTTCTTGCATAATAACTGCTCCTGATCAAACAGATATTAGATAGGTACTTTCGCGGAACTATGATAAAGTTTGGTAGTAAAATTAAGTTAACTAGTGAATAGGTTTAATAAAATAAGGAAGCATTAATTTTATATTCAGTGCAAAAAAGCTGTAAAGACTACTGGAAAACGCTTAAAAATAAAACTTGTGCAGAACTTCTGAGAACTATAAGTAGTTAATGAAGGTAAAACAGTCATGTTCTTGTGTTTTTGTTGATGTCGCCATGGTTTCCAAAAATCTTTAACGTGTTCTTAAATATTTGTGTTATGACAACACAAAATATCGAAACTATTTTATTTCAATAAAAATGCAATTAAACGTTGACCTTGAATTCTATTTCAAAACATTGGATTAAACCAAACATAAAATTCTTATAAAGCTAATGAATGTATGACAAAGGCAATAAAGGTCTTCAGCTTTTTTTCTTCAATTTGATTGTTTGAACGCGCGAAACTCAGGAACCGCAGAACTAAATTGAACAATATTTTTTTTGTGTTGGATAGTCAACTTATCGAGGAAGGCTGTATAATTATTTATGAAAAAAATAAAAGATCTGTCCTAAAAGCCAAATACCCAAGGGGTAAAAATTGCATCCGATCCCTTTCTGGCGCGAATAAAATTGCGCGGGTCAGTTATTAATACTGACTGGATGAATGTAGAAGGGTGATTATGTTAACACGGATTCTCGACTGAATTGATAATTAAATTAGTTAACAATTCGATATCTAATTCTTATTTCTTTTTGTTGAGTGCAGAAGTTCTAAAATGTTTGAAGGAACGTAATTTTGGCTCTTAAACCCTGCAATAAAATTTGTTGAAATGATTCATAAGTACATACTTTTGCTACTTGGGTTCGTTGTGAATTAAAATGAACCTTATTATGGAGTGGTAATGTATAATTTTGATATTTACAAAAGTACAATACAATACAAAAACTCTTTATTGAAACACCACAATTACATAGTTATAAAGAAAACATTTAATAGTAGAAAGACGGTAGACGGTGGTGAAAAACAATCATATTTACATTTAAATTTATGGAAAACAGTATACATAAATATAGATCTATAATAGAAACAAATATGATAAATAATATCAGTCCTCTAAAAGTAATTTCAGTCCTCTCAATAAAGCTAAATTTATCCACTGTATTGTAATTTGTACCGAACATCTATCTACGTCCAAAACTAGGTTTAGGTTGATCTTATTCGTAAAGAGCATAAAGTACATAAAAATATTCAACAGGCATAGTCGGCTACGCATGTCTATTATCTTAGATATAACTTCAAATTCAGCGGTTGTTTCAATTCCTTACGTATTTTTCATACACACTTTACTTTATCACAGTTTAACTAAATAGTAAATACCTATTCGTAATAGATATATAGAGTTAAGTTACAACTTACATGTTCTTATAAACTACAGAAAAGAAAGGGAAGAAAAATTAAGATGGATTGCAAGTCATATTTCCAAGATATCAGGTAGTTATATTACATTTTTCATATCCGTCGTTAGTGTTTTTGCACATCTTATGTACACGTTTATCTCACTTTGTAGATAACTGGTATCTACACAATGTTTTTCTCAAACTCGTATTTCCAAAATGACCTACATATTAAGTTAAGCGTACTTTGTATAAGTACAAAAAGCATAAGTATTAAAATTTACTACAAAATCAAGTTAATATTACCTATAGGTATAATATAATTTGTATTTTCTATTAGCATAAGAATAGTTAGGTATATTCCACAAGCTACAAGGTATAATACTTTTAAGGTGAATCTATTATCATTATAGTTTTGTTAGTATATGAAGACAGGAATGAAGTGTTGAATGTCCAGCAGTGAACGTCTAAAGGATAATGATGATAGTGTTGTAATCTTACATTGATCATCATCAACTAATAATCATACCGTAGGCCGAGTGGTTGAAGCGCTTCCTTCCGAACGGGAGGTCGCGGGTTCAAATCCGGCCGGCTTGTACCTCTAAATCTAAATGTGAAAAAGATTTATGTGCAATTTTTCACAACACCACTGGCTAAAAACGGTGAAGGAAAACATTGTCAGGAAACCTCCATATCGGAAAAGGGTTCTAAAAATCCTTCGAAGATATGTGAAGTCCCCAATCCGCACTAGGCAAGCGTGGTGGACTATGCCTAATCCCTCTTCTGAGGAGACCTGAGCCCAACAGTGGGCAGTAATGGGTTGGTACAGGAACTAATAATCAACAACTATTATAGTTATTAGTTAGGAGGACGCTAACAATTTTGTCTGGTTTTTAATTAGATGATCAGACGTTAATTCATTTGTTTAATTGATAAGTCGATAAAACAAGTCCTAGATCTGTTTTTCGATGACCTAATTAAATTACAAGCTCGCAGCTCTGTGACGATCGTAATCGGCATGTCAAAAAGGATTATGATCTTATACTTGTAGTGCTTCGATGTATGAACGACCTCCGTCTGTGTAGGCTTCTAACTAAATTGTTCTACAAAACTGAGAGATACACTAATGAAATTACATGTGCCTAAAGATTAATAACTGCTAATATTGTGAGGAATTTTCAATAAAATGAATATTAAGAAAAGGTAGATAATAAAAATTAGACTTTATTGGGTTTGTGATCATGGAAAAAATCTGACTTAATAATTATTTAAATTGACTTAGTTCCAAGTATCGTGAATAAGTCAGATACTACCTGATCACAACCTTTTTGTGATTTCATCGTTAAGTTTTTCTAATTACGTAGGTATATTAGAAAAGCCACAGGTTTGTATTTAAACACATTTTATTATATGGTTAGTTTTTGTTTTTACAAACTTTCAGTTTAAGTATATCGAAATTGCTTTTAATATTTGCCGAGGTTGCTAAATTAAGTTACAAGGATTAACCAATATTTGTCTAATGATAAATAGCACTAATTTCTTTTTCAGTACAATAGTATAGGACAGATCGCCTAGGGGACGGACGCTGCTTCGGCCATCCGAAGCAAACCGTCAACATGGCTGAGAAAAAGGATTTAGAGGCTGTGAGTATTAATTAGAACTCGTAACAAAATAAAATTAATAGAAACAATTATAATTAGTTAGGCCTGCACCTTTAAAGAGAAAGATATTGACATAAAGGTATTCGCATCAAACAATCTTACGGATTAGCAACATAACTCTTATCAAGTGTTTTAAAATCTAATTTTGATCGCAAAGTCGCCTTGATTTAAGCCTTTCCCGTCTTATATATTTATGAAGTAGTAAAGTACCTATTACAAGACTTAGGACAAAAATTAGTAAAACTTTCGACTTCTATTCTTCTTCTAACGAGGATAGCAGATGGAAGTAAATTTAATGACAAAATGAAACATAAACATAACACACATAAATCTTAGGGAGACGCTGAGCTAGAATGTGGCCGAAAACCAATGCAGTTACCAGTGCTTCCGAAACCCCTAACTTTGGAAGAGAAGAAGTATTTACTGGCAGTCGAAAGAGGGGACATGGGCAATGTTAGAAGGTATTTTATTATAATCATAATATATATTATATGAAAGACCTTGACCCGCCTGATAAAGGAACTTTAATTTAGTGTAATATTATTGACAATATGAAGGAACTAAAATTTCAGAACTCTGCTTTAAATACTTGAATAACTTAGTTTATTAACAGGCAATCGCTTGTCAAAAAATGCAATCAATACCTTCTTATATAACGCAGATATTTCTAACATTAACATAATTAATGTCGTACATTTAAAAAAAATACTACGCAACAGAATTTCTCACATTTAGAATGATATTAGAATTTTCGATTCGAAAAACAATTTGAGGAAGGAAAAGTTGGTTATTTTTGTAACAGCTAACTGTCCCAATCTGTGCTACAATTCAATTATTTTTCAGAAGACGAAATCAAACAAGCGTGCATTAAGTCGATCGTTTTTAATTAAATCAGCTTTGTACGAAAATATTGTGGGAAGTCACCAACGTAGAATGTAACAGGGATTTTATACTGCGTTTCAGAAGCTTTATTTAACTTTTTGACTTGTTGCCATATATAAATTATATAAAAAATAAGTTATTTTCGTTTTCTAAACTTAAGTATTATTTTATAATTGTACTAACAACCCAACTGCTACCCACAGGTCAGTCAAGTTTTAGAGAAAAAAGGGATCAGTCAGTATAGTCAACCAACTTACTTAATAAGGAGTTGAAGACATTTTGAAGTGTTTTTAAAATTTCCAATACTTAACTATATATTTTATCAGAATACTACAAAAGGGCCATCGTAAGAAACACATCGATATCAACTGCGTGGACTCCCTCGGTAGAGGAGCTCTGACATTATCTATAGATGGTGAAAACTTGGAGATGGTAGAACTACTGGTCATCATGGGAGTGGAGACCAAAGACGCTCTGCTTCAGGCCATCAACGCAGAGTTTGTAGAAGCAGTCGAACTTTTACTGGAACATGAGGAGTTGATACACAAAGATGGTGAACCTTATGTAAGATCACATTATTGTACACATTCTCAAAATCCTTTTTACTACTCATGAAAGTAACCAAATAACGTCTATTTTGTACAGAGTTGGCAAAAAGTGGATCCGAATACAGCAATGTTTACACCAGATATAACTCCGCTTATGCTGGCAGCACATAAGAACAATTATGAGATTATAAAGATTCTTCTAGATCGTGGAGCTACATTGCCAGATCCTCATGATGTCAGGTACCTACAGTCATGATTTAAAATCACTCATATTAACTATAGTCTTTAAATTTAAACACTAACAAACGAGTGGCACCACATCGTCTCACACTTCTAGTTATAAACTTTGGTTTGAAAAGTCTCTAATAAGATATGATATCTTGGACATTTTTTTGTAATACGCCCCATTTGATAAAAAGTAACCACCAAGTGACCTCTTGAATGTTCATGAATTACAAAGCTACTGGCTCCCATTTCGGTTTAAAGAATATTTATTTTCTCTAAAAGAACATTACATGGTTCACTTATAAGAGAAACTTCAAAGAATTTAAAACAAGTTACCTACGAACCAAAATACCCTACAGAAACCTGCAATGCTTGCTATACAACTCTATCCTAGTCATTGCTTACTTAAAATATATTTTATTGTTAAGATGTGGTTGCGAGGAGTGTATACGGCAATCGACTGAAGACTCTCTCCGACATTCCTTAGCTCGGCTCAATGAATACAGAGCGTTGGCATCACCGTCTCTTATAGCTCTGTCGTCTACCGATCCTATCCTAACAGCGTTTCAGTTGTCTTGGGAACTACGGAACTTGGCGTTTGCTGAACAGGTATTTGATTATCTATAGTTATAAGTTTGAACAGAAATAACAAGCGCAGACAAAATTGAAGCATTGAAGAAAAACAAAATCTTAAGCTTAAAATAAAACGAATGTTTACGTAATTAAATTTAATTAAGTATTGTGTGAACACTAAGAAATAAAAAATGGTATAACAAACAATACACAAACCAGCTCATCACCTTTCTACTCGAACTACGAATGATTAAAGTGATAACTAATTTCTAGGAAAGTAAAGCAGAATACTTAGAACTTCGAAGACAAGCGCAACTATTCGCAGTCGATCTATTAGACCAGTCCAGGAGTTCGCAAGAGCTGGCTATCATCCTTAACCACGATCCCGATGAACCTGCCTTCGTTGAAGGTGAACACATGAAGCTAGCCCGGCTAGAGGCGGCCATCGATTTCAAACAAAAAAAGGTATATCCTTATTTCCACAATTATTAGAACTATAGGGGCACTCACATCCGTTTACGTCTACCTACATTACAATTAGAATGAACCACAACAGGTAACAATCACGCGGATTCCCATACTAAATTTATTGCCACCCAATGCAAAGCTACCCGCCAAGGTTTGAAATATTAATTTAAACAGTTCTTACTTGAATAAATAACTTTTTTGAAGTCATAAGTAGGCTTAAAAAAACTTTTAATTCTAATTCTAATATTCAAATTCTTTTGTCAGTTCGTCGCTCATCCCAACATCCAACAACTGCTTGCCTCGATCTGGTATGAAGGCGTCCCCGGCTTCCGTCGTAAAACCACGATGGAGAAGATCATGATCATTTGCCGCGTGGCACTATTGTTCCCATTCTACTGCACATTATACATGATAGCCCCGAACTGTGCAACTGGAAAACTGATGAGGAAACCATTCATGAAGTTCTTGATACACGCTTCTAGCTACTTGTTCTTCTTGCGTAAGTTCTTTATAGTAATAAAGATTATGTTCGTCCTAAAAAATTAAAGTATGTAAGAAGTTTGATAAAAAAGGGAGATAATTATATTCCATAAACTATGTTAACAAATTCAGACTTTACCTATAGCTTATTTTTCCACCACATTTGATTTCAATAATGTTAACAGTTAAAAATATTATGCGCCATAAATAATAGGCAAATAAAAAAATATGCAAGGTTTAATTCAACCTCTTTCATGTGCCACATGAACATTATTTGAATTCGGAATATAAATTTGACATAAACCTCTTCCTTATTTGGATTTTGGCGCCAAATTTTAATTTTTCTTTTTTGATTGCGCTTTTTTAAATTATTTATTTCACACACATGATTAATTTAATATTTTACATCCAACTGTTAAATATAACAGTTACCATAGCTAGACATTATTTTTTTCTCAGTGATATTAATATTGGTGTCGCAAAGAGCTGAAGTGCAGGCCATACAACTGTTCGGACCTGAGTGGATGGTGAAAGAACTTGAAAAGGAACTTCTGAAGCAAAGAGGAAACGGACCTACATATTTGGAACTTGTTGTTGTTATTTATGTTCTTGGTAAGACTTTTAAAAAGACCAAAGCTCAAAGACAACAAATAAAATCATTAAAATGTTAATATTGTGAGAAACTTGCATACTTAAGAAATTAAGGACAGGTAGCGGCTTAGTTTTGTTTCAGACGTTACAGTAGTTTATAAGTGACTATAACCACACAGAAGAACCCAAGTAACTGACATACCCAAAGAATAAGCAAGTTGAAATGGCAGTGGGCGGGCCACATAGCACGTAGAACCAATGTCCGTTGGAGCACGAAGGTCTGGAGTTACGCCCACGTCAAGGCAAGCGCAGTGTGGGACGACCAGCAGGAACACGCTGGATGCAGGCCGCTACCAACCGGTCGCATTGGAAATCTTTGGGGAAGGCCTATGTCCAGCAGTGGGCGTCTACAGGCTGAGAATGATGATGATGATAACCACTTACGATCAGGTCGGACTTATGGCCATATACCTCTAAGCAATTTAAATCTACACAAGTTTTTAGAGTAGGAGACAAAAATCAGTTTTCTACCTACCTTCAACATTCCTTTATCTTCATAATATCATCCAAAAATCGCTTTTAGGTTTTATCTGGGAAGAGACTCAAGAAATCTACATAGAAGGTATCCGTTCCTACCTCCGTAACATGTGGAACTTCATAGATTTCACTCGTAACTCTTTGTACGTGGCGGTTGCATTGCTACGTTTCGCTGCGTACATACAACAGACCACTGAGATACGGAGAGACCCTCAAACCAAGTTTATACCGAGGGAGAACTGGGATGCTTTCGATCCACAACTTATTGCTGAGGGGCTGTTTGCTGCGGCTAATATCTTCAGGTAATTGGTATATTCAGTTAGGTGGTGTAAATAAATGTCTTTTTCAGGAATTCTAGTTTCATAATATACCTACTTGCTTGTTTATGTGTTTGTTCTCACATTTGAAGTCGATATTCTTTTTCTTGTTGCCTCAAAGGGCGGACAATTCACAGTCCACCTTATGATAGCCACTCAACTGGGAACGTCAATTTTCGCTAGATGGTGAAACTGGGATCGCTCCCTCGGAGTTCGTTCGGAATCAGTACCTTGTTTGACTATCTTTTAAAAATGTTTTTTGTAATAAAATTTTGAATTAGATTTTTAATTTAACACAATATTCTTGTGATTCTATTTTCTTAAAATAGGCTGTAATATACTTTTGCCCAAAATATATTATTTCCAGAAATTATGAGACGAAAATAAATAAAACAAGTAAACAAAACAAGTTTCCGAACTAACGTCACCTCGTGCTCAATTTTGGCTCCGGTCACAGACATCGCAAAAGTAAACAAACCAATTTAGTTGCCGATCCCAGTTGAGTGGTTAAGTGTTTACGGCGTCTGATGGAACCCTCGACCCTGCACAGGCAGAGATACTAAAATATCGTCTATCACTGCCCATTAAAAAAAACTGCCTGCAATTTCCATTATATTGTCGCAACGCAACGTTTTTCCAATCGCATATTACTCAATTCAGATTATAATATTTTTATTTTTTTTTGTTGTCAGTGCTCTGAAGCTGGTCCACTTGTTCTCCATCAACCCTCACCTGGGTCCGCTGCAGATCTCACTCGGTCGTATGGTCATAGACATCGTCAAGTTCTTCTTCATTTATAGTTTGGTACTCTTCGCTTTTGCTTGTGGTTAGTATCTTTTTCTAATAATTATTATTGTGTATAATTATAAGTCATTGTACCTATTTTAATGAGAAAAAAATTTACTTCACTTGTAAAATACGCAAACGAAGGATTGTAGGTATCAATAACATACAACTATTTTACTACAAACTTTTATCAGTGAACTACATATGTTTTTATTATTCAAAAGAATTCAAACTAAAAATAATTGTGTCTCAAAGTAATGTATGAAAATGCTAACACAACAGAACTTGTTATTTTAAAGTCAAACGTATCATATTTATGTGTGTGTACAAAAACTCAGGATTAAACCAACTCCTCTGGTATTTCGCGGACTTGGAGAAAAGGAAATGTTACGTCCTGCCCGGCGGTCTTCCTGATTGGGATAATGCGGGAGATTCCTGTATGAAATGGAGAAGTTTTGGAAAGTAGGATCTTTGGCTGTTTTAGTAAAAGCCAGACTCATAACTCAAGTGTTATTGTGCTAGATGATCATAACTACGAAGTTCGCATTTTTACTGAAGATTAGATATCATTTATTATCACTTTTATATCTGCTTTTTCTATCAATTTTTATTTAGTAATTTTTTCAAGATCAAAGGTTCAGTAACAATGATCGCTTTGAACAATTATTATATTAAGTTGATCGCATTCATTGCAACATGGTTGCTACGGTTACAATTTTAATGTTTGATCAATCAAAATCAAAATTTAACAGCATCGATTTTGTACTGTAGTTATTATTGTTTATTTTATCCTCTGTTTTTCACAATCTCATTTTATTTCGAAACACAAATTAATATTTCATTTTCATCGATCTCCTTTAATCTATAAACAATGGGAGAAGCACAGTTTGGGATCCGGAACGTAATCGGAGCACCAATAGCTACTACCAGACTCGCAGAACAAGCTTTAGTATGTATGCCTCCAAGAGCATCGAAATTCACACTTCAAGAATGGAAATTAAGCAACGACTTGAGATGCAGAAACGCAGAAGACCAACAGCAATTAGCAGAAAGGATTTTAGGCGAATGTCAGAGAGTTCGCGAAGAAACTGGTGAAAGAGCTGATATCATGAAAGCTACTAGTGACAGACGTATCGAAGAACGTATCGGAGATATTGAATTCAATAAAAATGAACTGCAAATACAGAGAAAAGAAATTTGCATCGAACTAGAAGCTCTGGGCGTGTACAAAACTCGTTTGCAAGATTGCCTTGCTTCACTGCAAGCTAATGCTCTCAATATCTGCCGGAAATGCCTCATGTTGAGAGACGGTAGAATTGGCATCGATCTGGTTGTTGACGAAGTCGAAAAAGCACTACAACAAGAAATCACCACGATTATAGGAGGCCAAAGTCTTCTGAAGCGTGTTTTGGAGCAACTGAACGAACAGATGCGTCGACTAAGGTCTACTAGATATTTGCTCGATCGTGACTTGCAATACAAACAAGCAGCTATCGATATAGATAAGGGATCCCTATCTCTCAAACCAACAGACTTGTGTCTTTCTGTCTACGAAGGTTATACAAGTCTCGATCCTGCAAACATATCTGCTGATGAATATAATGCTTATTCGGCAAATAACATCCAGATGGCCGCCAGAGAGGTCACAAGTGCTAGACCCATCCGCATGTTCGTCGATACTATATTGAAACAAGTCATTGACGATCTTTGGACAGCTTATAATAAATGCAACCACGAATTTCATGAGAGAATTGAAGATACCAAACGCACAAAAGCAAAACTTGAAGATATGCACCGTGATACTACACAAAAGATTGTTGAAATGCAAAATAATATACTTCAACTGCAAAAGGCTTTATCTGACAAGGAGGGTAATACTGCTTTAGCTCACACTAGATTGGGTAGAAGAGCTCAACGAGTAGGAGCAGAGTTAGTAAGAGATCCACCCGGTCAAGCGTTGTATTATGAATGTGAAATGCTGCGTCACAGCGCCGAACAACTTCAGCAAATGCTGCAAGAAGCCACAGCATCTCTTCGCTACCTGCTGCAAACACAGATACAACTTGAAGAAGATATCAACGTGAAGATGAACACATTGAAAATCGATGAAGTAGACTGTATGACACTTAGAGCGACCATGGATTATCACGCATATTAACGCAAAATAGTTTTGGGATAGTTTTCATGTAGATTGCTTGTGGTTTTTATTCGCATCACTTTATTGTACGCTACGTTTATTAAAATTTAAATTCATTAATAAATTATTGTTTCAAAGATCTTATGTCCATTGAACAATTTAACAATATTAGATTCTACGTTGGAGAAATACCCAGTTAATATCCTTGACGCGGTAAGTAAGGTGACAAAAAATATATATTACTCCCAAAAAGAACGATAGTCTCAGCTTTTAACATTAGGTCACTTAAATTTCCTTTTTTCTGGTAAAAGAAAAGGAAGCAAAATATTGTAATAGGTATCTTTTACGGCACAAGTTATGAATGTTTCCGAATGGCGAAGAATTAAGGTTTATTGCGGTTATAAATATAGATCCTTGTTCCTCAATTGAAAGTGACTGTGTGAGTAACGTAAATTGTAATAAAATAAGAATATCCTTGACCCTGGAATACATATTCGTTTCGTTCGCCTTGCTACAATGTTTATTGTTTTACAATCTGAGCCTTTGAATTAATTGCAGCAATTTGGAGTAGATACCTACTAAAACGTTTTTCACATCTCATTTTCAATTCAGAGGCAATCTATAGCTACTGTGTGTGGACCGTCGTCCGTGGACCTTAGCAATGCTAGAACTAGACTTTTCATCTCTGTTTTTCATTGCAAGACAGATAAATGATCCTATGGAATGCCAGGGCCGCCAGGGCATTGGTGGGCCGTTACCCATTACCTACTTTACCGCTAGTTACGGTACTTTGATTAAACTTCATTTTAAGAGGATTACAAAATTTAATTGCATTGCAGAGGTTCATGAGCGACGGTGACCGCTTACCACCAGGTGGGCCGTATGCTCGTTTATCTACCTTGCAATAAAAAAATAAAAATAATAATAATTCCCCACCGATGTGTCTTCACGTTGTCGTCGTGGTGGGGCTTGCGTGCTACAATGATCATCTAAGCTATAGCGGTAGAGCCACTCATGCCGGCAAGGTTAGATGTGAGGAGCCAGACAAAGTAAGACACTGCTTCTGATCCACTCCCAGATCAGAAGTATTCCTTATTCCCCCCTGCCCCCCCCCCTCCTACTATCCACTTCCATCCTTCAAATCCCATACACCCTACCCTGTCCATTTTATCCCATCCTTTTCCTTCTCCAAGCTAAGGTGGAACAGCATACGCCGAGAGCTGCATGGCTAAGGGAGAGCTTAGTCGCTAGTATGCGAACTCGAGAGACCAGGGGAAATCTCGTTTGATCCTACCCTTCCCGCGGTGAACGCAGGGCTCTGCCGCGGGTGACCACTAGTCCCTAGCTACTCGTGGGAATACGATGAATACAAGATCTAAAAATAAAAAACCTAAAAGCATCACTGATGCAGTAATCGGTATAATAGTGACCGACGACACAAACCAACTATCATTAACATCATCACCACCATCATGGTCATCATTATCATCACCTAATCTCTTTTCATCTCCTGCCTCATCACCACAGTCATCTTTGTCATCGTATGTTACACAGAATGCTTCGGCAACTTCTTCTGTGTCCATCTTTGACAACATATCACCTACGCCTAGTATACAAAGAAATGTAATGATAAACAGCGTAGATACTCACACACAATCATACAACACCAACTCACCATTAAGAAGTGTTTTGCAAGTTATGAAACCTGCAACCACTCTTACTGGAAAAAGTAGACAACGCATGAAGTGGACAGATGAAATTAATAAAACTCTATTGCGTTGCTACTACATCGTCACACAATGTGAAACAAATACAACTGCATACAGACCACAACTACACAAAAAGTTCATAGAAACCTACCCTGAACTCAGTAATCTTACTGAGCAACGACTCGCAGATCAAATCAGAGTTATTCATAGAAATAATAGGATATCCCCATCTGATAGAGAAAATATTAAACACACAGTTCTCCAAACTATTCAAGATAACAATAGACATGCACCTGATAATTTGTTAAACACAAGCAACGTCGAAATCTTTCAGACTAACCCTATTAATACTACTACCATACATCATCAAGTACAACGGATACCCATTATAGAAACACCAGCTGCAACAGTAAACTCATTCCTCTTACAAACTACACCAACCGCATCCGAAGAAATTACTGAAACTACAAATATGCCAAACGAAGAAGAAGAACTAACAAATAACATTGATCAACAAACCAATTATCAAAAAATAAAAGAAACCTTCACTGAGAATCTTTCAAAGTACACCCATACAGACCCCACACTTCGACCAACGATACCCAAATTGCAAATGAATCGCAACACAATCAAAACAGTTAATATAGTTAATGAAATAATAGATCACCATCTGAATAACCTCACAGTTCCAATCACAATTGAAATAATTCATGACACTATATACTGTGCAGCGAAGACAGTCACAGACACAAGCAATGAACAACAAACAATACCTAGCTCTCATACATCACATACAAACAAAACATACGCAACACTTACAAACCCGAAAAAACCACAATGGCAAAAACGATTAGAGAATAAAATCACAGATCTGAGAAAACAAATAGGACAACTAACGCAATACTTAAAAGGAAACCTATCACAAAATAAACAAAGAAAACTTAATCCAAATAATAAAAATAAAGAAGAAATAACTGATCAATTAGATACCTACAAACAAAAATTACAAGCCTACTCGAAGCGACTACGCCGATATATAATCAGTAACCAACGAAAAACAGATAATAAAAGATTTAATGCAAATCAAAAGCTTTTCTATCGAAAATTAAATTCCAGCGATATAGACATCACACAAACCCCCAAAGTAAATGACATTCAAAATTATTGGGAAAATATATGGTCACAACCTGTAAACCACAATCATAATACAGACTGGATAAAAAGAGAAATTGAAGAAGTAAATGATATACAACCAATGCCGGAAATAAAAATAAATACAGAAGATGTAACACTGGCACTAAAAAAGACCCTAAATTGGAAGGCACCAGGCCCTGATAAAATTCAAAATTACTGGTTAAAATACTTTACCTCGACACATAAACATATAGCCCAGAACTTTAATGAACTGTTATACCAACCAGATGATATACCGAAATTCCTCACCCAAGGCATCACTTACCTTAAGCCCAAAGACGATGACACAGTTAACCCAGCGAAATATAGGCCAATTACGTGTCTTCCAACGTTGTATAAACTCCTCACCGCCATAATATCTGAAAAACTAAACTCACACATAACTACCAATAAAATTATTCCGGAGGAACAGAAAGGATGTAGTAGAGGATCAAGAGGTTGTAAAGAACAACTCATAATTGACACAGAAATACACAACCAAGTCAAACAACACCATCGAAACCTCCACTATGCATATATTGACTACCAAAAGGCGTTTGATAGCGTACCTCATTCCTGGCTTCTAAATATCCTACAAATATACAAAGTAAATGATCAACTCACAAACTTTTTAAAACACTTAATGTCTAATTGGTCTACCAAGCTCACATTAAGATCAAATAATAAAACACTCAGCACATCCGTTATAAAAATAAAGCGTGGTATATTCCAGGGTGATTCTCTAAGCCCGCTCTGGTTCTGTCTTGCTCTAAATCCACTCTCCAGGTTATTAAATAAAACAGATTTTGGTTATAAACTCGACAAAACAAATAATGTGAAATTGACACACCTGCTTTATATGGATGACATAAAACTATACGCATCAAATAGACAGGAATTAAATCATCTCATCAATCTAACAGAAACATTCAGTTCAGATATCAAAATGTCATTTGGAATAGAAAAATGTAAAATCAATAGTATAACTAAAGGACAACATAGCAAAACTAACACATACGAACTTCAAATACAACAAGGAACAATAGACAGTCTAGAATACTCAGAAACTTATAAATATTTAGGATATCAACAAAGTTCATCAATAAATCATAGTAAAATAAAAGAAACACTAAAAAACAACTACAAACAAAGATTAAATGCAATATTAAAAACACAACTCTCAGCTAGAAATAAAACTAAAGCTATAAACACCTATGCCATCCCAATACTTACATATTCCTTCGGAATTATCAAATGGTCGGACACAGAACTAGAGCGACTCAACATGATCACTAGAACATCATGCAATAAACACAACATCCATCACATTCACTCAGCAACACAGCGTTTCACTCTAAAGCGAAAAGACGGAGGACGAGGATTCATTGACATTAAAAACCTACATTACACACAAATAGATAATCTTAGGTCATACTTCTTATCGAAAGCAACGCAAAGCCCCATTCACAAAGCTATAGTCAACTCATCCAATCATAAAACACCTTTACAATTAAATAATAGCCAATTCGACCCGAAACATAAAATATGCACAGATCAACAAAAACTAGAAAATTGGAAGAAAAAAGCTCTCCATGGCAAATATCCATTTCAACTACAGCAGGATCACATACATCAGAATGCCTCCACTACATGGCTAGCTAAAGGTAACATTTTCGCAGAAACAGAAGGATTTATGATAGCAATACAAGACCAAATTATTAAAACTCGCAACTACTCTAAATTCATTTTAAAAGAAACAATAGAAACGGATAAATGTAGACTTTGTCACCAAAACACCGAAAACATAGACCATATCACAGGAGGCTGCGGTGTTCTTGCACACAAAGAGTACACGCACCGTCACGATAATGTTGCCAAACACATACACCAACAGTTAGCCCTGAAATATAAATTAGTCGATTCTTATACACCTTATTACAAATACAAACCTAAGAATGTTCTGGAAAATAATACAACTAAGCTTTACTGGAATCGTGATATTATCACAGACCGCACGATCCTCAGCAATAGACCGGATATTACACTCACCCTAAAACAAACGAAAATAACTTACCTTATAGATGTCGCAGTCCCCAATTCTCACAACCTGAAACAAAAACACACAGAAAAAATACAAAAATACATACCTCTAGCTGATGAGATTAAACAAATGTGGCACCAGGATACCGTTATTATCGTTCCGATCATCATTTCGTCAACCGGTTTGGTGCCTAAAACACTAATTAACGCATTAAAAACACTAAAACTGCCGACTACCACATACATACCCTTACAGAAGTCTGTTATACTAGACACATGTTCCATAGTTCGACGATTCCTTAACCCTACAATGCTTTCATTCCAAAATCCTACAAGTACAGAAACACTAAATTAAGACTCACAATTTGACAAATTATCACCTGGACCAGTAAACTTGGCATACGCCCGTTGCTGGTCTAGTTATAAAAATCCGGCCCCAGGCCGAGTCCTAGAGATTCTAGACTATAATAATTTAAATTTCCTCCAGTGTCTTCGAAGCATCACAATCTCTATTCTGGGCATCGTTCGGTATGGTGGGACTGGAGAACTTCGAGTTGGCAGGCATCAAGAGCTATACTCGGTTCTGGGGTCTCCTCATGTTTGGATCGTACTCCGTGATCAATGTGATCGTATTGTTGAACCTCCTCATCGCTATGATGTCCAATTCTTACGCTATGATTGATGTGAGTATTAAATTGAATTGATTGTTTATACTACATACTAAAATTAATATTTTTTTACATTCAAGCTTTTCAATGTGTAAGTTATACAGTACAGGGTGTCTACATTTCAAAAATGATCTACTGTAAAAAATAATAGTCTATTATAAGATATTGTAGATAGTTAAAGCTAAAAATGATAAACCGAAACTAATCCGAATATGTGACGTATCACGCCATGAATGGTTCAGATGCTGACTTGGAGATTTTAGTGCGTTTCAACTACCCCATACCATAACTGCGCGGAGAGAAAAATTTCGGTGACCAATTTAAAAAGTGACCCAACTGACCCAAGGTTATCAAAAATTGGGTTATGTAATTCCAAATTCAATAAAGTCTATATTAAAGTTAAACATTTAATCAAACAAATTACGAAGGTCAATTGACGAGAAAACTTTAAAACTTCATTAAATCCAAACCACTGACAAGGCGTTCAAAAACAATAAGGAAGCATTCCGAAAAGCAATTAAAATTAAATGAACATTAATTCATCTAATGACTACCGTGGACACAACTCAAAGAAACTGTCTTCACAAGAACCCTTGAGTCTCATTGAAAGTCTTCAGGCTTTAAATATTAGCAAATTGCAGCTTCTGCGATGAATGCAAGTTAAATAAAGAGAAGTACTAAAGACATTTTGCAAGCTCGAGCGAAATTAATTACGTAGGAAAGGCTCTTTTGCTTTCAAAAACGAGTGGTTCTGACATGGTGTGATAGTGTTTGCTTTATAACTAGTACACGGAATGAGAATTTCGATCTATTCAAAACTTTCTTTGTGCTTATAATTGGTAAATTATATAAATACCTTTGTAGTTCGGGAAAGTAGAACAAAATAAACGTTAAATTAAATTGTAAATGTAAGTAAATTTTGTGCTAAATTTGAAGCTCTCTTATGTATTATATTCCCCACTAACCTGAAGATTTAAGTAAAAATGTTGTTGTAATCAAATTACACTCTTATTACAGTTGCAACAGTGTACCTATTCGACAATATATGTAATAATGATCCATAAAAACAATAAATTTTAGGTGTCCAGTAATAAAGAAAAGTACCTACTCTCACACATTATATAACCATTGAACATGTTGATAGATTGTACTTCTATAATATTTGCAAAATACACAAAAACGTCTAAACCGATGATTCGGATGCGGTTTTTCTAACAAACAAAGCATTACGTTTCATATAAATATAATCCAGAGATTACCATTCTTGTATCTCATTATAAAACCTCTGCATAGAACGTATTTAAACGATATTTCATGATTGTGTCTGATATTAAAAGGAATATGAACAAACAGTGCAATTTCCTACCCTCATTACTTGCACCTGAGCTTTGTAGAAATGTCTGTTGTATTGAAAACTATTTCAACGTTATGCGGATTAGAATTTAAATACAAAACTTGCTTATATTAAGCTACATATTTTTTATGAATAGGTCTTTTTTTATATTTCAAGTTCTCGTTTATCTAACGAGCCTACGTCCCACCTGATGGTAAGTGGTTACCGTCGCTCATGAACCTCTGCAATGCCAGGGCAATGAGTTCCCAGTTATTAATAGAAGTAATAAAGTTTTAAAGATCCCTGCGATGAAATTTATTTACCAAAGAATCAACCATCAAATACTGAAGTGATGTCTAGTCATTAAGATTCAATCATTAGCATTGTCTTGTCTTCTTCCTTTTTTTTTCATTTGATGACAGCATTTCTCACAATCACAATTGCATATTAAGTTAATATTCTCTCTGGTTCCGGATAGATTTGAAAATGGCTTCAAAATACGTGATACTGGATTCCTTCTAAGAGCCAATTTTATTTGCTAGGAACATTCAGATGTGGAGTGGAAGTTTGCAAGAACTCGCCTCTGGATGAGTTACTTCGAGGAAAGCGCTACTCTACCTCCACCATTCAACATCATGCCTACTCCGAAACTAGTACTGAAGATGCTCGGACTACGAAAGAAGGATAAACTTAGGAAAATGAAGAATAAGGTATTTTGGGGAAGTATTTTACTTCTAGGGCTAATAATTAATCTCCAAGTAAGAGTAAAATTAAAATTTTGTTTCATACAGTTACACAGTACAATACGTAATCATTACTCATTTAATCAAAATTTGAACCTTAACCTAAATGCATATAGACCTTTTCTGTCCTTAGGAGCAAAAAGAGAAGGAGCACGACGTCCGCTACACAGCCGTGATGCGCGCACTGGTGTGGCGCTACGTGTCCGCCATGCACAGGAAGATGGACGACGAACCCGTCACAGAGGACGACATCAACGAACTGAAGGGAGATGTGTCCGCCCTGCGCTACGAGCTGCTCGAGGTGTTCGAGAGGAACGGCATGGACGTGTCCTTCACCGACAAGAAGGAGAAGAGTAAGTTATACCGACATGATCACAACGCAGTGACATCATCACCCAACTGAAGGGAGATGTGACGAGGAAGAGATGAGTATCTCTTGAGTATTTCCTGTAGGTTTTAACTTGTCTTTCTTCAATCTTTACCGTAGTCAGGATGCAAGTTAAGGTAGGCTAATTAAATTTACTGACGACGAACGAAACTCATCACCTCATCACTATCTTTAACTGATTGGATCCGCGATATGGCTGTCTGGAAAAAGACTTCATTAGTATCTGTTTTGATTGGTATACAATTCCTAATGAAAATTTGATGCCAAATTCACTATTACCTCCACAGCGGTCCTCGGCAGCAAACAGAAAGTATGGGAGCGTCGTCTGATGAAAGACTTCCAGATCGCGGTGGCTGGTCTCGAGGAGGAGAAGCCCGCTGATGAGGACGGTCTCGCCAGGTTCAGGAGAATCGCCAAGTTGGCCATCGCCAGCACTACTAATGCGAAGTGGGACCAGACGTTGGCTGGCACTGGGATTTCGTAAGCTAATATTTTGAATTAAGTTATGTCTTAATAATTTTAGACGCGAGGAGGAAATATGTGTCTTTCGATTTTTTTTTCTTTGTAAATAAAATTTACGCAATTTTCTTGTCCTTTAAATTAAAGTATTATTTTCATTATACCTACTGTAAATGAATTCCACTAGCGATACATAATTTAAAAAAACTTGAGAGGTGTCAAGGGACACCCAGATGGAACGAAGTTCCTTTCGATTAATTAGTGAGGGAATTGTAGTAAAATTTTATTTGTTTAAGTTATAATAATTAGTTTAAAACGTCTGTCTCTCTCTCTCTCTTTCTATAAGAATCTTTCTCTCTCTCTCTCTCTCGTTCTATAAGAGTCTAATTATTATAACTTAAATAAAATATTTTGATCAAAGCGCCATCAAGCATTAATCATATAAAACAAAATAAAGAATTGTTTTAAAATATTTTAAGAACAGCGCCATCTAGCGATAATCATCTAAAACAAAAAAGTGTCGTGACAACCACTTTCATAAGAATTTCCGTCTAGCCCCCTTTCGACAACGCGCGATAAGGAACTTCGTTCCAAAACCTTTTTGGGACAAAGACGACTACAAAATTACCCTCTACAACAACATTAGCCAGTTGTGTATGTTTGTGTATAGATCTCAAATCGGTCGTTGTCGTACTCGGGAATCGTTCAAGAACCAACAGAATCTACAACGAGCTATGGAGGAAGCCAGGAAACTTGTACTACGATCTCCTCTACCAGGTATTTAATTATTTTTAATACCAGAACAACTTAAAAGTGATAGAAAATTATCTTTGATATCTTGAAAGTTTGTACAAATTGTCATAATTTTATGAGAGCGCTCGGTACAAATTCTCATTGTAGGCTACACAATCAATAATTCATATTTTATTATTATATTGTAGCAAAGAACATAGTTGTGTCGACTATAGCGCCATTTATAAATAGTTTAAATATTTATTATTTAAACCTCTTTTGTGTAAATACTTTTTGAATTGTAATAGAGAATAGATGTTGGCGCGCTTATGTGAATTAAGAACATTCCTTTGCCGAATACACCCGTTTTGTACATTTTTTCACAACTTTTATTTTCTTAGTTTTATTTTATGATTGGTTCTTTACTCCTCTCTCACTGGCAGCATTAGATCTTTTACACTCATTAAACTTATTTAATTTGGATTATTGACTTGAAATTAGTCTATCTAGGGTCATTGAACTCAATATTTAAGCTTTATAAATTAAGTGTTTTCGGCACTTACATACTGTCAGGTGTCACATTTATTATTAAGTTGGTACTTGAGTTGTCTACCAGTTTCGGCTGTAGTTAACCTTAAACCATGTTACTATTGACCTACTTCCAAAAAGGATGAGGTACTCATTTTATCGTGTGGGTATAGATGGTATAAGCCAAAGGGACATCTCTGACCGGGCGAGATGGTTCCTGGCTTGTTCAGGCCGAAGCCCACTATAGTAGATTTCATGTCGTATATATATATATGCGCTGAACGTTGCAAATGTCAACTACGCGATTCAGGATCTCGCGCGGTATTGGTCGCCACAATCGTGATACCGTATTTATTTATTTAACTTACTTTATTGTCAAGGTTCTCGTGCGGGAACTCCTATAGAAATGCCGGTGACTCCGGGTCACACTCTGCTGGAGCTCATCAAAGACTTCTCCACCGAAGTCGGAGAACCGGTCGATGCTACCTCACCAGCATCTAAATCTCCTATGAAACCTGCAGGTTTGTTAAATAGACTTTTCAACAGTCGGGTTGAAACTGGTAGTATTGTTTTGTTCATTTTCAAATTGTTACGATTTGAATTGTAAAAGTAGGTATTATTTTACTTCGTATAGGAACATTTATTGGTACACTGATTTATACATATTACACAGAAACGATTTTAATATAATATCCAACTGAATTCATCATTCAAAAAAAATAAAAAAGAGAAAGAGTTGAATAATACTTTCATGCATTTTAACGGGTTCTTACCACGATATTTAATTAATTGAGTTGTCTCGATATTTCAACGTTGTTGCAAACGTCATGATCACGAGAAGACTGGATACTACGGGTCGATTTAAGAGCAAACAAATCGGTCTACCCTCGCACTCGTTCGCTTTTGGGTAGTACCACTGGAACTCGAACTCACATCACGACACACCACACTCACTGTATCTACAAGACTCTCTGAGCATGAACCCGCGAGTGAAAGTTGTGTTTAGCACTGGAGACAACTCAATTAATGAAATATCGTGGAAAAAACCCGTTTAAAAATGCACGAAAGTATTATAGAAAACCGCGAGGGTCTGAATGAGTTGAATAATCTACTATATAAAAATAAGTCCGGTTTTCCTCCCTGACGCTATAACTCCAGAACGCCTAGACCGATTTGGCCAATTCTTTTTTTAAAATGTTCGTTGTAGTTCAAGGATGGTTTGTACAGCAAAATTAGTTCGAATACGTGCCAGAAAAATGATATTTTCAATTTTTAAGACGATTTTAAAGCAACGCCATCTATGAGAATTATATCGAATTACGTATAGAAGCACTTTTTCGATATAAATAATTTAAATTAGATTATGTCATTGCATTGTGGGCGACGTAGTGATTTTCGATTGTACTAGATGGCGTTAGGCATTTTCTGCTTAAAATTGTTTAATTAATTCGTTTAAGACAAATAAATAAATGTATTTATTAAACTTAAGTGGAATGTAGGAACTAGCTAATTTTAAGAGCTCGAACCAGCGCGCGGTAGTATAAATACACAAGAATACTCCGTTCTCTTTCTAAATCTTAGCGAGGAGAAAGGTGGACAGGTGGTGCTTCTGAGTCTGTCGGTAGAGTTGTATCCAGCTTAGAAGAACTCACTGTGTACTTTTTTTTTAAAAGATATGTGATACTTAAACCGCACTAAAACCTCTAATCGCTCACACTTAGCGTCCGAATCCTGGCTGAACCAGACCCCAGCACGGGGTAATGCGGGACGGCGCGATGTTTAACGGACTACGGCACAAATTTTCCATCGCGCCGCCTCCGAACACCGAACCGGCAGCCACCGGTGATACAGCCACCGGCTCTCACGGTCAGCGGGCTTTCTGAAGCGGGACCGCGTCTCACCCTCCTACGGGATGCTGGGTCATACCAGTGTGGATCGGAGAGTGCGGTCTTCCAACCCATGGTTGCCTTAACGCAAGGTGCGTGGTAAGCGAGACACGACACCTTCTTGGAACCCGGCACGCTGGGTAGCGTTGAGAACCCTTAGAGAGCAAATTCCGAGCGAAATTTCAGTTCCAGCGCCCTGATCGATGACGGTGGATTCCCGCGTGGAGAAAAGAACTCAGTTTCACATGACCTGCCGCTCTCTTCCGAGATGATGGACTCGCAGAAGTCGAGCCGGTCGAGGTACTTAAGCACCCTGAACTCAATCCGAATAACTCCAACATAATGTAGGCATCGACCGGTGGCGACGCCCCAGACCCGTGGAACCTGCGAGGGCCTGGGGTTTATTTAACGCCACATCGAGACCCAACCTCCTAATTATGCCGGCAACGAGGGCCACACCCGCTGCGGCTACACAGGCAGACTCTCTGTAGTCATCCTTCTGGGCCACAACCAACGTGTCGTCTGCGTAACAAATAACGCTAAGACCCGAGACGAGAGCACCTCTCAGCACTCAGTCGTACCCGATATTCCAGAGGAGAGGTCGTGGACCGTCCCATGTGGAACACCGCGGACTTGAAACCGGTGCAAGATCTCATCGTACCTGGCACTGTGTGTACTACAACATCAGCAGAATTCTTGGGTGTGCGAGCGGGCATTTTGCCACCCAAAAGTGATAAGGACGTAACGAATGCATTCTTTCCGAAATTGAGAGGAATTAAAAAATCACACGTCGTTATGCAAGATGACACATTATTCTGTGAAATTTCTGAACTCTCTATCAGCAAGTGCACTTCCAGTGCATACCATCAAGCTGAAGGTCGGTGTCCCAACTATGCTTCTTCTGAACCTATCCCCGAAGTTGTGTAACTGCTGCCTTAAAGTCATCTCAACTTGCCTGCTGCCTTAAATTCAGACACACCATTGAGGCGGAAATTCTTTCGGGTTGAGGCTTTCGCGACGGGAAAGAGTGCTGTAGTACGTAACACGTCGCCCCGCTCCGCATAATCCCGTGCTGGGTTCTGTCTTCAGCTGTGCTTCAGACCCTCAGTGTAAGCGGTTGGAGGTTTTAGTGCGGTTCAACTTCCACATATTCTTCAACTAAAAAAATACGGGATGAGGATTAGGCGAGGCTTTATTTATATCATGCATTCTTCTCATACCTCATAACTTTCTGTTCAAATTCAAGAGTGTACAGTTTCCCCGTTAGTGTTTGCTTCGCAGTGATTAGAAGCGTCATAATGAGATCTTTGCGTAGAGGATGAATGTCAAGGTCTGATGATGGAGCTGGAAGGTGCCTATGGGAACTCCATCATTAAGCAAGTTAACCTCATCGTATTTAGACTCTAATGAAGCGTCTTGATGATTTCTTTGCGTATAAGATGAATGTCAAGGTCTGATGATGGAGCTGGAAGGTGGCCACTGTCTGTTTGTTCTGGCTAATCTCTGGAATGACTAGACCGATTCAGACGGGCTTACTTTCAATGGCTGATAGTTTATGTTATAAGGAGTAACTTAGGCTATAATTATTTTAGAAATATTTGTTTTTTTAAAATTGTCGATAAAGTTCAAGGATGGTATTTACAGCGAGAAAAAATCGAATAGTTGACATTTAATTGAGATTGGCGCAGACGAAGTTGCGCGGGGCAGCTAGTATCTACATAAAAATGGGGTTAAAATATATTTTTGTTCAGGAACACCGGTAGTTGCAACCGGAGCTCTTCTATCAACCGGAACAAGCAGACCTGTAACTCCTAAACCGCGTTCTCCAAGTCCAGTATTGCCAAAGGTAGGAAATTACTTTTTACTAGAAACTTAAAAAAAAAGTTTTTGGGTAATTTAATAGGTACTATGGTATATCCTGGTGTGTGTGGTAAATTAAAAATATTTTTTTTATTGATTAATTGTAAAATCTCTACTTATACAGGGTGGATCTGTAACTTTGTACTATCTGAAGTGGGGTAATGACCTGTCGAAATACAACTTAAAACAACTTTTATTTTTGGAATATATTTCTTTTTTCAATATTTTTATGAAAGTCTGCAATGCTAGTCGTACATAAAAATTACCTATTCCAAAAATATAAAGCTGAAGATTTTGTTTGAACGGTGACCCCTTACCATCGGGTGGGCCGTAGGCTCGTTTATCTATCATGTAATAAAAAAAATTAACCAAACACAGGAGCCGCTGGGACGATTTGAAAAATTATTTCAGTGTCAGATAGTATATCGAAGAAAAGTATAGAATATAATATTCCTTAACTAGTTCAACTATAATTATGGGTTGTTTATTAGGCATTAGCTAAATCCCCGTCTCCCGTACCAACCTCTCGTGGGACTAGTCCGGTACCAAAACCACAGAGTCCGGACCCCAAGGTGGGCAGCCCCACTCCTGAAATAACCACCACACCACCACCAGGTAACTAGAAACATTTTACAGTTATAACTCTGTTTTAACGTAAAAGAATCACTCTGGTTTAAAACAATTTAAATAATGTATGTCATCGAATTTTTTTGTGTTTTAAGAGGTTTTTATAGTTTATATACAACGTGTCCCAAAATGCAACGATAAGCCGGCGCCAAAAGGTTGACCTGCTCGTGAGCACTTAAGGAAAAATAATGAAAAAAATATACCTACATTTTTTTAAGTTACAAAACAAATGGAAAAATTCTTTGAAAATGTACCTTTAACTTTAACCTTGTATGATATTTTGAACTACCACGGCCACAATCTCTTAAATATGCTTAAGATTTTTTTTTGTATCGGATTTTGTACCTAAGTAGACAATTCTTAAAAATACTACAATGCCCGCAGATTTTACCCCAAAAATTATCAAAAAAAAAAAAATCCGTTTAAATTTTTACTTTCAGTCTACTTTAACTCATGGTCTTGCAAAAAAAAAGTATGAACACCGCTATGCCAAGTTGTTTTAAAAGTTGACGCAACTAATCAAGATTTCAAAATAGTTAATTAAATTAAAATTAAATTATCTTTATTGGCACACATAAAGAATACATAATATAACAAAACTTAACTAGGTACAATTATGAGCAGGTCAACCTTTTGGCGCCCGCTTATCGTTGAATTTTGAGACACGTTGTATAGTTTTTTGGTTATTTGTATTGGTATTGGCAACGATTCGCAAATCATTTTCCTGATTTAAAATGTTACATAGAACATTCTAGTCAACTCAATGAAATCGAAATTAAAAGAAATAATAACTGACTAATTTATAATGTTATGACACTATTCAACACTTAATTTGGTTTTTCTCATAGAACCAAGTCCTCTAAAAGCAAAACGTATTCCCGGAGAGTCGCCCCCTAAGGTTATCAAAAGGAAACCACCCCCCGCCCCTGGTACTGAGGAACAGGTATTAATACAAATATGTAATTCTCTCTAATTATAAGTACATTATTAAAGTAATGATTAGATTTAACTATACATATAATTCGTCTGAAAGCATTGTAGTAGGGGTGTGCGAAAATTCGAATCGAATATTATATCGAATATAATTCGAATCTTCAAATTATTCGAAATTTGACGAATATTTGAAATTTCGAATAGTATCGAATTTGACTACGACGACATCGGAAATATTACAAGAATTTGTATTTTGTAGATAACATCTTGAATGGGCTAGATGATGGAATATTAATGTTCGATTCGGAACGAATAATTCGTAAATTCGAATTATTCGCACCCCCTACATTGTAGGCTTTAGTCGAATAAGTTTGTGGCAACACTAAAAATTACTTATATTTTATAGGTAGGTACCCAAAGGCCTAGTTTTGAAAGTATAGGAAACCTGAAGGTATGCTGTACCTAAGAAGACAAAAAGACAAATAGGAAAAAAACGTATATTGTAGTAGACACTGTTGTTGTATTTCATAATTCAAGATTCCACTTTACCAGATATAAATTAACTCAAACTTTTATATTAATCAGAGTCCAGAAACGGAAGTGGACAGCAAACCGCCGGAGGACATCGCAGTGGCACGACCAGTTGCTCCGGAAATAAAGCCGGCAGAGGGCGCTATACCTCCCCCACCGCCACCTCCTATCAAACCTAAGGTATATACAGGGTGATTTCCTAGTGAGGGTACATATTGAAGGTCATGGTAGCTGATGGTTATATACGACCAGTAAAAATATTATTACCAAAGAATATGGCTTCATGCCTTAGTAATCGCAACTTAAAAATACTTAAAATTCTTGCAAAATGATGGTTTTTCGACAGCTGATGGGTGTGGCGGAGGTGTGGGGTGCGCGAGATCACTAGAGGTCATTAGTCAACACTCTTTAAGCCGAAATCGCTTATGTTTGAGGTAGTTTTGTCGAATTTAGATTTAAAAAAATAATAATAATAATTTGTAATTTTACTTATTTTTTGTAATATTCCGTATTAGAACAGAGTACTCATCACCCTCCTGCAATATGTACCCTGTCTAACAAATCACCCTGTATAATTAATTTTATACATTTAACTAGTATTAGCGTATTTAGCGATATCTAGTTGAATTCAATTGGAACGCGAACCAAATTTGTTTATATGCCAAATATGGTAGTAGCCAAAATTCCTGCGCGACGTAACGTCACGTAGTACCTACTCAGGATTTGCTTGTTTACTGTCTCATATTTAATAGAGATAATTAATATTATTTAAATTTTAAGAATAACAAAAAATATTTACGTTACTAAGTTTTAAGGTTTTATAAACGTCTTATTTTTATAAAAAATCATATTTTCGAAAAGATACTCAATTGCGCCATCTAATGACATTTGACATCTACATAGTGGTTTTAATCCCTCCTTAACTGTAGTAGATAACTTGACAAGGTTTAGTGTAGAGGAGATCACTTTGAGCAGCATTTCGAAGTTTTACAGAGCAGAAAAAATAAGCCACTAGATAGTCATTTTTGACGTGACAACGTCTTATAAATTGGTTTGCCGGGTGACACTTCACTTCACTGCGTTACGCTCCGCTCACGTTATGCGCTCACAATGAGAGCGAGTGAGAGGCACGCGTGCCTTTCACTTTTTATGTCTGTCTCTCTCGCTCTTAGGCGGGCTAACCATGCCCGAGTCGTTGTCACGTAAAACTTTCGCCCGTATACCGACTTTACGGGCAACCAATTTTTTTTACTAGATTACTTTCTCGCATACGTCTTTACCAAATTTTTGAAATTTCTTCTCTATGACGATTATACCTACTTATATGTGTCTTCAAAATCACAAATCTGTTTGAATTTGAAACGTTATTATTTTATATTGTTCAGGCCCCCATAGCTCCAAGTATGGAAGTAACCCCGAGCACTCCTCAACACACACCAGCTGATGTTAAACCACCTTCTCCGCCAAGAAGCGCGACTCCTCAGAGGACTACCTCCCCACAACCTTCCACCTCCACCGACATGGTATGTTACCACCATCATAGATAGGTATTTAGATATTTTTTGTGCAATTTAATAAAGATTTTTTTTGTTCGTATTTGTCCACTGACAAGCAATAATAAAGTAAAACGAAAAAAACTTGAGAGGTGTCAAGGGACACCCGGATAGAACGAAGTTCCTTTCGATTAATTAGTGAGGGAATTGTAATAAAATTTTATTTTTTTAAGTTATAATAATTAGTTAGTTTAAAACGTCTGTCTCTCTCTCTTCTAGAAGAGATTATTAATTAACTTAAATAAAATATTTTGATCACAGTGCCATCTAGCATTAATCATATAAAACAAAATAAGGAATTGTTTTAAATGATTTTAATCACAGCGCCATCTAACGATAATCATATAAAACAAAAAAAGTGCCGTGACAACTTTTTCATAAGAATTTCCGTCTAGCCCCCTTTCGATAACGCGCGATAAGGAACTTCGTTCGAAAAAACGTATATTAAAGAAAAGACATCAATATTTTACATTGGCATAAAGGCTTACGGCTCACCTAATCTTTAGTGATCAGGTACCCTCGCTTATGGACTTCTACAATTCCACCAACTCTCGAGAATTATTGGAAGACAAGTCCTAAGGGCACTCCATCCACAGCTGGGTAATGGAAATAATACTTAAAAAGAACTGGGAATGACATAGTTTCATATAGGTATATGTGCTACACTCCAAGATGAACTCTAGATAGTGTGATGATAGAGAGAAGGAAAATAAAGGGTGGGCAATCTAACGTTTGCATTTTGAACTACTGTTTATTTAGAGAATGACAGCTCAAATGTCATTCAATTTGTGTTCATAATTTAGTTAAAGGTTTGACATTTACGAAATGGGACGTTTTCGGTTCGCCTAATGGGCAGAAGATCATTTGGCCGAAGATGAGCATTTTTACCGAAAATGGCCCACTCCTTACAACCTTTTTACATGAAAAACTCAACAGTTAATACTACAATTTTTAAATAAAACCTTTCTTCTCAGCGTCCTCCAAGTCCTCCATCTCCTCCAAAACGTCTGACCTCGACCTCAAGCACGGAACAACTGATACCACCCGCGTCGCCCGAACCGCTCCGACCCGTCAAGAAGATTGAAGAAGTCAAAACTATCAAACGACAACCTAAGACTGGGTGGCTCTAGACTCCTTGCGGGTTTACATGACTGTGTAATATTACAGAGTAACAAGGTATAAAGTTTGGTACTATTATTACATAAAACAAAGTTCTTTTTAATAGATAGCGTGACTCACGATGATTTATACGTACGTAGATTTAATTAAATTTTGAACAGCATTCTGAAATTTTATTCAGACTACAACTTAACTAAGACCCTATACTTGTGAAATCCCACGAGCGACTATAACCACTTAGTAACTATAAATTAATTCACTGTAGACAATTCATTATAAAGTTAAACTAAAAATTATCATACTATCTTGACATTTTACCCCTTCAATTTTCTCAAGATGTGACCTTTTACTCCAAAATATTTTTCGCATTTCTTCCATTCAAAAGGACACATTACAGATATCTGTCCGAATCTATTGGATAGAAATTGATGTAGATCAATAGGATCTATTTCATTGATAGATTCGAGCCGAGTGGTAGTGTTAGAGCGTCAAATTCACGACTAATGTGAATGTCTAATAGACCGTCGTAGTCGATCTACGATAGGTTCTACTGATCTATAGATTTGAAGATATTTTTTTGTCAGGGCAAAGAGGGGCTGTTATCTATCGCCTACCGATACAGGACTTTTCTTAATCCTCGTTTAAAGAGAAACATGTCATAGCGCTCCGGAAACACCGTATTGCTATTAAAGATTTAGATTTAAAGAAAAAATTGACCCATAAATTTTAGGGCCTTTGGCAAAAACCACATTTAGGCAAAATAAAGCCATTTCCTGGCTTTATAGTCTTATTTGACAATTAATAGCAAAATTGTAGGGCTATACTCTGACAGATTTCCTCTATTTAAAATGTCGTTACTGGATTTTAGACGAGAATCTTGATAGGACATCGGATTTTGCTTTTACTGATCCTTTAACGGTGTTTGAGAAAGTTAGATAAGAAACACCTAATCTAATTTATAAAGCTTTTATTTTGTTACTCTATAATAATATCTAGTCTGTTATTTGCCATCCAGTTTAAAGCAACTACCTACATTTTTTTAAAGTAAATTCATAACACCTTTAAAAATGCTTTTAATATTCATTCTAAAATCTCACTTCGTCAATTTCAATATTTCTTTCCTTCAATAATTGGAAAGCATCTAAAGGCTTTTCAATCTTCGATGGACATTTTCAATGGCCTTCAAAAAACCCGCGTCAGAGCATAAGACTCTTAGCACTTCACTTCTAAATTATTTTTGCTAAAATGAAACGTATTTTTCAACTTGTCCCGCTTTTCGATGAGATTTAACTTTTTCATTCATTTTTGCATTATTCCTTTTCAGCGTCAATATTGCATTTCTATGAGTGTTTGCTAATTATTTGAGTTTGTTTGCCTTATTATAGTTATTTGATGCTACTTAATAGTACCTACTACCTTTATGTAATTTTCAGTAACTACTAATTTATAAAAATAGCGCGCTTTTGTTTTGTACGGTATTGAAATTGTATCATGAAATAAAATTGTAAAATAAATTTCTAGTTTTATTACACCTATTTTTGTTCGACTTTATTTTTACTTTTAAATTTATTTTCATATTAGATTAAGAATAAGTTAATTAAGGTTAAAATAATAGATAAGTGATGAACATTTTTCAGTCATTAACCACACTCGTAATACGACGAAGTGTAATTTTTAGATTTTGATATATTTCTGGATCAGCAAGGAACGTGTCTTAAGTTTTAACAAAAACACAAGTTTTCTTTTATGGATACCTACTTTCCATAATAACTGAAAAACAGATAAACATTTAAATTAAAAAAGACCCATTCGCAAACGCAGCCGGCAACCAAAAACTCGTAAAACGTTGTAACAAACCTGAAACAGGTTTTATTCGTCCGGGTCACTGGTTTATGAGACGGTAATCCATTTCACTTCATTTTACGTCTCGTATAAACGGATCTTATGTGAGCTAGGATATTTATTGATACTGACGGTAGTTCATTCTCATTAACATCACCTTTAGTTGAGGTTAGGTTATAGTTCGTGTAAAGATTCTCATTTGTTTCTTAGCATTGGTTATATGATTTTCGAACTGACGAGGTTATCATTGCTACCAATCATTTACTTGTAGTAGTATTGACGAATTCGTGTGAGGATCCACATGGTTAGGTGGTTAATTTAATGTGTTGAGGTAATTTACTAACGACATCGTTAGTATTACTATCAGTTATATTATAGTGCCTAGTTTACTTCACTGAGTAGTCTTCTGGTCATCGTATAAGTAGCCACTTTTCAAACTATCAAACTTTAATACTTTCATGCATTTTCAACGGGTTCTTACCACGATATTTAATTAGTTGTGTCGATATTTCAACGTTGTTGCAAACGTCATGATGACGACGACGAGAAGACCCTTCAATGCATGAAAGTATTATAGAAAACCGCGAGTGTCTGAATAAGTTTATCAAACTTTAATAACTCAACTCACTATGGCAGCTTGAAACCTATGAGAGTTTAATAAACCTATTCATATTTAAGGTGGCATGGTTTTGGAATGGAGAGAATGATTTGATAAGGTACCTACTCTACTTATACAACTATTTGCGATTATCTTTCTTCGAGAGGAAGGAGTTTAATAATAAAAAAGACAAATTACAAAATATCGTAACGTTTATTAAACACTCATTCTCTATTTAAAACGTATGTTACACACCAGACTATGTAGAATGACTAGTGCTGTTCAAAGATATGTTTGTTGTTCGTACATTTCAATTTATTACTGTAGTCTACTATAATTCTCGCCAAATTTTAAATAACAAATGAAAAAAAAATAGATACTCTGAAAGAAAATAAATACAATGGCACCATACCGACTTATATACAGTTTAAAGTTTTTTTTCTTTATTTATCCACTCAACTGGGAACGTCACTATTCGCTAGATGGCGAAACTGGGGACTTCGTTCGGAATCAATACCGTGTTTGAGCCCCTTTTTAAAAACATTTTTTTACAATCATTTTTAATTTTGATTTTTAATTAAAATTGATATTTTGTAAATATTTATTACTAAATGACGTTGTATTTTCAGCGAAAATATATCATCTCGGTAAAATATGAGACGATTAAAAAATGTAAACAAAACAAGTTTTTGAACTGTGCTCAATTTTGGCTCCTGCCACAGACTTGGCAAAAGTAAACAAACCAAACCAGCCAATCTCAGTTGAGTGGTTATACTGACAAAACAACTAGAGAATAGGAATATTTACCAACTACTCACACTTATAGTGAATTAAGATTTGGCGTGAATTATACTTTACATTGTATAAAATAAGTTTATCAAGGTCCTTTTATTGCTCTGTACAAGGTTTTCTCATTCAAAAATACTAATCCTTCAATCACAATACAAACTTACAAATACTTGGAGTATTGACGCAATTTATTTGTTAATTATTTCGTGTATTTTTCACCGTAAATCAAATATAAAAGCAGAAATAAATGTAACATTTTTATAATGTTATAAATAACAGAAAATCACAGACAAGCATACATGAAGATTATGTTGAAAAAACAGTATCACCATTAACCTTATTTTTGGGTTCCATTTAATGTATCTAATGTTGCATTTCATACAATTTCTTCCTACTAAGTGCACAAGCTTTTCAAAATTTCCGGACGGAAGTTTCTATGCAAAAAAACACCTGATAGTGAAACAGTTACATTCACTATAATGGAACACACACAACATTCACAACGCACCGCAACGCAATGTCCGTTCTGTAAACGGCTCTTAGAGGGGAGATAGGTATTAGAGGTAAGCTGAAAACTTGGTCCATAGTTCTCCTGATGTACCTCGACTTAGAACTGCAGATCTGGCTGCTGGGTAGGAGGTTAAATGGACCCCTCCATTAACCCTTAAATGGACAATGTTGTTTTTAAACAACATACTAAACATCACCGATATAATTAAACTTCTTTTATTTTATTTTTTTTTAATTTTGACAGCTACTTCTTATATCTGAACGAATTTTGTACTTTAAAAAAAATTAATAGTAAATTCATGTCTAGTTTTTTTTACTCATTTTTCCTAGACAGTAATACATGTCCATTACACAAATATATTTTTTAAAACGTGAAACAAAAATCGTCCATTTAAGGGTTAACCTACTCAAAAATTGTCGCCAAATCTCGGGCCATTGTACATTTTGTATGAACTACGTACACTTAGCCGAGCCGCATCTGTCAGATTTTTATACAAACAATAGTCACGACAGCATGCATTACGTTGCGTCTACCTGTGCGCACTCCTTTACTATTTTATCTCACAATTCCAACATTTCAAATTTACCTTAGAGCTTCCCAGAATATTTACAAAACACTAATCAATATTTCATATTATTATTCTAATGTTTATACTATAGTGTCCTACAAGAACAACATCAAGATTTATTTATCTACATGTATATAGAAGGAATCTATGAAAAATATATAATTTTTCAATAAAACTACATAAGTATACTTAATATATTTTGAACACTTTGCCGAATGTGCCCTAATATGCAGATGAAAAATCACAAAATTATCAAAAACATAACGCTATATAAAACAAAAATGTAAATAACAAATATTAGCAATTTTTAATAAAAAAGTGAAATACAGAAATGATTATTTTTAATTTATTTAAAGTAGAATAAACACTTAATGAAATAAACTAATAAAGAGTGTTATGAAATAACACAAACGATTTTAAACAAGTTTTTATTGTATTTTTAACAATAATTATACTGTAAATTTGATGTACTTTGGTTGATCGGATCTCAAACGTGACCGGTCTCTGCGCGTGTGTCAGCCTCGGTGTCGTCGACGGAAAAGAAAGGGCGCCGCTCGTGCTGTCGTATTTATAGACTGTGGGCGGGGCATCGCCCCTGCTGCGGGCGACGCGGCTTCCAGCTGTGAACACGCGCTACTCGCGTGAACATACTCCAGCCCTTGGAAGCCAAGCTTTCAACTGGAATTGCTGCACTTGTAGTCAGGTTAAGGAGCTGTGGGGAGAACACACATTTTATTTATGGCACGCCTGATTGTGCCTCTATTTGTAAGAACGTCAGCCACTCGTGTGACACCGTCTGATCCTGGATACAGACGACTTATGCGAGCTAGTCGCCATTGGAGCGGAGGTGTAGATCCCTCCTTTAAGACTACTAGGTCTCCTATTTGAATTTCTGTTTTTTGATGACGCCATTTTGTGCGCGTCTGCAACTCTGCTACAAATTCTAGATTCCATCTTTTCCAAAAATGTTGACGCAACTGCTCGATGAGCTGGTATCTTGTCGGATGCTTGCTTGTAATCGCCCTCGAAGGGACTGAAGCCAGCGGCCGCCCAATGAGAAAGTGCCCAGGAGTTAAAGGAGTCATATCAGTAGGGTCAGATGATAAGGGAGATAGAGGGCGCGAATTTAGGATAGCTTCAATTTGCGTGAATAACGTAGCTAGCTCTTCGAATGTGAGAGAAGCATTCCCAGCCACCCGACGCAAGTGGTACTTAGCTGATTTTACTCCTGCCTCCCAAATTCCTCCAAAATGAGGTGAATAGGCTGGACTAAAGATAAATTTGAAACCTTCATCGTTGGCAAAACTATAGACTGGCTCGCGACTGGATCTGAGTATTACATTTATTTCATTGCAAGCTCCCTTGAAATTAGTACCATTATCACAATAAATTATATTTGGTTTTCCGCGTCTTGAAACAAATCTTCTTAAACACAATATAAATGCATCGGTGCTCAAATCACTGACTAATTCTAAATGCACAGCCTTTGTCGATAGGCATACAAATAAACATAAGTAACATTTTGATATTCTACTACCTCTCCCCTTGCTGCCCCTCAGAAGCTTTGACTTATTTAAGCTTCCCTTGTGTTCAATCAATTTAATATTTTCTACATAGCTTTCTGATTGGCTAGATTTTATTAATAACGTAAAGGCTTTCTCCAATTATTCATATTTTAAGGTTCCATCAAATTTGTCAACCTTGTTTTTACAATTTTATTTTAATTACAAATTAATTTTATTTTTATTATTTATAAAGCGAACAATTACTTTTACAATTATTTACAATTACAATTATTTATGAAGCGAAGCACATAGGCGTAAATGTTCTTAATTCTTTTGAAACTTGAATGCCTTTCGAAGTGTTCTTAATTTCTTTACTGAAATTACAATTGATTTTATTCGATGTGTTTTGACTGTTGTTCCCTAGTGGGCCACCTATCAGCCATCCAAACATGGACTCCTGAAGTACTGGTTTATTTTCGCCTAATTTAATTAAGTTTGATTTAATTACGTCCCAGTATACGTCAGCACCTAATAGTATGTCTATTTCTCTTGAGCGATAATAGTTGGGATCTGCTAACTCGATATCCTTTGGTAATTTAAAGGCGTTAGTGTCTATATTTGAGCTAGGTACCATGTCTGTTATTCTAGGTACGACTAAACATCTTATAGTTTTGTTGAATTTATTTTCTTTATTTGATTTGATGTTAACATAACAAGTGTCATTGCTTTTGCATAGAGTATTATTAATTCCGTATACATTTATTTGTTGTGTTTTATAAGTTGGTATGCCTAACTTGGTTTTGTAGGATTCCGTTATGAATGACGATTGACTACCTGTATCTAACAGCGCTCGGGCTGAATATATTTTATTATTAACCTGTACATTTATTATCGCGGTAGGCAATAGCACTTGATCACTTGAGGTGGCGGATAAAGTAACAGATAGCGAGGTCGTAGCAGATTTGTCCGCATCCACTTGTGGACTGTCTTGGCTTGTTGCTATGTGCAAAAGAGTGTTATGCTTTTTATTGCAATGTCGGCAAACTGCCTTTAATGAACATTGATATGCCATGTGACCTTGGCGTAAACAATTTTTACAAAGTTTTAAATCTCTAATTAAATTTAACCTACTTTCTAGTTGCATTGCTTTGAATTTAAAACATTCATGTACGGGGTGTGAATGCCTTTTGCAAACGATACATGATTTATTTTTTAATTGATTTTCATTGTATGACAATACAAAGCTTTTAGTTTGTGCAGTTTGTTTAAACCGATCAATTTGTGCTATTAAACGATTATTACTGTTATTTATGAAAGCAGTTTCCAATATATCTGCACGATTTCGTAAAAAATTGTAAAACTGTTTTAACGTGGGCAATTCTGTGAAAGTACTTTTATGTTCTTCCCATTTTCTGGAAGTGTTTGTATCTAATTTATTTGAAATTGTAAAAATTATTAAAATGTCCCAACTACTTGTGGGGAGATCTAACGATTCGAGTGCCCGCAAATGTTTAGATAGGTGATCAATTATAAATCTAAGTGATTTGAATGATTCACGTTGCATGTTTTCAATGCTGAATAATGCTTTTAAATGATTGTTGATTAAAATGTTTTTGTTATCGAATCTTTCGCATAAAATATTCCATGCTATTTTATAATTTCTAGAGCTAAATTCTATTGATTTAAGAACTACTGATGCACTTCCACTTAGTGCAGAACGTAAGTAATGGAATTTATTTATTTCAGGTATGTTTGGATTGCTATCTATAACCGATTGAAAAGTATCTTTGAATTCTATCCATTGTAAATAGTCACCATCAAACGTAGGTAACTTGATTGTCGGCAACTTAATGTTATTTAACTTACTTGAGTTGCAACTACTGAAGCTGTTTGCATCGTCGCTATCAGTGTTTTTGCTACTAAATTTGTCTAATATTTCTTGACTACGAGAAATTAAATTTGCGAATAAATTTTCTACAAAGTCCCTTTCATCTATTTGTTCGTTGGTATCGCTATGTAATATTTCTATTCTACTCTGAATTGTTTCGAACTCGGTAACTACCGCTTGCAGTTTACTTATTTTTATCTCCAATTCCTTGGCCTTAACTGAGGAGAATTCCTTTAAGCTTTCTAATGTATTCACATATTCAGTGAATTTTGTTAGTCTACCTTTAATTATGCCACGTTGTTTAATTAATGACGATAAGTCAGCTTTGAGCTCCGATTCACTCATATTGTTGCCCTATGTATAAAATATTTTGCCAAACAATGAAATAAATTGTGCACTCAAACCCGTTCGATGACACGTAGCTCAGATCCAGTCGCTCACGCAGGCTGCAGACCGACGTGACGCACTGGCACGTGGCACGTCGAGTCGCAGCTTAGGCCGGCAATATGATGCAGGGATGAGCGTGCAGCGAAGATTCAGCGACGCGAAGCGGGAAGCAGGAGCTGAAACAGGTCGGCAGTCGACATGTAGTTGGCCCTTCAAGCATAAGCGTACCTTTCAACAGTAAGGCACCTTAGAAATAAATAGGCAAGAAGGCACCACGTGGCAAAATCGGCAATTATTAGGCATACAATTACGCTGGCCCTTCAAGCATAAGCGTACCTTTCAACAGTAAGGCACCTTAGAAATAAATAGGCAAGAAGGCACCACGTGGCAAAATCGGCAATTATTAGGCTTACAATTACGCTGGCCCTTCAAGCATAAGCGTACCTTTCAACAGTAAGGCACCTTAGAAATAACTAGGCAAGAAGGCACCACGTGGCAAATTTATGAAAAAACGTGCATTGAATATTGCTATAGTTCTATTGCGCTATAGGGTAGCTGGGAAGCTGTGCTTTTGTTAAATTAGACATAATTAATTCAAATCAAATTGCCTCGTTGGCATATTTCTCAAAGTGAACACGCAGCATGAGCTTATGGGAATATAAATTAAAGGAAATGGGCTTACTTCCCTTGGGCAAACCTTCAATGATGGTACGTGGCACGCTGGCTCCCGGGTCCCGGCGCCGCGGCGCTCGGCGTGGAATGCGTGACACGTGGCGTCCCTCGTGGCTCCCGGCTCTCGGTGGCGTGCTCCGCCCTGCTCCCGGCTCCCGATGTTTCTCCCGTTGTTTGTTGACTCGCAGCTCCGGTGACGCGCCCGCAGCGGTCCCGTCGGCTTGGCGATTTTTTACAAAAAATGCGCCCGGCTTGCCTTACACGTCGACGATGATGCCGTGTCTTCGCTGCCGGTCGCTGGGATCCTTGTCGTACGTAACACGGATCTTGTTAATGACCTCGTGGCACACCGCTTCGCTACGACCGGTCACGTTTTGCAGGATTGTCCTGTCACGGTCGCCACTTTTGTGTTATGAAATAACACAAACGATTTTAAACAAGTTTTTATTGTATTTTTAACAATAATTATACTGTAAATTTGATGTACTTTGGTTGATCGGATCTCAAACGTGACCGGTCTCTGCGCGTGTGTCAGCCTCGGTGTCGTCGACGGAAAAAGAAAGGGCGCCGCTCGTGACGTCGTATTTATAGACTGTGGGCGGGGCATCGCCCCTGCTGCGGGCGACGCGGCTTCCAGCTGTGAACACGCGCTACTCGCGTGAACAAAGAGTATTTAATGTGATGCTTAACGTTTGAAAACCGAAACCAAGTTACTGCCTTACAAATGCAAGTAATGTATTAACACTTAAAGAATACGTAAGTTTTTGTGGTACCAATAATTAAAATATTTCAAAAATAAATGCAGTTCAAATCGGCAATTAAATAAAAAAAATTACTCCTTTTGAGGAATATTCAGTAATACTGTTGTTAACGAATTAAAAAAAAACTCCGTCTATGAGTCAAAATAAAATAAACTAAATAGTAAGAAATTATTTCTTCTACAATATGAAAAAAAAAATATAGTGATTATTCTCCATCTTGAAAAAAGATTGCGTCATACTTAAGAGTAACAATAACGAAAATTTTAATATTTTTTTGTTTCACGATTATAACATTGCGCAGTCTCTAAATACGATTAAATTTACAAACAGCCCCCACAGTCACCAAAATAACTATCACATATTATTGCACACCGTAATACCAAAAATAATATAAAAATTATACACTAGGAACTAAAATCACAACAAAGTAAAGATTGGATATTTTAAATAACACCATTTAAATTTAAAAAAACTTTGAAACACTTAAATTCTTTCACTGTTCATAATATTATTTTCTCTTTTTTTTTTTCTTCGACTTTCATTGCAAGCCACTAATAATGAATTAGTCAGTTTTCAAAAAGTTTCTAGTTGTTTTTCAATACCACTCTCGACCTTTATATGTTGTGAGTATGCAAATCGTCAATAAAACATACATGTCCCAGAATGACAGTCATAAATATGACTCTTAATATTGTCCATAGAACATTTGTACAAAAAAGAAACGTTATTTTAATTCAGTTTAAATAATACTGCATTCAAAGATCCATTATTTGTTTAGTTTCCCTGAAAACCATGTATTTTATAATATTTTTGCAAAAGATAACTCTTAATTAACATATTATGTTATATGATTTAAGAAAAAGAAAAATATTTTTAAGGTGCCACGTTATGCTGTATATCTCGAGAACACCCTGTATATTTCTGTTATATTATGATTATTTAAAACATCCAACCTCACAACAATCGAAGACTCCTCCGTCCTTCCAATCCTCGAACAACCTAAACAATACTCTTTACACTATTTACAGACATTACAAAATACTTAACTTCATTTAAGATCTTCGTCGTCATCTTCAACGTACAATAAATCGTCCATTTTCGTCATAAACTTACTGTCTAACTCTTGTTCGACGGGTACAGGTGCATCCTGAAACATAATAAAAATAAAAACCTAGTCATATAAAATTGATGAACTTTAAATTTTCTTTCTTAGAGCAACAAGGCTCTAGGCTATTATTTTTTCAGTGGAAACATTTTTTCACGTCACAAATAAACATCTACCTACTGAAATAGTGAAAGTTTTATTTACCCAATTCCTGTGAATAGCTTCTCTCGTCTTCAAAGTATCAACATTATAAATTTGATTTTTATATCTTTTTTGAAAATGATACCAAATTTAATTGGTTACACATACATTAGGTATTGATTAAAAACTTACAAGGGAATACACGAAAAATTATTTTAATTAACTCATTAGTTTTAAAAATAAACGAAACAAATGTTTACATTACATGCAGAAAAAAAGCGTAAATAAAAATAGGCATGCGTTTAAAACATTTTATTAAGCAAAACCGTAGTGACGTCACAAAACAAAAGCCGTGCGAGATTTAAAAATAAACTTAAACCAATGGAGGTTTTATTCTCGTGATTGTATTTAATTCCAACTTAGAAATCACAGTAGTATGGCCCTTCCACACAATAACAATGTTATTCTGGTGTCAAATTATTTGCTATTATTGTTTATTATTATTTGTGAAAGTTCAATACTAAAAAACAGAATAACTTCCAAAAAATTTACCACATGAACTTGCAAAATAGTGAAACAAAATAAAAACATAACAACTTTACTGATAATTTCAATAATTTAAAATGTAAAACTTAAGAAAACGTTCATGTAATTAACATAATGAATATAACCATGCAAACAATACAGACATGCAATTAGACAAATGTTATAAAAATACATAAAATACAAAAGATGTATATTATATTTCAGAGTATTTATATTCAGTACATAATTAAATATATCTATCATGATTGTAGTATAACATATAAATACATTATAAAGCTGGTTTTCATGCATTGAGGATTTTTATCACCAATTTTTGGTTGCCAATTTGTCTAAACTAAACTTTACTCTTTCTTGTCCCCCTATTTCTGATCCATTAAATTGTTATCACATTTTTTATGTTCAAAAAGCATGATGACAAATTACTTTAAGTCGGTTATGTGGTCAATTACATTTACTAAAAAAAAGTACCCTCGCACAAACTGATTTTAACTAGCTAAAGGCATGATAATAGTCAATCGTGACGTCATTGACGTTTGATGGCGGATTGCTCTACTTCTCACAATTATGTTACTACAAATTTTAGTAGTAATCCATTCAATTTATTAATTCATAAAACGATTTATAGTTCGATAATTCATTTGATCGTAATACAGTCATCATACCTTTATGGGAATTATAAAAATCAGACCATTGATATAAAACCAACCACATATTTGAAGCTTTGCAAAAAAAAATATTAGCAAAAAGTTTAATATGCAGTAGTACCATTTTGTGAATAGCACAATCATTTCTTTTTTTTGATTATTTTTACTGATTTAAAATAGAAAGTCTTAAAAAATTGTAATCAAAATTATAATTTGATAAAATGGCAACAAATACTTCGATGGCACACCTCAGTCTTACCAAGTTATAAAAACCTACAAAAAAATATAAAAATTCCGACACCTAAAAATTATTATGAATTATTATGGAAATTGTTATTTGTCCTTTTCCAGTATATTAAAATATTGATCCATAAAATGTTGCCATCACCGGCGTATTCATTTATTTTGTAATTATTATTTTAAACTTATACTCTTTAATTTAACTTAAAAGTAGAAATACAGTAATACTCCTGTACCTTTTTAAAGTGATAAAAATCAGCTTACGTTTAAAGAAGTATATAGCTTTAGTTTACTTTAAATGTCTTTTTCCGTTATTTTTGTCTCAGGGAATACCTTAAACTGTTTGCCTTTTCAAGGTTTACTCAATTAAGGAACTCGTGTTTTTAAGTATTCTATACTTGATTGGAGTAAAATCTTAGCAGAGGCAACAACTACTTTAGAAAGATTTCAAATAAATCCAATGATATTGAAAGTTCGAAGTATTACTATATAACTTAAATTTAATCAAAACGACAAAGCAACATAGGAAACAATCAATCACATAAAAACAAAAGAGTATTTAAAGCTTGTGCATGCGTATTTAGACTAAAACATAAAATATATTTTTTACTGTATACACCGTGTTTCTTGGATATAAATGTATATTAAATTTACATGATCTTACGGAAAAGTCGATAAAGATTTTAAATCCGCGGACGAGTATCTTAAATCCGCGATAAAATTTAATTTTGTGCTTTGACACTATGTGCTTATGGAAATACATTTTCAAAAATATTAATACTTAATTCTCTTTTGACAAAGGAAGCAAGTTTTTTTTAGCATTTAGGACCAATTCATGAAACATTGTATACAAGTAAAAAATACACTTAATGTAATGTCTTTCGTTTATATTTGTGCAATTATTTAAGAGAATCGCCGGGAAGGCGTGAAGCTCCAGTAACTTGCAGGACGAGACGTGTCCAAGTATTGATACTGACACTGAAAATTTAAAACAATATTTTACTTGGACTTAAATGTTGCTATCCTTGTTATTCTTATACATTACGAATGGAATTCAAAATATTGTTGTCTCTTTCTTAGTGTGAAAGAGCGTAAAAAAACTTTTTGTTTTGAAATCGACGAACAATAATTGAGCAATTAACATTATACATACATGCACAATCATGCAAATTATTGATAGTATGATATCAAGCAACATGCAGTTATGCAACAAAAACGTCTAGATAATGCTTGTATACATTTTTTGAAGCTGTAAAATATATTTAATTTATTTTTAAAATAAAAAGCCTAGCCCTGTGAAAACTAAAATACTTAAAATTTTCTGAACAAAACATCTCAGTGTACGCGCCCGTTGGCGATGTGACCGAAGCTTAGTTGGACAAGATGTAAATTTTGGAGAATATTGACTGCTGTGACGAACGGAAAGAAACATTCAGCTTGGCAGTCAACATATTACTGCTGACACAACATAAGTCTATGAACCACGTGATTGTACGTGGCAGTAGATGGTTGTGGGTGACATTTTAGCCGTACTTTCCACTACGCTATATTTTGTCACCGCTGTAGGTGGCAAGCTGATCTATCTGCACGAGTTTCACCTATTTTTTTTTAGTTAGAAGAACTCCCATATACCCACCCCTTAGTACCTCGGTGGGGACTTTGAGAGTCGAAACGCACTAAAACCTACCGCTCACTAAACGACTCAGTTGCAGAGGCCAGAACGCACCGCCTCATACCACCACATATACAAGTCAGTACTCACAACAGGCGGTCCCCTGGGGAAGGGCGCGAGGCACACGATGAGCACGGTCATGTTGTCGCAGCCGAGCCCGCCGGTCGCGCAGTTGGGCGCCAGGCACCGCTGCATCAGCGCCTCGCACACCGCCGCCGGCTCCCAGCCGCTCAGCAGGCGCGCGCGGCAGAACGACACCACCTCCTACCACACATAAAAAAACAATTCAAAAACTAACCTAAAATTTAAATAATAACTTTACGTAATGTGTACATTATTCTCGTATTATACTTTTGCATTAAAATATATTTAATAAGTACTGTAATTCTAAACGGAGTTCCTAACAAAATCCAAACACGGACAGTTTTGTTGCTAGATGACGCTCTAGTGACATCCACAGATGAATGATCGAAATATGAATAATAACAGTAAATAAGTTCCTACCTCATTAGTGAGGACTTCCCATATACCGTCACAGGCTATCACTATAAACTCCCAGTCTTCATTTATATGCCGAACTTGAACATCTGGGTATGCTGCAAGAGTATTAAAATAATTAAAGAATCCTAATTTAGTTCTATTACTTGAAATGGTTGTGGTTAAATAGTAATCAAATTTTTATGTACAATTTTATGATAGCCGCAGTGTCCCCTGATATTGCCGCAGTCCATCATAAAAGAAAAAAGACATGCCCGCTGAGTTTCTTGCCAGTTCTTCTCAGGACGGTGGCTACAATTATTATTTTTTTGTGTCTGAACTGGTGGTAGCTTTTAACTTTTGACGTCAACAAGAATGAGTACGTCATCAATGTTGAAAATAAAGTATTTCATTTCAAAGTATTTCATTTCATTTCATTTCATGGGCGGCAATAACCACTTCAATCATCAGCAGGCTCGTCTAACTAAATTTCACAAAAAGAAATATTCAATTTTTCTAACTTGCCTAACCAATCAACACCATTGGCAAATAAAAAACGCATTGTGCAAGCGTGGACTATTTCTCCCCCTAATATTGAAGAAATCCAATCCAACAGGAAGCCTAGGAGAATGATTGACACAGTACAGTACCGTACGCCTCACCAACTCACCAGTAACGATCTGTTCTTGCGGCGACAACCTGTAGTTCCGTTTGAACACGTAGTCTCCGAGAGCGCGGGACAGGGCGAGGTTACCATTCACCCGGTTGAGCTGGACCCAGCCACCGCCGGCCGTTATCCGACGTAACTCTTCTTCGTTGTTGGGTTTGTGGTCGTATGATAGTGTTTCCACCTAAATAAGACAAGGAATATTTTTAATTTTAGAATTTTATGTAGTCTATGATACTCACATAAAACGTAGATTTCAGTGAGTAAAATAAATTCGTTCAGTGGATAAAAAGATCACATCAATCTAAATTCCAAAGTAGTTTACTATAGGAAAACACTTAAAATGAAACTCCGAAACCCTAACACAATTTTCAAAAACATTGTTGTGCTATAAGTTTATCTCATTTATCTAAAAAAAAAAACATGTGGCAAATATAGAACAATAGTTTTACGTAAGAATCTTACCACGCCTCTGACACTGGCCACAGCCCTGGAGTCACCCACGTTGGCGCAGTACAATGTGTTATCCTTAACAAGTACCACGACCGCCGTGCTGCCGGCCACCTTCTCTTGTAACATATCTTCTTCCAGCATTGCGCGGTCTAGATCCAGAAATCCCTAAAAATAATAAAGAATATCTTTAGTGAAAAAGTATCTTCAGTAGGATATTATCAAATTGTTGTTTGTCTAATAGTGCAAAATCTATAGGTCACTATTGACAGCCACAGATGAGTGGTTACATTTGGTCGAAAATGAAGCCAACTTTACAAGGACACTGTAAATATCAAACTTGCGTATCCAATAACATTAATGAGTTCACTCTAATAGTTAAATTAACATTTTAAAATATTGCCTCGACATTTCTTTATTGACAATTTAAAATGTATTTTTGTCGAAAAAAAAACCTACTGAATCTATTAACATATTTTACAAGATATTTATTCAATTTTATATTAAAACGAATAAAAATAATATTAGGAAAATAGTTGTTTATATGCAACCAATAACTACTAAGTTTAGCTTAATTTTGGTCAATGCATTGTAACTGGTACAAAGGAAATTGTAATAAATGAACAATACTATAATTGTGTGCAAAATATAAACAATTTCATAATATTATTTTTCATCATTAATTGTTCATTTTGTTCATAATAATTTACAATAATTACAAATACATGTTCTTCAAGAGTGAATCATTATTTAAATTAACAAAAAACTTTTATGCTGATTTTGCTACCATTTTATAAGTGAAGTTAAGCAAAACTAATTTCAAAATGAAACTAAAGAGATAAGAATTATGAGTTAATAATGAAATTGTAAATGATGATAGAGTCGTGGTGGCCGAGTGGTTGAAGCGCTTGCCTTCCGTACGGGAAGTCGCGGGTTCAAAACCGGCCGGCTTATACCTCTAAATCTTAATATGAAAAAGATTTATGTGCAATTTTTCACAACACCACTGGCTAAAAACGGTGAAGGAAAACATCGTGAGGAAAAATCTGCATATCCGAAAAGGGTTCTAAAAATCCTTTGAAGATATGTGAAGTCCCCAATCCGCATTAGGCAAGCGTGGTGGACTATGCCTAACCCCTCTTCGGAGGAGACCTGAGCTCAGCAGTGGGCAGTAATGGGTTGTTACAGTATAGTACAATGAAATTGTAAATGATTATATAATTAGTGTCATTAATAGTAAATAACCAGTTTGTACCTGTTTCAATGCTTCTTCAATGTTGCCGAGTTGATACTCGGGGCGAGCAGTCACATACTTATGTAGATGTTTACCAGCATATTCTGCTATGTTTGCACCTGAAATATTAAATTTAAAAAACATTGAATGTGGCCTGGGATCAATTTTGTTTATTTAATTATTGAAAAAAAATCATTTCCATATTTCTTTCTGTCATTTTTGGTGTACAATAAAAGAGAGAATAAATACATGTTTTAAATATCACTTTTCATGAACAACAAAGAATTCTTATTCCAAATATTAAATTTAGCAAAAAGTAATTATTTTTTTTATTTTTTTGTATTGCCTTGTAGGCAGACGAGCCAACGGGCCACCTGATCGTAAGTGGTTACCGTCGCTCATGAACCTCTGCAATGTCAGGGGACATTGAGGGGTCGCTACCTACGACCTAACTTTAAGGACCCTATTCAAGCCTCGTTTGAAGAAGTACAAGTCATAGTGCTCTGGGAATACCGAAGAGGGGAGCTCATATTAAAATTCAATCAATTAAACTACTCAATTAAACTTAATAAAGGCTACTTTTAAAGTCAACATCTACATTTTAATTTTTAAGAATAAAAAATAATTACACACCTCCATGACCATCATAAACGGCAAAAAACGCAGTCCCAGGATCATCAGGCAGTGACAATATATGCGTGTGTGAATCATCCATGGAGACCCTCCAGCCCTGCATACACGAGGATCCAACAAGGTACCTCGAGTCTTGACATGTCGCAGACTGCTTCTCAGTCACTGGCTCGGAAAGGGTTTGACCCATAATTCTGGAATTTAAGTTCTTGTTAAATGTGTTCTGAAAGTTATCGAAATTCTGTGCAATGAGTACAAAATAGGGATCTAGTCATGAAGGTGTGTGACAATAGACAGAAGTGCATGTGCTAAGAAAACACACCAGAAAAGATAATTTTCATTTTAAAAGCTGAAGTTCCTAATGATTTTAGAAGACAATTTTTTTTTATAATATTGTATTTGATTAAATATATTGAAGATTGGCAGGTTTATATAACGTAATTAACATTCAAAAAAATTTAGTTTAATTTATGCAACACGGATTTTAATTTAAAATGTTCTGTTTATTCCTCTCAAGTTGTGAATTTAATTAAAAGTAAATTCTTTTACAAAGACATCATTAAAGTACTTGAGTTTTATGTTATTTTTTACAGTATAGACTAAGCTGAATGCAACTAACCTTTGTTTCAGAAATATTATTTCCAAAAAGTTCTACAATTTCTGAATTAAAACTAAAGACTCTCTAATATAGAAACCAAAGAGACAATTCACTTCAATACCAGTCACTAAAGTATGATTACTTTAACTTTATTTGAGTAAGGAAAACTTTCCCCCTAAAGTATTGACTGTTACTCAATACCTCTAAGACACAATTAGAACGCAGACATTAACATTTACACAACATGAAAGACTTTATCAACTGTGGATTACCAATCCAATCTCATTTGTGTGATTATTTGATAAGATAATTGAAAAAGTATGTAAGTGCCAAGTTGTAGAGGTAATGTAAACAGTACAAACATTTATGCAATAGTGTTTATTTTTATGAGGTAAAATTAATGGCTGCTAACGAGCAGACGCATCAGTGATCAGAATCTGGTAAAGATCATGACTAACACTTGATGTCATGCACTTAAAATTACCAAAAAAAACTGCATACAAAATGGGAAACTAAATTCTCGCGTTCTTTTTTTTGTTTTATCATTAAACAGTTGCCTGCTATAGTTGTTACTTGATGTAAATCCAGTCCAAATTAGAATAAAACACTTATTACAAAACAAACATGAATGAACTACAAGTACTTGTTCTTGACAATTTTCCAATTTTTTTTTCCTGTTATATTTTACTTACGTTTATTTTCCAATGGACCTTTTTGATTGCCGGTTCTAAAGATGTTGTCAGTAATAGTAAATCACCGTTTATTTTTATTAACTCGGCTCTAATGCGTAGGTAAATAATGAAACACACAAACCAAAATTGCCCAACCTGACAACAGTGACAGGAGTGACAGCTTCAAAGTTATTAGTTGTCCGAGTGACATTGACATTTCTGACTTGAACAAGTCAATTGGCAGTTTAGCAAAAGAATCAAATAAAAAAGTGCCACAAGGCTAGTAAAATAAACTCAGAAAAGTAATAATTACCTATATAGTTTATAACGTAATACAATATTTTATAAATCACCAACGTGAAAAAAATTAACAAAAAACTTTACAGTAAGTACTATTTAAGTTCAGTACAGAATATCGACCAATTTAATTTTATTATCTTTTCAAAGATTGAAAAAAATATTGGAGCTTAACAATATTATTTGGAATAATAAATATACAACTATTAGATAGGTATTTCGTTTTTAATAATTCGTTTTACGTACCTGAACATCCTTGAAGCTGAATACATTCTGGCACATGGGTACGAACAATAGGAGGGATTTTACAATGTTAAATTAAAACTCAAAGCGAGCCTGTAATACTGACATAAATTTAGTAAAAACACTTCTTTTAATTAAAATGTATAAATATAATGAAAATACAACAACGTTAATTTTGACAATTCAGATTAATTTTATAAAATATAGAGTTGCTGCTGGAATAGAAAGATACTTTCAGATTGGAATAAAAACTTTTTAGTGTGTGGCGACCAATAATAGCGCGCGAGGTCCTGACTCGCGGTTACGACATTTGCAAGAATCTTCGCATATATACGACATCTCAAATCTACTACAGTGGGCTTCGGCCTGACCGGGCATACACTAGCTCGCACGGTCGGAGACCTCCCTTTGGTCATAAGTCCACTGTACCCACAAGTGCTTACAAATACTTAGAGCTTAATAGAGTATGGGACGGATTCAATCAGTAACAAAAAATAGGTACAGTAATGGGCAAAAATCGAACACTACGCTAAGCTGAACACAAATTAATACAGGAACAGGTATTTTACGGTTATTTTTCTTCTAGAATGAAGATCTAGGTGTAAGGTATCGCTTAGGTATAGAATAGCGTGTGAATGATGAGATATTCCAAGATAGGGCCTACTTAAGAAGCAACCATTTGCTTTAAACTACAGTACTTTTGAACATAGAGAAATGTCTCGTCTGTTAAAAAAATATTCCGCATCAACAAGCTACACGGTAGAACCTTCACGGTTCATGGTAACTGGCCACTATTATTTGAATTGTTTTGATCATTGTTTGAAATAAGAAAAGTTAAATGTCGAGCCTACTTTTTGTAGTGGGAGGAAATCGCCGAACACACAATTGGTCTGGGTGGGGGTCGAACCGCACTACCGATTACTTTAAGTAGGTGCAACAAAATTATAAACGTTATTAAACTATGTAACCAGTTGTTTTGTTCTATTGTGAGACAAATTGAAACCGACGGAAATGTGACAACCGGTACCTAACAGACAGCTAATTTGAATAGCTAATAACAGTAAATACCTAATTAATAGTAGATAGATATCTAAATCCATGCGATCATCCTTTGTTACAGATTTTTGAAAAGTTAACTAAGCAAAATTCTCGCCTAGTAGCTCCAGTGTAGGTGAAATATAGATACTTAATTTATAATATCTTTAAATTATAATGCCTTTAGACTTTACCTTTCCTTTCTGTTAAAGTTTTTGAAAGCCTAATTATTTTTTAAAAGGTCAACATCCGCATTGTCCAAAAACCAACATTCGTAACATTGTAATCACCTATAACCAGGTGGTCCGGTGCAACTACTTGATAACCACAAAACCTGTAAAACTAACTGAGAAAACCAGTCCTTTTATAGGGTATACAGAGTGTCCCAAAACTATGCGACATTAACGGGAAGTAGATTTTCGATTTTCACCTTGTTCCTTTTGTTTAAAACACTATGTTTGTTTCTAACAAGATTATTAGTAATTACCTGTTCTTTTTATTGGCATCATAACAATACAGGGTGTTGATTTTTGGCGACTTTGTTAGTTCGATTTTCAGACAAACCAAACAATATACTAAAAATCAGTGAATGCAGTATTACTAAACATCAAAAATAAAATAAAGTTTTGTTTCAGCGAAACATCCTATCTCTAATATTTATTTAAGAAGGTACTTCCCGTTCATGCCGCATAGTTTTGGGACACCCTGTATACCTCCTTCCTATCTATGCTATATTTTAACTTTATAGTTTCGTTAGTGTAGCGGTTACAGGTCAGTGACTCTTGGACCTCAGACTCAAAAAAAACAACAACAACACGATATCAGTCTAAATCTATCATAGACTAGTCATGCTTAGTGTTTAAATGTCAATTTTAATATAGGCTTTTTCTAGCGAGTATGTTTTGCATATGGCTTGGAGACTTTGAAGTCTAAATATTATAGGTAGCTCTTACATAATATTATATTATTATAACCATTCAACGGGCTTAAGCTATGTCCATACTAACATCCTAGTTCAGTATAGGTTATAAGTTAAACACTTGTTACCACGACCAACTACCAATACCTTGATTTAATTAAGTATTAATTTAGTAGTCATAATTGTGAGTTAAATTTCTTTAAAAGAATTGATAGACTTTTAATTAATTTAGAAGCAATTATAACACGATCAATTAAAGCCCAGTGAGAGTGTTAGTTCTCTCTCACGACAACATGAGTAATAATGTGCTTCGATTGCAATCACGTAACTTCAAGACATTCAGTCGATACAGTTCCAATCACTCAGTATAATACAAACACTTAACAGGGGCGCACGTACTGCTAATATTTATAATTAATTACCTAATTGTTTAAAAAAGTGTTTTAAAATGGCTTGTCCTATGCGGTGAGTGCCCAAAACTTTTATTTAAAAAAATATTTATATACCTAAATTTGTGCTTGAAAATATTTTGAAATACGGAACGCATGAACTAGCTCACGGTCAATCTAGCGTTAAGTGGTAACTGGAGCTTACAATAACATTCTTTGGATTTGATGAGTTTTGTTTTGAGAATGAGAAGTGAAGCTTTTTCTTTGATTTATAACCTTTAAATTGTATCCATAAGTAACTTTCTGCGATCAAACGAAAAACCACATGGGTAGATGGCATACCTACTCATTACCAGTTACTGTTAGCAGTTTTTTTGATAAGTTTTAAGAGTACGTAAAAATTGCAAGATTGGCATTTAATACTAGGTATTATATTTATACTTCAGTATTTCTCGATATCTAAACTTTAAAGTTAAATTTAATCTCATGATCTCTCATGATTTTTTTGATGATTGCTTATCTCGTATTTTCAAAAAAAATGTGTAAAGTTATTAAAAACTATCTTTAATTGTAGGTATCAGGTAAATCAATATTGCATATTTTTTATTAATTTCCGTGTTTAAGTTACATAGAAACTTACATCATATTCTTCAAATTGGCAGAAAATTACACAAGGAAAATAAATAAAAACTACACCTGTAATATCATAATACTAGCATGTAATTTTCTTGTTTTTTTTCTTCAAAGAAAGATCAAGGTTAAGGTTAATATTGATTTTCTTTAATAACATCCTAGAGTCTCTTTTTAAATAAGTATCGAATTCTCAGACATATTTTGTCATTTTTTTCCCCAAAAACAGTTTAAAGGAACAGGAAGACATCCAGAAACAATATGCACCTATCACATTATCATAGGTATAACGAATGTATAAACTATGATGGTGTAGGCATCTTTTTAAACAAAAGCAATTTTGAATAAGTTACAATACAATAGGTAAATACGTTTTAATATTGTTCACTTTTTTCGCTTTTATTATTACACACTACAAGTAAGTATGCATTTTAATAGCGAGATTTAGTTTATATTTAAATTACCTTACCCTATTAAAACAAATTTAAAACTATCCCGGCGTCGAGGTGAAGTTCATCCTTACTATATGGAACCACCGCGGTCATCTCGGTCCGTTTCAGGAAAACTTTTTCACGCACCATCCGGCTATGGAATGAGCTCCCGTCTTCGGTATTCCCAAAGCGCTATGACTTGTCCTTCTTCAAACGAGGCTTGAGGAGGGTCCTTAAAGTTAGGTCGTAGGTAGCGACCCCTCAGTGTCCCCTGACATTGCAGAGGTTCATGAGCGACGGTAACCATTTACGATCAGGTGGCCCGTTGGCTCGTCTGCCTAAATAGCAATAAATAAATATCCTCAAAAATCCTAAGATCGATATAGCAGAGACTAAATTAATTTCTGTGCATTTCTCGTGTCAGTACCTATAGCTTCATGAAATAAAATGAAATGGAATAAAATTTATTTACTTATATGATGATTATTTATTTTATTATGATTATTTATTCTTTATTTCATGATTACATTGATTATCTATTCCATCTTTATGTTTTAACTCACACCTTAGTAGAGTAGTCTGATTTCGTTCGGTCGGTGGAATTTAGTGCTTATCAAAGAGCATGTACCTAAAACGCAATTCATCGCTCTATAATTAAATATTTAAAAAACTAGTCCATCTGGTTTTTGAGAATTTCAAAATTGCCTCGTGTTGGTCGACGTACCGGATGCCCTGCATAAAATTCATCTAGGCCTATCTTTATTACGAGATATAAAACTTCATTTTGTGTTTGATAATCGCCATCTTTGATGTTAAATTAGTATCGAGATCAAAACCCTGTGCCTTAATAGGAACCATAACATTACCTACTGCCAACAAATGGGAAAATAATTAATGAGATGATCGTAGCGATCTGCGACTTCAGATCAAGAGTAGGTTCCTACGTCAGTCGAGAAAGTTAGACAGATACCTTTACCAGATATAATTTTTTGTTTATTAAATATGCAAATAAGTAGGTATAAACTATAATTCATTCAAAGAGCTCTAACGTCCATTGTCAATAGATTTATTCCATAAGATTTCTTGATGCTATGATAATTTTATTCCTTCAAAACACGTTTGTGAAGACTCCCTTTTGAGGGTAGTAGGTGGATAAGTAGGTAGGTAGACCTTTAGAACCAGGTGTCTCCATGGACGACAGCAACCACTTACTATTATATTTTTTGTCATTCAGTTTATAACTTCTGTCAATTCTCTTCAATTTTTACGATAGTAATGGACTCACTCAGTGTTTATTGTTTGTCTAATACAAAGTAAGGAAATAAGTGCTTACACTCCATTAAATATTGCTTCATATACTTTTTAATGTACGTCGTACTTTCGGAATGTTGCTGATAAACTGGTTTCATACAGCTTCAGCAATCCTAAAAAAAATCATTACGCAACAATTATTATAATGTGTCGTCACTTAATTCTGTAAGTTTTATATTTACTGCGTACCATAATATTAATTATGTCACTCGGTCAAAAGTAAACCAAATGAAATTTTAATGTTTTTGAGAATTTGAAAAAACGTTTTACTGAATATGCACCGCCATCTCGCAATTTATGTTAATTTTACTTTAATAATAAAAGTTCCAAATTGAGTTTAAGTTAAATAATTGTTTATTTCAAGTTATTTATTAAGTATTTTAGTGCCTTTGTGTTTTAATTTATTTTAAAGTATAAATATAAAGTTTTAATAAGCTGCTACTTATATACAACACATTTAGCGAATCGGAATTCAAAATTTTATGCGAGTATAAACTTCAGCAAATATTAATGACATACTTAGTTAAGCTATTTTTCTCCTCTTTACTAATAGATCAGCGCTTGACGACATCATGGGCCAAGAGGGCACTCCTCTAGGCAATGAAGCCGGCATGCTGTACGGTGAATACTTGATGCTGGACAAGCTGCTGTCTGCACAGAGGATGCTCAGCGCACAGTCATCCAAACCGGTACACGACGAGCATCTTTTCATCATTACACACCAAGGTAACAATGGGAACAGTTATAGTACCTAATCATTTGTTTCGACTTCGGCGACTTTTTTTTGTTAGTTGGTTGCGCTTGATGATATGCTCTGCTGTAACTTATGTAGGTACAATAATATCCTATTTTTGCAGTAAAAGTATACTAGAAAACGTTGACAATATAGAATACGAATTATATAATTGAAATTATTTTTCTCGTATGGAAATTTAATATGCCGCCATAGAATTGTAATTTGAATTAATAAATAATTGAAACCCACTTAATTAATTAATCCACGAATAAGACTCGTTCCAAATTTTATAGAGCAATTTGCGCGCCTAAATGTTTCACAATATTTTTGATAATGTGAGAATCATAAATCCTGTAGGTACCTATTTGATTTATGATAATCATTAAAATTTGCGGCTTAAGTTTCCTTTCAAAAGCAAAGTGGGTAAACATCAATCTATGGTAACTAACTAACTAACTCGAATACAATCGGACTTTCTACGATAGAAAGTTCCTACATTGATATCCAGTGGTTATATTTAAAAATAGATCAACTATTGTAGGTATATATCTGATCTGTTGAACTAGATAATACATTGTAGCTGCTCTAAGAAACTATCGAATAATACTACAAGAATACTTACCTACTGCTGGAGAGCAAAGTAATCTTGCTATTCATCGATCTAATAAAAATATTATTATGAAATCGTTTCCACTGAATTCAGATAAGCTAATTAAAATCAAATTAACACTGAAAAAGAACGTCAAAAAATAGTCGAAAAACACGCGATACATTGTTGTCCAATCAGTACATACCTCATAAACCTCGTGAAAGGATTCCTTTTCTTTAAAAGGTAATGCGCACATAAAAACTATTGATCTAAGAATTACAAAAAAACATCATCTCTTTATCGGCAATCAATTATTGCGGAAAAACCAAATTATAATTAGTAGGCCTAATGATTTAAATTAACTTGACCAAAACAAACACAATAAATAAAAATTTATTCTTCGTTTATAGGTCATGAATTATTAACCGAACATTAATTAGAAAAAAAACAACGTAACCCTTTACATAAAATAACAATAACAACATTCCCGATCTCGTTTTGTTAAATTGTGATAATTGTACTTCAATTTGAAGGTATTTGATGTGGGTATAAAGAATCGTACCTGTACCTACAAATGTAATTAAGGCTCTAGTAGAAGTTTTCCTTGTTTACTACTAACTTAATAATAACGTGACTTAAAACTATTAGGTATAATTATTATTGTAAAAGCTGGTAAATGTATTATTGATAAAATTCTTAAGTTTTGATTTAAAGGTTAAATAAGTTAAACTCAAATGCCGCTTTGTTGGTCTCTTAAAAGAGTCTGCTTACTGCTCCTATACTAAATATAAAATGATGTACAAACAATCAATTTGATTTATTCTTGGAAACGCCAGTAATTGATGGTGATCAATATCAATGATTGATTGACTGAGTATATTGTTGACAGCCTACGAGCTATGGTTCAAACAGATAATATTCGAAGTGGACTCCGTGAGGGCGCTACTAGATGTCGAAGGATTAGACGAGGGTCACACCATGGAGATATTGAAGAGATTAAACAGAGTCGTGCTGATATTGAAGGTGAGTTGAACCACTGATACTGACCCGATTTAGAATTTCTTATTGTGTAAATTTAATCGAGATCTGACAAGTAATTTTTGAGTTATTTCTGAAACGGTTAAGTCGGTCGTCGATGATCATTCGTCGATTATTACCTGCTGGTTTGATGAAATTTAATGACTAAAACTTGAATTACGTGGTGTCCTTTTCATTTTATTTATCATGTTTCTTAGAGAGAATTAATCCTTAAAAGTCACTCTATCTATTGATGTAATAAAAGTACAGGGTGTGATTGTTTTCGAATTTGAGCAGGTGCCATTCCCGGGCATACCAAGATTTTTTTTTTTAAATCTATGAATGTAGTTTTGTTTCTTTTCAAAAAATAAAGGAATATTTATTTTCAACAAAATTCGCCGTTTAAAAATTCCACCCTGTAGATAGATGATTTCCAACGCGACGGGTCCTACGTATACTGGTACAACCAACAAAATGATAAAAACGTTTGTTCCATAGATGGTTTTAAAATGGTCCAATCTTTATATTTAAAAAAATCAGTTACTTATTTTCAGAAATAGCACCTACCAAATTAGTATAAGTCCCAGCAAAGTCACAAATTATAGGACATTGAAATGGTTCTCCTGTAAAATTACGTTTTGTCATTTTCAGCAAACAGTTTAACATTTCTAAACAACTAAATTTCGTCATCAGTCAAGCTATGACGATGGTTGTTTTGGAAGTTTATTATGAATCTGAATGTTCGACCCATGATAAGAATATTCGTAACGAACATACTGTAAGATTCGACGCATAACAGAGATAAGGAGGTTTATAAACCTTGACATATGAACCGAAACCATAAATCTTCGTTTCGTGATAATCTAGCTGTAACCAGACTTATTGAAATGTCTGCTTTTATGACCTACGACTTACTTACGACTACTAGGTAGCTGAATATTCTTTATTAAAAAGAAATGAGCGGTTTGTAAAACTACAGTGATTTCTAAATTAAAAGCTAATTCAATAAATATAGAAGGGTCAAACCCTTTCGAAGATATGTGTCTCCTACCCGCATTAGCAAGCCTGTTGAACTATATCTGATTCCTCCTTCTTAGACTAGAAAATTTATCTCAGAAAGATTAAATTAGAATTTCAGCTCTTTTATTGTTTATACACGCAAAGTAACGATTAATAGTCTTACGAAAAAACAGCATGGTATAAAAATATAACAAGATTTTTACTCTAAATATGCATTCACAGATATACAGGAATGACGAAAAAGGAAATGAATAAAAAGTGAAAACGAAGGTCATATTATTTATCCACTAGCTGACCCACGCAACTTCGTCTGCGTTACAAAGGGGTATAAACAGTACCCGCAATACCGTCGAGTTATTATTTTCGCGGTCCCACATATTCATTGCGTTTTATACTCGTAATAACTTCTAAACGAAAAGTCCGATTGGAATAAAACAAAAAGTCATTTACTTCTACATTAATACTCTTGATAACAAAATACTTAATTTGGATAAGGGTTAATATAACGATACTCATTTAACGTTAAATTCAATCTTGGGACGAAAAAATATTTTTATAAACATATAAAAGCGGTTATTGTGACTAAACTATGATAGTTAGATATATGCTGTCGCGGACTTTTTGGTTTGTCTTCAAAAGACCTAAAAACCCGTAGTACATCATTTTGTTCTATTGTCAATAGTTTTTGCAGCATACGCATAAATAGGTTTTCGATTTTTCACCTTTTGTTACATATTCGATATTTTCATGCGGATCCCTAATTTTTTGGAAAATAAAATATAGCCTATAACCTTCCTCGATAAATGGACTTTCCAACAGTGAAAGAATTTTTGAAATCGGACCAGTAGATCCTGAGATTAGCGCGTTCAAACAAACAAACAAACAAACAAACTCTTCAGCTTTATAATATTAACTAGCTGACCCGCGCAATTTCGTCTGCGTTACAAAGGGGTTCAAACAGTACTCGCAATGCTGTCGCGTTGTTATTTACGCGGCCGCATATTCATTGCGTCTTATACTCGTGATAACTTATAAACGAAAATTCCGATTGGAATAAAACAAAAAGTAATTTACTTCTACATTAATACTCTTGATAACGTAATACTTAATTTGGATAAGGGTTAATACAACGATAGGTACTCATGTAACGTTAAATTAATTTTTCGGACAATTTTTTTTTTTTATACATAACAGCGGTTATTGTGACTAAACTATGATAGTTAGGTATATGCTCTCGCGGACTTTTTTGTAGGTCTTACTAACATCTAAAAACCCGTAGTACATCATTTTGTTCTATTGTCAATAGTTTTTGCAGCGTACGCATAAATAGGTTTTTAATATTACACCTTGTCTTACAAATTCAATATTTTCATACGGATCCCTAATTTTTTTCAAAATAAAATGTAGCCTATAACCTTCCTCGATAAATGGACATTCCAACAGTGAAAGAATTTTTGAAATCGGACTGGTAGTTTCTGAGATTAGCGCGTTCAAACAAACAAACAAACTCTTCAGCTTTATAATATTAGTATAGATATTAGTATAGATTAATTGCATTGTGCAATTATCAATACAAATCTGATAAAGTCATTATAAAGTCATTTTTGTAAACTTATCGTGATCGCAGTTCTTTGATTCAAAAATAGAACTATCGCTAATTTTCAATAGAAGGAAATAGTAGTACCTAATCAACCCTAAAGACATAATCTGTCATATTTTGTATGATTTAAAGCACCTAATAACGCAATGCCCCCCTCTTCGGAGGAGACCTGAGCTCAGCAGTGGACAGTAATGGGTTGTTACAGTACAGTACAGTAATAACGCAATACCTTTATTTCAGTGAGTTTTCTGTTTAGGTACATTAACTCTTTTAAATATTTTAAATTGTATTTATTCGAACTGTTAGAAAATAATTGTATTGTATGTTTTACTAATGCTCGGATTGGATTAGAAAATATAATTTAAAAAATATATAGTATTGGAAGTACATATTTCAGTTTCTGAGTTAATTATCCATACTAAAATAATTACGTAAGAGCTATACAATGACATTCAACATCATTATTACCTACACGTTAGAGTTTAGTCCCTCTTTTGGTAATCTATACGGGTCAACACAAAATATAATATTCGACCTAACCATAACTCTCTCATTATTGAAATATTCCATTGAGTTTCTTCTCATTTTAGAAAATCACGCAAAATAATTACAAAATATCATACATAGTGGATAAAAAAACAAGGAAAAATACACAAAACAAAGAGTTATTATAAAATACCTAGTATCAGTAGTAGGTGTCTTTCTGTGCATATCACAATTATGGTATTTTAATATCGTATTACTCATGATAGGAAAATATCGTAAAGAAACCTGTATATTGGAAATATATTCAAAAAAATCCTTCGAAGAAATGTGAAGTCCCCAATCTGCATCAGGCAAGCGTGGTGGACTATGCCTGATCCCTCATCTGAGGAGAATTGAGCCCAGTAGTGAGCAATAATGGTTTGTTACAGTATAGTACTCATGATAGGTAGGTATAATCTTAATCTTAGACTTAAAATTGCCGATCATTAACTTGAATAGCGAACCAGTAAATAAATAAACAATCTTTGAGTTGGGAGGTATGTAATTCAATGATAAATAATTTGTTTTATTTGCAACAAAACACATGATGAAACACATTTTTTTTTCATTTTGCTTACTAATATTGATAACAATTATTATTATATTCATTACTGGGTCGCAGTTCAAGGTTTTTATAACACAGTTTGTTTTATCTGAATATTTAAATGTTAAAATTTAAGAGGAAAATCCAATAGATGTGATTTGATTGGGCCAAGTTTAGTTCAATTGTTGTGCACCTACATTGAAAACTACGTTTAACATAACGTCATTAGGTGCTCCGAGACCATTTACTTTAGGACAGACATTTATTCCAGCTCAGCATTGTTCACTTAAAGCATTTACTTTACTAAATTATAACACCTAGCTCCTAAGATAATCGGTAGAATATACTTTACGTTCGATGTGATGTGACTCAGGAGTGGTGCTAATACAGGAGTGGTGATCTACGACATCCAATTGACATTAAATAGAAGATTGGAAAGTAGAAGGATCGACTCAACGATCGACACGAGCTTTTAAGTAGAGAGTTTTAAATCTCTATGTATAATTCCTTTGTTGAGGATCGAAATAACATAAATAACTAAATTCTCTGCTGTTTTTATTCCCAGTGAAACTGATCTCTGCCTATTATAATTCTCTATCTCTTAATTTTTTGGTGAGTTTTAAATTCGTCAAACTTGCGAGAGAGATAATATAAAATAAAAAAATAAAAAATAAAAAAGCCTTTAATATTTCCTACAAGTAAAAAATAACAAAACGTAAAGTAAGAATATAAAACAATGTAATAACTTAAAGACTAACTTGCAGGAACCCCTCCGCAGGTGTAGGCCTCCTCCAAAGAAATCCAGGTCTCTCTATCTTCTGCTGTCTGCATCCAGTTTAGACCGGCTGTTTTTTTGATGTCGTCTTCGAGACGATAAAAGCGAGGCGAGAGAGATAAAATAATATAATATTTACAAGAATAATAATATCAAGTAGATAGCGGGTGAAGATACTATAAATATCAAATGTACGACTTTCCCGGTCAGCAGCGTCATTTGATATGGTCGGTTATATGTGTGGTTTTGAATTCATTTAGTTTATGGTCGAATTTCTTTACAATGTTGCTTCAAATGTACTAACAATGTTTCCCATGAGTCCGTTCATGATCAAATGTATGTTTCCGCCAGGTTCGAGTTTCTGAAATACAAGTCGTTGGGTTAGAATTTAGAATGATCAGAGACGAGAGTAATTTGATGATGATGTAATCGCTGCAGGTCCATATCACTGATACACATGAGATTGAACTCTGAAAGTTCTATCTCTCATACTGAGCATTAAAAGTTTAGAATCCAAAATGGGGCAACGTTATGCGTGTTAGGGTTTCTGTTTTGTCCGATGATGCTCTTACGAGAAAAAAGCAAAACAGGTCGTGTCATAAGTTTCTTACCTGCTACTACTACCACTAGGTTAGGTTAGGTTAGGTTAGGTAAGGTTAGGTTAGGTTATTTAACTATAAAGTTGCATATATATTATTGCTTGAAGTCTCATTGCCCACTCGGAGATGTCTTTCGAATTGAAGTAGTTTTATTTTTACTTATCCTTCTTTATTAAAACTTACATAAATTGTATTTTCAGTTATTAGTAGATCAAGTGATGATCTTGGAGACGATGACGCCTCTCGACTTTATGGACTTCAGGAACTACTTACGACCGGCGTCGGGTTTTCAGAGCTTGCAATTCAGACTGCTTGAGAATAAGGTAAAGAAGCAAGCAATACAACGTAAATTAAAGAGATACTATTATGATCTTAATCTTATTTTTTCATATTTTCATTTATTTTGGGCAACAACATTTTCTCATTAAAAATTAAATATTCTAAACCTATATTTTTAAAAATATCCAGGGTAATTTGGTAACGAAAAATGCAAAATTGCATAGGTAGCAATTATTGAAGAAAGCATAGATCCCTTCGAAGTCATGCATATGCCTCAACCTTGTTTGAAGTAACAAAGAACGATGTAGGTAAATTTAATACTTATCTTTACAGTTGGGATTGAAACAAGCTCTTCGCGTCAAATACAATCAGAACTATCAAACGGTGTTCGGTGATGACCCTGAAGCTATGGTTTCTTTACAAAAGTAAGTTATACTAAACTTAGACTAAACTAAAGAAAACCTTAACACACGCCACTTAACAATATTCAAAATTTCTGCAGAACGATTGTCACTCGACAGCTGTTGGCACCAGCTGGTTATTGGGTGCGGTTTTCTATTATTCACTTTTTGTTACATATTCGATATTTTCATACGGATCCCTAATTTTTATAAAAATAAAATATAGCCTATAACCTTCCTCGATAAATGGACTTTCCAACACTGAAAGAATTTTTGAAATCGGACCAGTAGTTCCTGAGATTAGCGCGTTCAAACAAACAAACAAACTCTTCAGCTAGCGTTTCTAGAACATTCTCGTAACAATATTATATAAGTATAGATTTTTCACAACACCACTGGCTAAAAACGGTGAAAGAAAACATCGTGAGGAAACCTGCATATCGGAAAAGGGTTCTAAAAATCCTTCGAAGATATGTGAAGTCCTAATCCGCACTGGGCAAGCGTGGTGGACTATGCCTAATCCCTCTTCTGAGGAGACCTGAGCCCAACAGTGGGCAGTAATGGGTTGGTACAGTACATAGTCGAATTGAACCTTTTTACAACGGTAACCGGTAAAAAACAAAGATGTTTGAATTAATTACAGATCGGAACAAGAGCCAGCACTATTGGCGCTTATCGAGCGATGGTTGGAACGAACTCCCGGACTCAGCACTGACGGGTTCAACTTCTGGGGCAAGTTCCAGACAGCTGTCAGCAAGATGTTGAAAGAAGACATTGAGGCTGCTAATGTAAGTTGAAAGTCGTGCCTTGATCGAAAAAATTGTGAGAAAAAAGATTTATCGTCTTTTTGTAGCGCCCACCACTTTTGACTAATTCTCCTTTCAAACAAAAAAAGTCAAGATCAGCTAATCATCTTAGAAGCTACGAAGTCACAGAAACAGATAGGTACACACACGTTGGGGTTTAAATAATGCCTTGACAATTTTATGCACTACTGCCACTTTAAAAAAATCCTAATTAGCCAGATTGTTTATTTTTAGGTTAAGCGTTACGAAATTTTGATAATATACAAAATATTGACAATAATTATAATCTTCATTTGTTTATAACAGCTTGAGCCCAATGAGTCAGTACGTCGTCATCGTCTCCAAGAAGTTGAGAACAGAAGAGAGACTTATTGTTCTATTTTCGATCCGGTTATTCACGACGCACACAGATCGAGGGGAGAAAGGAGGTATTTTACTAATATTATAAGGGTTTCAGTATAGACGGTAGTTTATGTAGATTTTACTACCAGATCACCAGATTGTAGGACCTAGTCTCATATAGCGTAATTGTAATTTTTTTTCTTGCAACGTAAGTTATTGCTTTATAAAAATAAACAAAGATAACATGCAGTTTACATGCTACACCTAAACTAAAAGTAAATAATAATTGAGGAGCTCATTCCATTACCAACCGAGACTGAAAAGCAGTGTTTGAAGTCACCATTGATTTTGTGTTAGCATCCAGGAATATGCAACTGAGATCTTAGCTGTATTTTTTTATTTAAGTATTGATGAAAATTATTAATGAAAAATCGTAGCACATTAACTAAATTTTAGTTACAGCTAGCACTTCATAATATGATCTTATTATGAAATCGTATTCCTGTAATCGTTATAATTCTAAAACTATCTTCCAGGTTATCTCACAAAGCTCTCCAAGGCGCCATCATGATCACGTTCTACCGCGACGAGCCTCGCTTCTCTCAGCCGCACCAGCTCCTCATGCTGCTGATGGACATCGACAGTCTCATCACGAAGTGGAGATGTGAGTTATATCCTAAGTGACTATAACTAACTACCATCAGGTGGGTCGTAGTAAAGCACGATAGTGAAAGCCAAAAGATTATGACGTGGCAATGTACCAAAGATTAGTCCTAAAGGTATTATTATTAAGAGAAGGGGGGGGCGATGCGCACAGGTAGCCCATCAGGTCACTGCGACCCTTACGGATCTATTGTAACCATCCCCTTGTGTTACAAATCTGCGCCAAGACTCAGGTCCAGCATGAACTGGACTATTTTCCTGGGGCAGATGTCCCTAATATCTTCAGGGAACAAAATAGGTCCCCCGAAGATATGGGATCTAATGCTGTTAACAGCAGGGCAATCGCAGAGCAAGTGAAGAGGGGTTTCCTCCTCCTCTTCACATAGTCTGCAAGTAGGGTCCACCACAAAACCAAGCCTCCACATGTGCCTGTTCAGCTTGCAGTGTCCTGTTAAGGTCCTGATGAGAATTAGTCCTAAAGGTAACATTATCATCAGAATATAGACGTCCACTGGACATACGCCTCCTCCAAATTTCACCACAATGCACCTAATGCGATCCTGGCCCTGCACTATTTGTATCCAGTGACTTCCTGTGATCCTGACCATACATTTTGAGAGATAGTAATTCTAGATCGAAAAGATGGTTAAAAAATTTATGTAGTGAAGTCTTTAAACAGAGAACCAGCCATTAGGCCGAAATTTTAAAAACAAAGTACTTTGGGGATAAATATGGATGAAGAATTTGCAGCACCAATTTATAAAAAAGTATTTAATTATTATTAATTATGATTTTAATGTATTTCTGCCGATTCGTCCTACTTTAGAAATCTTACTTCTAGACTGACATTTACGTGTGTTTTCAATAGACAACCACGTTATAATGGTACAGCGGATGATTGGATCTCAACAGCTCGGTACTGGAGGATCGTCTGGGTACCAATATCTACGATCAACATTGAGGTAACTATACTTGGATAGGTCTACTTTTTATAACTTACCTATAGATATATTTTTCCTTTTTTATGTTTGTACCATTACTACAGGTGCACCGATTCGCATTATTCTTGTTCGATATAAAAAGTGATGGTTGTCATGGGATCCTAATTTTTTTCCAGATATAACAATGACTTTGTTTCAAACAGTAACTTTTTAACGTACACAATTATTTTCGTTTGTTTGCAGTAAGTTTATTCATGTTCTGAATTAACCGATTACGGTGATTTGTTAGACCATGAATCTGTAATTCTTTAAAAGTGTATTTCAATTGTTATTTTTGTACAAAACATTTATGGTAATTCCAGCGATCGTTACAAAGTTTTCCTTGACCTATTCAATCTGTCAACGTTCTTGTTGCCTCGTTCTCTGATCCCGCCCCTCGACGGAGACATGAAGAGAAGCCTCAACCTCACGTGGGGAGAGGTCAAAGAAAACGGGGAAAATGGACACGAGCCCGCTCAGAATGGAATCGAAGCTTCTTTATAATAATAAACAATGATTTAGTTCTATTATTTACAACAAATGATTTTCTTTTTTATGGTAAATTTTCCTGCGCAAAAAATCAATGCAATATCAATGCAAAATGGTAAACATTTTACATTGATATTGTTTTACAGACCTCATTCTCATCTGGTATGTATTAACACATGGCTGTTGTATTGTGGCATTGACTTGAGTTCCATTTTAAACTTTATGTAATGAGTGTCGGGTATAAAATCAATTGAGCAAAATTGATCGCATTTTAGTATAGTTTTACATTAAATTACGCCATTAATTGAGATTTTAGCTTTACTATCTATGAGTAAGTATTCAAAATGTAGCTATGTATAAGTGTATGACTTTACGTTTTAAAGCGACAATGGAATAGCGAATAATTGACCAGAAAAGCAATGCGAATATTTGCTACAAATTCACTTTCGGGCATGTTAATTATATCTTCTTTGTTGTTCTTTTCTATTGTTTAACTTGCTGTTAGTTATTCTAGAAAGATATTGGCAGTAAATAAACTATAGTAGTTATAATATTGGAATCTGTTACTTTTATAGACACCAATATATGATTAGATTAGTTGTAATAAAAATTATTACAAAGAAATACAATTATTTTGTTTACATTACATTAAGTAAGTATACTTGATACGTGTGAAAACTTCATCTCATTCGAAGGAAGACGGAATAAACTCAAGACCTAATGTGTGCAATAAAAAATTGATAATTTGAAAATAATTTATTTCTTCAACAAATACTTTAAGTACCTACCTAGTAAGTGTATCAAGCTTCAAGCAGGTAACACTATAGGATGTTCCAACTTCGCAGCAGCAAATCTATAAACAACCTCATGCTTATACACTTCACCAGGGAACAACACGGCTCTCGGGAAGTTGGGATGATTCACAGCATCTGGGTAGTTCTGGGTTTCAAGACAGAAAGCCCCCTGACGCCTATACCCCTCTCCTTGCTTCCCTAATAAGGCTGGTTCGTTGGGCGAAGGAAGGAAGTTGGATGTGTAAAATTGAACCCCTGGTTGGTTGCTGAGGACTTCGAGACTACGCCCTGATGCTGGGTGAAGTACTCGTGATACGAAGTTCAAAGCCTGTGGAATTTTGACGCTATATTCAATACTAAAGATATATTAATGATTTTCTGATTTTTATGTGGACTTTTAAAGGACAACAGTATCTAAATTCAATGTTGTATTTTTTTTTTGTGACACAAGATGACTAGCTAACGGGGAACGGGTAAGTGGTTACGATCATTCATAGACCACTACAATATCAGGGTTCAACGTAGATCTTCTACCTACAGTTTATTCAGGGACTTACTTTCATTATGAAGAAGTTATAGCGCTCAGGAAAAACCAATGAGTGGGGGCAGTTTTATTTTACAGCCGGATGTACCAGCCTATAACAACCTATTGCTGCCTACTACTGGGCTCAGGTCTCCTCAGAAGAGGGATTAGGCATAGTCCATTACGCTTGCCTAATGCGAATTGGGAATTTCACAAACCTTCTAAGGATTTTTAGAATCCTTTTCCAATATGCAGTATCGCTTTATCGTAATCCTGCTTTTTACCAATTTGATGTTACATTACTACAAAAAAATAGATATCTAGGTCTAGATTTATCTACGTAACTCACATTATTTCCGTATGTAGAAACACAGAAATTATCATCAAAACCGTTTTCAGTTTTGTTGATGACGTCACCAAGTTTGGTCGGTACCCGAAGGTCGTATGGTGTTCCTCCTACACTTATGAAACGGCCTGTGGGTATCGAACCGGAATCTGTTTCCGTAATTCTGAAAAAAAAAAACATGATGTGGTCATCACTATCGGCACTTGTGTTCTCTGTTCTTCGATCATAGAATTTTCTAGAACATTGGAGAAGAGTCTTCCATATTTCGCCGCAATGTTATTCTATTCCTTTAAATAAGGCACTCTATTGTCAGTTACAATACTTACAACAACAGTTAATGTCAATGTTTAGTGTCTACAAGAACAAAACAAGCACAAGACTTCATCACAACGATGCTGGATCCAAGGGTAAACCTCTACTAAAAATTTACATCATAGAAAGCAAATATACTCACTTATCAGCGTTTATAACAAAGACGTGGTTATAGATTTCTTGAGCTCCAGTCTCGTGTCCAGCTAGATTGAAATACGAATGGTTTGTCAAATTAACAACAGTTTTCTTAGTTGTAGTAGACATGAAAGAAACGTGTAAAGAGTCATCATCAGTTACTTCAAAGGTAATGTTCGTGATTAAGTCACCAGGGTAACCTTCCTCGCCGTCTTTTGATAAATAGCTCAGTATGACTTTAGTGCCGTCGACAGTGGACTTCCAGTTTGCCTGAGAACAAAGTAATGAATATTCTTATGTTACTCACGTTTACTTTAACTATAGGTAAAAGTGACTGAGAAGTGGGTAAGGTTCTTGTTTGAAACGAAATATTGAAAAATCTCTTAGATTACCTGCTTTTATTAAATGTAATTTTGTAAAAAACTATGAACTAAAATGGACGCTAATTAAAAATGGAATACTGGAGTTTAATTAGATTCTCTACTTTTTAATATTATTTTAATGATTTAACTCTTCCAATTGTAGTAAAACTTACCATATCAAATCCGACAATGCCGCCGTGCAAATGATCCGGTCCAACATTGCTAGCAAGTTGGTATTTGTTGCCATCAATAGTAAATTGTGCTTTACCAATTCTGTTGGCGCAGCGGCCGATGGAAGAACCTAAATGAGGTGTGTTTCTGTTCACGTATCCATCTACATCATCGAAGCCTAGAACGACATCAGCGGTAACCCCATACGAATCTGGAGCCTGAAATTTAATTTAGTAGTATATAATGACGTTGATTCCGCCCGTGCAAAGCTTAGTGTTATGGGAATACAAATAAAACAAGTCACAACTAGCGGTTCTTGGACAGTGGCCTACCTGAAAATAAGGTATAAATGGCGATGGTGAACGTAACGCAGAAACCTGCCCTTTGGAGAAGGCATAAAAACTAATCCAAGCTATGCGCAATCTATGCAACCATGCTTCTTCTCTTTACGAACAAAACTAGTGGGATAGAACAGGTTTGGCAAATCTACGGGAATACTAAGTAATACGAGTACCTAATATCATGATGTTTATAATGATGGTAATCTTTGAATCAATTGAACTGATTTCGATAATTCTTTTACTAGGAAGCTACATTATTTGTGAGTGTCGTAGACTATTTAATAAGTCTAAAATAAAATAAGGTAAAAGTTACCTGAATGGACTGTACAATAGCTCCAAATGAAATGACAGACACTGAGAAACCGCTTGACGTCCTCCATGTGAATTTAGACACAACCTCCCCTTTGAATTGTCCAAATTCTTCGATACTTAGAGCCACCATTGTTTATTATTAAATGAGAACTAAAAGGAATAACACTTAACTATCAGAATTTCCATTACTTTTGAAATAAACAGTTGACAAAACAAACGTAAATGAAATGAGTGAAAATCTACTTAAATACCATACAACGTAGATATAGTAATAGGAGAAGCAAATTTACTTTATAAAAGGCTATAATGTTTTGAATTAAGAAAATCTTACTTTGAAAAATTTAACACATTTCAAAACTTGTTAGCTAAAATAACGTTGAGCAAGATGTATTCAAAACTGTAAAACTCGATAACACACAAAACGAACAATTGAAAATATACTAAACATTCACGAACACCGTAAATAAATTAACAACAGATAATACAATAACATTCCAAGAATACTAAATATTATGTAAGATTATCGCAAACTTTATCTTTATTGGACAAAATTTATTACTTACCAATGACCAAAATAATAAAAATATAAGAATATTTCAACAGTACGTATTTCTTGTTGCTCTGCTCAGAATCGACTAACACAATCTACCCAACTACTTGTTCATATAGTAATTTTATAACTGGTGCTAAATTGGCATCAATTGTTATCATTGTTATGAAAGATAACGCCTTCATTACACACATGGAACGTTTTGTATGTATAAAATTTTGTTTTTGTGTGTGTGACCGAAATCGCCACCACTTTGCGGGTAATTGATAAAATGCCATTGAACTTAAAGTTTCAACCACAGCCTGATTTATTTTGGGGTAACTGACCTTATTTATTAAGTAGAATATGACCTAATTATTTAAGCAGTTGCTCATAACAATATTTAAATTATATTATTGGATAAACTTGAACATGCATATTGGAGAAGCTACATAACTTGAACTTTACAAATTAATTGTTCGAGGAAGGAGGTTCTAAATTATCTAAAGTTACCTACCAGGTGCTTAATGATTTGTAATAATTGTAAAGTTAGTTTTATAAAACATTAATTTTAAAGGTCTGCTGTGTACCTAAGTGTTACGTAATACTTTTCAACTAATCAATATTTATATCTACCTCATAAAATAAATGATAACATAAATAAAACTCGATATATGTAGTTGCAACATATTTTTATTTTTAATGAAAAACAACTATTTGTGGTTTTATTCTTTGATTACATTATTAACTACATACTGACACAAATAATAATAATATATTTCTTTCACGATAAACAATTTAAATGAAACTTAAATTAAATATAAATAACATAACATAGTTGTATTACGACAGGTCATTCACCACTTATCTGGGATAAAGTTACAAATCCACCCTGTATATGATCGAAGATATTAACTAGTAACAGACAATACCGATACAATGTCGGCAACACCACAGATGTTATTAAACATAGCGAGTTTAACATAACCATTGTCGCCGAAATCCTGACCGTATGAATTGCGAACTATGTAGTAAGGGACGCTGCCCCTCATGTCGTAGCCGACGATCTGCACTGCATGGTCCATTGACTTACCGTCTTTACTGCGCCTGTCAATATGAGTTTGGGAATCAGTGGTATTAGGACAGATGGAGATCTTCGACCGGGCGAGGTGGTGTATGCCCGGTCAGGCCGAAGCCCATTATAATAGATTTTAGATGTATGTCGCAGAACGTTGCGAATCGATAGCGCGATTCAGGATCTGGCACGCCATTGGTCAGCCGCATGAGCAAGTTCATGTATTGTTCATGATTGAAACTAGGGATGTGAATATTCGCATTCGCATTCGAATAATTAAAACATCATAGGAATGTTTTAATAAAAGTGAGGTGAGTGTGGAGGGAATCTGAGCCAAAATAAAAGACTTAATGAACCTATACTCGATGGACCTGTGTGTGTTTTCTCAACATAATGAGTCAGGGATTTCCATTCATTGGAGGGTGGAAAACGCGTGATTCGAGTACTCCCTCCGGCGCCATCTCTCAAGCCAACTCTCGAGCGACAATCGTTTTGCAGGAATTTTGAATACCATACCATACACTGGTATAAGTATTCTTTGGTTATTATATCGTAAATATCAATTATCATGATCATATTTAGATACCATCATTAAAATTCACTGTTTGTAAAGTAGCTGTGAAACATAATTTTCGAAATTCAATTACTCACATGCAAGCACGTTGTATGATGCCTCCGATATAGTTTTTCCATGGTTTAGCGTTCACGATTACTGCGACTGGTCCATGTTGTGCAACAAAACAACGTAAATCGTTTTCATTTAGATCTCTAGAATGAAAAACAGCACCATTCATAAAAAAATAAAAAGGACAGTACACACAGTACAGAATCTTTTTTTGGACAGGAAGAAAACGCCGGACTTCCACCCTCCCTGCAGGTGGGGCATGTGGGAGTCGAACCTCACTAAAACTTTCTTCCGTTCACGCTCAGCGTCCGAACGCGACGCGTTGCACGCCAAACCTTACATCTCGCCCGTCACCCCAAGGCCTGTCGTTGATCTTATTGGTGTTATAAGGATTCATTCGCATTCTTAGAAACATCGTTATTTGAACTTAAACAGAAGTAAAATGATTTGTTTTAATAAATTAGCAAATGTCGAAAATGAATACCTACTCAGAAATGATACACTTCCTTATCTAATTTACTAAACGAACGTAAACAAATAAGACTTACGTATATTTCCAAAATTCTTTGAGTCGTAGACCGCTGATTTTCTTAATATCGCAGTTTTTTATTGTTTGTCCCAAAGGATACTCCGCTTCAGTGGCTAAACCTATATGATTTATACACATGTAGTCAAGAGTTTTGTCAACATTTCCTTTTATACAGCCTTCGCTCACCGGTGATGGAATACAGTCGAGCAACTCCTTAAAAGAAAAATCATTAGAAGCATAATACGCAGCACAGCCCAGAAGTAAGCAGTCTGTTATTATTTGATCTGTTATGTGGAAAGTTATCGTTCGATGAAGAGTAGCAAATGAGAGGATCTTCAGAACCATTTAAGATCCATCTAATTTGTTCTAGCAGTAATATGACTACCTATATCTAACGACTTGAAGTTCAACATTCGAATTTTTGGATCATTTAGTCCCGTTATTGATCTCATCATTAAAATTTATTTTTCAGAATTTTGCTAAGAGGAAACTGTCCTTAATTTTGGAAAGAAAAATAACTGCATTCATACATTTTGTGTTGTTTTGATAATTTTTATTACATTTAATTATGTTCCAGGTATTTCAAAAAATCATCCCGTTTATAATAATAGGTACCTATACCTACGTTCGACGTGACGTTAAATATGCCTACCTGTATGCTCCAACGTGTCCATCCTGAAAGTTGTATCGCGGACATTGTTTCCATTATACCAACTATGCTGTAGGCCCAACAACCGTTACACTGACCCTGATTCAAAACAGGACCCACTACACCAAACTCTCGCCTGGAATATTTGAACTCAGATTGTTCCAGTTACGAAAAACTACAGCTCTCTTAAAGAACAATTTATATCTAGAAAGTACTAATTACAGATTTTTTTTGTAAAATTCGAACTATTCCTGACATTCTAGGGATTTCGGCCTTTCATTACCCATTCGCCCCATACCCAGCGTCCGCACTCTTGGACCTATTTTCATCAGAGAACACTCTATGTTTATTCTCATTTCGAATTCTCGTCTGGGAGCTACGATGATACAAACACACCCACACACAATTGTCAAACAAATAACACTCATTTGTCGTCGGAGATAAAAAAATATGAAGTTTAATGATTGTAATGGTGAATAATGAATACATAAATGATGCTTGAAGACTGGACGGTTAATGTTGAACTGTGATAAACCTACACAAAAAGACTCACCAGTCTTTATAGTCTGGCAGCTTAACATCACATAATTTTTCTAATGGAACTCTGGTTGAATTTGTATCTGTTTCTGTACAATTATTGTACAGATTTTGTTTCAGAGTGATACTGCTTTCAACCTGAAGTCGTTGTCGGAATTCTTCATCGGATAAATCTGAGAATGCAGTGAGACCGTGAAATGCTCCCGTCTCATGATTATCTTTTGCTATGTCCATCAAAGATTGCTGTAGTGAAAAAAGTAGGAATTAAATAAATCGATGAATAATGGTACCTATAAGAAAAAACTTTCAGTCCAATTACACAACTTTACATTTAAATTAAACATCGACATAGGTAGATGTTAAGGACCCCTAAAACCTCCCACCAATGAAGTTTACGCGCATCCTCTCCAGCGGGCAACGAACCAGACAGACAACTCAACGCAATTGCATCGATTACGCACAGAAACAGTATATTCTACTATTTTTATTATTTTAACCAACAAATATAACTGTACATCATTATTGTAAAGGATAATTAAATCTACAACGTTCTACGACTGTATTATTATTTTATTGGAGCCAACCATCGTTTATATATCCAACAAGGAACAGTAGATACTTTCAATCGTTGTTTCATTCCTTTTCATTTTGTACCAATAATATTGAGTTCCATTCTGTGGTAATTTTAGGAACTCTTTTCACCACGCTATTTTAAAAACTTGCTAGATTATGTAGTGAAAAATTAGTTTTTTTTTTTAATAAAATCTACTTACCCTGAAGTATTTCAATCTCTTAGCATATTCTGCACCAGCGTAACTCTTATTGAACTTTTTTAGATAACCATCGAACGCTGCGACTAATTGGCGTTCACTCGTGATCGCTTCATTTCGTAATACCAAAACCAAACCCATTAAAAACACTAACATAATCGATAAAAATGTAAACTTTAGTATATTTTTCTCCATTTTTAACACTTGTTCCATCGCCACAATAGCTTATGTGACTGAAGCCGAATAGAGGATAAATGTATAAGGATACTTTGCAAATAAATTTATAAATAAACAATTTATTCGATTTACTAAATCAAACAATGGTTAAGTTTATATTATAAAACTGCAAACATGAGGAAATAATGTAATAAATAAAAATATAATTAATCAGTTAGCTAAACTAAAAATAAATGCGTGCGTCAAGTTGGCAGGCACACAATGGAATTTTACGATTTTGAAAATTCGAAAAAATTATGAATAGTGATAAATAATGACCGATACCACATAAACAGTGCTACTGCACTTTATTAGATATTCGATAGTTAATATGTGCCTGCCAACTTTACGTCAAAGGTAGCAGACATATAAGATAAAAGGGACAGACCAATTTGATTTATGTTATAAAAATTGTGCTTAACCACTCCACTGGGAACGTCACTTTCCGCTAGATAGCGAAACTGGGGACTTCGTTCGGAATCACTACCGTGTTTGAGCTTGAGTGATTTTTTTCCAATAAATTTTAATTTCGAATTTTAATGAAACCTTATATTTTTGTAAAACTATATTATTAAATGACGCTGTATTGCATTTTCAGCGAAAATATATATTCTCCGTAAAATATGAGACGATTAAAAAATGTAAACAAGTTTTTGAACTGTGTCAATTTTGGCTTCTGCCACAGACTTGGCAAAAGTAAACAAACCAATTTTGTTGCCGATCCCAGTTGAGTGGTTAATTAGTGACTTATAGATACCATCTTTCAAAGGTAATGGTACAGCGTGAATTATTATAGTAGAGGAGGCGACGATGCTAAATGGGGATTTACTCGAGCGTTGAAGAGACCTATTGGGATGCAAAGCTTAGATGATAAGAAAAAAAAAATGTTATATGACATATATCTTTACATCGGTGGGGAAAGGGGCTATAGATTTTTAAATATGTAAAAAAAAACTGTTGCATGGACATCCTCGAGCGCGTCAGATATTGACAGCATCAATGCCCTACGTATTTTTAATAACGTACGTATGTTAATCTGATCGTTTGCGTGATGAGGGTGGTTGTATTTAAAGGTTGAAAATGAAAAAAAAAAAAAATTATCGAGCGCGTCAGATTTTCTAAGGGAGTGTTAAGTACACCAAAAAAAAGCTCTCATTCACTAATCTGACGATTTCGATGGGACACAAACTCGCGGCCATTTTCATAATGTGCAAAAAAAAATCGCCATTTTGAAATACTCAAGCGCGTCAGATTAAGATATATATGGTTCATCTTTATGTTCTAAACGTACTGTCTCATAATCTGACGATTATCTAGAGGGATTCGCCTGATCTGACAAAAAAAAAATAGAAAAACGGTTCACTTTAAAGCCATCCCTGCAACTTCCCGCTAATTCCATTCCTGAGTTCAAAGAAATAATATTTCTAAGCATTTGAGCTCTCCCAGCTCGAAAGTCTGATAGAAGTTTCATAGAACACTATTTTTGGAATTTTCAAACTGCAATAACTTTCGAATGGATCAACCAATTTTAACGCGGTTGGCACCATTCGACGCAGTTTTATCATCCTCATAAGTAATTTTGATCGACTCACAAATTTCGGAGATAAATTTCGGAATCCCGAAAAACACTTTTCGGGTTTGACATTAGGAAATTTTCTCACCGTTTAAACCTTCCCTGGACTTCTACGAATATTTCAAGATTAAAATAAGCCAAATCGGTTCAGTCGTTCTCGAGTTTTAGCGAGACTAACGAACAGCAATTCATTTTTATATATATAAGATTTTTGTTATTTCGGCTTGCGGAAATCGTCAGATTATATATTTTTTATTATTCTTGAATTATTTCCTTCAAAATAAAAAAAAATTTAGCTACGCTCGAGAATGTCGAGATGATGTTTTTTTTTTTACAACTTTGTTACCGTCTCCTTTTTTTACGTCACTCTCAAATTGTCAGATTATTGGAATATACACTTTTTAGGATGTAATTAACTCACCCTACCTTAATCTGACGCGCTCGAGAATTTCGGATCGTCAATTTTTTTTTACTAATCTGATCCTGTATCCTTCACGGGCGGCCTTAGATATGGGCCTCATATTTTGTGGAGGTACTTAACCGGGTACAAGGTACCCCCTGTATATTAATCTGCCGCGCTGTAGTAAATCCCGGAATCCCCGCTTGGGCTCCTCTACTATTAGTTTCGTTGTAAACTGCGCAGTAATATATTTTTATGGTCGTCCACCCGAAAATTCTTAACATCTATTTTTTTTATTTATCTCTATATCCTTAAATAAAACGCCAGAAATTTCTGTAAAGTTAAAATTTAATAAACTTTTCAAAACATACACTATCCGTATTACAGTAACAATCTCATAATTTTAGTAATTTATATAATAAGTATGTATATAGAATAAGAACAATAATAAAAAAACTTGAGACACCCGGATGGAACGAAATTCCTTTCGATTAATTAGTGAGGGAATTGCAATAAAATTTTATTTTTTTAAGTTATAATAATTAGTTTGTTTAAAACGTCTGTCTCTCTCTCTCTCTCTCTTATAGAAAGCGCCATCTTGCATTAATCATATAAAACAAAATAAGGAATTGATTTAAAAGATTTCAATCACAGCGCCATCTAGCAATAATCATCTAAAACAAAAAAAGTATCATGACAACTTTTTCATAAGAATTTCCGTCTAGCCCCCTTTCGATACCGCGCGATAAGGAACTTCGTTCCAAAAGTGTGTTTTATATTGTTGGTATATTATATTGCTTGAACACTTATCTACAATCACAGTTTAAGGCAATCTTCTTAGGGTTTAAATTCTTTTAGTTCACAATTGACAAAGGCACAAGTCAAAACTTTTTGAGTAAATCTATTATTATTTGGAGCATTGATATCTTCTCGATCTATTTTGTTTTGACGGTTCATATCGGATACCAAATAGAACGAAGTAAAGTTATCAAATTCGATTCCACAATTACGAATAATCATCCTGTATACAATCATAAACTATCATATCGTTAGGCAAGTCACAATAGTATTGAAAATATTTCAAATATATAATCAGAAACATAAAATATATCGGAATAAGACCTATTTTTTCAAATCTAGGCTAGGGATAGCTATTTAAATTAGTCATATAATACACGTATTTAAGAGTATGAGAGACTCGCAAAAATCTCACACACGTTTGAAATATCTTGTGTGTGCAGTCAGCCTTAGAATTGATGGCACATAACATAAAATAATATCTAACCTTAAATTCGATAAACTGTATCTAACGAGTAAATGGAAATTGTAAATAACAATATAACGTTTATAATATCAACAAACAAACATTACATGCAGGTATAATATCATTATAAAACAATATTGAAACTGGCAATACTAACATATTAAAATCCTTGACTATTCAATAACAAAACATAATATTTCAAAAGTAAAAGTATCAAAAAGTTACAAAAATACACATAATAAAGTAAAACTAGTGTATATACTTCGGACGGAGTATTGAAATATCTGATAATAATCAAAGTTGCCAAATACCTACTAACGAAATAAGCTACCCGTGAGTTCTTTGCTTGATTCTTATATTCTGTAAAATGGAGTATTATTGAGTTTCTTCATAATTTTTGATACTCGGCTGTATAAAATTTAGTAAATTAAAAGTAGGAGCTACCTTCTTTTTATTATTTTGACTCGCATGTGAAGAAACTTACTTCTAAAATTAAGACACATTCGACTTTTTGTTGAATACTATTATGAAACATAATATTAATATGTAAACATATGTATTTAAATACATTTTATGCTTAAAGCTATCAGGAATGTGATGTTACTTAATTAATAATGTAGTGGGTAAAAAGCGAACATAGAAAGATAACAAACAAAAGTTATTTTACAAATATTGGCAAGAAAAAAGTGTTTGATAACGTTTTTTTTTTCATTACAAAACAGAAAAGTATAAAATATTACATTGGTCCCAAATTACACGGTCTTTTAATTTCTATCTTCTAACTTAGATGTACTTATAATTACAACAATCAAAAAAAATTGTTCCCTTTAAATTCGTTTTAATACTATAAATAGGGGTGTGCGAATATCGTTCGAATCGAATCGAATCGAATATTAATATTCGATTCGAAATTCGACGAATATTCGAAAAATTTCGAATAATTCGAAAAGTTACGAATATTCGTTGAATTTCGAATAGTATCGAATTTGACTACGACGATGCATCGGAAATAGGACAAGTTTTAATAGCAATTTACTGTTCCTGATAATTTATGTACAGCCTAGTCAATTTTACTATTTTTATAATTGGGCATAACGTGAGTGTAACCCGTTGCATGAAAATGAAAAAAAGAAGAACGAAGATACTGTTCGAAATTTCGAATTGTTTGAAACTTTTCGAACTATTCGAAATTTTTCGAATATTCGTCGAATTTCGAATAATTCGAAGATTCGAATTATTCGATTCGAGTTTCGAATCGAATATTAATATTCGATTAGGAACGAATAATTCGTAAGTTCGAATTATTCGCACACCCCTAACTATAAACTATCGATCTAATACACTAGATACACAATACTGAACAAAACAGTGTCTCTTAACAAATTACTTACACTTATACATCAAGTGTTTTACAAAATGTCTTTAGTTTAAAACAATTCAAATCTTAAGACAGAGAATCCACGTTTAGATTGTTATTTCTGAAACTTTTAAAAGTGCGAAAGAAGACGACACGCGGTCGCCAATGACATCAAGAGACTACCAATGTATGCTTTTGCCAGTGTTTAGTTAGCGCAATTTTACTCTGTAATCGTGTATCTTGTATATTTGATCGATGATTTAAACAACATCAACAGTTGAGACTTCGTTCGCCAAACCACAAATATTGGATCCAACAGCCAACATCAAATATCCACCATTACCAAAGTCCGCTCCCCAGGAATTTTTGGCGATGTAAAAAGGAACTTCAGCTGTCAAATCATAGCCAACTAGTTGGACGGCATGGTTTAAATTGGCAGCTGCTCCGCTGTAACAAAAAAATATAATATTTTTTGATTATTTGTTGATAAAACTATGGTAGGTTCAGGAGGTCACTCTTGATATAATTTGTTTTATAGAAACTACTTTGTTAAATTCTTTTTTTATAGTGGTTTTACATTGATATATTGCGTATTGTATTACAGAACATATTATGCGTCTTGCGTGTACATTTTCCTTTTAGTTATGGAAATATTAATGTTAGAATACGGTGTTCCCAAAACAAAGTCCTATGATAGGTACCAGCCCATCAATGCCCTGGTGTTCCATAGGCATCAGGTAGGCAGTAGGTAGGTAAAATATATAAGGTACATACTCGCAATGGTACTGTATGACTCCTCCTAAATAGTTCTGCCAAGTGAGAGCGTTGACGGCCACGGTGACCGGGCCGTGTGTGGCCAACGCTTCTAATATCTTCTCCTCTGTACCCACAAAACTGAAATCAAATTATTTATTTTAAAAAACTATTCAAAAACAAGCTTATAAGATTCTGGATATCGTATAGATGCAGAGTGCTAGCTGAGACATCTTGTTTAGTACACGAGTTGAAGAGAGTCCTTAAGGGTAGGCCGTAGGTAGCGGCCCCGCAATGTCTTCAATGCAATCTTCTGGCAATGCAGAGGTCCATGAGCGACGGTAACCGCTTACGATCAGGTGGGCCGTAAGCTCGTCTGCCTGCGTGGCGATAACAAAAATAAAAAAGGGTTCCTATGGCCGACTCCATCACCAGATCAGCTTCATGATGCCCTATTATTCCTATTCCTGCATTCCTATTCGGAAAGAGGGTGGTTGGTTAAATTTAACTTGCAAGATTCCACGCGAACATCCAGCGCAAATGATATAAAAACTTTAAAACAATATAATTCTCACTCGTCACAAGTAAACGTTGATATCCTGACTCCGGTCGCGTTCTTTGGTTTCTTGCAGGCCCCGTTCAACAGTCTAAGCGGGTACTCCTTCTCCTGTTGTAGCGGCGTGTTGGTGATCATCAGCCAATCGAGGAGCAGGCATATGTCGCCGCCAGAACAACCCATGTTGCCCAGCCCGGCGCAGTCTATCACTTCCTGTAAAAATCAATGATTACTTATGTGCTATGGAAGACTAAGACTGATACGTTATAATGATAAGTTTTGTTCAAGTTTTTCAGGAGTCCATGAAGGTTTAAAATGTGTATTTTTTTTGTTTGCATTAAGAAAAAAACTACAAAGCTAAAATCTCGTTCCGGATACCAAGTAAAAAAATCACCTGAACACTGAGCGGCGTAAAGGTGCCAGTTTTGATCGCCTGCATAGATTCGACAGTGCCGACTGTACTGAACGCCCAGCACGCACCGCATAACCCTTGGTTCCTCACTGGACCTACCACTCCTTTAGTTCTCCTGTCAATAGATACAACATTCTTAATGAGTGCCACCTCGCTTTAAAGAGTATAATTATAGGTATACGCTAAAGAACAACTTGATCGTGAACATAGTGTATCCTGTGGCGTGCACCCTATAGATGAAAATATGCATTGCATACCCTAAGTTATGAAATTGAGTTAAAAATAACGACAAAAATTTATTAAATGTTTAATCGATCTACACTCTTCATTCCTATCATTTACACTTCATTTAAAAAAAATATTGGAGGATGTAAATTTGTACAAATAAATGTCAAATATACATTTCTGCATACCTTGACTAAGATATAGATGCACGCTACTATGTATTCAACATAAAAAAATTCATGAGCGACAAATTAAACTTTAAGTGTATTGTAAACTAGTTTCAACAACAAAAAACAAAACAACAGGATAATTTTGATTGGAAGTTATTTATACAATTAGAGTTTTTTCTAATACGGTCGCTATTTATGTTGTACTTTTTTAATATAGAATAATCTTTATACATATCCACATGTCAGTCATGCTTCGATGAACTTATTATAATGCCTCTACACATAATTTACATGCATATTCTCATAATTTACAAACATAATGAGATTCCTTGTTCACAACGCTCCGAGTTGATAACCTTAGTGCTACGTCGTTTTCGATGTCGTTTCTCTTCCAAATATTGAATTTTTATTAATTCATTAAATCATGTCACTAGTACTAAATAGATTGATGATAACGTCATAATATTATCCTTGAAGTCTATTATTGTCTATCAGATTAAAAAGGTGTGCTGCCTAGAAAATATATGTAAATAGTTGGATTTGTTTTTGTTTTTTCATCTTTCCTCGTTGTTTTGTACCTCTTGCGGTTCTCCTCATTTCTAATTCGATAGAATTTTAATGAGATTCTAAACGTAGCCCAGTAAAGATGTAGGCGGGTAACTGCTAACGAATTAAAATTATAATCTATTTTATTCTATTAGGCGGGATTCCTTACAACATCAAGAATGAAGTGACGCAGCAAATTTATATCGATTCCAAAACCGGTGGCTCCTAATGCCAATATGCATGTACCTATGGCATTTTATTTTCAATGTAGAAATGATTTGATCGCGTAATACTTTTATTATAAAATAATACAAACAATTATAAGATTGAAAATTTATAGAAATTGATGGTACAAAACGAATAATTTCAACTGATTAAAAGTTCTTAAACAGAAAATAATTAAGTACATGTATAATTAGATAATTTTGAGTTGATACCTAAAAGTTTATTAATATAACTTACTTTTTATAGGAGTCGTTAAAACACATTTAGGGAAATGATGACCTCTAAATACGTCTAGTTTATTCTTTTAGTAAACTGGTTAGAGAAACCGGTATTTGTTTCACCGATATAGAAAATGTTATGAAATAGTTGAATAAGAAGTATGACTTGTTTACTGTTAGATGTCTGTATAACAATCTAGTGGAAGATTTTCAGGATGTGTTGTTTTATTGAATGTTATTAGGGTTACTTTATTTATCCCGAATCATAATAGTTGTAGCAAACAGAGTCGTTATACATTCGTCATAGAATTATTACATCTGGAATCAACATCATGAACAACAGAATGAAGCTAATTTAAAGTGCACCGATCGCAACTACACGATATTCTGGCGTTAGTGTACCGATGACACTCAATTCGTTTAACACACTAATAAAATATTACATACACATAAGTTCTTTAAAATTTCACTTTGTTATTTCTGATGTTGAATCAAAATATCGTGTTGTTACGCGCGGTCGGTGCGCTTTAAATTGGCTTCATTCTGTTGTTCATGATGTTGATTCCAGATGTAATAATTCTATGGAATTCGTAAAAACATTGTTTAACGCTACTTTATGTAGGTAATGGATATCGAAATAAGACAGATAGTACTAGAATTTTGTCTTTGAAATATTAAAACCCCGAGACCTTGCTGGACAATGCCTACTGTAGTGCTGTAGTGCTATACTGTAGTAAATAATATTGTAATCAGTGGGACGATGTAGATCAACAAATATTTAACTATTTTTATCTTCATACAAAATGAACATCTTGCAACCGTAAAGACGTGAACTACCTTATCCGAGATAAAGAAATCACCATGGAATTATTCATTGCACAAAATACAGAATAAATAACAGCAAGGAAGTCGACGATATTTTTATAACATAATCTCATCATAATCTATTGCGAGTACCGTTTGAACCCCTTTGTAACGCAGACAAAGTTGCGAGGGTCAGCTAGTCTATAAATAAAATGATAATTGAGTTTGCAATGCATATAGTTCGAGTTTCTGTTTCGATGGATATTTTAAAGTCATATTATTATCGTAGCTATAATAATACGTTAAGGAGAGATTAAGGACGCTATAACGAGAGTTGAAGGCCAAACTGGCCAGCGAATGGCCGGTGGAGTGTAGTGTCAATAAAATGTATATCAATTACTATTGTGATATTTACGAATGTACTAATATTATAATCGTCGAAATTATTTCGTTTCAGGAGCTACTACTGGATTGATTAAAGTGATACTAATTTAGAATGGTTTCAACATAAAAATATCGTAATTTTATTGTGGATACAAAAACGACGACATTATTTTATTACATTCCTCCGAAATTAAAGGAATCAGTTGATGGTTACTAAGAATGAATAGACAATTTACTGTATTCTCATGGTCTCGTCATTATCGGGAGTGGACAGCTAAATCCCTATACCTAGCAATTTAATCAGATAGAACTAACTATATCATCAGTCAACAACACGTTGATTTGACAACATTATTGTCTTTATGAATTTGGCACCACATAACCCAGGTTTTTTGACGTTAGTATCCCCAAAGCATTTTTAATATATTTTTGTTGTATGCTGTGGAGATTACTTGGATTTCTCTACAAATATCTACAATACTAACTTGAAGTACATAAGGTTTCATTCTTCCCTATCGTTATTCTTATTTCTAACTAACCTGATGATTTTGAATCTGATGATCATGTGAATTTGTATGCAACCTTTATGCAAAATGTCACTGCCCTAGTAGCAGATAAACAAAACTAACACTCTTATCAATAAATGTCGAAATAAACAAATAAAATTATGCACTCGAGGTTTTTACAAGATTTTTATACATAAACTAGCTTTTGCCCGCAACTTCGTTCGCGTGGACTTCAGGTTTGTCCCGTCTAGCCCGTCTAGTTCGCGACGTCTATAATATAGTACTATTATACCGCAAAAAATGTGTTTTTTTACGACCTCACAGTAGAAACCTCAAAAATTGTAGTCTATGTGTTATTCTGATGTATAAGCTATATTGTCGTAAAGTTTCATTCAAATCCATTCAGTAGTTTTTACGTGAAAGAGTAACAAACATACATCCATACATCCATACTTACTAACTTTCGCCTTTATAATATACTAGCTGGCCCACACAACTTCGTCTGCGTCACATAAGGAAATTTTCTCACCGTTTAAACCTTCCCTGGACTTCTACGAATATTTCAAGATTAAAATAAGCCAAATCGGTTCAGTCGTTCTCGAGTTTTAGCGAGACTAACGAACAGCAATTCATTTTTATACAGGGTGTTATAATCCGATGAAACAATATTTTCACAGCAAATAGTATACTTGATGTAGAAGCCATCCACCAACTTTGGGTTTTCTAGGCATAATATATCATAAGTTATAAACTAATCAAAACTAGTATAAATTTTCTATTAGTAGGTGATTATTATAGTACAGAACTCTAAAATTGCGATCGGATGCGCCTGTGTGCGTGAAAATAGCATATAGATATAGTACGCTAAATGTAGGTCACAGTAGGGTTGTCAAAAATAATACAAAAAAATATTTTTTCAACTTTGTATGGGAAAATAAAATAACTATCTCAGTTTCAAAAGTATGTGTATATGATTTGAAATGTGATATAGATTAAGCCCTTAAAGTATTGTTTCACCGGGCAACAACACCCTGTATATAAGATATTAGATTAACTAGTCATTTTAATAATTTAATTGAAATTAAGGATTAACTATTCACAATTATTGTACATGTTGCAGTTTTGGAATATTCTATTAAAGGTAAATTATGACTGCCTCATTACTATAATTGTTACTAAATAAGTAACTTTCTTTTTAACACGTTTGCTGCGAAACGAGGCCTAAATGACCCCTCCTGCAACTATTCTGTGGTGCGGCAAGGAAAAATTAGCGGTGCAAAGAGTGTAACTTTATTAAAGGCATTGGGGTCTAATAGACCGCGTGTCATCCTAACGTCTGGTTATGGTCCGGGCCAATTACACCTCGTGTCGCAGAGAACGAAAAATATGCAAAAATCGGTCTCGCAGTGAACGTGTTAAGAAATAAGTAATTGTAATTAAGTAATATTCCAGCAGTATTACTTACTACCAAAATATTAATTTCTATACCACAAAATCATGTTCAATTTGTGTATTCAATGTCCTTAACATTTAAGCAACACAAAAATGAATACATCAAAATTAGTATTAAAATTTGTTAGTAAATATTTCAAGGTAAGAAATAATAGAGGTAAGGATACTTACCAATCAACTTTTTGTGGAAGTAGAGCTCGTTTTTTCCTGATTATCACGTAGACATTATGATGGGATTCATTCCCAATTGGAAACTCATTTTTCTTATGACTGTTATCAGAATCAATAGTGTACTCATGTTTATCATTTTTTGGTTTCTGATCTCTGAACTTACTCCAACTCTTGCCATAATGTCGAGGTGGTTTCTTCATCTTTTCATCTGATAAGTGGATATCTTTGTATTCGAGTTTGGACATGTCTGAGATCCTGGTTAAGCCGTATCTGGCTTTTTGGTCTTCGGGGCCTCGGGCTGCCGCATTCAGCTCTTCTATTTCTCGCACTGATGCCTGCAATTTTAATTTATTTCATTTCTTAGTAACACAAAACAAATATAAAAATTAAAAAGATATTTCCAGATTCGTGACTTTAACATTTTTTACATATAAATTGATTTTAAATACCAACTAAAAGAAAAAGAAACATGCTTTCAATGCGTATTTCGTATATAATGTATTTCTAAGAAACTTAACTTTAGTGCGTAGGTATTTTAAATAGTAGGCACTTACCACAAAATGTTCAAACCTAACTAAGTATTCGTCCGGTTTATCTTTGTAACTTTTATTGAACTTTTGAATATATTCATCAAACATCGGTTTCAGCTCCTCTTTGCCTGTTTCGTTCGAGAGCATTAGTGGTATCACTAGGAAAAACAAACAAAACAAAGCAAAAGCGAGGACCCAGTTCCACCATTTTTTCATATTTGTAGATTTGCTTTTTATTATTTTATTAATTATAATGTTTAACTTTTTGTAAACTAGCGGCACGTTCAAAGCATGAAATAAATTTTTAAACACTGAAATTAGCAATTGTTTACAAACTGAAGAAAACTGATTGAAGTGAAGTTAGCTGTTGAAAAATATCGGGCTGTAATTAGAGGTGTGACATTTCGAAAACAAGTCGATCAAATAGCACAGTTTTTTTCACTTTTCATAAATTTCTTAATCGATTTAATATATAAATATATTCTAAAGGATGGGACGGTCGACATTTGTCGGGCATGTCACCGTCCGGGAGAGTCTATTAGACATCATTTCCGGTTGTTCTCGTCTTGCTAACGGCGAGTACTTGCACAGGCACAACCAGGTAGCTAAGATTATCCACCAACAACTTGCTCTGAAATACGACCTTGATAAAGCCGCTGTACCTTATTATCAGTATCAGCCTCAGCCAGTGCTCGATAATGGCCATGTAATGCTCTACTGGGACCGATCTGTTATCACTGACAGGACTATTGTTTCCAATAATCCTGACATAGTGATAATAGATCAGGATGCGCATCGGGCGGTGCTGATCGATGTGGGAACATGGCGAGAACCTTGTGAAGGTAGAAAAAGAAAAACTGCTGAAATATTTGAACCTGGTCCACGAGGTGACCGACATGTGGCGTGTTGAATCGATCATCATTGTTCCGATCGTTGTATCTGTGCACGGTCTAATAGCAAAAAGCTTCGACCGTCAGATGTCTCTAGATAGAGAAGCTTTCGCTCCCCGGCTGGGTAAAGGGCTTGATTCAGAAGGCGGTCGTTCTTGACACGGCACGTATTGTAAGGAGGTTCCTCTCTCTTGAGCCCTGACTACTGATGGCTTGGGTCGTACACCCCATCTCCAGTGGCCTTCTGTTTTTATATTGTATTTTTAATTATTTTTTTTTGTAAATGTTTTTTTTTAATATAATGTAAAAATGAGCAAATAAATGAGTATGGAAGATATTCAAAACGACGCGCCTCTCTTCTACCCTTAAGGCTTAACCAAACATTTTAAGTCATCCTACACAAATATAGTTTTTCGAAAACAAGCCTAATTAAAATGGAGTTTCTCCAAAAACAAAATCGATTTGACGATTATTATTGCACATCCTTATTGTTCGACAAATGACAAATCAGAAACGTCAAATGTCAAATCTACATCTTGATTTTTGCTTGAAATGGCTTGAATTTGTAAGAATTTGTGCATCTTTCTGATGGCCTCTTAACTAGTTCATTTGCATTTACGTGCATAGATTTACTAAAAGAGGTATCTAGAATTAGTAAAAATAATCGTCGATGTGGTAAGTTTAATTGTGCTTTGTTTTTTTAATTTTCCACGGCTTATATTATTTTTTGTATGTATCGCTATTGTGTCATTCCTAGTTCCAATACTCCGAAAGAATTTGAGAAAACGTCTGACGTTTTACCGTTTACTAAACACGGATTGTCTTCTGTCGAAGAATTCAGGCAAGCAGAAGAAGAAATACGGGAACTAGAGTGGCTCAGAAAAGCAGGCTTGACTTCTGATGAAATTAAGCTTTATCAGAAGAATGAAGCTAAAACATTAGATTCGCAGTTAAAAGTTGAAACTACTACGTTAGAGGAGAAATTGAGCTATATTTATGATAAAATAAAGAAGCTCCATGATCATTCATGTGTGTAAGTATTTTTTAGTTGTTTACCAGAAGGTACAGCTATTATTATTATGCTAATTTTGTAACAGTCTAAAAGGATATTCCTTTTGATTAGTAAACAACATAGCTACTATGTTATCAGGTGTCTTAAGATGAATTAATGTGAATTTAAAGTATATTTTCATGCTTATAATTTTTTTTTAAATCTTAAGCAAGTAACAAAATAATAATTTAAATTTGTTAACTAATAATTGTATTTTCACAAGTACTGAGTTTTTTCAATCCTTATTTTTAATTTCTAAAAATAAAACATTTGAAATTTGTTTAATTATTAATTCTAGAGATTTGCAGCAGCAACCATCTACATCAAATACTGATAAAGAACCTACAAGTTCTTATCCAAATGGACATCCTATAAAAGATATTAAAAATCTAGAAAATTGTCTATTTGGACATCTCAGAGATGATATTGAGCCTCTGAGTAAAAGAAGGAAAATATTGAGACGTTTGGAACGTAAAAAGGAGAGGTTATTATCGGACATTCCCAGTCTCCCAAATAGTACAACTAACGGAGCAGCACCTCGACCAGGTAGCCTTTGGGATGTCAAAGAGTTTCAAGTAAAACCTCAAATTCCAAGAAAGCCAACAGAACAAGTAGTTGGTCCTAAGCAAAGGACATTTTATACTATAAAGAATAGTAAAATCGTAAGACTAGAACCAATGGATTCTGCAGAGACTAGTGAAGATGAATACCAGGCGGTAGACATTGTAGTGCCGGTGAATAATGCAGAGGCACAGTTGCTCGAGGGTACGAAGATGAGCATAGATGACATCAAGAAAATAGACAGATTCAAGGATTATGAGCCTGGAGTACCTTCAAAGGTAAATATTTTCTCTTTATTTGATTCTGTATTACTGTACTGTACTGTACTGTACTGTAACAACCCATTACTGCCCACTGCTGAGCTCAGGTCTCCTCCGAAGAGGGGTTAGGCATAGTCCACCACGCTTGCCTAATGATTCTGTATTAACTAGGTAGTAAATTTTCCATTTCTAAATGTGAGCCAGCAGTTCCAAGGTCTATCTTTTTGTTATACACTTCAGATACTGTACTGTAACAACCCATTACAGCCCGCTGCTACAAAAGAAGTGTAAAAATTTGTACTGTAGTGGACAATTAGTTTTAAAAGTTAGTATCTATTAGTCACTATTTAACTAATTATGCACAATTTTTCTATACATAAATCAAATTGATCTGTCCAGTATATTCTATGTGCCTGCTAACTTTGGCGTAAAGTTGGCTGACACATAAAAACTATTGAATATCTTTTAAAGTACAGTAGCACTATTTATCCCTCACAATTTTTCGACATATTCAAAAACATTAACTTCCACTGTGTGCCTGACAACATGACGCACCCTGTCTCCTCCTCCAGGAAGAAGGATTAGACATAGTCCACCACTCTTGCCTAATGTGGATTGGGGACTTCGCATATCTTAAAGGATTTTTAGAATCCTTTTACAGAAACTTTCCTCACAATGTTTTCCTTCACCGTTCTTAGTCAGTGGTGTTAAAACTGCACATAGGCACTTCAACCACTCGGCCATCATGATTTTTCTTTACTTCATGATTTGAGATACATGAAACACTAATATAATGGATATTTAATCTAAATTTAATGTAAAGTATGTATTAATATAATATAAATTTAGGTCAGTAATTTACAAATGTCGACAATATTTTCAGATATTATATTTGAAGAACATAGCACCGACAGTATCGCAGGCACAGTTATCTCTGCTCTTCAATCAGTTCGTTCTCGACAATGGCGGGCCTATTGACGTGCGACTGATGACCGGCAGAATGAGAGGACAGGCTTTCGTGAGATTCCAAAGTAAGTACTTTTAACATGGTATAAAACAGAGTCGCTTCATGTTAAATGTCTTTATGTATGTTTTAATTTTTAACACTTCACAAAGATGGCTTTTTTAAATAAATAGTTATTCAAGAAAAAGATATACGTATATGATACATGCATAATATAGTAGACAGATATTTTGAGGTTTAAGTGATGTCGTAACTAAGCACATCTATTAAAAGTGTAGTGTGATATTTTAATTTCATAGCATTTAAATTTAAATAAAATGTTTTACCTTATAAAAGATTATAACAAATACAGGGTGGTGCAAAAAGAAACCATAAAAAATCTTAATTATTTATTTCAGATGAGAACCTAGCTATACAGGCTTTACAAGAGATAAATGGTACAATAGTAAGCGGTCGCCCCATCATCGCGCAGTTCGGACGAAACACCAACAGGGTACAGCGGGTCGAACGTTAAATACTACTGTCATTTATATTTTACCTAATTTAAAGTGATATTATCTATTAATTAAGTTTACACTACATTATGTAATCGTGTCTATGACGCCCTATTTCTTATACTTGATATCCTAAAATTGTAAAACTACCCATTTTTATTTACCTTGACTACAGAAAAATGTATTGGATGTATCTCTAATTTGTATGGAATTCTAAGTATGCAGACATTATATACTTATTCAAGAAGTTCGTAAATACTATTTTAGATTTTAATCACTACAGAAACATTTCTATTGTAATTATCAAATCGTTTTTAAATAGCTATAAAATTTTCTTTTTAGACCATTTATTAAGATGTAAAACATTTCTTACAATATAATATTATTCTAGTAAACTAGTCTTAAGTATAATGCGAAAAATAAAAATCTTTAAAATACACTGAAGCTACAATCATTAAATTGTTTTATTTCAACATGAAGTCTCTGTCTTCACTTTTTTTTTCACCTCCACCATACATGACATAGTATCGTTTATATACGTAACTAAAACCACTTTATTAATTATGTGGTTCAAATAGTCATTCACTGCAGTGTTAATGCTAGTCCGTTCACTGAGTGGTGTCCTTCGGTGAAGGCTTGCGCCGTCTTTTGACGACGCGTTTAGGCGAAGATCATTCATTCTCTTTCTTAGGCTGCGGATCCTCCTCTATAAAACAATAACATATTAAAAATATCTATATTTTAAAAACAATATTTACAACAAACATATTTACAGTACAATTAACACCACAAATAATGTTAGTCACCCATGCAAACACAGAAATGAGAAGAAAACCCAGTGGTTTTAATGAATGCTTTTAAATGTGCATGCGTTTTTACAATATACCCTCCAAACGTGTTTATTGACTCTTAACATTTACACACAATCGTAGTTGCACGATTTCAGACTAGGCTACTAGATCGATCCGGTACAATGTACTGCGACATTGTTACAAAAAACTCGAGGCTTAATTTCTGACAAGTATCATGTTGAATTAAATATCAATCGATTAGATGAATATTTCTTCCAGAGGCTATCTTGTGTTTCCAACTAGTTCGCAGTGAAAAAACTACTTTTGAGATTGATTCTGAATGTTTTGTATAACAATATCGCTATTGATCGTTACTCACGTTTGACGTCGTGGTGCTGGGCGGGGCTGTGCGGGGCCGCGTGGTGCGGTAGATGCGCGTAGTGCTCGGGCGGCGCGGCCCCGGCCGGGTAGTAGGGGTGCGGGGCGTGCGCGGGGTGCGGCGGGTACGACCCCGGGAACCCGGCCCCGTACCCGCCGTAGTACCGGCCGCCGTAACCCGCCCCGTATGCACCCACTGCGCGGTATACCACTATATTGCACGGCCCGATCCAGGGGGTAACGAAATGGTCTATTCTTCAAACTAGGTTGACATTGAGAATTCGACCATGGTATGAATCTATATTCCGCGAGCGCTTAAACGACGGTAACCACTTACGGTTAGGTCATTTGACTCGTCCTACCTCGCAATAAAAACAATCTCCAGGAGCAAGACCTGTACTTAAAGACATGTCTTTCCTCTAAGGGTACCCGTATATTTAGGCCGCATTGCATTAGATCTGTGTCATCTAGTTGTATATTGTATTTTCACGACGCGGTTTTTTGCCGAAAAGTCTTATACCTGCGTGTACAATTTTTTGTGGAACTGTGTACTCTACGGAGCTTGTCGCGTCGTGCCCTGAGGTTCTAGGAATGGAATTTAACGAACTTCATACAAATTTGCGAGCACCATTTCAATTGACTAATTTCTTATTTGACAATAGAGTAACCCAATAAAGTTAGCCCTGTGAGGTAAAAAACTGGATCAGACTTTGCAGTAGTCGAGATTTTGCTCGAAGTAAATATAGAATGGAAACCGCGCATTTTCATCATTAACAATAGACTGTCGATACGTTGTTGTAATAGTTTTATGAAATAGGAATATAATCTGGAGTGAAGCAGTTAACCAAAACCCAAAATTATTTACAAAACTTAAATTAAGATTTTATATCGTAGCTCATCCTCTTATTTTTATTGAGATTTTTGTATTTATTAGCTTAACTGTAGGAGCCCGTTTAGATATTAAACAGTTGTTGAAAAGTGAATTCTGAAATTGCATCTTAGTGCTACCTCTAATATCTACAGGGTGTAAAGAAAAGAATTACTAAACAAATCAAATTGTAGTGAAGTGTCAAATCAATTATAATTCCGAATATTATTAGTATTACACATTTGATTTCGATTTAATTCACTTCAACCTGATATTGATTGTACTCGCATTGCCAATACCAATTATTGTAAAAGAAATAAAATGTTATACGAGGTGTAAAAGGAGTATTCCCGAACATAAAAACAAATGACAGTGTTATTGATTGGAAACAATAAAAAATATTCAGGTTCTATATTAAACATTATCCTGTTTCACTTACATTATTACTAAACGGGTTCTTACCACGATTATTTTTAATTGAATAGCACTTTTAATCGGGGTGACGGCTTCAAACTATCCTGTATGTGGAATCCAGTGTTAGACGAAAATAAAGCCAAAATATCTAGTTTTGAGACGGCAGCCGATACTGTCAATGTCGAAATGTGAGTTCGAGTTCCAGTGGTACCGGCAAACGAACGAGAAAGAGGGTAGACAGATTTGTCTGCTCTTAAATGACCTACCCGCAGTTCTTCAGTCTTCCCGTGATCATGGCGCTTGAAACAGTGCTGAAATATCGGGACCTCTCAATTAAAAATAATCGTGGTAAGAACCCGTTTAGTAATAATGTAAGTGATGTAGATAACCGCGAGTGTTTAAAGAAATTTATTATCCTGTTTCATACTGTCATCCGTCTTCACTTACGCGAGGGCTCATTTTTAACACTCTGTATACAAACCGAAAAATCCAAAAATCATTTCTTGACACCCTGTATATTACCATAGTGCTTGAGTAATTTTTGAACACCTTGTTTGTGCTTATAATATAAGAACCGTATATTGTACACCGTGATTTGTGAATGGACGCCCAAAGTGCTCGATGTGATAATGTTAGTCACGAGTTGTTATAAATGATAGTTTACCTGCTGGTGGGGGGCCGCCGTGGGCTGGAGGTCCGGGGTGGGGCGGATTCTGGTTCGGAGCCATCATCATAGCTGGGGGAATGGTTATTTATTGAGCGCAAATATTGAACTTAACATAGTGGTAGGTACTGGTGTAGTTTAAAATTTTATTTGTTGACCGACTTCCAAAAAGAAGGAGGTACTCAATTCGTCTGTATTTTTTTTAATGTTTATTCCTCGATTAGATGTCAGATGAAAGGTAATGGCTAAACTTCGTTCCCATTTTAAAGATCGAATAAGTAGTTTTGGATCTGTGTTTAAAAATGTGTATTTTTAAGGGACAAAATTTTACGATTTGCTATGCGTTTTTGCGTGTATTTCCTTTTTGTATGAACCGATTTCGATGATTCTTTTTTGTTAGAAAGCAGACATTTTGAGCATTATCTCATATAAATTGATTAAGATCTGACAGGTAGTTTTTGTGTTATGCTTGAGAAATGGAAGTCGGTCTTTTTCATTTCTGTAATAAAAATATTATTTTATTCTTATGTACAATTTTTTACTACATATAAAGTTTGTCCAAGTAGTGTCACTATTTGTTAAGTAGGAGATAGATAAAGTCTTGGCATTGCAGAGGTTCGTGAGTGACGATAATAGCTTACTGTCAAGCGGGCCGTCAGCCTTACTCAGACTTGTAATAAAAAAAGATTAAAAAAGTAGTATTTTTACATAAAATACCTCCTATAAGAATTAAAGGAATTTTAGTTATATCATTTTTTACAATTTACGTTTTGGAGCTGTCTTTTTTAATATATTGGGTGGCATTTTAGAATTCCACCCTGTATTGTACGTGGAATAGTTACCATGATGCGGCGGCGAAGTCATGTGCTGTGGATGTGGCGGTGCTGGATGCTGATTAACAGGAGCCGGTGGAACACTCTCCTTGTTCTCCATTTTAACATCAACTGGTTTTTCCTCTTTACGTTCACCTGGTGTTAGTAATGCTTTTAAAACTATTGCAACACTTTAAGTACCCATGTTACGAAAAAATGTTAGTAGGTAGTTTAAAGTTTATTTTTGAAATGTACTTGTACACGTTTCTGTTTTGGTTTGCATTGCGCACATGGCTTACGTTGCAAGCCAGATCTTTTAAATTGTACTTTAGTTTATATATTTGTGTATTAGCTTGTAATGTGTATTGTGTGCTTATTAAATAAATAAATAAATTTAGTCAGGTCGAATGTCACACCCAGGATTCAATATTCAGCATTTACTAGATCTACAAAACCCATAAGCAATTGAAATGAAATTATAGTTTGACATTACTTTTAGCATAGGGCAAAGTGAATCTGGATACCTATAGTACTAAATTTGCTTAGATACAACGATTGTAATTTATGTAAGAAACGAATATACAAGATATTTAGTTGGAACGAAGTTCCTTATCGCACGTTATCGAAAGGGGGCTAGACGTAAATTCTTATGAAAAAGTTGTCACGACACTTTTTTTGTTTTAGATGATTATTGCTACATGGCGCTGTGATTAAAATCTTTTAAAACAATTCCTTATTTTGTTTTATATGATTAATGCTAGATGGCGCTGTGATCAAAATATTTTATTTGAGTTATTAATAATAGTCTAGTCAACAAGCTGAAAATGGTACAAAATAGAGATACTGCTCTTAAAATTATGTGCGATAGCTCATTGGATCCGGAATGACGTCTAGAAAAATGTGCCAAAAGCGTGTATTAGCACATAAAAAATTGCAAAAGTTATAAACAATTAAAGATGAAAAAAAAATGGCTTTTCGTTTTTTGCCAATATTTAATAAACTATTAATATTTAAGAAATTTCAAAAAAAGATTCTAAAAGAGGAGGAAATTTCCAATAAAAAACTCCGAACTCCCGGAACTCTATCTCCATTATTTATAATTTTAATTTAACGCTGAAAATAGGTCTGCGCGTGACATTTTTAGGATGCGCGCGTGGCGTCAAAAGCGAGTACGGCACATTAATTAATTTATTTAAGGTATTGAATATTTTTTTTTAAATTTGAAAAAATTATGGTGTGTTCTGAACACTATAATTACATTACTTGGATTTTAAAGTTTTTGTTTAAGTAAAAAAATTGTTATAAACAAAGTATAAATATTTTTTTAACTTTTATGGCACGATCTTGTTAAGTATGTATGTAAGAAAGGCTCTACGAAGCGAAAATTTTTTACGACCATTATTTAAACATTTTTTTTCACTTACAACTAAGACGGTAGTTCGAGAAAATTTCGTTAGTTAACAATTGTTTAACTTGTTGAAAAATTAACTTTAAGTAAAATTTTCAACGGGAATAAATTAATTATAGTGTTCAGAACACACCATATTTTTTTCAAATTTAAAAAAAAATATTCAATACCTTAAATAAATTAATTAATGTGCCGTACTCGCTTTTGACGCCACGCGCGCATCCTAAAAATGTCACGCGCAGACCTATTTTCAGCGTTAAATTAAAATTATAAATAATGGAGATAGAGTTCCGGGAGTTCGGAGTTTTTTATTGGAAATTTCCTCCTCTTTTAGAATCTTTTTTTGAAATTTCTTAAATATTAATAGTTTATTAAATATTGGCAAAAAACGAAAAGCCATTTTTTTTTCATCTTTAATTGTTTATAACTTTTGCAATTTTTTATGTGCTAATACACGCTTTTGGCACATTTTTCTAGACGTCATTCCGGATCCAATGAGCTATCGCACATAATTTTAAGAGCAGTATCTCTATTTTGTACCATTTTCAGCTTGTTGACTAGACTATAAGAGACAGAGAGATAGACGTTTTAAACTAACTAATTATTATAACTTAAAAAAATAAAATGTTATTACAATTCCCTCACTAATTAATCGAAAGGAACTTCGTTCCATCCGGGTGTCCCTTGACACCTCTCAAGTTTTTATTTATAAATACAACATTTTAAAGCTTACATACCTTCAGCGTCAGTCTGTGTGGGTCCATTTTCTGGTTCTTTTTCCCTGTTCTCTTCTACCTTTATATCAGCGGAACCGTTTGTATCAGGTTTGACATCACTGGTTGACACCTTGTCCACTTGAGTGGGAGGATGTGGTCCGTTCGATTCTTGTTTTACGGCTTGATCTTGATCCATTGGCTAAATCAATTAAGTGGTAACTATTTTTCAAGTTTCTCATTCTAATTAAATTTCAGTTGCAACTTTGATCTGATTTCCATCTTGTGATACTTGTATTAGAAAGTAGAATGTTTCTCAATGCTGTCTGGATGAACTAATTAATTATCGAAAACAAGACTAAAACACCAACAATAAACAATTTTACTTCAATAACGACACAAATCAAAAACTCATTGAGGATTAGACTACAGGCCCATGAAGAAAAATTATGGGTCATTTGAACCACCAGGTGACCTATCTAAAACGAAATTCTAGCATAAAATAGTAAGATTCAGTACTATGCCGTCACTTGTGAGCTGTCCAAAACAAAAACAAAAATAACAAAAATGTTGGGCCACAAAGGTGCAGGTGAGCATTCAGGGGATTGCAACCATCGTTTTTTCCCCTTGTCGTATGATTTTTGTACGGCGTTGAGGAATAATGGATTAGAAGCAGTATTTAAATAGTATGATACAGATGTCGTACAAAATCAAATGACTAAATATACCCCGGTAATTGTCGGAAAATTAAAAAAAATCCGACTTTGTGGCCCAACATTTTTGTTATTTTTGTTTTTGTTTTGGACAGCTCACAAGTGACGGCAGAGTACTGAATCTTATTATTTTATGCTAGAATTTCGTTTTAGATAGGTCACCTGGTGGTTCAAATGACCCATAATTTTTCTTCATGGGCCTGTAGTCTAGATTAGTGGTTTAGATCTTCCTTAACGTCAAGGTCAAAAAAGAAGGTAATTATGACACTGTTCAGAGAAAAATATAGAAAATATGAGTTTAAAATACCTCATCTTTCTTATCGGGTTGAGCGACGGCGCTGAGCGACTGTGAAGTGGGGTTGATGCCGCGTCTCATCTGTTCCAGAGCGCGCTCCACCATGCGCTGGAATGTCTCCTCGTCAACTGCCGGCTTGCAATGCTGAAACAATTAATATAGGGTAAAATTTGATCCAATAGTAGATACATGATTAGAGTGTAATACTGGCACCAATTAGACAGTACAAAATAAATAAACATACTAGTGTCCTTACTAGACTCAGATTAGGTCACTTTTGCTCACCTCAATTTCTTTTCAAAATAAAAATTAAGCCCTCGCCCATGTGTAGTTTTGGCAAATCTATTGGTAACCTCGATCTTATATTTTTGGAATGCGCCCTTAATGTGAATTGTCCCCCAATTTACATATTACTAATAAATACTAACATTCCGTTCCCAATCAATATGAATTATCTTTTAACATTTCCTAGCCGTAAAGTAGTATATGCCTTGCATAAATTTATCTCACGTAACAACATTAAACTATAAAATATTTACAACTACTCAAAATCCCGTTCCCCTTGATCTCGTTCACCATCATTGATATTCATTCTACGCGACACTGGCAGAGTCATTCTGTGTCGAAGAGACTCAAGCCACAGAGAGAAAAAGGAAAAAAAAAGTACAAAAAACAAAAATTAATAGTATTTTAATGTCATTGGCTCAATGAGTGCGCGTCTCGTGTAAAATCAAGATTTGGAGTGTAAATAGTGTTTTGAAATGCTATTTTGTACTGTTTCGTTTGGTACAGTGTAATATAAAATTGATGGAGTAAACGTAAAAAAAAAATATATGAGTGATAGAGAGAGAGCACCATAACATTAATAGAGGTACTGCTGACCATCTATTTTTAATTGGCCTCGACTGATACACTCACTCTACCAACTCCCAGACGACATACCAAGACCCGTCAATATGCGCTTCCTCCTGAGCCTTTATATATGTACTTATGAAATTTATAGAGTTCAATAATATTAAACTTTAACTAATCTTTCTTCCGTCGACTCCTAAGGCTTTTCAATTCTTGCCTGGAGTCGGGACGGTTTCCCTCGCTCTGGAGGTCAGACTGGTCCTCTTGCGGAAAGAGGGGCGCCCGGCGGACTCAGCCGCCGGTTACCGTCCCATCGTGCTGCTGGACGAGGTGGGCAAATTGCTGGAACGCGTTCTGGCCGCCCGCATCGTTCAGCACCTGGTCGGGGTTGGACCCGATCTGTCGGCGGAGCAGTACGGCTTCCGGGAGGGTCGTTCGACCGTAGACGCGATTCTACGTGTCCGGGCCCTCTCGGAGGAGGCCGTCTCCCAGGGTGGGGTGGCCTTGGCGGTGTCGCTCGACATCGCCAATGCCTTTAACACCCTGCCCTGGTCCGTGATTGGGGGGGCACTGGAGAGGCATGGAGTGCCCCTCTATCTCCGCCGGCTGATCGGCTCCTACCTGGAGGCCAGGTCGGTCATGTGTACCGGGTACGGTGGGACCTTGCACCGGTTCCAGGTCGTGCGCGGTGTTCCGCAGGGGTCCGTTCTTGGACCTCTATTGTGGAATATCGGGTACGACTGGGTGCTGAGGGGCGCCCTCCTCCCGGGCCTTAGCGTTATCTGCTACGCGGACGACACTTTGGTCGTGGCCCGGGGGGATGACTTCCGAGAGTCTGCCCGTCTTGCCACAGCGGGGGTGGCCCTCGTCGTCGGCAAAATAAGGAGGCTGGGCCTCGACGTGGCCCTGCACAAATCCCAGGCCCTGTGGTTCCACGGGGCTGGGGCTGTGCCGCCAGTCGACGCCCAGATAATGGTTGGAGGCGTCCAGATTGAGGTCGGGGTGCAACTGAAGTACCTCGGCCTCGTGTTGGATAGCCGTTGGACCTTCCAGGCACATTTCGCGAACCTGGTCCCCCGACTGATGAGGACGGCCGGCCAACTCGGTCGGTTGCTCCCGAATGTCGGGGGGCCCAGCAACGCAGTGCGCCGCCTCTATGCGGGGGTGGTGCGATCGATGGCCCTATACGGTGCGCCCGTCTGGGCCGACGCACGGGTGCGAAAATATATCGCACGATTCCTGCGTCGGCCACAGCGCATCGTAGCTATTAGGGCCATCCGCGGGTACCGCACCGTCGCTTTTGAGGCGGCGTGCGTGCTGGCGGGGACGCCGCCCTGGGAGCTGGAGGCGGAGGCGCTAGCTGGCGATTATCGCTGGCGATGCGACCTCCGCGCCCGGGGCGTGATACGTCCCCTGCGGGAAGCGGTTCGCGACAGGAAGGTCCAATCTCGGCGGTCCGTAGTAGAAGCGTGGAAGCGACGTCTCGCTAACCCCACCTGGGGTCTACGGACCGTCGAGGCGATCCGCCCGATCCTAGATGATTGGGTGGGTCGTGGCGCAGGACGCCTCACCTTTTGGATGGTGCAGATGCTGACCGGGCACGGGTGTTTCGGTCGGTATCTGCACCGGATCAAGGCCGAGCCGACGGCGAGGTGCCACCATTGCGTGGGATGTGACCAGGACACGCCGGAGCATACGCTCGCGCGCTGCCCCGCATGGGAGAGGCAGCGCTGTGTCCTGGTCCAACAAATAGGTCCGGACTTGTCGCTCCCGGGCGTCGCGGCGTCGATGCTCGAGAGCGACGAGTCCTGGAAGGCGATGCTCGACTTCTGCGAGTCCACCATCTCGCAGAAGCAGGTGGCGGGGGCTGCGAGAGAGAGGCTTTACGCCGCTCTCAACTTGCCAACCCGCCGCCGTCGAGCAGGGGGCCGGGACCGGGATCTCGCCCGGATTCTGGCCCCCTAAGAGTTTCGGGTCCCCAACGCATGTGAGTGCGAGCGGGGACCCAAGAAGGTGCCGTGTCTCGCTCAACACGCCCTTAGCGTTAGAGCATCCGGGGGATGGTAGACCGCGCTCCCCGACCCACGCTGGTTCTGACCCAGCGGGGTATTCCGTGGGAGGGCGACACGCGGTCCCATCTTGGCGGGCTTCGGAGAGCCCGCCGACCGAGAGAGCCGGTGGCCGTATTCGCCGGCGGCTACCGGTTCGGCGTCCGGGGACGGAGCGACGGGAAAGCATGCCGATGGCGTAACGCGTCGCGCCGTCCCTCCAAACCCCGTGCTGGGTTCTGGCCTCAGCCGGGGTTCGGACGCTGAGTGTGAGCGGTTGGAGGTTTTAGTGAGGTTCAACTCCCACATACCCCGCCCGCGGGGCGGGCGGGGATCCGGTGATTTCCTCCAACTGAAAAAAAAAAAAAAAAAAAAAAAAAAAAAATCTTTCTTCCGTTCCTATCATAACAACCTTCCGTATACTAACAACTACAATACATAATATTATTATTTTTGTACTATTTTTATGTGTTTTGTTTGTTCTAGTGCTGTCCTGTGATCGTCTTGTGTTGTCACTCTGTTGTAGATCAAGCACACCGAACAGTATTTTGGCTACTTAATTAAGCAATATCGTGTACGCTCCTCCTTAACTTGACACTGACGAATCGTCAATGGACGGGAGCCATAAATAAAAGAAGAAGAACATTAATAGAAGTATAAAAAACAGTGGATATAATAATACTAATTACCTTTTTAAGTTCTTCTTGAAATGCTTCACTGCTCTCTATAAACTTGCGTTTTTTAGCTTCAAACTTCTCCTCAATTTGTTGTAATTCATCCTCAAGTTTCTTCTGATGCATTGTTAATGATTGTACTTGTTTCTTCAATATCTGTGAATATTTTAAATGCATATGTGATAAATAGTTTAAAGAGTTTGCTGTTTTTTTTTAATTCTGCAATTTCTGAACCTGCTAGGTTGATTAGAAAAATTCTTTCAGTGTTGGATAATCTATTTATCGAGGAAGACTACATTATATAAAGGTTGTCAATTATCTCCCTTCCACTTTTTGGAACGAAGTTCCTTATCGCGCGTTATCGAAAGAGGGCTAGACGGAAATTCTTATGAAAAAGTTGTCACGACACTTTTTTTGTTTTAGATGATTATCGCTAGATGGCGCTGTAATTAGAATCTTTTAAAACACGTTCCTTATTTTGTTTTATATGATTAATGCTAGATGGTGCTGTGATCAAAATATTTTATTTAAGTTATAATAATTAGTTAATTTAAACTAACTGAAGAATCAAATTTTATTACAATTCCCTCACCAATTAATCGAAAGGAACTGCGTTCCATCCGGGTGTCCCTTGACACCTTTTTAAAAAGTGTTACAGTGATCGGATTTAGTTTAAACAAAAATCAATCACCTGCATCCTGGCAGTTGTGACGACAGATCGCACATCAGGCACCACAGTGTCCGAGAATATCTCATTAATCAGACGATGGTTGCGCAGGTAGCGAGCGTACGCTACGTGCTTCACTGACAAACCTTCATCTTGATCTGTACCAAACAAATTATAATTTCATATAGTTAGTTTTAACAGGCAGATTTACAAATCTTGTTAGAAGTTGACTTGTTTGAATTGAAAATGGTTTAATATCTTTATTTGGGTCATAAGTAGGTACGTTTAATTCGTTGTCATTTAAAATGCAATTAAGTTGTTTATGCTGACAAAAATATGTCTGTAGTCTGTAGATTGTGGGTTAATAGTTAATTCTTTATACCACAAAAACTATTGGAAAATATTTTGCAATTGGAACAAAATATAGTTTTATAACACCTACATTGAAATTTAGTTATGACAAGTTTGTTTCCATACCTTCTTCATCTTCAGCTGGTTGTATATCGATCCGTCTGTCTTGTTGCTGCTCCTTTTGAGAGCTTCCCTTTTTACCACCACTCTCTTCTTCTATGTTACCTACTACTCATAATAAACGAGTCAGTTTCAATATAAAAAATTGAATGGTGTTATAGACTACTCTTTGAAAAATAAATACACTTGAATAGGCTGTCTGTAATTACCTTGTTTTTATATTGAATATTCATGTATTAAGTGCCTTAGTGTTTTTACATTGCTTTTAATTTTAACAAAGTCATAAACTAACACTGAGTGAACTTATTAAGTATTTGTGTTTAAATCAAATCACAATGGTTGAGATATCCTGTTTACAGCTTGTTACTGATCTGAGAATTTGATATTTAGCTTGCAATAACCTACAACGTAATTATTGTATCAGCAAACTTTTAAACAATTACATGCAATAGTAACTCAATTTTTGATTAAATAAATGTACAAAATTTTAAGTAAGAACTCGTGAATTTTCAGTTAAAATTCTCAAATCAGATGTCGACTATTTCATACACAAATCAATACATGCATACCCTTACCTACGGCCTTGTTTTTGGCTGCAATGTAAGCGAGGTAGGCGGGAGAATTGTGGTACGCCTTCAAGCTTTTCTCATATTCGGACTAGAGTCGTCGCGTGACAAGTGCGTCCCAACGTGCGATTAAATGGATGGTGCATGTGAACAAATATACCCGCGTACAATGTGGCGTTCTCGTGTTAGTCACAGTATGATAGGACAGAAATTAATTAATAATATAATTGCAAAAGGAAAAATAATTGATGTTTAAGTTAAAGTTCGGCCGTTTAGAGAATGCGTTCCTGACACCTATCAGAAAATATTATTTACCAAGTTATTTGACACTCAGTTTGGCACAAAATTATAACATTCGTTGATTATTGATATATAATAATGTTGTTTTAATGCTCATCAATTGTTAAAACGGTAAACAATCAGCTGAAATATTTTTATCGTAACTGCAACGCCATTACAAATTTACGTCGTCAGTTCAATCGCAACGTGTCAGGAACGCATTCTCTGTATGGCCGAACTATAGTTAACTTTAGTAGTCAAGGGACAAGGTAGAAAATCTTGTCATTATGAATTAAAATTATATGTTTTAAACTTATAAATATCTAAGGTGTTGTACTAGGTTTTAAAAAAATATTAAGCGATAAAAAAAATTACAGGAATACTTTTGTAACTGATAGTTCACACAGTAGAATATTCAAGGGAAAATTTATAAAAAAATATGCCATTAATTTCCATCCTTAAAATATGTCCCAATGGTATTAGTTTCAAATTGCACTTTTATTCAATGCAGTAGATATAAGTTTTGTTGGTGTCAGCCAGAATCAATTCAAACCACATGGATGTGAGGTTACAATACATAATATTATGAACACAAATATTGAACTGTTTTAATTGTGTTTACTAATTTTACGTTAAAGTGGCTTTATGCAAATTTTGTGGGGATAGTTTAATAACAAATTGTTGTAAGATGTTTTTACGGTGAATTGAAACTAAAATTGTATGTATTCCGCTAATTTTAATTACTTATTCTGCAATAATGACACATTTCAACTTATGCCACTTTTACATTGAAAACCAACTTTTTATTTGTATTTGTTTTGTTCCAAGTAAATATCAATCACCATTTGTTTTTTTAATATGTAACATTTTCTAATTATTATTTTCCAATCAATAAACACAAGTAATCAGTAACACGTGAAACCCTTGCTAAACCACGGTGTTAAGTCAAGCTGTGAAGTGTACACAATGCCCTTATGATGTGAGGTACACTACCTCGGTTTTTATGGGCCAGCCACTGTAAGTACGCAGGGGAAGATTGGTAAGCTTTCAACAACTCTGTGTACTGCGCCTGCATTCAAATTGTACCATTTTATTTTGTTTTCTTTCTTAAAACTACATTATTGAAAATGTTTTTTATGTTGCAAATTTGTATGCTATAATAATGTTGTTTTATGTCTTAGCAGGTGAACGATTTACGACGTTTTATCTGATGTTAAGTAGATATCATTGAACCTCGGTAAGGGACAATGAGATTGGTAAGGATTGAACTGATATAAAAAATTGATAACTAAATAGAGATCTAAAATATTTATATACCTTCTCAGCCTCGTATTCATCAACAAATCCAGCTTTTTCAGATTCAGGGAGGTCTCTCCACATGCCACCAATGATACGACCAATCTCCCAAAGCTTGAGGTCGGGATGTGCCGCTTTTACACTGTCCCATACTCGGCGCGAGTATCTCATGTATGGCATAAGAGGTTTTTCTGGAGGTTTCGGCGGCCTTGGTAGTCCAGCTCCCTTGAATGCAAATTGAACTTATGTCAAATAGGATTGATATACTTTTAGAGGCATAGAGACATATTAGCGTTTTTATTTCATTTTAGTACAGATTTTTAATTACGAAAGTCTTTTAAGATTGACATTTTTATCTTTAAAACACAAAATAAAATATAACTTTATTATTTATGTATGCCGAACAACCGTAAAGCACTACTTACAAGACCTGCCCCTTTTCCGATCTTCTGAGGTTGGAATCCAGGATGTGAATGCACAGTTGATACAAATGGGCTTGTTTTATCATCTTTGCCGCCTTGTGAGGGCTGTGAGGCGGATGCGGCCCGGCGGTTGCCCTCTGCAGCGAAACGGCCCTGTTGCTGGGGGGCGTGCCAACCGCCGTAGCCCCCAGGGGGACCCGGGTGGACCATGCCCCCCCCACCTTGGTATTGCGGGTGGTACTGATATTGGTTATGGTGCGGCGACGGTGCATTCAAACCGCCTTCAAGCCAAGCAGCGGGCGGCAATACAATGAAAGAAAAAAAACAAAAAGCGTAAAGGAACAGGACGGGAGGGGGAGCCAACAAAAATTCAAATATGCACTAAAACATCTAGAAAACAATAAAAACAAAGTAATAATAAACGTTAAGAAAGTTATTTGCGAGCAAACTAGCTGTAATCATTTTTAGTAGGCTTTAATTAGCAAAAGACTGAAGAGGTGATGGTTCGTGTTGTGAAAAGAGAAAAATTTTGTGCAATTATCTTTTTTAATTACCCCACAGATTACCTTAAGTTTTGAAACAAAATGGGTGTGATAAAAATAAATTTTGAATAGTAAATGAATTCAGATAGTGGCATTACCTTTCATCATGCCGAAACTCATTGGGGGGCCCGCAATCATGTAGTCTGTATCGTTATAACAAAACATGAAACAAAACCAACATAACAGAATGTAAGTCTAAAATGCATTAGGATAAAATTAAAGTAAGGAAAAAATAATAAGTATTGTTACTATAGCTTAAAAAGCTTAAGTTACGGGAGTCATGCTCGAGGCAAATATAAGTCTGGAATGCAGTTAGATACTGGCTGTTTGCCGTTTTCAATAACAGAGTAGCATAACCTATCTACCTGTTATTTGCATTTCAATAATGGAACATTTTTTTAAATAAAATTTAAGTAGCTATTAGTGAAGTAAAATGATATAATTATACAAATATAGATGATCTAAGAAAAATGAAGGAAAGTAGAAAATGATCTAAATCTTACTTTATTAGATAGTTTTTGGACAAAGGTTGATATTGAAATGCAAATACAGCTCTCTAGATACAGGTTACTACAAAAACTAAAATAAAATGGTATATTATTGTAAAAGGCAGTAAATCAGGTACAGTTCTCAGCACTGCTAAGCTTGCAATGGCGACAACTTACGTACAGGTTAACTAAGTTAGTATCTAACAACATTCTAACTTTAATCTAATCTATATTCTAAATACTAGTTATTTAATTACATTATTATTTTTAATATCATAAATTATACTCATTATCATTAAACAATATAAATCGAATGTTCATGCCAGTTTGGCATTATTTCAATTTATCATTTTTCAATAATTTTCTCAAACACTTTGTGCCGCTATCATTTATCGGAAAGTGAATTGTTACGAAAAGTGAATGAAATTTATATTAAAATTCACTGCACTACTATTCTATGTAGTCTTCAAGACTAATCCAGTCTTCTTTCATACTCATAGAGAATATTGTAAAGATTAAACATATCAACAAAATATTGAGGTGCACATTTTTTTCTTTACTATGATACAGACTGGAAATACTGTAGTAAAATCTGTTTAATTGACAAAAACTCATTAGCTAAAGTCTAATAAAGAACTAGTAATGAATGAAAGTTAAAATTAAGAATGGAAATACAAACGCGGATTGTTCTGAGGGCTGGGCATCGACATGGATGTGTTTTGTTTGTAATTATTCTGCGTAGCCATCGCAACTCCTGAAATACAATACCTTCATGATAAATTCACTCGAGTACAAACAAAAGTAACGCAAAGTAGGCGATGCGTCTAACCATTAATTTAAGAATTCGTTATTTACTATAACACTAAATGTCATTTTATAAATAAACACACATCACCTTAGCACTGGACACTAAAAAACCAGATTAACTTTTGTATTTTCTGTAGGAAATTAAGTATTTTATATAGCGTCAGGCATCCAAAAACTATTCCTCCATGTTTGAAGTTTTCCAACTTTGTTAATGCTTGACAGTTTATAGCAGATGGTACTAGTTCGTACTTGGTTACTAGGACTTGGTATCCGAAGATATTTTATTTTTGCAAAATAAATTTTTGGTAATCGAATGGTCTTGTTTTTGAAACAGACGTAAGAACTTAAATTTAATCGATGTTATTTTGTAGAATTGAAGTACCTTTTGGTTTTTAAATGTATGTTTTGAATTTAATGATTTTACGCGTTCCCTAACCCATCTTCTTAGGTTTTGGCAAAGATGTGTCTTTAAATTTTTTTAAATACTAGATAAAAGTGATAATTTGCAATCTGATCCGTAGTAATTAGTCCCATCACTATTTTTGACAACAGACATTTGAAAATAGTTGTCAAAATAGAGTTCAAAAAACGATAAAAAATTGTTAAATAGTCGATTAATCGACTTATTTCTTGGTCGTATTCGTTCAATTCATCATTCGTTCACCATAGATTATGTACTCGTCGCCTCAGTGCTTGTTTGGCCTATCTGCACTCGAGCAAATTTTACAGGAGACGTTTTTTTTGTTTTATTTATTAAATAACGTTTAATTTTCTAATTTGAAACTTAATATAAATACACGAGCTACCCACAAATTGATATATAAATAAATAATATACAATAGTTTATGATTCTAGCGTATTTTACATGTTTTGTGTGACGATAGGCCAAACGTGCACTAAAAATTTTTCGGATGTTTACTTACAACAAACGTGCACTGAAGATTGACCAAAGGATCGCGATAATTTTCTGTGCTTGTTTGTGCTAAGTGTTAATATTGTTGATACAGGATGTAACTTTTTAATTAGTATAAGTTTTACTGCCGATTTCGCTTGTTCCGTTGTCTATATTATTTTTAAATATGACCAACTTCTCGATTTTCGATTGATGGGTTTTTGCAGTTGAAGGGTCCTGGTGAGTATTTTGTTTGTAGATGAAGTTCAAGGTCTGATGATGGAGTTGGAAGGTGGCCACCGGAACTCCGTCAAAAAGCAAGATAATCTCATCGTGTTTAGGCTCTAATGAAGCGTCCTGGTGAGTACTTTGTCCCTAGGTGAATCTCAAGATCTGATGATGAAGCTGGAAGGTGGCCACAGGAACTCCGTCATTAAGCAAGATAACCTCATCGTGTTTAGGCTCTAATGAAGCGTCCTGGTGAGTACTTTGTCCCTAGAGGAATGTCAAAGTCTGATGATGCAACTGGAAGGTGGCCATGGGAACTCCGTCATTAAGCAAGATAACCTCATCGTGTTTAGGCTCTAATGAAGCGTCCTGGTGAGTTCTTTGAGTATACTATATTTATGTAAAAAGAACACCCTGTTTGAAATTCAACTGAGTCAACGGTGAATTTAAAAATATACGTATTTCTCTAGTTTTAGCGATGTCTACTCATATTTGCTTTTATGATTTGTTGAAGATATACTTTTAAAATGATATTCAATCTAATTTATGAAAAAAAGAACATAATTTAATAAACTATTACTAATTTTTTATTGTGAATTCAAGCGAATCTCACTGTGTTTCCCACTACTGTGACGTCATACAAAATGGCGGATACGGCGCAACGCCGGCTGTGATTGGTCAATTGAGTTGCGATACAGCAAACAAGCACTGAAATTTTAAAAAACTACCGATTGAACAAACAAGCACGGAATTTTCGTTAAGTGCCGTGTTGATAAAAAAATTGAAATGAGATTTTTATTGTTTTAGAATTGAATATTTTAAAAAAAATATTTTACCAGTCGGACGGAAATTTAATTCTTTATAATACTGCATTAAAAAGTCATTTTCGTAAAAAATGTCAGATAGGCCAAAAAAGCACTGAGGCGACGTACTCGTATTTCAGAAAAAAAGAATTACGCCGTGTCGGAGTAGTTGGCAGTAGTAGTTGCTGACATTTTGGAATCGGTGATTACTGATGATGATGAAGATGGATAATATTTTGCAAAATTTTGCAGAAAAAAATTAAGACTAAAGCTGTAAACCCATTACTGCTCATTGCTGCTCAGGTCTCTTCAGTAGATGGATCTATCAGGATCATAGTTCTTCGAAGGATTTTTTAGAATCCTTTTCTAATATGCAGGACCCCTCACGATGTTTTCCTTCACCGTTTTTTACTAGTGAGGTTGTAATAAACTGCACATAATTATTTATACGCGTATAACAATTTCAGCTTAATAGTCGGATAGAGTAAATAAAAAAGGCATGCTTTCTAATGTATTTTGCGGTGCACGATTTGATGACCTACCTGGTGCAAAGTAGTTTACATCCCTTCGGATATCTACCTCCTCAGTAATGCCAAAGCGGTTACCAGAATGTTATTGAACAGAACTTCTCATTTGAAGAGAGACAACTCATAGAACTAATTAGGTAACATTCTGATGTAACTAAACGGGTTCGTACCACGATTATTTTTAATTGAAAGAGGGTAGACAGATTTTTCTGCTCTTAAATGACCTACCCGCAGTTCCTCAGTCTTCCCGTGATCATGGCGCTTGAAACAGTGCTGAAATATCGGGACCGCTCAATTAAAAATGATCGTGGTAGGAACCCGTTTAGTAATAGTGTAAGTGATGTAGATAACCGCGAGTGTTTAAAGAAATGTATTCTGATGTAAGTGCTAATTAACAATTTAGCTAACGAATCACCTGGTACCTACATTTAGATATAACTAGATTTTACTATTCGAGCCAGTTGTTTATGAGATTAGCATGATCAGTTAAACTAACAAGCTATTTAGCTTTTATACACCTAATACTTATAAAATAACAATAATCGTAATTTATAACTACGTAACTATACCTACTTAATCCATAACAAAAAATATAGCCAATTTATTTGATACAAGATTATATTGTTATTACGTACTAATACGTACTTATCATTTATGTATTTAATTAAAATTATCTTACAAAGTTGGATTCGTCAGGGAAAATCACAAAGTTGTATTAATCGTACGATTATCATCGTCAGAGCGCACGCTACTGTGTCGTGTGCTGATAAATATTGCGAATTATAGACAGTCTTGATACTATTTGTTATTTAAAAATGTCCCAAGAATACTACCAGATATAAACAGGGTCCCCAGGACTATGCGACAAAAACGCTATGTTGGTTTGCAAAGATTATTTGCAATTAACTGCTCTTTCGATTGGCGTTGTAAATATATAGTGTTATTTTTTATTCGATTTTGTTAGTACGATTTTAAGACAAATCAAATAATTTACGGACTCTTTGAATGCAATATAAATGTCTTAAATAAAATGATGTTTCCTTTCAGCAAAACATCTACGATATTTAATATACTTCCCATTCATGTCGCACAGTTTTGGGACACCCATATACCAAACACTTTTACTGGTCGTGCTTGTATTTCACAATATTTTTTGGATCTTTTTTGATGATGATTGGATTTTATGAAGACTGAAGCAACGTCAAGAGATAGAATAGCTACATTCCTATTAAAATCCTAATAATAAATCCTTCCATCCATAATATTATTATCCTTCTAAGCGTGAAGGAATAACTTTCAAGTGAAGGAAGCCCATTTAAAAGTAGTTAATACGAGTATTACAAGAGGAGCGGAAACAGCGTAGAAGTCCTTCGTGTTTTTGAACTAAAAGTCCGAAGGGAAGCCATTAGGAATCCATTTGCCGCTGTGAGTGCAGTCGACTGATTTCAGCCTATTCCACCATTTTCGCCTCCTATGCCAAACAGATGTAGTTACTTGAAGACAATAAAATATGATCACGTTACTTTTTATTTTTCTTGTTTATGTGTGTATCGGTTTCGTCCAATAAACTAATAGTAGAGGAGCCCAAGCGGGGATTCCGGGATTTACTACAGCGCGGCAGATTAATATACAGGGGGTACCTTGTACCCGGTTAAGTACCTCCACAAAATATGAGGCCCATATCTAAGGCCGCCCGTGAAGGATACAGGATCAGATTAGTAAAAAAAAATTGACGATCAGAAATTCTCGAGCGCGTCAGATTAAGGTAGGGTGAGTTAATTACATCCTAAAAAGTGTATATTCCAATAATCTGACAATTTGAGAGTGACGTAAAAAAAGGAGACGGTAACAAAGTTGTAAAAAAAAAACGTCATCTCGACATTCTCGAGCGTAGCTAAATTTTTTTTTATTTTGAAGGAAATAATTCAAGAATAATAAAAAATATATAATCTGACGATTTCCGCAAGCCGAAATAACAAAAATCTTATATTTATAAAAATGAATTGCTGTTCGTTAGTCTCGCTAAAACTCGAGAACGACTGAACCGATTTGGCTTATTTTAATCTTGAAATATTCGTAGAAGTCCAGGGAAGGTTCGTTCGAGAGATATCGTGAACGGTAGAAACCCGAAAAGTGTTTTTCGGGTTTCCGAAATTTATCTCCGAAATTTGTGAGTCGATCAAAATTACTTATGAGGATGATAAAACTACGTCGAATGGTGCCAACCGCGTTAAAATTGGTTGATCCATTCGAAAGTTATTGCAGTTTGAAAATTCCAAAAATAGTGTTCTATGAAACTTCTATCAGACTTTCGAGCTGGGAGAGCTGAAATGCATAGAAATATTATTTCTTTGAACTCAGGAATGGAATTAGCGGGAAGTTGCAGGGATGGCTTTAAAGTGAACCATTTTTCTAATTTTTTTTTTGTCAGATCAGACGAATCCCTCTAGGTAATCGTCAGATTATGAGACAGTACGTTTAGAACATAAAGATAAACCATATATATCTTAATCTGACGCGCTTGAGTATTTCAAAATGGCGATTTTTTTTTGCACATTATGAATATGGCCGCGAGTTTGCGTCCCATCGAAATCGTCAGATTAGTGAATGAGAGCTTTTTTTTGGTGTACTTAACACTCCCTTAGAAAATCTGACGCACTCGATATTTTTTTTTTTTTTTCATTTTCAACCTTTAAATACAACCACCCGCATCACGCAAACGATCAGATTAACATACGTACGTTATTAAAAATACGTAGGGCATTGATGCTATCAATATCTGACGCGCTCGAGGATGTCCATGCAACAGTTTATTTTTACATATTTAAAAATCTATAGCCCCTTTCCCCACCGATGTAAAGGTATATGTCATATAACATTTTTTTCTTCTTATCATCTAAGCTTTGCATCCCAATAGGTCTCTTCAACGCTCGAGTAAATCCCCATTTAGCATCGTCGCCTCCTCTACTATAAAGTAAAAACTTGAGAGGTATCATGGGACACCCGAATAGAACGAAGTTCCTTTCGATTCAAAGATGTCTTATAATTTTTTTCCTAACGTAACGCGCGATAAGGAACGCGTTTTAAAAGATTTTGATCACAGCGCCATCTAGTGATAATCATCTAAAACAAAAATAGGGAACGTGTTTTAAAAGATTTTGATCACAGCGCCATCTAGTGATAATCATCTAAAACAAAAATAGGGAACGTGTTTTAAAAGATTTTGATCACAGCGCCATCTAGCGATAATCATCTAAAACAAAAAAGTGTCGTGACAACTTTTCGTAAGATTTTTTTCCGTCTAACCCCCTTTCACAACGGCCGATAAGGAACTTCGTTCCAATAGATTTTTTAGTAATTTCAGAGATAGCATGCTTGAACTACTGTCGCTACTTATACTACTTTCAGATTGATTCTGAATTTATTTTGGTCTGTTGAGGATGCAAATGAGCTATCGTAATTAACTAATATCTACGACTATGAAATGATGTTTCATTATGTGCGTTGGTCCTATTATGTACCTTTAGTTTGCCTAAGTCTACTTACAAATGTCTTAACTAACTGTTTCCGATGATCAATTGTTTCAAAACGTTTTTAATTAAAAGAGAACCCAAGAATGCAGAGGTTGACACATATAATGTTGGACTTATTGCATAATGTTTCAAGTTACATTGTATTATGGAATTCTAAATACTGCGACGTCTGGGTGATTATGAAACCTTGCCTTCATTATACAAACCTTGACATTGGATTTAAATAATCTCTTTATCATGTAATATCCGGATAATTGGTTTTTAAGTAGATAGGCTTAGCAGTTAATACAAATATACGTAATTTATATAATGGAAACGTTTTACTTAATTTATGAACAAATGTGGATACAAAGCATACCTTCAAAAACATAGGTAGTACCTAGCTACCAACTAGGCAGAACGTATATATTTCGTATTTACAATTTCATTTAAAGTTGTGTTTCTTTTTCAATGCTGTCCCGACTTTCATCATAAAAACCAATGAAAACTAAATAAAGCAAAGAACATGTTACGCAGATATTTACGTCAAAAAAAAACGCACGTAAACATCTGGAACATTTAAATTAAAAATGCAATATTCTTCCGTGTACACAATCGTAAAATTAGGTAACAGCTCAATAAAATTACACGTACAACTTAATAGAAAAACCATTTGGCACCGCAGCCTATTTACTTTACATAGCCCTATCGCATGTTCATTTGTTTTTGTTGCGCGCTAAATATAATTGGGTCTATCAGCTTGCGTCGAGTGAACGTTGGATTGTTTGTACTTTGTTGGATAAAATCCAGTTAGTAACGTGGCTTCACAGTGTACGCTCGCGTCAGAAATGTTAGTAAAGTTTTCGTTCCCGTGCTGTTTGTCGGAATATCCCGACGTCGACATGCTCAGGTGTAAAGACCTCAATTGTTTTGCGACTGAATGTGTGATGCCAAAACGGCCGAAACGATGCCTTCCACCGCTTCCTGAAGATCAGGTGTACGATAGCGGTGAGTTGAAGAAACCAAACAAAATGAAGAAGAGGCGTAAGAACAGAAAGCAGTGCCTGAAACTACCAGCGTTGCCAGAATACGACGAGAATTGAACTTAATTTAATATTAGCATCATCGAGTGTAAATGGCGAATTGTTTCGCTTCGAGCTATGATAAAATCACTGACATTTTATGCTGATGGTGGACAGTTCGAGAGTTTTAACTGATGAGGTCGTGACCTTTGTTTATATCAGGTGCGTCGTTGGTAATCGTCGGTGTTGTCAGGTTCCAATATTCCAACGGTTTTTTCATAAAGTCTATGTCGAATGCAATTGATAATATTTGTGACCTTTGTTTGTTATTACGACATAATAATATTATTGATACATGTTATGATGAGTAATGTTTTGTTTATGCGTAGTTATAGTGTTGTACAATAAATGTTAGTTTTAAACGTAATCAAATACCTAACATCTTAAATGTTGTTTGTACAGAATTTGATCTTCAATATTTTTCTTTATGATTTTTGTATTGTAACGGTTTCAGTGTTAAGTAGGTACCTATAACCAGTGTAAATAACCTTGGATGTAGAAAAATCTCTGATTGAACTCAGAAGTTTAGTGCATCAAACAAAAGTAAAAACAAATTCAAGTTTTACCTAAACCAGAAGGCTTAAAACCAATTAATGTTTTCAAGACAATGTTGTTACGTTGGTTACGTAAACTTAAAAGATTAGATACCTAAGTAATTGTAAAGGTTTCGATCAAGGAAATCTACAAATGCTGTGTTTTTGTTACGTTTGAGAAGCAAATTAGTTTTACTCGTCATATAAGGTCTTCTTCCTACGCAACGAAGCCGTAACCAATTTAAATTAAATTTTATTTTAATGCAAATAGTAATTACTGCAAAATGAATTACCCGACTGTTATCTTAACCTCTGATTACATCAAAAACAGTCGTAAACTTTACATTTCATACAAATAAATATGCTATTCGTTTAATCGTTTTCCATCAATTGTATTTATATCTAATTTTAATTAATATTTATTCCATATTCACGTATTTATTAAATCCCAAAATTTCCGATAGAGAATACTTATTAAAATAGATAATAGTATTCTATACCTAAAGTGTGTAAACAGCAATACTTAGCTACCCAAGTTAATGGGTTCAAGCGCCAAATAATAATATGGTCTGTGTCGAAAAAAAGTCTTATTTTTACAGACTTCAATTTTTACTCATCTTGTTTAATTTATAATTACTAAGTAAACAATTGAAAGTTGATAAAACAATCTCTGTTCTGACGTCACAATGATTAGTTTGTTGCGAGGTGAAGATAACTTTTTTCGTAACTATTTTCATCTAAAATGTGTACCTACCAAAGAATCATTCTCTAAATAAATTAATTTACTAAATAAATTAAATTTACCTAGCATTTAAGCTACTTTATCTTATGTTACGTTTATATATTGGCTTATGAACGTCCAACACGTAAAAAACAAATGACGGTGACGGCCGAACACTATGTAGGCATAGAATTATTATATGTAGGTAAACGGGGGTTTTGTATGCATTGAAATTATTTAAAACAGTTGGCCTACGAATTGCCATTTGCGTGTATTGGACGTTGGTGATCCATAATGTAACCGTAACATAGGAATTAACATAGCACTTTAGACTTTTCTAGAAATTCTTGATGTATTTTAGTATTGAAATCATAGTTACTGTTGGCTATCTGTGATATATGTTTAGATTAAGAATCAGATTATGTAGTTATGTGAATTAAATGTTTAAAGAAATATTATGATCTTTTTTTCTACTTACTCCACTCATTTTTACTACCTAGGCACTACCTATAGTATTTTTTTGTCTTCTAATTGAACAAAACTACAAGATAATAAATAGCACGTCAATCGTTTACAAATCCGAGATTTCACGTTGTTGTAACCTAACTAAAATTTTGATTGTAGAAGATCTAACCTTGATTTAAGTATTTAAAAATAGCACTGTACCCGGAGTTTGCGACAGGTACAAATACCATTTGTCCGGATTGGGTAGATTTCCGGGTTTTTAAATACTAAATAGTAACTTGCACGCTTGCTTGTTTAAAGTTTCTTTCAAACCTAGCGGAATACTATTAGATATTCAAACTAGACGTTCGAGAAGCAGTAGAACTTAAAGTTGCAATAAAAGGTACTTAATCTTTCAATTTTCCTATATACTCCTCCCTTCAATATATACTCCTTCTATCATCTTCTGATTAAATTCGTTGCGGGGCCCAAGACAAGTTAGCTTTCCCTCGGGTTCCTGGGTTTCACTGCTCAGAGTCATTACGATGGTCGCGGCTGTGGATCCTGGCTACACAGTAGTTACAGTGGCGAGAGTGAGAGGTGGGTAAATACCCGAACCCTTCAATGTTTAGGACAAAGCAACAACTACAAGAATTGCAGGAGGCTGAGATTTTGATGATGATAAAATAATTGCACTTTAAAGATATCGATTTTGGTATAACAATACATTTCACCATATACCTACTTATATGATGTTAAACAGTCATAGTATTATACCCTTCATACTTGGGACCTAGGTAGGGAACCAGCAGTTAAATAGATTCAGTCTTCTGAAAAAGCCCATAAAACTATATTAACCAACCTGATCCAATAATGTCAAGTTTTATGCCTTAAGTTTAAATTATTATGGTATGATTATGATTATAGCTTCATCAGACGTACCGAGAGAGCTGACAAGACCGTTACGAGTAGGTAGCTACTAGGTACTCGTTATGAATACAGCGACGAACCTACCGACTTATATCGAGTATCGCCTAATAACGTAGTGAGGCAGCAGTTCAGTTCTAGTTCCACTGTCTATATGGCTACACGTGCCGAGACAGTGAACGAGATAGGAAAATGCTACTAGTGACACTCGCGCTAGTACCTAAGTAGAACGAGCGCTGAACCGTTATGTTTAGTCGTACCGAGTTCTTGGCCGGTGTCACCATCTCACTCGCTCTCTCGTTACGTGTGAGTTAGGCATACGTACTAGGCCGAACGTACACCCGCCCGCTACCCCCGAGTGGCGCTCGGTTCGCAGTCGCGATCGGTCGTGTTTTGTGTTACACGAGCGAGCCTGAGCCGGTGCATCGGTACTGGTCGCGACCTCTGTGTGTTTCGGTGCTGGCCACAGTGCGGGTGGGAGATATAAATTGAGTGCGGTCCACCCTCGATTTTTTTTCTCCTTCCGTCGCGACTACGTGAGCGTGCCCAGTCCCTGCTGCTGCCCCGGGACCGCCGATTTCGACGATTCCGGACAGCGGAGCAAGGGAGCCGGCGCCACAGGTGAGTGGAGACGCTTTTATTCTTATTTAAGTGCATTTACGGGCGGTTAGTCTCCGCCCTGTTGTAGCTGTGTCCCTGTTTTATCCTTTAATGATAAAATTAGGGACTCAAGCGCCAATTTGAGATTTGCCTGACCGTGTCAACCCCCTTTACCCCCCCTGCAGGGGGGGTGAGGCTAGCGAAAGTCCCGCACTTGTGCTCCAGGAGGCTCGAGCCCTCCTCTAGTTGTAATTAGCTATAATTAGGCTTAAGGTTAGATTAGGGACCTCATGGGACCTATCTAGCGGTAAGTGGAGCCGCAGTCATGCCCGGGGGGGACTCACCCCCCCTTGTTAGCACCCCCGGCCCGTCCCGCGACGCCCGCGGTGGACGTAGATCGAAGAGGATCGTTGTTCAACGAGACCTCTTCTCAAACCAGATACGGGAGGTGGTTCCCGTAGCTCAACCGGATCGGCCGGATCCGGTAATCGACCCTTCCGCTCCTCGGGCAGGGCCCTCCTCTGAGGGCCAGGGGGCTCAGGGCATCGGATCGGGAGAAACTTTGTTTTCTTTGCCGACCGATGCGCCGATGCCAGCCAGGCCTCAGAGGAGGGCCAGGTCCGACTCGGACCCGGTCCCGGAGGACAAACGTCCTCGCGTAGGTCCTTCCTCAATCTCCCTCGAAGTAGAGAGGAGGTTGAAGGAAATGTTTGGTCACTCCGACAGCGAGTACGCGTCGGACTCATCAATGTCATCCTCATCATCGAGGGGGCGGGGCCTCGCGCAGCCCTGCGTGCCGTCCCACCCCTCGACCACGCCCACACCGACTACGACCTCCGGGAGCAGGCCAGTGCCCGCGGCACGCAAGTTCCGCACGCCGCCTGTCTCCCCAACACCTCCTCCCTACTCGCCGATATCCGGCGGGGCGCCGACATCCCTGTCGGCGTCGGCCACGGGCCAGGGAAGAGGTTTCATGGATTCGACACGGTACGCGGAGATCGGTGGAGGCCCTACGGGGTATGCGGATGCGGCGAGGCAGCCGGCATCCCCACGTCCGTCTTCGTTGGCGGCTCCACCGACTCCGCGTCCCCAACCCCAACCGCAATCCGCGCGGCGCGCTGCCGCAACCACGGCCACAGCACCGGCCGCCAGTGCAGCCCTTCCAGGCTCTGGAAGAGCAAACAGGGGGGATCTCGACCTACGTCGGCATCCCCCTATCGAAGTGCAGTCGCTCCCCGACTGGCCGCGGCACTTCGCGATTCTAAGGGAGCGACTAGGAGCTGCCCCAAACGGCAGAGCCACCCCTGCGGGTGGCTTCAAATTCATACCCGAGTCCGTCCGGGAGTTCCGGGTGATTCAGGCCTACCTGACGGAGGCCTCCCGGGAGACCACAATTTCGTGGAATTGTTGGTCTCTCCCGGAGGATATCCCCTCCAAGGTGGCCATCCGTGGACTCCCGGGGAACACGGACCCCAAAATTGTGTCCGAGGCCCTGACGGGGCTCGGATTTCCGGCGCGGTACGCCAGGGTGGTCCTGGCTAAGAGGGGTCGACCCTCTAGCGTATTTTACGCTGAGCTCGACCACCTCTCCAGGGAGGAACTCGCCCGGTTATACAGCGTAGAGGAGCTCCTCTACCTGCCGGGGGTGGTGATTGAGGCTTGGAGGCCTAAGAAGGGACCTGCGCAGTGTCACCGCTGCCAGGCCTTCGGGCACTCGAGCGTCAACTGCCACCGTGCGGTCCGCTGTGTGCGATGTGCTGGTGAGCACATCGTGGCGGACTGCCCGAGGCCTCGGGATGCCGCACCGACCTGCGCCAACTGTGGCAAAGGCCACGCCGCCAACGACCGGCGTTGTCCGGTCTTCGTGCGGAGGGCGCGGGCCACCGGTGCGGTGATCCCACCACGTGTGCCTGAGCCGCCGCGCTTCGCGGACCCCCGTTTGAGGTCACAACCTCAAACTCAACCGCAGCTGCAACAACGGTCGCAGCCCACGCCCCGGTCAGTACCGGGCACATCTGCCCCCGGCCCTCAACCAGAGGGATCGACAAAGAGGTGGAAGGGTAAAGGGAAGGGGAAGTTTTCCCGACCCGCGCCCCCACCCCCCACACCGACCCCAACGGTCACTGCAGACCCGCAGGCGACCACGCTAATGGCGGAGGCGAATGCCCCCCGTGAGCAAAGGCTGCCTAAGCCCAGACCCCGCGAGAGGGTGACGGCCGATGCCCAGTCGGCGAGGCTTCCTTCCTCTTCCTCGGCTCCGGCCACTCAGGTGGCGGCGCCAGCGGGGAAGAGGAAAAAGAAGAAGAAAAAAAAAAAAGAAGCCGAAGGGCAGCCAACCTGCGGCGGTGGGTGCTCGGACTGCGCAGGTGCAATCCGAGGCCGCCATTTCGGTCCCCATGCCCTCTCGACCACCTCGCGCCGGAGAGAGGCAAGTGTTGGAGACTGTAGCCCCTCCACAGGCCCTCCAACACGAACCCATGGAGGTAGGGTCCGTGCAGACTCCGACGGGGGCTCCGTCGTCTGCCACCCCCACCCCTCCACACGACGGTCCAGCCTCGAGCCCACCCACGGCCTCAACAGCGCGACGGAGGGATAGCCCCAGGGCATCCATTCTCCGCCGCAATGCTGCTGGAGTTGTGGGAGAGAGTGTCGGAAGCGATCCGCGAATTTATTCGCGCGATCGCTTCCCTCATAGCCCCCCTCGGGGGACTAGTATCGGGACTCAGCCCATTCGCCCCGCAGCATGGATAGGGACGAGCTGCGGGTCATTTACTGGAACCCCGGGGGGGTCTTATCTCACAGGATGGACCTCATCCGTTTGGCCCAGGAGTACAGACCGCATGTCTTGCTCCTGGGAGAAACAAAACTTAGACCGACTACGAGGTTTGTAGTGCCTAACTACATCGTGTACCGAAGGGACGAACTGACCCCTGAAGGGATCCCGTTCAGGGGAACGGCGGCTCTCGTCAGGAGGGACGTTGTGCACGATGAGCTAGAGCTACTGAGCTTCACCGACACCAGAACGGTGGGAGTGAGAGTGCAGGTATCGGGGGTCGAACTGCGGATTTATGCCGCGTATCGTCCCCCGGGCTACTACCTCGAGACGGCAGACATTAGACGGGTCCTGGACTATGACCGTCAACCGACATTGATTCTGGGAGACCTCAACGCGAAACATACCGCGTGGGGCTCTCGGAGTATATCGATGGCGGGGAGGCGGTTGATCGATGATGCCGAAAGGGGGGACTACTGTGTGGTCGGCCCCAATGAACCAACGCACATCCCGAGCGCGGCGAATCTTCGTCCGGATGTTCTGGATGTGTGCGTTCATAAGGGGTTGCGGTGCCCGATTAATATCGAGGTACTGTACGACATGGGTACCGCTCACTTGCCGATCTTGGTCACGGCGAGTTTGGGGATCACTCGTGTCGCGGCCCCTCCCTTGAGGCCCAGGGTCGACTGGGAGGCTTTTCAGTCTTCGCTAGTCGACCAATCACCGTTCCAGGATCTGTCTACCCCTGATGACGTCGATGATGCGGCCGTCCGCCTCACTGATTTCATCAGGGGAGCCATAGACCAAGCGACGACTATGGTGCCCAGCAGCGGGCCCAGATGCAAACTCCCGGCGTCGATTGAGGCGTTAATACGTCGCAAACGACGTCTGCGGAAGCTCTGGGCGACCACCAGGTGTCCCAGGATCAAGCGCGAGCTTAATGCGTTGGAGGAAGAGGTGAAGACGAAGGTCCGTGCCTTCCGAGGCGAGTCCTGGGAAGAGTACGTGAGGGAAGCTGGTGACGACCGCACCATGACCTCCCTCCACAGGATCTGTCGACGCCTCTCCTCCAAACCTAGCCCTGTCTATCCACTTGTGGACGAACAGGGCCTAAGGTGCTTCACGCCGCAGGCTCGCGCCGAAGTCCTGGCTGGCTCGCTGGAAAGGCAGTTCACTCCGAACGCCTCGGTCCCGGAGATGGCTCACTTCCACCGTGTCTTGGAAGAGGGGGTTACCGAATCCCTAGACCCTCGTCTCCCGATACCACCGCTTGAGGGGGATCAACTGATCACCCCCAGGGAGGTGTATCAGGCGATCAAGACCCTCAAGCGCCGTAAGGCTCCCGGGGACGACGGTATCCCTCCCATGGCACTACTATCTATCCCTTCCAACGTTCTGGCAAATCTGTCAGAACTCTTCAATTCCATTCTCCGCACGGGTCACTACCCACGGACCTGGAAAGTGGGTAAGATCATCGTCTTGCCCAAGCCCGGCAAAGATAGGCGTCAAGCTTCCAGCTACAGGCCCATCACCCTGCTCTCGCACGTCGGCAAGTTGTTTGAGCGGCTGCTCCTGAGGAGGATATCTCCGCATATCCACCTCAGACCGGAGCAGTTCGGTTTTAGAGCAGACCACTCGACGACTTTACAGCTAGTCCGTGTATTGCATCATCTTGCGGACCAACGCAACTCCGACCGGTACACGGTCGCAGTCTTTCTCGATATCGAGAAGGCCTTCGACCGGGTATGGCACGGGGGGTTGGTCAGTAAGCTGCAATCCACCGGCCTACCTCATGCCTACTGGCGACTGCTGGGGTCTTGGCTGGAGGGGAGATCCTTCTTTGTCGCGGTCGAGGGGTGCAAGTCGTCTGTGCGCCCCATAACGGCCGGGGTACCACAGGGTAGTGTCCTGTCCCCGATCCTATACGCCCTCTATACCAACGACATTCCCACCCTGGAGGGGCATCTCCGTTGGTGGGAGGAGGATGTGAAACTGGCCCTCTTCGCAGACGACTCGGCCTATTTTGCATCCTCCAGAAGTGTTAAACTTGCCATCTCCAGGATGCAGAGGCTCCTGGATGTTCTGCCTCCATGGTTGGACCGGTGGAGAGTCTCGGTCAATGCGGGAAAGACCCAGGCCCTACTCTGCGGTCCAACCCGCATCAGAGCCGTCCCCCGTCTCAGTCTTCGTGGTGTGGATGTTGAGTTTAGACCCACTGTTCGGTATCTCGGGTGCGAGATAGACCGTTCGCTTCGCGCGAAGCCCCAGGTTGATCATGCGATTGGCCTGGCGCGCGCGGCGCGGTTTGTCTTGCGACCAATTCTCGCGTCCGCGTTGCCGATCAGGACTAAGCTCACTATCTACAAGACTTATATCCGTCCACGTATTACGTACGCTGCTGAGGCTTGGTACCACCTCGCACCGCCGTCCCAGCGGAAAAGGTTGCAGGCCCAGCAGAATCTCTCCCTCCGAGTCATCGTCGGAGCAGGCCGTTACGTCCGTAATGACGTAATTGCCCGGGACCTTGAGGTGGAGTCGCTCGAGGAGTTCATCGTCCGGCTCGCCCGTAACATGTACGAGCGGGCCGACCGAGGACCCCACGAGCATCTCCGCAATATAGCTCCCTTGCACGCCAGGCCGCCTGAAGGTGCGGCGTTGCCAAGGGAGCTGCTGGGTCCCCCGAGATTCCTCGGAGTTAACTATCCTACGGCGTAACAGCGTGGTAGGATATAGGCGATCCCCTCTACGTGACTGAGACATTGTATCGTCCGTCCCGCATGTTCTGTCTGTCCTACGATGGAGCCCACGGGGGCTGCCATCGCCCTCCCGACAGGGAGGTGCGACCCCGCTCCCCTTTAGGGAGCTGTTCCCCCTTATGGGGACCCCCCACGTATCAGTGGGGGTTATTATTTTTTATTTTTATTTTTGTAAGCCCCCTTATGGGGCTTTTATTCCCCCCTCAGGGGTATGGGTCGCCCAAGCCTGGCTTGGGGACCTCTTCTTTGAGGTCTGGGGTCGCGAAACGGAGCCACGGACTTGTCCGGGACTCCGCCCCGCGTCTCCGGGTCCCACTCCCCTTCAGGGAGTTGAATATTGATGCCATCTCTCCTAACAGAGGATGGCAAATTTCTATTTCAAACCCCTTTCGTCCCCTTACGGGACCCAAATCCCCCTTCAGGGGATGGGACTCCAAACTGGAGGTCCCTCAGCACTGCGGACTCTTGTCCGCGGTCCCGTTTCCCCTTCAGGGAGCGGCCGACCTCAGCGCGGGCCCTTCCCTCTCCACGTTTCGTGGTGTTGTCGTGGGAGGGAGGGGCCGGCGGGGGCTGGACGGGGCTTCAAACCTTTTATTTACTTTATTTTCCATTTTGTTTTATTTTGCTTTGTTTTGTTTCTCTTTTCTGTTCTAAATCCATGTTTATTTTGTTTATTTTGCTTTAATCTTCTAATTTTCTATAGTTTTTGTATAGTTTATATTTATTTAGCTTTGTAGTCATAAAATTTAATTTATTGTATTAGCTTTAGATTCTGTTATTTTTAGTTTGTTACAGTTTTCAATAGTTTAGGTTAATTGTAAATAACTATTTGTAAATAAAGGGTTATCCCACCACCCAAAAGGGAAAAACAAAAACGTTTTAGTTTTGTTTGGAACCAAATTGTTGGTAAATCGATCAATCATTATGTTGTTTCTTCACCTCTTCATAAGAAGACCGCCCAGAATGGGCTGGATTTCGGCCGGAGCTGGCGGAGAATCAACGAGAAGCCAATCCATCAGATGAACCAGACCATGGGCAAACCCCAAGAAGGGGACTGTTTATCAACGCCACAACACAAACCTCACCTCCGCCCAGAGTGGCGGAGAGAAAGAGCCCGGGCAGCGGGGTGCCCCCAAGGCCCGTCCGTGTCCCCCTGACGGGGGACACGAAGACCCCCATGGTGGCCCGCTACCCCGCTCGGTCTCTCGGTAGCTCGTGCAATGTCTCGCCACTCGGCCACTTGTTCGGTCGCGCGCGCTTTTTCTCGGCATTATACTCGTTCACAACAACTCCAAATAATATTAACTACACAATAATGTCTTTTAGGACGAAATGGGAGGCTGAAACAACGATTAGATTTATACAGTTATATAAACAATGCCCTTGTCTATGGAACTTTCAAAGTCCAGAATACAAGCTAAAACGAAAACGAGATGCCGCATACAAATACATAGGAAAACAAATGAATATACCCGGATTTGGTATACAAGACGTGAAAAATAAAATTAAAAATTTAAGGTCTACGTACAACCAAGAAAAGAACAAAATGCTGGAGTCAACTAAACCTGGAGCAGGGTGCGTGTACATTTCTAATTTGAAATGGCTGAAAGAGATGGAAGACGTGTTTCCAAATGACTCAAATATTTTTAATGAAACCGTAAGTATTATTGTATTGTATTGTGTTATGTTTATATTTAAATAAATTGGTACTAAAAATATTGCCTGACTTTTGTCATTTAATTAGCACACAGACAGACGAGCTAACGAGCCACCTGATCAAAAGCGGTTATCGTCGCTTAGGGACCTCTGCAATGTCAGGAGACACTGTTTGACCGCTACGTACGTCAATACACTTATGTTTGAATAATCACACTATATTTCTCGTCTAATATACGAGTAGCATCGCTCTGACCAAGCAAGTTCTAGTCTTAGTTCATACGAATTACTTGGAACCAATAACGTACCTATGATGCTAGCCTATATCATTCATTGTTCTGCAGAACTTGAGACAATAATGTATTTTTATTCTACTTAACAGAATCTTAACCTCACTGATGAAGAAATTTGTTCAGAGGATAATAGCTCAGCTCCCTTCTCACACTTTACCAACAATGTTAAACAGGAAGTACCGTTAATGACGTTCGATAATCACGAAATACTAGATACAGTAAATACTACTCCAAGCAACACTGGAAATACTGCAAGAGCTAAAAAAAGGAGTAGAGAAATTCAAACTATTTCTGACTTGAAAAAGCTAAATGCAAGTGTTGATTTGCAAAAAGAAACTATATTTGATGTGTTTGGAAAGAGTGTAGCATTACAACTTAAGAATTTATCAGCAGAAAATGCATTATTAGCACAAAATAGAATTCAGAATATTCTGACTGAATATGGGATTTTAGAACTTAGACAACAAACTGGAACTCAATCATCTAATCATGACTACCAAAGGCGATCTGTAGACTCAGACGCTAGTAACGTCAGTTTTCGCAATGACCACTGTTTCAAATTTGAAGAATGTTAAGAAGAAGCCCTTGGAGGAATATGGTGCTGTAACTTCGACGCATAATATCAACGGAGCAGTTCTTGTAGAAGTTGTGATTTTTATACCTTGAAGATATTTAGTTGTAAAAGAATATATTTTGTAGTTTTGTATTTTCTTAAAATTATTAAAAATACTGAAACCCTAATAGTTTTCTTTTTAGTTAAGTAATTGATTTTATAGTGTTGACTCACAACACCTACAAACACTACATATACTCATCATACACAGACTACTCACCGTTTTGCTATTGAAATTAATAATTTACCTATGTTTTGTCTCACTAGCCACTAAGTAGTTATTTTCTGTTTTTCAAGATTGTAATTTGATATCCAAACAAACGGTTAATTCAACTGATAAATGTACTAGTAAGATCTCCACGAGACAGGCTTGACATAGTGTGGAGATCTAATGGTTAATTGTATATCACACTGTAAATTTGGGCTGAATAAATATTTTTAATATTTAATACATAACTATACTATTAACGGTGAAGGAAAACATCGTGAAGAAACCTGCATATTTTCAAAGGGTTCTAAAAACCCTTTGAAGATATGTGAAGTCCCTAATCCGCATTAGGCAAGCGTGGTGGACTATGCCTAACCTGAGCACATCAGTGGGCCGGGGTAATAGGTTGTTACAATCCACATACTATTAAATCTATTTTGTATAAAACTAGCCTGGTACCAAATACAAAACTCTATTTTTAATATAATATCTTTTAATATTTCCTCAGACAGCTTCTCTTATGACTGTAACACATATTTTTCGTCTTTCGAGAAGTGGAACCTCCAGTATTACTTTATGTTTATTTTTAAATATTCGTTAACTAAATATATGAGTAAGCTGATAATAAAATACATTTGATAAAAACAATCAGTCAGATGTAAATTGAGTGATAAGTTTGGTTAGTTAAGTTTATATTATAATATTAATGACGCAATGTTTTCGCCAAACAGAATCATTTTAATCGAAGCAAGAAAAGATAAAAATTATCAAGTTAATAATTTTCGGAAAACCAACTATGTATTTTGAATGACTAATGTCTTTTATTAATATAATAATTTTAATGTAACTATTAATAGTTCAACTTGGGATTTTACTCGCGATAACAATTCGTGTGAAATAATTTAATTAAGTCAATTATTATGAACCAATACATAAAATTGAAGTTTTAGTTAAATACGTTAAAATAAGTAGGCATGCTTAAATACATATTTACATTAAGTTAATTAAAATTTGTTATAACTATTATGTATTCGGTAATGACAGATTCTTTGGACAGATTCTTTGGAGTTGTCTCTTAAAAACACTAAAATAAAAAAACGAACGAAGTTCCTTTCGATTAAAAGATATCTTATAAAAATATTTCCTTTGGTAACGCGCGATAAGGAACATGTTTCAAAAGATTTTGATCACAGCGCCATCTAGCGATAATCATCTAAAACAAAAATAAGGAACATGTTTCAAAAGATTTTGATCATAGCGCCATTTAGCGATTATCATCTAAAACAACTAAGGGTCGTGACAACTTTTCGTAAGATTTTTTTCTGTCTCCTTTCGATAACGCGCAGTAAGGAACTTCGTTCCAACAGAAGAAGACATTAGTTTAATAAAATGATTCATGGCCTTATAGCAGTTTTAGCTCCGTTTTAGCTTAGTTTAATCTATTCCAGGCAACAATGTATTACGGATGAAATCATTGTTATTAAAATTACGTATCAGTATATTATACTATCTACCTATATACTCAATTTTGTTTCAGAGAAAATTTCAAAAAATATTGCCTAAGCACATATCTTTTCATACCACATTCTCATTCTTCATATTCGGATTTTGAAATGTTATTTATTATCTGTGCTAGTTTGAAAGTAATTATACTACTGCGCATTGCAAGTGTTTATTTAGTCCTAAGATTCATTGACCACATGCTTATCGGCGAGATAAGAACACTCCACAAGCAAGTGTCTTGTGTAATATTTTTCATTAATTGGATTTCTTATGTGGGTGTTTGTTTGTTCTTTTTGTGTCATAGGAAAGAGTTCGATTGTAATGTTAAATTTAGATTTTGTTTTTCATAGGTAGTAAATGAGTAGGTAATAAATATATTGCTTGATTGAGCATGATTTTGTTAACAACTTGGATTTGTTATAAAAGCAATTAAATGGAAAGGCTTTATGTATGCGCTGTAAGTTTTTATGTTGTTGTATTTCATTTGTTGCAGCTGATTGACTTATCTACTGGATATATCCAGTTTTCAATAAAAGCGTAGGTACCAAAGTAAAGTATTGATAAAATCTGTGATTCATTCATATCGAAACATTTCAACCTAATCAAAATGTATGTTATTATATCTTTGTCATTGCAATCAGAATTTAATATTCGATAAACTTTAAAGCGTGCTCAGAAATACATAATATCTAGTCTTTTATAAAGTACCTATACTGTACCGTACCTACAGTAAGTCATAATACACCGATTTAGATCCACGGAAATGTTTTACTATTAACCATTCAACAAGAGGTACCTACATTTTGTCACTTTTTGTCCAACTTAGGATAGGATTACATTAGTGTTCTACAATCTCTAGATATACAGGGAATCAAAGGCTAAGATAAGTAATTAGCATTTATAATAGGTATAATGATTCCTTCGAAGGAGATTTGTCTTCTTTCTAGTAAGGAATCGACAGCAGTAAATGATTCAGCTACTGTAATAACGAGTACTTATACAAACTCACTAAAGTAATAAAAATAGTTTGTATTTAGTCTTTATCGGCTTATCATTCGCTTTAATATAATCCTCGACGTACCATGACGCCACCCACGCCTCATTTCCTCGGAAACTACTTGTTCGACAAAGTAAAGCACTTGTGAAAAAATTGTACATTAATTATATTCGGTTCCACGTATCCATTTTACTGGGAAATGATCGATAGTTCATGAATTAATCTGTTTTGTATGTTTGTAATAGGTTTTTTTGTAAATTTATTTAATTTAACCTTTAACAGCAATGTCAGGATTACTAAGTAGATTTTTAAAACTTTATGTTATTATACTTGTAACGTCGTATTGGTTATGTAACTGTAAAGATGTTATAAATGTGTGTGTAAATAAATAAATAAATAAAAATAAAATAGTCTGAAGGGTAGGCAAGAATAACTAAAGTGCTTAAATTGTTAACCTTGGCTAATTCATGGTAGTTCTTGAAAATCTTAAAAAAATGGCGAATTCAGCTAAAAGCACTCGTAGGTACTATTTGTAGAAAGAAAACCTCCATCTTTAGGCTGGTATTACAAGTTCACTTGTTCCATTTAAGATTAAAAGAAGAAAATTAATTACTTATCATCATCTTTTCCTAAATGAAGTGAACTGAAGGACCTAGAACCTAGTGTGAGAAGAGAGAGGTCCATGAGTGAATCTAACCACTTGCGATCAGATGGCAGTCTCAAATCAAATAACTCCGAGTCACGAGTCCGAGTTTTCTGTACATAAAAGGTACCTACTCTAAATCTTATTTAAGTAGGTTTTTATCAAGAAACCTGGCGCCACACTTACAGCGTAATACTTGATAAGCATTTATCAGTATTTGATCAATGACCTGCAGGTTTTGGTAAGATTTCCGCAAATACTGGGCTTAGTCATCTTGTATGCACTTTTATCGGACAGATTAAAATTTACGATTGTTCCTCGTAAATGTAATAAATCTTTTAATGCGTCTTATTTGTGATGTTTGTGCACGTTAATTAGGTAAATGGCGATAAAATATTTAGTGCTTTGTACACAAATGATGGTAGCAACTTTTTCAATCCGAGTTTATAAGAAAATGTCCATAGATTGTGTGAGAGCTTTGAGATGAATGTTGGCTTGGAATAATGGCTTTCTTTGGACCATACAGCAAATGTCGAGTCGAAAGTATTTTTGGATTAAATTTGTAGAATCAAAACAACTTCATTTTCCATTCTTCTTAGTTTAGAGAGTGTAGTTACTGTGGATTCCATTGGTGTTGCTCACGACTACAAATTAATACTTAAAAGTGAACGCCTGAGGTTGTGTTCTGTTGTTGCGGTAAGAATTGATAGAGTCTAAGCCTAAGTCTCAATGAACGCCTCAGGCATATGTAAACCGCAACACGTGATAACACATGAATAACAATAAATGTTATTCATCACTGCAAAAAATATGAGATCGTATCACGTGAGCAAGTAGTTTCATAAACTCCTTTGTTCATACTATTATGGCATAAGATGAGCGCGTTTGTAACACACAATGTCATGATATTATTAAACTTAATACCACAGTTATGACTAAGCAGACATCTTTATTTAAGTATCTAATTTATTTAGAACAGAATCGATTCTGATTTTAAAATCCAAGGTAAATACAAAACTATCAATCAACCATAATCTGGAAACCTGGAAAAGCCTAATAAAAAAGAAAAACGGTCCATGCAATTTGATAAAAGTGTAAAAAGAGTTTCTTACACGCTAATAAATCAATCTGAAATAATCACAAAATCAAACATCAGGTCTTTGTGTTAAATTCGGGCTTTAAAATAAATCTGTAAAAACACACAGCGAGACCACTTTTTTCAATAAGTAAACATTTTAAAAACGTTAATTTGAAATATAATTTTATAACAAAAGGGTTGAGATCAAGATACAGGAGATGAAAATCACGTGTTGAGAACAATAGAACATCGACACGTGAGATAACTAATTCAGTGTTGCCAAACTTATTTATTAAAAATCCTTATTTCTATAGCCTTTTTTGGACAGGAGAAAATCCTACCCTGTCCCGCAGATGAGGTATCTGGAAATCGAATCGTTTAAAACCTCTTGTCATTCACATTCAGCCTCCGACCCCTGGCTAAGGTCAAAACGGGGTTTTGTGGGGTGACGCGATGCGTTTCACGCTAAGGTATACTTATCGCCCCTACTTAATACCTACAAGCTTAATTTAAACCGTTAAAACAATGGGACCACTTTAGCAAGTAGGTAAATAAACTAATGAAAACTTTATTACGTTCGAAATACGCAGAAATCTAAAGTTTTCAGTTCAGGGTTCAGGCGAAGAAAAGCACGCGTCGAGGAAAACAATGGAAATACAAAATCGACACGTGAGAGTTTGCACGGTGTTGCCAGATTAGTTTGTAAATAATTAATTTAAGCTTTTTTCTATTGTTTAATTAAGTACGTCGAAGGTGAATCTGGTGATAAATGGTCACCGTCACTCTTGGGCTACAAGAAGTGTATGTATAATAATCATCAATCTTATACATAACACCTTGTATACCAATTCTATTCTTGACTTGATTGCTTGATTGAAATGGTAAAAACTGTTTTACATAAAATAAATTTAGAAACCTTTATAAGATAAAATTAAAATAATTATATCTGGCAACCCCATTCTTACTGAAACTTAATAACTTTGAATGTACAAAGCAAACCAGTGGAAGCACGTGGAACTTTAACAAGTAGGTACTCACATAATAACATTATTGTGTAGAAGTCGTACAAATAAATGTAGAAATTATTTAGAGTAATTTATATTTAAAACGAATGTCAAATGTGGTTAAGTTAATTTTCAAATAAACCTAAAATTAAAAATAAAAATAAATGATTTATTCCATGTTAAGAATCTTTTGCAAACTAACCGGTTAACCAGTCAGTTAATTTAACCGGTTAATTTAATTTAACCGGTTAATTTGAATAAATTAGCTGGCTGCTGAACTAATTAACCTGGTTAAACTTTATGGTTTAAACGGCCAAATTGTACAGCACTAGTATTTACCGTTATTCTTTTTTTGTATTATTAAGTACTCAACATTTTTTTTTTCTCTGAAGTATGGGATAATCAAAAAAAACTTTTAAATGAAATATTCGCTCTAACCCGCGCCATTTTGCCGTCTCTCAAATAGTTATGAAATTGTTTAATTTTTTTATTACGTACGCGTTTCTATTTAATATACGATAATGTACTGTATATTCTCGTACCTAAATATTTACGTTACCTACTAAGTCATACGCAAGTAGATTTTTATTTTCAGTATTCGATAGCCACCGGAAATCACGTAGGCATTTATTAGTATCTTGTATTATGTTTGGGAAATTGCTAGTTTCCGACACTTATTTTGAAGTTGTTTATGTTTTTAGGTTTCAGGTTTAGATAACTTTCAAGTATGCCTAACAGTGAATTCCCACGAGATTTTAATGATATTATTGGAGATCGTGATCCATATTTGTTGCGTTAAGGAAAAGCTCGATACGAATGGAGAATATCATTCTAGAAAAATGTAATATTAATGACTTGATACTTCAATGACCTAATCAAGATATCGGGTATCTTATGTAGGTATGTGACGATATCAGTGGTTTTGAGGTATCTTCTCTAAGTTTGCATAAGCGTAGCAAAAGTGGATTTGATTTTCAGAACCTGTAAAATTACCAACATTCACATAGCAATCGTAAAATATTTTGTACGAACGAGTTCCAGTCTAATGTTATGATAACACTAATTGACTGTTATGTTCTGCCGTCATTCTATCTCGGCGGTCCTTGAGCCAATTTCACTCAGAGAAAATAAATACCAATGTATAATGTATGTTATGTTATACAGGTGATGTAAGCATCGTACCATGTACTTATAATAGAATTATAATGAGTAGATTTATAACTGTACTATAACAACCCAATTATGAAGTCGTGGTGGCCGAGTGGTCGAAAGGGCGTCCTTCCGAACGGGATGTCGCGGGTTCAAATCCGGCCGGCTTGTACCACTAAATGTGAAAAAGATTTATGTGCAGTTTTTTCACAACACCACTGGGTAAAAACGGTGAAAGAAAACATCGTGAGGAAACCTGCATGTCGGAAAAGGGATCTAAAAATCATTTGAAGATATGTGAAGTCCCCAATCCGCATTAGGCAAGCGTGGTGGACTATACCTAATCCCTCTTCTGAGAAGACCTGAGCCCAACAGTGGGCAGTAATGGATTGGTACAGGATAACAACCCATTACTGTCCACTGCTGGGCTCAAGTCTTCTCAGAAGAGGGATTAGACAGAGTCTACCATACTTGCCCAACGTGAATTGGGGACTTCAAGATTGTTAGAATGCTTTTCCAATATGCAAGTTTGCTCACGATGTTTTTCTTCACCGTTTTCAGCCAGTAGTGTTGTGGAAAATGGCCCTTCAGTCTTATTGACATTAAAATTTAGAGGATTACCGTTAAGGTTTATAACGTTAGTAGGGAATATACTTGTACAAAAGTTATTATTTAAAAAAAAATAAGTGGATTTATCCGGATGAACGTAGTAACGAATAAAAAAATCAACAAAAGTCTCTCATTTGTTATAAGGCAACAACCCAATTTTAATGTTTTGATAAATGACCATTTATCAAAGTTTTAACATTATAAGAAATTTCCTAAACCTAGTTATACCAATACAAAGTTATTACAAAACCTAATATGTGGGTCTGGTTAATAGAATTAAAAACAGTCATTGATGTATTGCTAGAAGTCTTACTTATCATTATTTATTTACGTTAAATAAAGCACTGAATAATACAGTAGAACTATGGAGTTTTCTAGACTGTGAAAATGGAAATTTCTTCATGTGTTACCTTCTGTTTTTATAACGCATACGATTCATCAATTGAGAGAGAAGCGATTGTCAGTTGTTTCTTTAAAATTTTGGAGTTCAAATTACTTATTTGGGAATGAATAATGTGGAAATGTCTCATAGATGAACATGACTATTGGGGAGGCTTGGGGCGTGTAAATAGCCCAAAACCTATGTGGGCCTTATACCCTGGGTCGCGATAAGAGAAAAATACGTCGGAGAGCTCAAGGGATTACTTCACGATGAAACTAATGCTGAGTGCATTGTGAAACAATGTCCTTGTGTCCAGTGCTGCCTTCCTGCAATAATATCAGCAGCTTCTTCACCAATGGCACACTCTTGCGACCGTCGACAACGAATGTTTTTATATTTTAATAGCTTGAAAATTACAATTTCACCATTTTTCTATATATTGTTCGATATTATTCTCTATGTTATGTCAATTATGACATATTTACGATTTCTTCTTTTTATACGTGACACATTGCGTGTCCGTAAAAAGAGGTCGAGTGTGCCGTCTAGGTTCCAGAGCGCCAATACTTTGCGCTCCAGCAAACCCCAGACGGCAGGCCAATGAGCACAAGGGTGCACCGATCATCAGTGAAATATCCCTTGAGCTGTCACCTCTACATTGACGATAAGTTTGAGCATGCGGCTCAAACAACTATGTTATGACAAACTAGATTTTTTCCCTCATTTAGGTTACCGCTTTTGTAGATTAATAAAGTTAAACGACTGTTAATTGAAGCGTGTTTTCCTATAGGTATCTATCCAAAATAAATTATGACCATGTCAAGAAACACCAGCCGATGACAATGAAACTTATTTTAAATACTTTAATTAAAATATTTTGCACTTGTCGAGTTTTAATTATACACGGTTGTTAAATTAATTAGTACTTAATTAATTTATTGTTAGAGTAAAATTTGCAGGAAAAAGAAAAGAAATGTGTTACAAGCAAACATTTAAACACAATAATTCAGCTGTTCTGGCACGTGTTGAAATCATGAATAAGTTTTGATTTATAAAATGTAATCATTTAACGAAAATGTAAAACATAACACCTCAAGAATCTGTCGCGTGGCCTGAATTTGTATTCAAATGGCTAATAATTTTTAATATACATCCTTAGATGAAAATTTTCTGCTGCACATTTTTATTCAAGATCTATAATATCTTCGATTTGAATTAAAGCCCAGTACATTCAGAGCGAGTATAATAAAATCAGTCAGTCATATCGTCTTTTGTTTGTCTGTAAAAAATAAACTAATTTAAAAATACATTACGCGAAGTTCTTAAACGTGTTTTATTTTTTGCGTCTTAAAATTAAGCGTGAAAAATTGTTGAAATGTAAATTACCAAACATTTTGTAAATGACTTATTAATAGTGTGAAATGTATGTTCATTAAAATTAATTTAAATGAAAATGGTTTGAAGTTACTGCGTATTTTCCTTCCGATAATGTAAATTTGTAGCTTAATTAATGTTATGAAAATATTTCACTCTTTATAAATCAAGTTAATAGTATAAAATAAAATAAATTAATGAATCCTAGAGATAATGCTATGATGATGATGACCTTCTTAAGATTTACATGATTTGTGAGTGTTATACGCTATATTTTTATTATAGTTCTAAATTAATTAGACATGTCTCTATTTAAACGAGATTTAAGAAAAGTCCTGTATGGGTAGGTGATAGATAACGGCCCCTCTTTGCCCTGGCATTGCAGAGGTTCATGAGCGACGGTAACCGCTTACCATCAGGTGGGCCGTAGGCTCATGTATCTATTAAGCAATAAAAAAAAAATAAAAAAAAATAGGAAAAACTAGTAAAACACTTCTATCTTTGTGGTCAAAGTTGAGCAGGTCAACTAGTAGGTAGATAAATGTATATGATACTAGTGTAGGCTTCCAAAGCTACCTAAACAATATACCTACTCCGCAGTATTTTAAATAATTTGTTATACATTCATCAAATTCGTTATTTAAATCCAACAACCGCACACGTGTAACTGTTTTTTTCTAAGAAACTGAGTGTATACATTTTTCATGAGAAGCGATTTTTTAAAGTTTTTTGCGCATCTTTCGACGTTTTAATAAACAGCTCTTGCGACGGCATGACTCACGTACAAGAGAAGTGTGTTTTAAATCATTACTACGACTCATGAATATCGAAAAAATCTACATAAAGTATAGAACGAAACAACAATAACCAAAACGGTTTTTTTTTTAGTTGGAGTAAATCACCTCCAACCGCTCACACTCGGCGTCCGAACCCCGGCTGAGGCCAGAACCCAGCATGGGGTTATGAGGGACTTTCCCGTCGCGCCGCCCCAACCAATACGGTTAACCTCTTACCTAAAGTGCCTGTAAGGTAGGATTTAAAGGCAATTTAAAATATAGATTTATTGTGTTTATTTTATTGCTGGGTTTCAATTGACTGCTAAGACATATTGTTGTTACAGACACTACCACGATTAGACTAAAGCCTAAGTATTAAATTAATAAATCATTTAATAAACTTTTACCCTGAATCTTTGTGTAGAGTCCGTAACCTATATTATTACGATGAAGAAAAATGAAATGATATTCATTTACCTAGTAAATAATTATCCGGCTAATAAAGTTTTCTCATCATCATCTCATTGGTTTCTTCATCTCATTGGCTTCAAGCCAATGAAATGTTTAATATTATTAGTTCGAGTTAAAATTTCATGATAAAATAAATTCGGTCTCCCACCTGAGTAATATGGTCGGATGCCGAACGGGCATGTCGGTAAATGATGATTGGGTCCTATTTCAGAAACACTATTTGTGTAGGTAGGCCTTCTTTAAAATGAACCTGTGACCTTTGTAGTTCGTATTCATGACGAAGAATTTTCTAAAGAGGGTAGAGAAAAAACGTGCGAAAGAAAATGTTTAGGTATACCAAGTCTTAGAAAAAGATGTTTTAATAAGAAACGTGATTACCACCGTTCCTTTACGCAATATAACTTCCAAAGAAACCATCAAATTTATAACGTTTTTCTTATGAATACAAACCTTTTGAAATGTTATATTTTGGAGATTTTCCTCATTTAGGTAAGCGAAGGGTTTTCACGTTTAGGGACACGTTTAAAAGTTAATATATAATCATAATTCAAGGTGGTATATTATGTAAGTCCTGTAAAAGTTGGTGGTGGATAGCGGCCCCCTAATGCCTTGTAATTGCAGAGGTCCATGAGCGTCAATAACGGCTTACAATCAAGTGGGCCGTACGTTGATGTATCTGTCTTGCAAAAAAATCTAGTCCAAAAAAGTAAAGTTTCCAATGACTATTTTCTCTGGAACTGACTTCAGAACCATCCCAAAATATTTGTCACGATTAAAAATAAAATGTGCCTACGTCATATTTGCTCAATATAAAAACGCTCGATAAAATTTATATTAAACAGTTAGCGAATATTATAAAAATAAATCTTTGATCTATGGACGATCGTGAGAGACGTAATGTGGATAGACGTGAACTATTTATTACGGTCAGCTTTTCAATTTAATAACATTATTTATAGATGCGAATTGGTATAACATTATCTAAAAGCTAACATAATAATGTTACACAGTATAATCGATAAAGTTAATCGTTTTTAAAGTCATTTAAGTACCAATTTCTTTCATTAATACCAAGCTATGTTTTTACCCGTATTCTTTCCAAATAATATAAAGCGATTACGTGGTAAAATGCCAACAATAGTCAAAAATCTAGATATTCATGTCGTTACGTTTGTGACAGACAACCTCCAATTTACCACAAAATGCATAGCAAGAACAAAAATAGTTCTAAACCATTGTTAAGAAATTAACAGCACAACTATTAATAAACAAGAAAGATCTAGCTGATTGTCATTACGATTCGAACCACTTACTTTATCACCAATTACCTAGCAAGAATAGTTAATTCTAATACATTGTTAAAGTATTAAAGGCACAATTATCAATGAACAGCGGATGTTCCCCGCCAGCTGTATCCCGACCGTTACGTTTTTTGTCAGGCCTTGAGGGTTGAAGATCAAGTTTGACCGTTACAGAATAATTTGCAGCTGCACATATTTACCTCAGATGTGTAGTGTTATTATGTTGATTTGTGGAAGCCAAATGGCGATAGTTTATTCAGAATTTCAATAAGACATGAAGGCGTAGAAAAAATAAGGCAAAAGTAAAGGTAGCTCAAAGTTACCTTTACCGGGGGATGGTAGGCCGCGCTCCCCGACCCACTCTGGTTCTGACCCAGCGGGGTATTCCGTGGGAGGGTTACACGCGGTCCCATCTTCGCGGGCTTCGGAGAGCCCGCCGACCGAGAGAGCCGGTGGTCGTATCGCCGGCGGCTGCCGGTTTGGCGTCCGGAGGGGGTGGCGTGACGGGAAAGAATGCCTTGGGCGTAACGCGTCGCGCCGTCCCTCATAACCCCGTGCTGGGTTCTGGCCTCAGCCGGGGTTCGGACGCTGAGTGTGAGCGGTTGGAGGTTTTAGTGCGGTTCAACTCCCACATACCCCGGGGTTTTAGTGCGGTTCAACTCCCACATACGGGGATCCGGTGATTTCCTCCAACTAAAAAAAAAAAAAGTCTAGGCTATAGATTATTCTCGAAATGGTGTTAATAACATATTCAATTGAAAATCCTTGCATATTTCCTCCTGATAATCGATGAACTACGTGATTTGGCTCACGCCATCGTCAAAGTGACGAAAGATCTTTTTCATTGTTTGTTTTTCAAATCTGTTTGTTATTGTTGGAGCACATGGAGCTTTTATTGGTCACGTGAGTTTTCAATGCATTATACACACATGCATGATGAAACTTAACCTTGATTGTAGAATAATATTTTAGGTTAAATGAAACTTAAATCAGAGTAAAAAATGTTTAAAAGCGCAGAGCTTTTTACAAAAATTTAAATTCAAGTTTATTACGTAAATTATATTTTATAGAGCCACAAATTAATTATTTACAATATCACGTTTATACCTGTTTTTTTTAAAAGTTTAATCACACATATTCTACCATATGTAAATAGACATAGACACTCTTTATTTGAGATGAAAGAAACACAAAGATACCTACAAAAAAAAAAACATTTACGACTAATTTCCTTTTCACCACAAACCATAAATAAATATATAAATATCACTAGCTGACCCGCGCAACTTCGTCTGCGTTACAAAGGGGTTCAAACAGTACTCGTTATGTCGTCGCGATATTAGTTTCGCCGCCCGCTGTGGGTGTATTAATAATATTGCGTTTTATACTCGTGATAACTTCTAAACGAAAAGTCCGATTGGAATAAAACAAAAAGTAATTTACTTCTACATTAATACTCTTAATAATATAATACTTAATTTGGATAAGGGTTAATATAACGATACTCATTTAACGTTAAATTAATTTTTCGGACATTTTTTTATTTTTATAAACATAAAAGCGGTTATTGTGACTAAACTATGATAGTTAGATATATGCTGTCGCGGACTTTTTTGTTTGTCTTCAAAAGACCTAAAAACCCGTTGTACATCATTTTGTTCCATTGTCAATAGTTTTTGCAGCGTACGCAAATAGGTTTTTGATTTTTCACCTTTTGTTACATATTCGATATTTTCATGCGGATCCCTAATTTTTTTGAAAATAAAATATATATGGCCTATAACCTTCCTCGATAAATGGACTTTCCAACAGTGAAAGAATTTTTGAAATCGGACCGGTAGTTTCTGAGATTAGCGCGTTCAAACAAACAAACAAACAATCAAACAAACTCTTCAGCTTTATAATCTAATATATAAAATTGTCGTGTCACGGTGTTCGAACTTGAACTCCTCCGAAACGGCTCGACCGATTTTGATGAAATTTTTTGTGCTTATCCGGTACCTATGAGAATCGGCCAACATCTATTTTTCATCCCCTAAATGTTAGGGGTAGTCCACCCCTAATTTTTTTTTTCAGACGAAGTTGCGCGAGTCAGCTAGTATTAGTATAGATGTCTCGTCTTATAACTGGAGAATAGTAGCACAACTAAGCTTTAAAAGTTTTCAAGATAAGCTAGTTTGTCTGTCTTGCAATAACAAACAAGATAACAATCAAATCGTCGACTCATGTATAATAAATTAACATTTAGTTTCGTACTAAGAACAATAATTAATACAGTCATTCTGTTCTTGAAAATTTGAAATCTCATTCGTGATGTCATCTCGTCTTGATGAAGCGTTTCAGGCGGTTTCAGGAATTCTTTACTTCACGCCAGTTTCATCTAGTAACAATTGGATGTAATCATTACTGGTTCAGTCTGGTCCTGTGACGTCACGAAGATCGATTAATTCCCATCATTAAATATGTCCTTAATTGAATGTAATGTGAAATAAAATCGAGCTTATTATGTGTACTATGTAATAGAATTTTTAGACAGAGGAGCGAACGGGCCACCTGATCTGTAGTGGTTAATGTGTGTTTATGGACCTCTGCATTGTTAGAAGACACTGCGGGGCCGCTACCTACAACCTATCCTTAAGGACTTTCTTCAAGCCTCGTTTGAATAAAGACAAGTCATAGCGCTACTTTCAACGTTTGATTTGGTGTTAGGTACTTTATTGGTAGGTACATTAAATCTCTCCTTATTACTATTATCTTGTAAAGTTCGTCATACTGTTCCGTTTATTCTTTGGTTCCTCAGTTTCTACAGTTTTTATTATCATCTTGAGTGGAGTTTCCCGCACTAGAATTTAAACTTTCGTATCCTCTCCATGGTAGTGTTAAACTTTTAACGCCTTGTAAGAAGTCGCATGAGGTTTTTACTTCAATAAAATCACATGTAGGTGGTCAAAATGGAATCAAGTAGGTAGCCTAGGCTTTAATATTCTAAGATCATAGTTGAATAAACTTAAACATGAAATAGATCATTCATCTTTTGGATAAACTAATATTGGTTTTACAACACGAATATTGAACGTAATTAATTCTGTTGTTATTCGATACAATACACAAATCCTTGAAGGCATCGATCCTTTTCAGAAATGTCGTATTGGTTTGGCCTCTTTCTTTTGTAGGCTCTATGTATTCAGGTCAGTGCTTCTGCGTAATACAAATGCTTATTACAATAACACTAGTAATATTCAGCTGTGTAAGAATCTAGAATAATACTATTATTATTTGTGGTACATATTAAAGGATTATATTTAACTAGATGACCCGCGCAACTTCGTCTGCGTTACAAAGGGGTTCAAAAATTGTAGCCTATGTAGGCACGCGCCGCCCGGCGCAAACAACTACGACCCTGCATTTTAAATTTGTAATATCTTCGGTAATATTCACTTAAATTACATGCTGTAAAAAGTATATTGATCTATAATAAATGCAAAATTTATTTAAGGTACTTAATTGGATAAGGATTAATGCTGTATTGTTTAAAATCACTTCGTAAATAACCATTTTTTAGTAAAGAATAAAAATGGTTATGCTGGGTTATCCCTAAGAGATAGACATATACCATCGCAGACTTTTTTGTTAGAAACCTTTAAATTTATCAGTGTTTCTCTACTATATTATGCATTTATTATACATACAAACCTTCCTTAAGAATCACTCTATATATTAAAAAAAACCGCATCAAAATCCGTTGCGTAGTTTTAAAGATCTAAGCATACATACAGACATACAGCGAAAGCGACTTTGTTTTATACTATGTATTGATTTTAACACTTTTGGAATAAGTTCATTTAAACTTAGGGTCCTGACTTGAACAATTTTTCCAACTTACCAGTCAAATATATTTATGTAGGTTTAATTATTATACCTGAATATTTATTTTTGTCTTGTTGTCTGTAAAATCTTTACAATTACTTACTTTACTTATATTTTCTTTACCTAAATTTTCAGCTCACAAAATTACATTAACTACAGCATGTTAAAGTAAAATGGTAACACTTGTTAGAAACTGTCAATAGTAAATACATATACAATGCGTGTGTTTATCTAAATTATTCCCCAATTTTTGTACCTACTATACATCAATTAAACATAGTTAAACCTTACAATGGCGTTAGAATATAAAAGAAAACTTGAGAGGTGTCATGGGACACCCGAATAGAACGAAATTCCTTTCGATTAAAAGATATCTTGTAAAAATATATTTCCTTAATATTATGATATTTCCTTTCGTAGCGCGCGATAAGGAAAGTGTTTTAAAAGATTTTGATCACAGCGCCATCTAGCGATAATCATCTAAAACAAAAAAGTGTCGTGACAACTTTTTCGTAAGAATTTCCGTCTAGTCCCCCTTCGATAACGCGCGATAAGGAACTTCGTTCCAATAATTATACGTATACCTATTTTTTTACACCACCGCAATATCCTATAGAAAGTTCGAGTATATTCTCCAATAAATTGAAAGCGCTCGTATTTCATTAATAACACTTAAAGTATTAGATACCTCCATTTACCGGTCTATTAAATTGATGTATTGCATGTTTCGTTCATCTTTATGAACATATTGACGGTTCTATATTTTATAGAAGCTGTAAAACTTCATATCGGTGTAATATGTTTTCGATGTTTTGAAAATTAGGACATGAGCGTTTCTGTTTAGTGTAGGAATTTATTTTCATAATATATGATTCTTTATATTAGGAGTTCTACTTATCGTATGGGTATGAAATTACAATTAATTTTATGCTTTTGTTATTTTTCTAAGCAAACGTTTGCATTGTCACGAATTCCATGTAAGTGTAGCGTCATTCAAAACAAAAGAGCAATTTATGAAACAGGGTTAAAGGTACTAAATATGTCGGCCTAAGATTAATTTTATCAAAAATATCAGAAACAAGCTTTATGTAAACGATTAATATGACTTAAACCCTATACTAGCGCGACGGGAAAGAGTGCCGATGGCGTAGAGCGTCGCGCCGTCCCTCATAACCCCGTGCTGGATTCCGGTGATTTCCACTAACTAAAAAAAAAACCCTACACTAAATTCCCACACACTCAACAAGAGCAAAAAAAAGTTTGACTTAGAATTCTAACACAATTATAAAACAACATGCTTGTAAATAACACATCAAAACATCAAATGTAGCACAGTGGTAAACAATTTTTTAGTAAAAACTCTAATTAAGGTAATTGCGAGCTGAAACAGCGTGTTTCCAGGGTTTTCCAACACAACAGTAACTCATTAACAATTAACGTCTAATTAGACAGTCACCTGACTATTTCCGCTACCGTTTTATCTTACTTTTTGTTCAAAATCATTAAGTTTTAGAATACAAAACCTTTGAAAACTCGCTATGCTATTTCCACTTAAGTGATGGTGAAAAGGATATTAGTTTTAAATGGATTAGATATATTTTTTTAAACGCTCGCGGTTATCTACATCATTATAGCAGTCGATTGTGGTGTATCGAGATGTGAGTCCAAGTTCCAGTGGTAGGTACTGGCAAACGAACGAGAAGGAGGATAGGCAGATTTGTCTGCTCTTTATTTGTATATAGTAGTCTATACAATACACCGTCTAAATTTAATAGGTCTTCTTTTAAATACACTATAGCGGTCTTATTTTTTTAAAACGAGTTTTGATAGTACTGAGCATCAAGTTTTTGACGTGACAACGTCTTATAAATTGGTTTGCAGGGTGACACTTCAAGAAACTGCGTTACGCTCCGCTCACGTTATGCGCTCATAATGAGAGCGAGTGAGAGGCACGCGTGCCTTTCACTTGTTATGTCTGTCTCTCTCGCTCTTAGGCGGGCTAACCATGCCCGAGTCGTTGTCACGTAAAACTTTCGCCAATACCGACTTTACAGGCAACCAATTTATTTTTTACAAGATGATTTTTGTAAGCGGTCACCGTCGCTCAGGCTGTAGGTTTAATGTTTCACTATCAGTTAGTTGTACCTATTAAGGAATATGAACATGTTATTACGTCTACATAAAACTCACAGTTGGTAAAAAAAACCACCACGGCCACACTAAACTTAACTTTATCAGTGTTTCTTTTCTGCAGCACGTGAGCTGTGTGTACACGTGTTTGTTTAAAGAATGTATTTATAAGCATCTATTGTTCAATTTTACAATAAACCCGCGCTACTTTGACTATCTAGAGATTACACGTGACGATACTTATATACTTGTATCCGGGCTTAATTTGAAGTACACATGTCAGATCCCATCTGTATTTCGTAGTATAATGGGTAGTTTGACGTCAGTTCAATATTATCTGGAATTGAGGTTATTATTTGTAGACAAATCCAGAATATTCTAGTGTTGATTGGCCAGTAATTACAGTAGCAGAGAGCTATAGGGAGTTGTATGTAGATAGAACGTGAGCGAATAGTAATGACAACATTCATATAGAAAAAATACAAACTTTAAAAGTAGTTCTAGTTTTTAAATTAAACATCCACGCTTGAGATTTGTAACAATAATAAAAACGGAGTTGAGTAACTACTAAGTCGAGTAAACTACAGTAAATCTACAGTACGGATAAATTTTATACATATGCAAGATTAGACGAAAACTAATAAACATACGATTTATCTCTTCAAATTACTAAATCTTTTAACCATTTCTTGAAATTTGGCAAAACAGACAGAAGCTCACACATCACAAAATTAAAAAATCAAAAAATCATAAATAATAAACGTTTGTTTTCTCCGCTTCGATATTTAAATCCTTCATCAGAGATCAGTCGAGTGTCTTGTGGATTAATCGGATTGCGTCATCGAACGTTCCAGATTGTGCAAAATAGCCGGGATCAGGGGAACGACCCTTTAATCGACCAAGGATAATAATCGGAATCATATTATAATGTATTCTGCAAGTCAAGTTCCGATAAAACGGTCCAGCAGATCCAGAAGGTTCAACGGACTAACGGATGATAGAATATGAATAACATTAGATAATATTAAATTATGGCGTATTTTCTTTAAAAGAGATTTAAAGGAGCTTTTAAAGTGTTCTTAACTTGTGTGTGAGCTTAATTCCTGATTACTTCAACACACCGCGTGAAAATTGCATAACATTTAAGTCTTTGAAACAAAGATAATGATAGAAATTTTGATTACCTTTTCGACTAGTAAAATCCTTCTCAACATAATGTTGTCGTGGTAGTAAACTCGAAAGGCAATTCTCGCACTGAAAACGATTCAAACTGATTTGTACGCTACTCGAATGTCAGTCAAAAAAATGTTAGGCGAGATCGTGTTCGAATCTCGACTGGTCTAAACAAACACAGGCAAATTTCGCCTTCGATAATGTCATAAGCAAGTCTCGTATGACATTCTCGTAGGCGAGAGTTTAATTCTTGCCTGTGTCTAAACATTCTGATACGATTATGTTATGGCGAGTATTGCTTGAGATATTTTCTCGTCTCGAACGTTCGAGAAAATGTCTTCATCTAAATCAGGCCTTATCGATGACTTATAAGTATCAAATCATAATAAAAATCAAGAGTTACCTATTATTTTGCAAAACCATAATTCATCACTGAACTTCAACTTAATCAGATCAGATATATGTTGTTCACATGCTGTGCCGAATGATGTCTGTACTTACGTCAATCGCATTTATTTCGGTTCTCGTTCAGCAAATAACCCAGTTACAGGACTTCCAACTCTTCGAAACCAGGTTATGGCTGTGTTTCCACCTAATTCCACTGGAAACGGTTTGCGTACGTTGTAAATTTGTGTTCAATGCGATCGTTACGAAATTTTTATTGACATTGTAAATCTTGGAACGGTTTGTTTTGATATAATTAAGAGTTTTGAGAAGATTTTGCAGGTTTTCAGGTTAATTTTGACGTTTAAGTGGAAGCTGGACAAATTTACATTTTGAGTGATTATAGGGAAAAAAGTTATGTTTGCATCATCGTTATTTTGATTCATCCAATAATTGCTCCATTCACAAATACCTATTTCATATTTAATATAATATTTTCCATTATTTCTCTCTTTTAAATACAAATGTGTAGCATTTATATTTAGTGAATATAGTTTGTCACCGATGTAAATTAAACGACTGTTCGATGACGACTAATATATTTAAAAAGTCTTTATAAAAACATGCATTCGAAAAGCGGCCAGTGCTGTTCGCGACATGCTCTCCCCCGGTGTGGCAACACAGTAAAATTAGGGCGAACAACACTGGCAGCAGTACATAAAAGTTGTTATAAAAGACATTAGAAATAAGAAACGGAAAAATTTGCACAAAAAATAATGAAATAAATTCAAAAAAGTAAAACAAGACATACTTTGCCAATGTTTTAAAACTGTGCAAATTCAACTAAAGTTAATCACTTAGGAGACAGGACATCAAACATTAACTGTTAAATGAAAATATTAAGAGTTGAGTGACAACATCAGATATTATCTCAGTGATAACTAAAATACATATAAATATTATCCCATGTTATGGGAAAGCAAAATTACAATGTAGTACCGAAAAGACAAACTTAAATGCTAAGTAGCCGAGAGAACCCTCATGACACCTCCTTTGACAAGTCTTCGATATCTTCTCTAGTCTTCTCTCAGACAATCTGGTTCGGACGTAGCGGATCTATCATTAAAGTCCAGCAGCTCACAAATATATCACTACGCAGGCATGTGAGGAGTCTTCTATAGCCATTGTTAAGTAAAGCTACTAAATACTCCAGAAAGTACGTAGTAGTAGCCGGTCAGGAACGTTGGGCGGTCTGATGGTTAAATCCCATGATCAATGAAAATGGTGCAGAATTCTGGATTCGAAGTTCAAATCCGGTTAGCAACGTCGTCTTCGTTAATAGTTCGGGTTTCGAGTTCGATAGTGCACGGAACAGCGACGTAGTCCGATAGTGCACGGAACAGCAATGGAGTCCGATAGTGCACGGAACAGCAATGGAGTCCGATAGTGCACGGAACAGCAATGGAGTCCGATAGTGCACGGAACAGTCAGAGTTCGATAATGCAAGGAACAGCGATGCACCAAGCCTGTGGTCTAGACGCACGAACGCACGTTGCTCTGAGTACGTTCGTTAGAGTGTTTCGACAGTGTCAACAGGAACTGATGAAGCTCCAAACAGCCAAAACGAAGACGATTGAACCGGAATCTTCAATGTTCATGATGCAGAAATTCTAATAGGCACCCTCTCAGTGTAATTGGTTACGTAGAGACTCCTAAACATTTTGATCATGCCGCATTGGTTGAGATGGATGAGACAATAGCATCTGGTGATAGCGATCCTTGATACTTCTCAGAGTGTGAACTTAAGCACAGAATCTTCAATTCTGTTGGCGTAGATATGGCAGCCGTGGTTTTCAGCAGCAATTGAGAAATGTGTCCGTGGAGGTGGTCTCTCGGTAGCAAGTTTGTAAGGTAAAGTACGAAATTTCACTTAAAATGCTAATAGTTACGAGGTATAAAATTTATGCGTAACAAAACGTTAAAAAAGACAATAAAGGGTATTCAAACATACAAAAAATCAATTTGATGTCTAAAACCACAGTTAGGATGGAAGCTGCCGCACGATAATTAGGGACATTGCCACAATTTCCATGAAACAAAGTAGAGTTCTGTGATTCTATGCATCAATAGGATATGACTATACCTGCTCATCATGTAAAGATGATTTCAAAAGGTAAATTAAGGGTACAGTTAGCTCTGAGAATCAGCGCGAAAAATCCGACTGTCGATTCTGGTACCATGTAATAAGATACGAATCGAACTGGATGAAGTATAGAGATGAGAAAATGAAAACAAACAAAACATCTACTATAACAAGAAAATGAAAACACAGAACTTAGTTTACAATGGAAAATAATAATGAACGGCGAGTGCTACCAAAACACTACATTATTATGATGAGTAATAAAACTATTTGACCCAAGTAGACTATACAAAATAATCGCACAGAATACCTATCAGAAGCTGAGCGAGTCACGAAGCAGTGCTTAACTAAAACACAAATAAGCTTCGTTCGCAGCGGCGCTGCACTGCTTTTGTACAGAACAAATTAAAAGAGTGCGAAAATAAAGTAAATAAGTGAACCGGTGCGCAAAACCAAGAACCGGGACAAATACTTAAGCTTGGCTTCTGAAAAATATAAGTAGGTATTCAGTAGTAGGCAAAATGAAGAACTTAAAACTTATTTCTAAGCTACTCCTAAAAAATAAGTCAAGTACTACTAGGGATGTGTAAAACTAATAAAAACTTACGTCGATGGTGGAAAACCTTATAGTATGAAATGTGCCATATGATAAAAGATAGATTCCTCTTGCGATGATGAAATACCCTAAAATGTAAGCAGTACCACAACATTTCTTCTGGAAGCACAAGCGAGATTCTCATAAAGTAACCCTCGAACACAAGTACAATTTTAGCGAGATGGTTTCCGATATAAAATGAACCCCTTTCCTTTTTAAACTTCGAAATTACTAAGGGAAACACATCCAAAATAATATTGTTACGAATTAAGTTAAAGTCGAAACACAGAGGTAAGTATGCTTTGGTGAAACCAGAAGAGAACCTGCTTACGGTAAACACATCACTTACTGAGAAATGGTCCCGGCGCGCGCTCCCTGAGAGCTTTGGTGGAATACCAATGACGGCTGGCTGGGTGATCATAAGTGGCTTTGGTCTGTCATATGTTAGTTCCACGACGCTTGAAGTCACCTTCAGGTTGTGTGAGATTGCTAATACGGTAACGAAATCGCACGTAGTACCGGGTAATGTCTCAAACCTGCGGTGAAAAAATGAAAAAGAAACCCAAGCAGTGGGCTTTTCATTGAAAAATGTTAGAGAAGATCCACTTACCTGTAATCTTCTGTCTATATGAACTACGGTCTGAGGAAGAGTGAGTATGTAGTTTTCATGACATTTATTATCACTGTTACAATTAGGGTGATTGTGTGTACCTAACGTGTGTGTAGTCTCAGACCGTAGGACAGAACGACGTCTCGCGGCCCTATCAAAGCCAGGCGAGAAAGCTGTGACGTCCTGTAATGTAGGCGCTGAAGGTGCACTGGTCTCTTTGTGAGCACCCGTCGTCGCTAAAAGGACTGGGACGGGCCGTGGCTCAAGAGCAACAGCACGCAAGTCAGATGACCTAGTATGACCGCTGATGTACGTGTGAGCGCCCGTCGTCACTACATGGACAGGGACGGGTCGTGGCTCAAGAACAACAGCAGTAATGTGTGGGGCAGATTTCTGCAACCATTCCGTTGTTTTCGCTAAGGATGCTTTGCTTTTAGGTTTGGAACGGCGGCTCTTACTCATAGCGTCTATCGCCGCGAGTTCCGCTCGAAATTTGGCGTCGGCCTCCGCACGGTCCGCCGCAGCTATCAACGCGGCATGGCGCGCTTCAGCGGCCAGCTTTAGTGCGTGGACAGTTGCGGAGCTATATGTAGTAGCGGAGCTGTGCGTAGGGGCCAAGGATGCGTCTAAAATTCCCTCCTTAATAACCCTGTATTTACTTCGCGTATTCATTTTAGCTTTTAAATTCTAAAAGAATGAATAACACGAACATAATAAATAATAGAAAGAAAAACTTACCCAAAAAGCATCGCGAAAAAATTGCAGAAATCCATCAAAAATTTTCTTCTGACACCAAAAATGTCACCGATGTAAATCAAACGACTGTTCGATGACGACTGATATATTTAAAAAGTCTTTATAAAAACATGCATTCGAATAGCGGCCAGTGCTGTTCGCGACATAGTTAAATGGCAAATAATATCCAATGAACTTAGATAAATTTACGAGAATAGCGAGCTCTGGAATCATGGAGAATAAAAACTTGTTCATCAAAGCGATCATAAATCAAATAGACAATCTCGATCTGCGACGAGCAAATAAAAACGGGGAAACTGTAACAAGGTTTACTGCACAGTTTGTTTCTACAGGAAAAACTTGTCAAAGTTCTTTTGATGTGATTATATTCGTACAAACGAGTGCCCTGTCTTATACTTACTCTGATTGAGGACATTACAATGACAAACTGAGTAAAAGATAATCGATGTTCCATTGGGAATAATGGTTTTAGATTAAAACTTCAAATAAGTAAACCTCACCGTTAAAATATTAAGACCGAAATATCCTTATACAACAATTAAGTCTTGACTGTTACGAGCCTAGTAAAATAGTATTACTTCTCCCCTTTCAATCTCTAGCACTAATGCCTTGACCTGCTCCATTTTCTTCTCTGGATTTCCAGTTTCTTTCTCCAACCCCAAAATAGACATCTAATAATGGTAGAATAATCAAATTAAATTTTTGATTGCATAATTTCTATACCTAAAAGTCAAACTCATAGTAAGTGGGTACAATAGGTATATTGTTTTGAAGGACTATTCCCTGAATCTCTATTTTCATAGTTCTTTCCAACTTTACCAATATTGTTAACTACTATATTTAGTTTACTCTTTCGTCTGGCCGTACAATGGCGCCTGATTGTCGGTGCCGTAGAAAAACAACCCAAAACTAGGTATTGTGGTTAATTAGCACTGTTTACATACACTTTCAGTTTTGTTTGTTTAACAATGGGTTTATCGGAGGAAATGAAACTAGTCCCACGACAGCGAAGGTTTATCGGAACATCGACTTTTATATTGAAATATATTTATAACGGGGAATTTCGTATATCAATATTATTTGAGATCGTAATCGCTGATAATGTTCCTAAAATAACACAAGCATTTGCAGAGATAAAGATCTAACACGGATATTTGTTATTGCAATTTAGGCTGTTTTAGTCATAATTTGATGGCCTGTTTGATGTGAAAAAAGTACCCTAGGTAATTTTTCTATGATTTCAGTTTCAATAGAAGTATCTGGTATTTAAAATCTTTTAGTATGGCTACGGTTATAATAATATGATAATCTTGTATCAGGTCTAACTTTCGCTCCCCGGCCGGGTGAAGGGCCTGATTCAGAAGGCGGTCGTTCTTGACACGACACGTATTGTGAGGAGGTTCCTCTTTCTTGAGCCTTGACCACTGATAGCTTGAGTCGTAGACCTCATCTTCAGTGGCCGTCTGTTTTTTATATTGTATTTTTAAATTTAAATTTCTTTTAATTTTTTTTTTAAATAGGTATAATCTAAAAAATAAGTGAAAATAAATGAATATGGTAATCTGATGACTGGGTCTTATTTCTAGTCCAAGAGTATGGCAAGATTTTTTTTGTTCTTGAGATCTGGATTCCGAATGCTATCTGTAACAGAGAAATGGAGTATCCTTTTTCATGATAGGTTGCAAACAGGGGGCGGCGCGACGGGAAAGAGTGCCGATGGCGTAACGCGTCGCGTCGTCCCTCATAACCCCGTGCTGGTTTCTGGCCTCAACCGGGGTTCGGACGCTGAGTGTGAGCGGTTGGAGGTTTTAGTGCGGTTCAACTCCCACGTACCGCGGGCGGGGATCCGGTGATTTCCTCGAACTGAAAAAAAAAAAAAAAAAAGCTTGCCCACTTAATAGTAAATGGTCATCGAAACTCGTAGACATTTGCAATGCCCCTAATTGTAAACGAGCGAAAAAAACAAAATTAAATTATTACCATTGTTTTTGTCTGTAAATTATTATGTACCTGCATTCTATTTTCGTTACCAAAACTAGTTCATAAATGTAGATACAGATAAGATTACACTCGTAATATATTGAAAGGGGAATCTCTTTTTGTTATGGAAACATTAGTTGACGTCATTCACTTTTATCATAAAAGCACTTGTGTTTCCTCTCTAATAATAATGTGATATCAAACAGATCAGATCTTACGAGTACTAGTAGATACTAGATATTTAATCTAGTACATGGCTACTGGCAGTGATTCATACCGCCTTAATCCAGACAAGAGTATTTGAGACAAATCTGTTCTTCCTTGTCATTAGTTTTGTTGTTTGTTACGTATTGTTTTTGAGATTTTAACTAGCAAATGATACAGCTATTTAGTTTTGAGTTTCATTAGAGCTTTGTTAAATTTCTTTTTAAGAAATAGTAGGTACCATAGTCCAATGCCAAATTTCAAAAGGCTGTTGATGATCCAATGTGAGTCTTTCTATAATTTAAGTCTATGATTAAAATGATTTATCTAAAAACATTTACAGTTTAAAAAATGTCGCAATTGATTTTTTATCACCATCGAACTCATCTACGCTAATTAAAAACACATTAAACGATTCATTCAAAAGCCATAGATTATTAACATGTCAGTTCCACTTGTGGGTGCGCGGATGAGCGCGTGCTTTGTCACGTGGCCACATTGACACGTGTCACGTGGCAATCTGTCAAGTCATTACGATTTACAAACACAGCAGAATGTAATGCCAACGAAATGTGGACTTTCTTCAGTCTGTAGTTTGTAAAATGTTTCGGGTATGAATCATTTGTATTTACTTTATCTTTTTATTTAATTGGCATTTAGTCCGGTCATTTTAGACATAAAAAAAGTGATCAAATAAGGAAAATTCCGACAAAGCCAAATCTTCGTAGAGACCTTAGGTTTACCACAAGGAATAAAGTGTCAAAAGTCCCCATCAGTCCCATGTGAGCTTAGGGACTTATTGGGGGCCCAAGGTAAAAAATTTAGGTTTTTTGGATTTTTCTCGAAAACGGTAAGTTTTATCGAAAAAGTACCTAAGAGCGAAGTTGTAGATCTTAAAATTCTCCATAAAAATGGTCTCTATGATTTTTTCTCTAAGACCCACTATTTCCCAGATATTACGCTTGTAAGAATCACGTTCTACATAATATGCACACATTTCCACACCACCTGTGAGGTAGTGTACTCGGCGCGTTTTTTTTAACGTGGTATCCCCGGTAGGCTTATTCCATGAACCTTTATGACGTTATTTTCAGGAACAATAATTATTTAATAGTATGAAGATTATTGATATGGGTTACTGAGTTTAACTGTCGTTCTAACTTTTTTTTATTACTTTAATCTGACTCATACTCTTCATATTCAACTTCAACAATCATGTTTTCTTCAATTTCTTCTTGTTCTTCTTCTTCTCCTTCCTGTTGATGAACGCTTAGAAATTGTTCAAATGAAGATGAATCAGTTGTCTCTTCATCAAAATCACATGAATTTTCCTCTCTTGTATTTAATTGAACATTTGAGCAAGAGACACCTTGGCAATTGGTACACGCTGGAGAACACTGCAAAACTACTTTTTTACAGCCACATTTGGCACTACAACCTTTCTTGCAATTGCAAAAAATAGTGTTAAGAAGTTTTTCTGGAGCAGAGGGCAGTAAAGTTCGAATCGGTTCCAAAGTATTATTTATCAATTTCCAACCCCAGTCTTCAGGGTTCAGTTCATTGCCTTACCATGTCTGAACTTGATAGTATACTCGAAACAAATGTTGAGTAGCAGATGCCGATGTTGGAGGAAGACAAGAAAGCTGTACTTGCTTTTTGTTTCGTGTATTTTTTACAAATGTTAAATATCTGTACGTATCTATGCAATCAATTTTTTTTGGAGCTCCATAAACCGCAAGAAGAAACCAAATTCCTTTAGTAATTAGTATTTGAGGTGAAGAATTAATTTCTATAAATACTTTTGCGCAGTCATTCCATTCATTTTTTTAAAATAATTTTAATACTGCTCCTTCTAAACATTGCTGACGTAGTATCGCACCCGGTTATCGCATGTAAAAATAAAATAAAGTTTTGGCATTTTGGATAAGCTGATAAACTTTTAGAAGAATATATTTCTGTCCGTTGCTGCGCCTTCCCAGGTTTTAAAAAGTAAATAATTTTATCAGATGGAGTCCTTGCAATGAGTAGTACTAATAAATCAACATCTTCACCTACTACAATCGTTGTATTTCTTGCATTAAATTGTTCTATTGCTGTTTCAATTATGAGGACATCGGCGTCATTCGGAGCTTGTTTCACGGCAATACTTTCAGCTGTTAATTTGTTACTCAACATAGAAATAAAACGAGATTTATTATTAATGTTTACAAAAAAATGTTGTTGATTAACTGGAACTGTCATAAATTCGTCAAACATTATGTCGGTACCTGAGGATGTTTTTGTACCACGACGACGTTGTTCTGCAGCTTTTATGTTCTTTGTTGTGTCACTATAGCCATCAAATACTACCATAACTGTATGACCATAATGTCTACGTAAATACTGAACATATTGAGTACCTAAATATGTATATACGTGGCATATGTGTGCATACTATGTAGAACGTGATTCTTACAAGCGTAATATCTGGGAAATAGTGGGTCTTAGAGAAAAAATCATAGAGACCATTTTTATGGAGAATTTTAAGATCTACAACTTCGCTCTGAGGTACTTTTCGATAAAACTTACCGTTTTCGAGAAAAATCCAAAAAACCTAAAATTTTTACCTTGGGCCCCCAATAAGTCCCTAAGCTCACATGGGACTGATGGGGACTTTTGACACTTTATTCCTTGTGGTAAACCTAAGGTCTCTACGAAGATTTGGCTTTGTCGGAATTTTCTTTATTTCAATTGTCTAAAATGACCGGACTAATTGATAAATTGTGGATTAGATTTAGCTTGACTTTTTTTTGCTATCGTAAAATTGCGTCGTTTACAAAACATTTTCAACAAATTTTGTTTAGTGTGTAAAAATAGTTTAATTGGTTGAGATAGTAGTAATGAATTCCAAAGTTGTTTTAAAAATATTAAAAAAATACTATAATTTTGTTTGAATTGTTCGTTCAGTTATTTTTGTTATTTTAAAGATTACTTTGCAATCGGAAGATGATTCCGTGTTAGCTGCGTCTTTGTCAACAACTAATTGAATATACACAACATTATTTACAACACAGGAAACAGAATAATGTGTGTTTGAATGCTGTCGTTCCTGTCATACAAAGAAGACAAAATTCGGTCGACGAGATAAGGAAATGTTCCGTAAATACAACAATAGGAAGCTAGTGTAGCACGAGCCAAGAATTTAGATAATGTTGACAAAGTAACTAAAGTATATAATTATGAAACTGGAAATATGTGATGCACAGTAGTGACTGGGTGGGTCACATAGGTAATCCTTCAGCCATTGCTCGAACTCATTTTGTATCAACATACGGTGAGACCTGGTGGTAAGGCCGCTTTAAAGATTTTTCGTTAGTCATAAACCAGATTACAAACCTGATATTAAACAAGACAGTGGTAAGGTCTGTTAATTTGTTCGTTCATCAAACTAATGAAACAGATATAAGAAGTAAGGACATACCTACTAAAGACTAAACTACGATTATTACTTCCAGTCAGTAAAAAGACAAGTGCAAATGTCACTCCAACTTCTTTGTATTTTTGACAATTGCACTTGTCATTTTACTGACTGAAAGTAATAATCGTACTTTAGATCAAAGTTTGGTTGTTGATCTAAAAGTGTTTTTGATAAACGATCAATTAACCGCGTTGGCACGCGTCAATTACGCATTATCTTGCTCCATTTGTGTCTGCCGTTTCAATCAGTCTCAATTGAATAGTAAAGTCACAGAGAGTTTGATAAACTTTCAATTATTAATGTTAGGGTTGCTACTTTAAAAAAAAAAATGTTGAGAGATTTTTTTTTTTTCTAATGTAATTCGTTGTTCTTTACCGTTAGATAATTTCAGTTTTGTTGCTGATAATTATGTCTATATGAAAAGCACAGTGGTAGTATAACCTACTAAGTATTTTGTCGAGCGTTACCAAAACACAAATCTTCTAATATATAAAATTCTCGTGTCACGGTGTTCGAACTTGAACTCCTCCGAAACGGCTTGACCGATTTTGTTGAAATTTTTTGTGCTTATCCGGTATCTATGAGAATTGGCCAACATCTATTTTTCATCCCCCTAAATGTTAGGGGTAGTGCACCCCTAAATTTTTTTCTTATTTTTTCGGCGCAGACGAAGTTGCGCGGTGCAGCTAGTACCTATTCATATGTAAATTTATTTTACTGGGTAAAACCAAGACAATCATAATTCAAATCAAAAAACAAACACTACAGTGGTTTACCCGCCGGTTATTAATGCTATCTTAAATACAATCTCTTACGTCAGCTAAGTTATCTACCGTGTTTTGTCCTACATAACACACACGGTGCAGACGAAAATAGTTTTCATGTCGCTCATAAATAGCAACGACCTCGCTATTCTGTTTATAGACAGTTTAAAAATAGATTATTAACACTGTTATTATAACTTATCATAATAAGGCATCACGATCCGGATGTGTTGCTAATAACAACGACACGTTTCGTTTTAGGCTTTCCACTGAGTTTGCCTTTCGATTTCGCATCCACTTAACACTGTATAAGGCAGGGCTGTTCGTATCTTTGACGATCCCAGACTCACGGATTACTTGGAAGCTTCGAGACAACGCGTCTGCCTATATAAAAGCCAATAAAAATCTTGTACGATTTAAGCATTTATAACATGGGACAAAAGCAGAAATAGCTGCAATAAATTTAATATTATTTAAAGTTAAAGTAAGCGGTTAGTTTATTTGCCCATGAAATTCAACAAAAACAATATAACAATTAAGTCATTTTTTTTCCTTCTTAGCAATAACATATTTTCTACTGGGTTTGTCCGACCTGTTATTACTTTATTGAAAGATTACTAGATGTAATAAAATGTCACATGGTAATAGCATGATCGCAGATACGGTGGAAAGTAGTAATTAATTTGGATTAATCGCGATCACGTCAGGTAAAAATGTCGTAACGTTCTTGTGTCGTCCTATTGTGACCGTCCCGAAGTATCTTATCTATGTTTATAATTGCACTGGTATTAATTAACTGGACTCAGTAAAGTCTAAGAGGGATTTGCCTGTAATAAACAAATTTCTCGTAGGTATTTCGGGAATTGCCCACCTCTCACTCCCACCACTGTAACTCTTGTGTAGCCAGGATCCAAGGCGGCGACCATCGTAATGACTCTGAGCAGTGAAGCCCAGGAACCCGAGGGAAAGCTAACTTGTCTTGGGCCCGCAACAAATTTAATCAGAAGATAATAGAAGGAGTAGGAAAACATGAGTTTCGACTTCCCTTCTCGCAAAGCGGGAGAAAATAAAATAAGATTGAAAAAGTATGACGCCAGAATTGAGAAAAGCATCACGGGCATTGTTTTATTAAATTGATTCTCGTAGGTATGTTAATTATGTTGTAGAATATAATTTGTTTCCATCAGATGATAAGTAGGTACTAGTAAGTAGTTACCGAAGCACAAGGACTATAATACCAACCCACATTGATTTTTCCATACCCTGTCACTTACTTACTAATCTTACATAAGACTCCGATGATATAGGTAATCACTGTTTAATGATTTTTAGAAGAAGTCTCACATTCATTGTCTCACACATTCATTACAGTCATTGTTTCACATTTATGTAGGTATCTTCTGTGTTTAGTGATCCTCAAGTTTTTTTTGTGTGTTTTTATTTGCATGCTGTGTTTACATCTAGTAGGTCATTCATATAATCATGTTCGTTATGTTAATTTATTTATTATAACACCATTGTAATGACCAGTTTTGTAAACGAATAAAATAAAATTAAAAAAATTAATAAAAGAAGTAATTAAGTTATTGTTTGCTTAAATTACATAGATATTGCCTTTCGAACCCTTTTAAAGAAAATATTTGAAAATGCGTGTTGTCCGAACGTTAAATATTCATAATTCTACGATGTTCATTAACGAAATTAAAATAATAGTCCCACGAGTACATTTCATTAGCATTTACGTCATAATTCACACCCATTCTACGAAAGCCACTTATCCCTTTCCAGTTATCGTTTTTTTCCAGTAATGAATAAAATTAATGAATGAACACACCTGTAGTTTGAACTGCGTATAAAGGGCCGCCCCTTGACCCATTTAGATAAAGAATCCAGTTACTGCGTAGTATAATGTATGGATAATGATTATCAGAATATGGAACTTTCTAAACACGTCGTGAGTTAAAATTGGGAATATGCACATTAGAATCTGTATAGCTATTGAACTATTTATTAAACTTTAATGACTTTCACGTTAAAACTTAAAATAACGGTTTTGTTAATTTTTATTCTTTGTTGATTCTTCCTAGTGAATGTTATTGACTGACTTTTCCATGAGATAGGATTATTATATACATACATACATACATATAATGTCTGCTGTTATAGATATAAGATGCCGTTTTATAGCTAGAATAGTATTACTTTTTTATAACAGGTAAAATTTATCTTTAAAACTTTTAATGTGTCTAAATTTAGCGTAAAACAATAATATTACAAACGTTAATTTGATACTATGAGTTTCAAACATTTATTCATGAATGCGCCTTCTACCTGGTTTTGTACTCTGATAGGTAGCTAACCAAGGCTGGTGGAAATTAATTTAAATTTGTAATGGGAACAGCAGTAGTATGGTAACTCTTTCAGCCTTGAATAATATTATCGTGTTTCAGAATGTTAAGACTGTGTAGATTACATAAAATAGAGCTGCACAAAAATGTTAATACCATGACTGTGGATAGTGTTATAAATCTTTTTAATCGCTATTATAACATTTTTTTTTTGTATATTATTTTGTATATTCTTCAAACAACATACAATTTTCTATAAATCAACATCTGTACCAACCCATTACTGCCCACTGTTGGGCTCAGGTCTCCTCAGAACAGGGATTAGGCATAGTCCACCACGTTTGCCCAGTGCGGATTGGGGACCTCACATATCTTCAAAGGATTTTTAGAATCCTTTTCCGACATGCAGGTTTCCACGCGATGTTTTCCTTCACCGTTTTTAGCCAGTGGTGTTGTAAAAATTGCACATAAATCTTTTTCACATATATATAATATTTTTTGGTAACGGCTAGCGTTCTCGACCTCTTAGGTCGGGTTTTTTTTCAGACTACCCCGTTCCATAACCCACGGGAAAATATATATAATATAATATAAACACATATATATAATATAAACACAGTTTAAAACAATAATTATAATTATTCACGATACTTAAGTACTGTATACTATGACAATTTAATTGCACAATTATTTAGGAATAGGTAAACAACACATCTTATCTTATCATCAGTATAACACAGTAGTCATCTGTGTTAGTGATGAAAATTATTTGTATAAACATTTAATATCTTCACTTATCGCTGCGTGGGGTCATCTCTCTATCGAGAAACGAAAATAATTTTTAGGCTTATTTAATTCTAGAAAATGATAATATTCATTACTTCTTGGAAACGCTATCGCCAACCTTCCAAATAGTTTGCAAACAAATTGTAAAACTAACCAATACTCCAATTAGTTCTTTATATAAACTTATTCAGACACTCGCGGTTTTCTATAATAGTTTCATGCATTTTCAACGGGTTCTTACCACGATATTTAATTAATTGAGTTGTCTCGATATTTCAACGTTGTTGCAAACGTTATGGTTGTGGTGTTTCGTGATGTGAGTTCGAGTTCCAGTGGTACTACTTTGATTTGATTCAGATTTGTTTGCTCTTAAATCGACCCGCAGTATCCAGTCTTCTCGTGATCATGACGTTTGCAACAACGTTGAAATATCGAGACAACTCAATTAATTAAATATCGTGGTAAGAACCCGTTGAAAATGCATGAAAGTTCTTTATATAATTACTTACGTTAAAACGAGCAACAATCACATCAAAAACAGTTTTCTAAACAGTTTTATGTTACCTGCTACGTGTTACAATATTCACTTATTTATCCTTTAAGGATAGTCAAAATTAACAAACCCCTAAGATATGTAGGTGTAATATCCTAAGTACTCAAATAATCAAAGCTTCGTTTAGGTAGAACGCAAAAAAAACGCGAGTCTTATAAAAAGTTTCACCAACACCTTTATTCAACATTTATTTCACCAACAGCGTTTATTAATGAGACTGACAGTATACAAATGTAATATATGTATATCTAGTATCTACACACCATGATATATAGTAAAAACCTTGATTATAATTAATGTCATGTGTGAAGTAATGAGCGTTTTCCCACAATATACATTCATATGCTGACGCGTTGTCGCGTGTTTTATTATCAAAATCTTATCACTAGATAAAACGTGAGATTGTATGCACACGCTCTGATAATAAAACTAAGTCTATGATAAATACTATTAAAATGTTTCTTACAAAAACAAATAGACCTTAATATTACGAGTAGGTAGGTATATCCGTTTCAATAATGGAGATAAAGTGGATTTTACTTGAATGTTGACTTGATGTGGATTTTCTTTACAAACTTTTATGTCTTCATCGCAGAGTAGTCAAACTTACCATATACCACATTAATATTTATTGATATTATTAAAACTCTTAACGACAAATCATAACTTCTCTATAAATGTAACTTTCAACATTAATACACAATGGATTTGTTGTAAATGAAAGTTTATGTAACTATATATCATTCTGGGAACTATAAATATGTGACTTTTTATTGATCTTTTTGGTTCCAATTTATTCGAAAGATTCAGAATTTTTTGGAGCGCCACTAAAAACGGACGTCTCTTTTATAAGGATCGGTAAGTAATTTATAAAAAAATTATATCAAAATACCTATTACTCCGCTAAAAACTCATTCGACCTACATATTAATCTGTTTAATCTTACAAATGAGAACAAAATTACTCAACATTGTAAATTAGTTTTAAAATTGTTTCTCGCTGAAAACATCACTTGGTTATCTGATTCATCTGTTTGTAATATCGTGGTATAATCATGTTTCCGAAATGTGAGCTAATTCGAGGTTAATCACACTTTATATATAAAAACATCCGTTTAAGAAGAACTTCATCACGACTCTCCGTGGTGATTGGGCAAATAAGAAATTTATACAATGACCGATGCAGACGTCTTTCTTGGAAATGTGTTGCGTAAGAGCAATTGAAAATAAGTATGAAACTATATGCATTACAGTAAACTTATAACTTAGAAAGGAAATTCAAAGAATTCAGTTGAATAAAGGCAGTATTTTGCACAGTAGAAACTAAATATAATCTTTTAAAAAGAAACAGAATTGAATATAAACATTCGTTTTGTCATGAACGTAAAAGATAGAATAGTGTTTTTTTCTTTGCACGAGTCCGTGTAATGTACTCATCATGCGCTAATTACTCTCTTCTTAAAAAGTACAATTGTAGTACTATCTACTTCAGATAAAAGAAAATATCAGCATCGTAACCATGGACATAGACAAGTACGTACTTTTTATTTTTAAGACTCAATGAACTTTAAAATTGTTTTCTACTTTATTTATATTCAGTCTAGACTTACCGTTGACAAGTAGCTATTGGTTATTGACCCTCTTTTCAGTTTCATTTCAATCTCAACTTTTGATCAAAGAGATTAGAAATTATATGAGAAAGCATTAAAATTTATTTATTTTAACATATTAGACTCAATAGTTTGATCTGTTTTACGCGAAAAATCGGTTTGTGAAACGAAACTTGATCAATTCATTTTGTCGAAAACTGACAGTCTATAACATATCGGACTCATTTTATACAACATCATTGACAATATCCTGTTAACTATAGAGTAAGAGGTAAAAGTTACCTACTTGTGACATATAAGTGAGATTAATAAGAAAATAATACACCCACAGGTAGTATCTAAAAACTCATTTTTGCCCATACTATTCCCATTTGGAATGAACTCCTCGTCCACAGTTCCCAGAGCGCTATAGCATGTTCCTCATTACACGAGATTTATGAAAAGTCCTGTATAAGTAGATGATGGATAACGACCCCTCAATGCCCAGTCATTGCAGAGGTTCATTAGCGACGGTAGGTAACCGTTTACCATTAGGTGGTCCGTAGGCTCGTTTATCTGGCTTGCAAAGAAAAAGTTAGTAATTAAAATAGTATCATAAATCTCCTATAGGAAGAGTCATGTTGTTTACAGTTTGTGATCACTAGGGGGGCGCGCCGCTTGTCAATCACTGGTGCTCAATTAACGCCACAGTTTTGGCAAGCACTGTTTCCGCCAGTCCAGACTTTGTTTATATTACGCGGCGTCTCGTGCAAGATACTGAAACTCTAACAATACCTGCTATAGTTTTTTAAGAAGCGTTTTTAGCGAGATACCTGCGAGAATAAATTCGTCTTACCCACTTACTGATTCATGAGCAAGAAACATGATGCTTTTTACTGGATAAAACTTTACTTTAAGACCAGTATTAATTTGAAAAATATTAAGCAAATGCAGCTTTATCAGTGTAATTGTGTCTTAACTTTAAATCTACACTCTAAGCTTTAAAGAAACCCTAAAATTACTAAGGTGTGTTCCAAATTCTTATCCTTGGAATTTCCAATGTTCCACGCGGATCTGCAATATCACAATTTTATGTTGCCATGTAGGCAGAGGAGCCAACGAGCCACCTAATCGTAAGTGATTACCGTCGCTCATGAACCTTTGCAATATTAGAGGACACTGAATTAAATTCAAAATTTATCAAACATCACTTTTAAATACTGAAATTTCTTTGATGATTACATTTAAAATATTAACTAAATGTGAGTGTGGTATTTACCACTTAGTATTTAATCGTTCAACGCAATTGTCGAGGTTAAGTTTGCTTTGATAAAACAATACAATTTACTCAGCGGTTGTATTTATTGCGGTGTTCATTTTATCATTAGGTACATACGTTTAAAAAACAGGAAAATTCATATTTAATAAGGTAGATACAATTTATACGTAAATAAAAATTTTGTGTTCATGCCTACTTGAAGTTGAAGATCTATTGACCTCTTAAAGTGACCTTTACGGATACTCGCAATCCGGAAGGTCTCTAAACTTCATGTCGGCCATTTTACAAGAATACATGAGCTGCTGTTACTGATTTGAAAACAACAAGAGTGTTTAAAAGTTAATAGAAATTTAGCTAAAATAATGAATAAATTTTTAATAAATTTTACCTCAACTTTTCTTAGCATCCAAAACAAGTTATCAAAAGCATTAATAGTTCCGAGGAAATACAGTACAAATGCAGCCGCAGGTGTTTTAATGTGTATTTATAGCTCGGATAGAAACATTCAACCTGAATGAACACCGTAGTTGCATAGTTCGCCTGCGCGCTCAATAGGGAGGTATCGATTATTCTGCCGTCGTCTATCCGTTCCTCGTTCCATCCAGAAAATAATTTATTGCATCATTTATGTTGCACTTATTTTGAATTTCACAACACCACTAAAAGCTTGAATTACAATTTATGTTGTGTTTTGTAATAATGTTTAGCTTTAGAGTTTGAGATATACAAATGACTTGAACTTATAAAAAAAAGTGTGAAATGTTCATGTTTCAATAATATTAAATAGCGTATAAAGGAGTTTCATATTTAGGTTCATTGATGAAAACATAACAGGCATAAAAAGTTTTAGTGCACAATATTACGTAGGAGGAATCTGTTTTTCCTAGGACAGTTTTAAATCTTCATCACTGACATTGTGGCGGTCAACGATTTACATTTCATTGGATAGTAGATAAATATACTACTAAATACTATGAACTAAAGCATTAATTTTGGCTGAAACATTTGAAGTGAACCACAGATTACTTTGCACACAGCCAAGGTACAGATTCTATTATTATTGTGCCAAAATATAACCTCCTTAGATCCGAGTATTAAAAACGCACTTGCAATGAACTCTTCAAGAACAGTAGGTATCCATGAATAGAATGATGTTCAGTAAACAATAACAATAGTCGGGGGCGTGTCTGAGGCAGTGGGTTACGAGCTTGTTAACGATTTTGGCACTCGTCCTCATCCACACACTTGGACGTATGAGCAGAACATTTATTTACATACGTTTAAGAGCGTGTGCACTGTGCAACAATAGTGTTTAGGCTGAAAATGATTTGTGTTTGTTTTGCATAGGTTGATTTTTTTGATCTTCGATTTTTGTTCAACATTGATTATGTTAACATAATAACACTCAAAACACAGGAAGCTACAGCCAACTCGATGGACAACCTAACTGAACATGTTAGATTATTATGTTAAATTCGATGTCAGTCAATATACAGTCGACAAAAATTATAAATGTGCAACAACTTGCAACATAATATTTAAAAGAATTAAAAATTCTTTTATAGAACTTATCTTTTCTTCACGTCATATAATACATGCAATGTAAATGTAATTATTTTATTTAAATATACCAAATAAAATTCATTACAAACATTAACCCACACACATCCTCATAATTTGGCGAGTTACTCACGGTATGTTTACATTTGAACTACTGATTGACCGCGTACGGTTGTTCAAGGAAAGACTCAGCAAATGATTTTCCTTATTTACCAAACATGACCTTAAAACCCACGAGATAGCAATGACCAATATCTTCAGCATACCAACGCGTACAGTTGCACAATATCTCTGTCGGGCGTTGTGGAAATATCTGAGTTAAAATTGTCATTTTTATTCTAATAATAATGACCACAATCAAGAGCAGTAGCCACAACTTTCTTTCAATTTCATTTCTTATTACACATAGAAAAAGAATGCGGCTTATTCTTTGTCAATTGCTTCATAATATATTATTATGTACTTTATTCAATACAGGAAAAAATCTCATCTATAGCTTTGGCTTCCTACTCTGTTGAATAATGTAAGTATGAAGGACCCAAATTATAATACTCCCTGAAAAGTGCATAATAAATAAAAAATATAATTGAGTAAAAATAACTTCTGAAATTTATTTATTGAACAAAAATCCACAGCTACAATTACAATTAAATTACAATCAACTTAAATTTATAAAACAATAATAAAACAATATCTCAGACTTTCATAAGTCTGAGACTGACCCCCGCAACTGTGTCTGCTCCAGAAAAAGGCGTGTCAGCTTTTATCAAATTTAATACAATAATTAATGCAATATAGCCGTGAAAATTCACAATTAATGTAGCTTCCTATTAGTTAAAGAAAATTGTTTCTAGTAGATATATTACCTACAATACCTACCTACTGAAGAGATGGCGAACACGTCGTCAAGAAAGCATTGCGCCTTCCTGGGCACAAGAGGGGAAGAGGACGCCCGCCAGCTACGTGGTGGACTAGCATGACAAAACTTTTGGACGAAGAAAAATTGCCTGACCCGACAACCCAGGATAGAATCCTGGCGCCACAGGATTAGCAGAGCCGATCCTACATAAAGTAGGAAAGTGCGAGGATGAAGAAGAAGAAGATATATTACCTACAATGTCACAATCATCACGACATTACCTCTTTATAATATTAGTATAAACTAATATTTCTATTTAATTATGTCTTACAGGCTCACGTTACAGCTCATCAGTCATCACTCACTAATTACAGAATGAAATCAAAACACGTGTCCTAAGGTCAATATTGAACACGTGCGAATAATAACTACTGATACGACAATTCAAATTACTCATTACTACGTGTAATTAGTAAGGAAGTGAAATGATATTGCTTTCCGTTGACATTACTTAGCAGCTCTTAATGCGTACTTAGAACTTCTGCAAAGAGTCAATAAAAATAATAAAGTTATTAAAACAATATCAAGATAAACTTTAGACAAGGTTGTTAAGTAGAGATTAAATTGAAAATTTTTCAAAACAAACTCGTTCTCTTCAAAGGTTTCAGCTGTTATGGTGCTACTCAAATAGGATTTATTCCGTTCAACTCCCACTTACCCAATCCATCGCCCACAATGCATCACAGGACCTTTAAGTATGGTTTAACTCCCACATGCCAGAAAGCTCGGCTTTTTACTCTTGCATTAACCCATGGGAAAGGCTTCAGTCTTTTAATAATAAGCATTACCATAACCTTGTTTATTCTGATAAAATAAATCAAATTCCTGATTTTCAAGGTTTTATAGCGGCTGTTATTACAATCCTTTAACCTTTATTAAAAGTGGGCGGAAATCCTGAAACAATCTTTGGGGAAACCCGAGAGTTTGAGCTACGAGAGGGTTTTGTTACGAAAGGGTTTCCGTGTGGGTGGATTGAGAAATTATGACGGGTCATCATTGAAGCATAATCAACTATGTACCTACCCCTTTTGTTGAGAACTATTAGACAAACTACATAATGTCAGATATAGATGCAGCTTGCGCATAATCTCATAGCCGCTCGACAGGAGAATACCATTAGTTTTTTTTATTTTTTTTTATTGCCTTGTTGGCAGACGAGCTAACGGATCCCTGCAATGTCAGCACTGTGGGGCCGCTACCTACGGCCTACCTTTTAAGGACTTTCTTTAAGCCTCGTTTGAAGAAGGACAGGCCAAGTTTGATGAAATTGTATGAAAACTCACGGGTTACCAAACGTTACCATAGATTGTTAACTAGGATAGAAACTAGAAAAAACCGGAATAGAGTTGGATAGAGTCTGCGTCAATGATGTGATCATTTACGTATCTAAATGTCGTACAAACAGTGCACTCTGTAAACAGTAAACATTTTTACACTGTCGTAACAAACAATGTTGTTTATCGATTATACAACGATCACGCATTCGTCTTGTTTCCGGAAGCTGCAGTAAACAGATACAATGTAGTAAACCTAGTTTACAGAATTGTTTTCAAAATAAATCTTGTTGGCAGTAAAGAGTGGAGTTCAAAACATTTTAAGAAGCAAACACGTACTGATGTAGTGTAAAGAAATCTGGAGGTTGTTGATAATTTGTAATGGTTAAAGCAACTGCTAAATTATTTTTAAGTTACAGAAGATAACCTACACCATGGCAGAAGCTTAGACATAAATATTACCATTAACTTCCTTTGTGCTATAGGTACCTAATACTGAATACGTTGATTACAATATCTATTTTTAAAAAGATGGGTGGAGGATTCAAATAAGTATGTTAATAAACTAAATCCAACACACATTCTACACTGTATCCTCTGCGTGACTTTATATTAGTCTTGTGTCTCTAAAGTTAAATACAGTTCATACTTACTTTACGATGTGCCGCCAAAAACTCGTATTCGGCGAATTTGAACTCTAACCTTTGCTCTTAGACCTTTGCCCCTAAGTTTATTGACGGCGTTTTGTCAGAAGCTTCGTGTTTTGAGAAAAGGCAGTTGTTTTCATGAAAATAATATTACAGTACCTTGATGTTCTCAAGCAACTAATCTTTGTAAAGATCACTGACACTACTGAAGAGTTAAAAGCCCTATTTTTCTTGATAAAAAATCTTGTTAAACATCTAGTATTACTGAATCACATAAATGATGTTAAACAAAAACCAATTTTAAGAAAACCATTATACAATCGAAATTACATTCTTCCTAAATGACCTTAGAATAATAATCATACCACAGGTTAGATTACAATGACTCATCTACCATTAAAATAAACATAATTTTCTCTAAACCAATCTCTGAAACCGAGGAAACTTCAGCATGCAATTAAATTTGATTTATAAAGCTATCAGTTGTTTTTCATCTAACTCATGTAGTTTTTTTCTTGTTATTTATCAATGTCTGGAAGATCAAAGCTACCCTTGACTGTGTAATGACCCTGTTTATTACTGAACACGTTTGTGGAGGTACTTCATTTGATACAGTTTTAATGCACTGTAGACTGTTTTTGTGTTTAAAGCTTTAGGTTTTTACAGCACTAAAATTACTGATAGGTATAGTTTGGGGCAAGAATAAATGCACTTCGATTTTTAGAAGAGAACAGTCCTTAGCTTCGGATTTATAGAACGCTTTTTCTGTCGCACACAGCTTTGTGACATTCATTGTCTGTTGTTGTTAAAATTCAATTAAACACGTAACTTAATAAAGAGTTGTTAAAAATCTAAATATTTTTGCATAATTTCCTAAAAGTCGAAGTGCATTTATTCTTGCCCTAAACTATACATTTCGGATTTTCATTTGTAACTCTTAAAAAATATAGAAAATAATAAAAATTAAATGGCACAATTGTAACAAATTAGTAGCATAATTTAAGTAAAAATATTTTCATGTTATTATCATCATCAACTTGACGTCCATTGCTAGACATAAGCCTCCCTCAAACATAGCCACAATGCCAGGTTGTCCGTCTATATTGTGAGAAGTATGTCCACGTTGCGCCTACTAAGTAGTTTGTGCCCCATCACTGATATCAATAAAATAAGAGACTAACAATATTTTCAAGTTTGGTGCAAACATATTTTGCTTGTTAAAATAGGCAGTATGCATGTAAGTTTCGTTTGCAAGAAGGCTGAATCGAATACAGTCTGCTTTCAGAGACTGCTCGGCGCCCGCTGACCTCTTCGTTTATTTTTGTTTTATCCACAAGTAATGACGCAAACGCATCAATGTTAAAACGTTCAGGAGAGGTGGTCTGATATTTATTTCCGTACGATGTGGGCTATTTCATTTTTTATTACAAACATAAACAGATATGAAATTAAATATCATGAAAGGGTTTTCGTAAAATGATTTTTCAAATACGAAATGACAAAGTGGTTTATTATATTGAGACTTTGACCTTACGAATTAAATTTAAACTCTTTTTTTTCGTAAAGATCTAATTTTATAAACAGTCTAATCTTGCATCTGATGTTACTTTGATTTGCGAGTTTACTCTTATTACAACTACTTTTTTGCGCTTTAATTAACTACTAATGGGGGTTTATGACAAGTCCTGTATGTGGTGGGTGATAGGTTAAACCTGACCAAGGTGGGCCAGGGTCCGTTTACAATAAAAAAGAAACCTATTTTGAATGGCTACAAATACAAACAAACCCTCGGAAAAAGTAAGCAAATTCTTGGAAAACGTTCATTTTATTCGCGACAATAACAGTACATTTGTATGTCCCAAATGACAATAATCACCCGCAAAAAGAATTACATCATTTGCCGAAATTCATGTGAAACAAGGTCGTATACAATTTACGATTTAGGTCGAAACACGGTTCACAGAAATATCCAGTATGTCTAATTTCCTTGGGGATATAAATAAATAACATATGGGATAATGGTAGTAGGTGTTGTTGAGTTTATTCTTGAACTTGACATTTTAAAGATTTTCGTACTATGAACTATCTGAGTTTCTTAAATTACTCCTTATATCTTTTCTCACACTATAGTATTTATCTTTTAAAGCTGTCTTAGAACCAATTGCGTTCTACCCTCATCATTATCATTACTAACTTATTTCGCTGCTGTATTTTCCTTAAAGAAAATACCCAGATACTAATTATACAACTTTTCCTATACTGCACAGTAAATTATCCCGAGGAATCTTAATGTTTGAGATAACGTCAACTTCTCTTTCCATTTCAGAACTGCTAACATTATTTTGCAAAGAAAGACTAGATTGTGTAATATGATTTATTATTTCCAAACACGTGTTTACGGCTAGGGACATTGTACGAAACTTCACATAAGGTATAAATGGAGTGCAAACAATACATATTCCAAGAAACGTATGTTTTCCAGAATCGATTTAGTTCATATCCTTGCGCCGATTAGAATTATTGATTCGTGGAACTTTTCAGTTTATTATAGTTTTTATACCTATCGAGTTGATTCCCGCGATTTGTGTATGTAGTATGAACTATGTATGACTGTAGGTTTGTTTGTTTTTAATATCATACTAAACTTTACGGACATTTTGTATAAATTTAAAGTTCCATAGGTATTAAACGCTATTTAGTTTTAAGTTCAGCAATAAAATCATGAATAGGTACATGTAAACATACATTGCGGTAGTGTCATAGTTTGTTTAAATCGACGATTGTATAATTACAAACATATTGTTAATTTTGTCTAGATATTTAACACACTAATATAATACTTGTGTCTTCAAATAAACACAATTAGTAGTCATTTAATTAGATTTGTGTATCTTAGGAATTCATTTGCTACGTGACGATTGATGAATTTCTCAAGGAATATAATTAACGATGTTATTTTTTCAATTTAGCTAGTATTCCATCGCAGCATTTGATCTATAGATGTGTTCCACTGCTGAGTTCAGATCTCTTGAGAAGAAAGGCAACGAGCCATGAACAAAAACGTGTGAAAGTATGAAGAACTTTACATTTCAATGAATCATCACAAATTTTTACTCTTCCTTATATAATTGTTTAATTGCTTTTGATAACAAACCAAATTCTGGCTGTTTACTGGTAGATTAAACTAGGCAGCAAAGAAAGCATCTATCAGAACATCAACATTTTACATAACACAAAATAAATGACCCAGATTTTCAATGAAGTCCTGTTAGAATGTTTTTCAGATCCCGTTCACTGCAAGCATGTCATGGTTAAATTTGACCGTTATCTACCGTTACTTTATACTGAAATAAACAATGTATTATTGAACGAAAGGATACAGCTATTGTGACGTTATCTATTAACATAATGTTTAAACCATCAAATAAAACTTTCAAATCGTTGACGTTCTAGAAATTTTACGTGTATGTGATAACGTGACTAACAAATATGTATGAAAATTGATTTGATTTTAGGATATTTGTTGAACGATTTAAAATCGAGATTTCAACTCCACAGTCATATTTCCACTGTATCTGAATCTAGATCTAATAATTCTTCTTTTTAGGTAAATAATTAGTTATTCGATGTATTAACGTCAGAATCGTATGTTAGGTAAAAATCTATCTAACTAAAGTAAAGCAACGTGCTTTATATTATTTAAATTATATTATTTTTATATTATTATTATATAATAATATATAGAAGCTCTGACGACACGGACATTACTCAACCACACACTCAAACAACCTCTCAATTACCACACACACATAGGTACAACCAACACGCAGAACTCGGATATGTAGAATTATCTCTGAAGACTAAAACGAGCAGGGGAGCAGATTACCCTTTTTCCCTTGGTGGGTCATAGGAAGAGGTATTCTGAAAAAAACCCGACCTAAGAGGTCGAGAACGCGAGCCGTTACACCTATGAAATATATTACTCGATTGACTTATTACATATTAGCGAGTAGGTAAATAACACCTGTAATTAAGACTACATTAGCCATAGTGTACGAATTTGACTTGTTGCTATTCTTTAATATTTTGTGTCTTGTTTATGGATCATCAATAAAAGAAAAAGAAACAAAACGCACATAAAAAGCACAAAAGGCGAACGTAACTCAAATATGAGTTTTTTTTTAGTTACTATAAGACACTGTTATTTTCTTTCCCTGGTGTACAATAAAGTATTAAATAAATAAATAAATAAAATAAAAATAGCAAAACAGACACACACCACATCTGTCCTACTCAAATTCAATTCAGTCCGATAAATGTCTAGTAGTCGAGTTATCTGCAGCCAACGTGATTCAACATCGTTATCGATAGGTACAATACCTATCAATGATCGATTACAGATTATTGTCTGATAACAACATCACTCGAAGATGCTACTTCACGATGATATCAAATTGAATAGAATAACACGATTCATATATGTACCTACTTATCGATAACTATATCTTAATGTAAAATTGTCTGTTTTGAAACGAAGTTCCTTATCGCGCGTTGTGAAAGGGGGCTAGACGGAAAAAATTCTTACGAAAAGTTGTCACGACATTTTTTTGTTTTAAATGATTATCGCTAGATGGCGCTGTTTTCAAAATATTTTAAAACACGTTCCTTATCGCGCGTTACGAACGGAAATATTTTTTATAAGGTATCTTTTAATTGAAAGGAACTTCGTTCTATTCGGGTGTCCCATGACACCTCTCAAGTTTTTTTTTATAAATAACTTTTTACTGAGATAAAAGAGCAATAATAGTATTTAAGTTGATACTATATTGTGTGTTATTTAACCTACGCAAAATTATTAGGTAATTTTTAAATCTAATACACCGAACTTGACGAGGTTTGTACTGTTTGCTCTTGGTGCAATAAAATAGTTTAATTAAATCTGAACTCGAAAATCTTGTTTTATTACAGAAAAACCAATCTTTACTTAACTTTTGGACCATTGTTTCATTATCTTCTCATTATTTTTTTCCTTTAAAATATGTAAATCTGCATACGAAATTGAAACGACAATTTGTATATTGAAAGTATTCATTGAGTATTTCCCAACAATGTTCAACAAAAGCAAATAAAAAGTTATAAGTCGAAGGCCGCCGCATTGTGCCGGCCAGTTGTGCAAATGAAAAGAAAAGTTTTTATCAGCTGAAAACTTCATTTTCATTGTGTTTTCGTATGTTGTGGTTTTTTTACTCTTTCTTGTTCATGTGCATATCCAGTAGAACACATTTTTTTTATTGTTTTTTAGGGCGACGAGCCAACGGCCCTCCTGATAGGAATTGGTTACCGTCGCTCATGAACCTCTGCAATGTCAGGGGACACTGAGGGGTCGCTACCTACGACCTAACTTTAAGGACCCTCCTCAAGCCTCGTTTGTAAAAGTATATTTTTGTTAGTCTTTGAAACTTAGCCATTGTTTTTTATGGCACATAGGCAGACAAGCTTACGGTTCACAGGTTCACACATTAAGGTGCACTATACAGTATAGTACTGAGTAATCGAACAATATATATACATAGACATAGCTTTATTTATGGCGGAAACACATACATACATTGTAATAAATTCAAGAAAAATTACCAAAAAACAAAATACAAAGTAATTGAACACTATATATAATACTGTATATTGATTTTTTTATGTTAACAGGAATGAAATGATGATGAAATATGAATTACCTACATCTAATTATAGGATCACTGAATCAAACTTTTAAAATTGTTTTTTTTATTGAACTGAAGAACTAAAGAAGTTAATTTTCCAATCACGAATACAATTTCCCGATTTGTTCTATTTAAAAATCAATAAAGAAAATCTTTAACCGTAAAATAGATTTAACTTTACATATTTTCAAATTATCCAGTTGGAAGACCGTGACATCAATCTATATTTTAAAATAATTGTTTTCATGACACACCCTTGACATGACGTGGGTCAGTGTCGGTTGGTATCCTAAAATAACCGTCACAGGACGTAGTAATGATAACTCAGGGCTGCACTGATAACAGAACTCAGGACACGATTTTATCATTGTTAAAACTGTGACAAAATTGCAGTTGTAATAATGACTGCTATAAATAATTGCTGGTTGTAACCACAATCATAAAATTTACCTTGAGATAGATGTCTCGAATTATGAGTGGCATGAGTGCGTTTTGTGCATTGTAAACTTGGTAATATAAATTTAAAGCGATCTGCGATCACAAAGCTGTAAAGATAGATAAAAAAGCTATAGAATCTATTCGATTCCGTCTTTGTTTTATTGAAATACACAAAATACGAGGTTATTCTAAACAACTTAAACGTGTTGTGTGTAGTAACAATTGATTTAGACAAGGAAAAGCAAATCCTAACAACAATTGACGGCTTAGCAAATAGCAATGCATTTCAAACGAAAGACGATAAATCACAAAGCACTTAGCCATGATTCTGTACAAAACGTTTCGAAAACGGATTATTATAAAAACAAATAAATGTATCCAGACACATATTTCATTAAAAACGATGCTGTTCAAATTATTTTTGGTTATGGAAAGAAAAATAAACAAAGTAAAGTAGATAATCACGGTTTTGTTCTACGATGAACTCATATTTAAAATGTTACTAACTCAACTGTTGCTTAAAATAAGAAACATCATATCATGCATCCATGCATTAAAATTGATTCATTGGACGCGAATATTCTTCTAGAAATTTCGATCATTCGAGATTCTGAGTCTATACTTCATAATTTATATTACAGTCATCTTCATCCATTCTTAAAAGTTTCGACACAGGTTTTCACAACATGTACATTGATGGTAGGTATATCAAATGCCAAATATTTTACCGTAAATAAAGACGTTACCAAGGCAATCCTACGAGAACTCTATTTCAACACCATAACCATGGGGTGTGTATTAGGTTACTTACCTTATCAATATTTAGTGTCGTGATCTTTAAAATAATGGTCCATTCAAAATAATAAAATAGAGTTTGTTATTAGGTCTATTATTAAATATGAAAATCAGGATTGGCATCATGCCAAGGACCAATGAACGATGCACTTTTCACGCGCGTGTCGTCGGTGCCAATACCACTAATTTCAGGAAAAGATGTGTAATCCTCATTTTTAGGGCGAAAAAACATCAACATCAGCAATACAAGACTCACAATATATTATATTTATAGCTAGGTAATGTAGTTTCATCGTAATTTTATTTGGGAAAAAGAAGCATATTCGTCAGTTATCCGTACAAAAAGATTAAAGTACAAACTGGAAAGAAGTTTGCTATACTTTAATAAAAGTACTTATTAGTTGCAGATGCAGCAAGACTTTAGTGTTATTGAAACAATTGTACTTGTATAAATTGAGAATCGGATTAAATTTTTTTGCTATGAAATGTTTAAACTTGAAACTGAAAAAACGACTTTTCACGTTCGATAAAAGTAATAACTAAATATTATATCGAATAGGTGATTTAAAATAAAATCAAGTAAAAAGAAAGTTTTTTAAAAAAAGTACACAAATACCTAAAGCGTTAATAAAATATAAAAAAACTATTTTTTAGGTGTTATTTGGCAGCTGTTTTTAAAGAAAAAACAAATATTAATGTTCTTTTTAGTGTTACATTTTGTTTCAAATATATAAAAAGGTGATTTGTAAATGATGTAATTTTAAACTGTCTTGCTACAGTAGGGATGTGTGTAAAATATTTTATTGTGTATATGTGTGTTAAAACTAGCTGACATGTACAACATTGCCTGCGCCTAAAAGGAGGCAATTATTTCCTAATTTTTCCGGTAGCTTTATTACACCTTAGGATTTTATTTATTATTTTATGACTTTTACTACGGATCCCTATATTTTTTTTAAATAAAATAGCCTTCCTCAATAAATCGACTATCTAGGTTTCGGGTCCTTGAAGATTGAATAGGTTAGGTATCTAACACTGAAAGATTTTTCAAATAGGACCAGCAATTCCTGAGATTAGCACATTCAAAAATACATACCCTTCAGCTTTCTATTTTTTAAATAATAGATAAGTTTTAAAACCTCAAGCACTGATAGTCAGTATGTCTGGCAACAGTAGACCGCTTGTATAAGTAACACATCCCATATGGTAGACTCGAGTGGTCCATTGAATAGAATATGGTGTTCTGATATCATTAAGCCTAATACGTGATTTGAGTCAGCGTGATTGCGTAATTATATTGGCAAGGAAAATCTACACAATGCTTTCAATGTTATAATATGCTTCAAATATTATTCAAACACACACCTATAATTTTAGATAGACAGATGGCTTAACAGAACGTAAAATGAGCGCTGTGGTTTCGAAAATGCCCCAATGAAGGCATTCTAATCAAAATATCATAGACGCAACTTCTAAGGCTGTTTTTTAACATATATTTTATGTCGTAGCGTTTGGTAAACAATAAACTGGTAAATTTATTCTAAACTTTTTACAATGGTTACATTTCAACAGTTATTTGTAAATGTCTTAATGATAATTTGACATTTTATTGTTTCGTAAGCTTATGATGACCTAAGCATCTGATGGTAAGTGGTAACCGTTCATTGGTTCCTCCAATATCAACTGCACTTAATATCAACATTTGTCCCAAATAACTCTGACCATTGACCCACAAATAAAGGTCAGTATTATTTACATAAACACAATGTTATTGTCAGCCCTGTTCGTTGTACGCCGCACCTTCTCTAATTTTAGCCGCATCCTATTCTGAGACAATTGAATGATGCGCTAAATCTTGGCATTGTTCAGTACTTCCTTCCTAACAATGAACAATATAGATTTAATGGGAACGACTGACGAAACTGATCCTTCAGTCATTCATAGAATCTGTTGAAATACTGGGTTTTTAATGACGAGAAAATGCAAAGGAAAACGATGATTAAAAACTATAACATTAATTAAGACGAGTGTCTTCTATTTAGAGCCACTGAGAGAGCATTGATTTTTAAAATAATCCGGTGAGGGACCTGCCTAGAATTTCTTAACTATTCAAATCACGAACGATACAGAACAACAGTGAAAAATGCAACAGTAGAATGAATACCTCGTATTGGAATTCAATCAAAAAAAATATTCATCATTTCTTGACATTCACAAGCACAGCTTTTCTTCAAGAAAATCTTATAGGGTATCTAGGTTCCAATATGAAAAACAGGGAATTATTAATTAAAACGTGTGTCTACAAGTCCCTCAGCTAGTTTACCTACTTTACTATATAGTCCCAGACTAAAATTTTCAATAAAAAAAATTGTTTAGTCTGCACTAGCTATTGCCCGCGACGTCGTCTGCGTGAATGCTATGTACAGCGCCATAATAATATACCAACAAATGTTATCTTTTAAACTAACATTAATTTACTGGTTTTCTTCTTTACCTTTCATATCTACAATAAGCAGAGTAACAGAATAAAACTGTTTTTTTGTAAAATTGAAGTGCAAAAAGTGCTAATTTCGACCCGCTTCGAATAAATGACTTTAAGGTGATTTTGCTGAACTAAGGCAAAAGTTGTGACTAAAGCAGATGTATAAAATAATCAAATTAAGACAAATATAAGATAAGATTATAAGACAACATGCTTATAGAACTTCTCAATGAACCACAATAGTGGTTTGGCTCTCCGCAGCCAAAATATAAAGAGACGTACCGGTGCCCGTGTGAGAAGCAGCCAGTCCTGAGGTCGACACCCGCTGTCCCCAGTGTCTGCCCCAGCGACTTATTGATAGTTATCGCGAAGTAAACACTCACAGGGAACTGTACGCGCTTGAACTGGAACGGAAAGTTCAGGAACATACCTCATGGTATGAGAGGAATGAGTGATATAAATACTGCGTCGCCGACGCCAGAACCCGTAAGAATTTCCGCCTCAATTGTGTGTTTGTGGAGCGAGATGACTTTAAGGCGGGTCCCGTTACACAACTTCGGAGGAGATAGGTTCAGAAGAAACATAATCGGGACACTGACCTTCAGCTTGACAGTATGCGCTGGAAAACCACTTGCTGACAGAGAGTTCAAAAATTCTACAGGATAATGTGTAGCATCATCTTGCTCGACGACAGTTCATTTCCCTCAATTTCTGAGAGAATTCGTTAATTGCTGTAGCTTGGTCATTTTAGGGTGTCAAAATGGCTCGCTCACACACCCAAGAATTCTGCTGGTGTGATATACGACTGATGTCGTTGTACACACAGCGAATGAGTTCTTCTAAGCTGGATACAACTCTACCGAGAGACATTGGAAGCAACACTTGTCCACCTCTCTCTTCTGGTAGAGTACCTTCACCAAGACTTAGAAGAACATCGGAGAATTCTTGAGTCTAAATTGGGGATGAATCTACTTCGTAGGTTTGCTTGTTCTTCAAAATCACTCACAAAATAAATTTGCAAAAATTTTGAAATATCTGTAGGTAGCAGCGAACCAATTTGATGGTAAACTTGTCCCTGGATCTTGAATGTCGGCATGAACCCTGTTTCAACGATTTGATTTGCACCAAACGAAGTCATCTGTAAGGCGCTATTATAGGCTCGAATGTTTTTTTAAAAAATGGCTGGACCCGGATGTTCGCCGCTTAGTAAGAGTTTCAACAGTTCTGGTGGGTCTTGCATAGACTCCAAGCGTACCTTACCAGATGCACAACACATCCCATTGGGCTCCCCTCTCCATTTGCGGGCTCGACAAAGGGCGCACACTTCTTCTAAGTTTGCTAATATCTCCGTGTGCGGCGTAGTTAATCGCAACATTGTACATGAATCCACTTCCCTCTTTATTTAGCCACGGTTGCTCTTGCAACTCTTGCATTCCGTCCCAGTCTTGCGATACATGAGCAGAAGTATCGTCACGTACATCCTGATAACTTTGCTGAGCAGCTGTACTACGTTCTTCAAGCTGCTCAACAGTCTCCAAAGACCGTGAAAGAGCAGGCTGAGAGTGATCTCTGCTTAACTGAGTATCCTGCTCTTCAAGATATTCGATCGACTGACTTTCCGCAATGTGTTCTTAAAGATTAGCCAATAGCCAACCTAGCTTCATGCTCAACGGCGGTTTCTAGACATCGAGCTAACCTTTTCCTTCGAGTATCGTTTGAACATTGGGATAAATTAGATCGTTATCCAGGCATTTTAAGTATTTTAAGTAGAAACTAAATAATAATATAATGATAGCTAAAGAGTTCAATTTGACTAACCACATGATGACATATAGCAAAGCAGGTAACCTCAGTTTTGACATTTGGTGTACGAAATGATAGCGCGATTCAGAATAACTCAAATTTATACGCCAACGCCATCTAGTTAGCAAATAGGAAACATTGTCCCACAATGACATAATCAAATTTAAATTATTTATATCAACAAAAAAATGCTTCCATATGTAATTCGACTTGAAGACCAATAGATGTCGTTGCTCTAAAATTGCTTAATGAAATTTATTTATATGTATAGATCTTGCTAATCTCTGAAACGAATTAATATATTTTTACACATTTTTTAAGAAGGAACAGAACTCTTTGTATCTATGACAATTAAAAAAATAACCATTGACAGTGCCAAAAATGACACAATCAAATTTAAATTATGGTATAAGAGCTAGCAACGTTTTTGACAGAGTATTTACCGATACGGACTGTCTAGTAGTAGCCTCCAGCCGGTAGTTTTAGTTTAAATTTTTTTTAAAGATATTTTTCTTTAAATTATTTTTATTGTACTTTTTGCTGCATGAATTTATTATTGCCAGATATTTTTTGTTGTTTTTCTGTGCCAGACGCTAACTCTGAATGATTTTTTTTAATGAATCTTTTTAAGCACTTAAAAACCTAAAATTAATTTGCCAACTGATATAAAAGTGAAAGAGTATGAGAGATAGCATATATAAAAATAAAAACTGGCTTTACTGAAATGTTTGTTTTCCCGACGTTGCTAGCTCTTGTACTAATAAAAAAATGCTTCCACATGAAATTTGACTTAAACGCCGATAGATGTCGGTGCTCTAAAATTTTTGAATGAAATTTATTATATTTATATCCCGTTCCTCGGAAATGATAGTACCATAATATATAGCCTATGTGTTGACCCGACCTCTAAGCAATATTCTTGCCAAATATGAAGTAAATCCGTGCAGTAGTTTTCTAGTTTACCCCGGACAAAGCTGAATTTTGTACCATACTAAATGTATTGATTCTGCATCGCGGTGACTTTATGTGCAACGGTTGTATGACTTGGGGGAGTGTATTTTGAAGTTTTGACTTTTCTATCATTTTATTATATGTATAGATATAGATTGTCAATTTTGCCAACGGTCAAATAAACATTTTCAATTTTATACCAAAACGAATGCGTTATATGACTGTTTGTTTGGCACAAAACATCGCAAGAGGAATACGCAGTAATGCCAGTACCTAATAATTAGCGTACGCTGTAAGGTCACACTTATCATATTATAGTCTACAATTGCGCACTATTTTTAACTAACGTAAAAATATTTTAATTCTAGTTCTTCATTTTAATGTAGGTACTTCAATGATTTTCGAAAGTAATGCTTTGAAAAAAATGCCTAAAACTACTAAATAAACAACATAGGTAATATTAATGACCGAGAGAGCCGGTGGCCGTATTCGCCGGCGGCTACCGGTTCGGCGTCCGGGGACGGAGCGACGGGAAAGCATGCCGATGGCGTAACGCGTCGCCCCGTCCCTCCAAACCCCGTGCTGGGTTCTGGCCTCAGCCGGGGTTCGGACGCTGAGTGTGAGCGGTTGGAGGTTTTAGTGCGGTTCAACTCCCACATACCCCGCCCGCGGGGCGGGCGGGGATCCGGTGATTTCCTCCAACTGAAAAAAAAAAAAAAAAAAAAAAAAAAAAGGTAATATTAATATTTCAACTACAAAATCATTAAAATGGTAGTTGAAATATAAAGAGTCACAATTCAATAAATGTTTATTTCCTTCTTTCTTAAACTTAATCAACAAAATGTAGGTATAAAAATTTATCATCCAACTCGGTCCTATATAGAAATAATGCGAAGGCCGATGAAGATTACCGGCCGGAGACATGAAACTGTCCACATTCAGGATAAAAGATTGAGGTCAGATACAAATTGGAAGATACGCCAATTTTCGTAATAAAATATAGCCAATTTTACTCAAGAATATTCTAGTCTGATAGGTATTTAAATTGAAAATTTATTTCACTCGTAGTAAGGTTACCTCAGATCATCGAAACGAAGACAGAATTGTATGTAAAATAATATCAAAGTGATAAGGGATAGGGGATAGGCAAGTATTGTATTACGTGAGCTCTCTGCAGAAAATGGTAATTGTAGTACCATCCATAAATCTTGTAACCATATTTTGTACATATGAGCTAAAGGTAGATCACTCAACCGTAAGGTCTAAGTAATTACCCGTTCGTTTATATTAATTTGTAGTTGATATTATTAGCGAAATCTAACTTATTATGTATAAATAACTATTGTTGAATGTTCTATTGAACGTGGTTTCCATTTCATTCGATTCTTTCTTTTATCTCAACGGAAGTGTACATGATATCGCAGGTACGTCATGAGATGAAAAAATCACGAGTTAAGTAAATCGATCTCCGACTATTGTATGTCACTCGAGGCGAGACATCTATTTATAGATCTATGTAATACATTATGACGTAACTGACGTATATTTTTACGTTTTTGTACGTAATCGTAGTCCCGAATCAAGGTTACGTATGCTTGCGTATTTTCGGTAATTGTGTCCTCGTTGTTAGATATATTTAGATAATTGTGTTGATAATTTTATCGATAGAGGACGATGTCAGTCACTCACCCTGTTTAATAAAATATAGTTTATTTTTAAATAGTGTTTTGCGTTTAGAAGATTTGTAGATTACGAAATATGTAGGTACAGAGATGGTACAAAGTGATTAGTCGATTTTAAAAGTATGTCCGTGGTTCTCAAAATTTATTAAAAAGAAAGAGTAAGAGAATGCTATCACTCTCTCATTTAGACAGACCGGCTATGGGTCATAAGCGGTTACCGTTGCTGATGTACCTCTGCAATGTCAGGAGACACTGAGACTGACGGGATTATAGTCTTTACTCAGCAATTCAGATTAGGAGAAAATTATTTTATGATCATACACTATCAAAGTATCATGACAAAAACTAAACAATAAAGGAGAAAAAGGTAAAAAATATTACCTATAATAACCTCTAGCCACCTTAACATAATATGATAAAATATCACGTGTGACCTTAGAAAGACACATACATGACAGCACACACCACAAACTAATTATGTCAAAAACATGTACAAATGTAACAACTTACTAATTAACAATTGTAATTCAACCAGGATATTAATTTCAATTACGACTTATAATACGTACTGAATGTAATTACAGAATTTTAATTTATAATATTTAATCATACAATTTTAATAACTACGCAATTATTTTATACTTTTTTGAATTGAAGCGTGATTATAGTCTCCACGTGATTTCATCTAGCAGGAGTAAGTAGAAAAATATAAATTATTAATTAGTTTAGAATCAATATTAAACCTACAAATAATTTAGAATACCTCGATCGATAAATTTTCATCCATTTTGTATCAATGTTTGGAAGCTGTTAGTTCTCCTAATAAAATAAAAAAAAAACTTGAAAACTTGTCAAGGGACACCCGGATGGAACGAAGTTCCTTTCGATTAATTATTATAACTTAAACAAAATATTTTGATCACAGCGCCATCTAGCATTAATCATATAAAACAAAAAAAGTGTCGTGCCAACTTTTTCAGAAGAATTTTAGCCCCTTTTCGATAACGCGCGATAAGGAACTTCGTTCCAATTATTCTATAAAATATAATATCACTTTTAAATTATATCATTGTTAGGTTGGTTTTGGAATTTTTAATTTTGTACAAACTACTCCTACTCATATATATACAGAGAAGAAACGATATATCATGTCAAAAAAAATGCGGAGCTGCGGAAACCGGGTTTGATATCTGTTATCAGAACAGTGACAAACAAACATGACGTGTCGTCTCAACATGCATAGTGCACTACATTATTTGTAGATGTATTTAGATAGCGATAAAAATATGTAAATCACAACTAAATTACTTAAGTGACTATTTTCATAATCCTTATTAAATTATTTTCTTAGAATTTAACGATAATATTCACGTGACAATGTGAAAATAACCTTGATATTAGTTAGCTAATTTTGTAGTGACGTTGTCCCTTTAAGAACAAAATTACATTAAATAATTTTAATTCGTATTTCGAGGACTTTACCTAAAATTTGATATTAGGTAACCGTCAACTGAGATGCTAAAAATTAATCTGAACGAGAAGGTGTACTTAAAAACTTTATGTAATGGACACAACGTAAATATAACATAGCCCACATTCACGGCTCATCAAAGAAGAGGGTCGAGAGTCTAGTCGAACCACTCGTAGACATCATTGTCGTGATCATGAACCATAATAGCAGAAGACATGATACACAGATCTTATAATAACATAGCTAAGTGATCGTAACCTGTAGAAAGTTTGCTCTATTTTTCACTTAAACCCTTTTGATAAAACAAATCGCTATTTACTATACTCGATGCATTAATTATTCTTATCCGAACATTATTAAACTGACGTGCGTATCGTAGACAGATTTTGGCAAACTGAAGCTGTATAACTACGTATAGCTGTATACCGGGGCATGTGGACTAGGGATGTAACGGATATTCGCATTCGCAAAAAATCATGCGAATGTTTTGACAAAATTAAGGAGGATATTGTATGGATGTAGAACGACTCTGGCAGAGCCAACATAAAGGTCTTTAAAATGACCCCAAACTCGATGGGTCTACGACCTGTCGCTGTCAAGTTTCAATTATTTGGTGGGGGGAGGCAACTACCTCCTACCTTCCATGTAGATCTATGATAGGTTAAATATAGGTGCCTATTTTGAAGTGCCTATAAATTACAATGACTTTTCGAAGCTAAACCCGACTTGTCAGTAAAAAAACCTTGAACTTTTTGTTTGAAAGGTCAACATCCGCATTCGCAATGTCCAAAAATCGACATTCGCAACATCCCTAATGTGGTCCCTACCCTACGTATTGTCAGTACTATAGGTACATGTTAATCGTACGAAACAGACAGGAGTGAACTACCAGACACCCTTGCACAAGTTATAAAGGTTTAGAACACTGGCGGCGTTTATATTATCTTCATAAATTACAGATTCATAAAAAAGATCTTCATCTCAATTCTATAGGTAATAATCATCTTTGTAGAATTACTTAATAATCCACAGACAATTTGTGGTATTGCAGAGTAGAAAATTGGCATAGGTTTTAAGCTTGCTTTGCACAAGAAAAACATTATAATATGAAAACAAAATCCACAATATGATAAAATGTAAAATCTCGTAAAAATAATAAATTATCTTATCATTATGAATCCGAAATGTAACTTAAAGACAGAGAGGACATCGCGAAATCAGGCTCTGTTCCATTCGAATAATTAAAGAACTTGTTCCTGAAATATATACATGACTGATAGAATGAAATGGTCAGACCAAAAGACAAAATCGAGTCTTCAATATTAGTAAAGACAATCTAACACATGATAAACGATAACCGTCGTGCACGAGCCATCGACCTCACCAATTACACCGTGACCGCCAAGAACCAGTTTCACGATATACGCAGTATCGAATAAATCTACATATATTGTATTGTGCTGTTCTTTTCCTTAAAAAACAAAAACATTGTGAAATAAGTCCACTAAGTTGTGGGTATAATCCAAACTCTTGATAAGGACACGTAGTTTAGTAAACTAAGTTTACGGCTATAATAATGGGCATATCCAAGTTTAGATAAGGTTCGGGGGCTCTAAAATATCTTCATTTTGTCCTTAGACAATGTTTTAAGTTACTCCTATATCTATACCTACGTAGGTATGTTATTGATGCCTAAATTTCCAAATATATTATTAAAGGTGACAGTAGTGATAGTAGGTATTAAAGATTTATGTTAAACTAGCTGCTGCCCGCGACGTCGTCTGCGTGAACCCTATGACCCGTTTTTTTTTCATTTTTCCCGGCAACTATTCGATTTTTTTCTCGCCGTAAAAACCATCCTTGAACTTCAACGAACATTTTAAAAAAAGATATGTCCAAATTGGTCCAGGCGTTGTTGAGTTATGCGCTTACCAACACATTTTGCGATTCATTTTTATATTATAGATTTATCACAATACCTCTTCTTAAAAAGGGTGATGATCTTGAAAAAACCTGGAAATTGGAGAAAGATTTAAAAACCTTTTTAAGATATGTGTGTTGTGGGATCTGCCTGATCCCTGTACTGAAAAAACCTGAACCGAGCTTTGAACAGTAATGGGTTATTACTACTACGACATTACAACATTACTATATGTTTCATTCGTTAACTCATCCACACACTACATACGTTTTACGTATTATTATTTACAGTACCCACGTCATGAACCTACCTGTGCAAACAATCCATTGTTACGGAAATCGATTTGGTCACAATCGATAAAATTTAATTGCAATTAACAGATTTCATCTTATCGGTACTGTATCGATACGCGCGTGGATTGAAAACGCTGGTTATTGCGTCATGTCAACGTTACACCAATATGACTATGAAAACATACGCACACTACAACTTCACGCCCACACACACGTACATCTGTTTGACAATGACGTATAGTCGTATTGATATGGAAATTAAAGATTGTAAAGTGTAACTTTAAATACATGACGTTTTATATGTTGCTATAAGTTTAAAAAATAATAGTGTACACATAAGGTATTTGGATTGTACTAGATTGGTCTAGAATATTCTTGAATTAATAAATATAAAATCAGTCAATATCATTATCACACAAGAAAGTTGCACGTGTTTATTTGAAACCGAAAAACTGCAGAATTGATTAAATATCTATACTAAACACCTTACTAAGCTAAAATAAAGACTTTCATTGCGTCATTAATGAAAAGAGTATGATGAAATTAAAACAAATGTTGCAATATTGGGACTGCCAAACGTACCCACGTTGTGTCTACGTGTATAGCGACGTCACATTACACAAACACTACAATTGATACATTTTCACTATTCAATTAACGCAATTTTCCATTTTTAAACAATTTTAACACACAAGGCCTGAAAAGAGTCCTTTAGAGTAGGTCGTAGACAGCTATTCCGCAGAGTTCTTGGACATTACAGTGGTCGACGAGCGACGGTAACCACCTACGATTGAATCTGGCAATAAAAAAAAGAAACAAAAACAAAATAAAGTAAAGAGGTTTTATGCTACATTGAATCCAAACAAACGATTATTCCTGATTTGACCTTACACTCGTCTAAAGTGAATTTCCGACCTTGATGGATCACAACAATACAACAAGACAACAATACAAAAGTAAGAATAATTTACTACAAATTAGTAAGTTTCTTGCAGACGACAGACAAAAACGAGACAAATAAAAAGTCACGGATATTTTCAAAGATTGTCAAGAAGGTAAGTATTTACAGCCTACCTGAGTGAATGATATTAATAGAAGAAAGAGTCCTTTATAAATATTTGAATTGTTATCTGTTCTTAGAACTTCCGTTTTATCTAATTACACAACTTTTATTTCATCAGTAGATACTCGTATGGGTTATAAAAATATTACCGTCATTATGTTCAAGAACTAAAGTGAAGATCAAGGGAACCTATCACTTGACTAACATTGAAAAACATCATGGAACCATCCAGCTTCATCCACCTTATGAAGGTAAATAAACTTGCTTTAAGAACAAAAAACTAATGATAAATGCATCGTGAAAATATATCTACTTTATTAGAGTATTAGACTTAAACAGTAATTTAGAATTTTAAAACATATGTTTTAGTTTTACCAGTGTAGATGCAAAATTTAGTTTTATAAGACCCTATAAATAATAAAATTAAGTAACTACATAATACACTACACAACGTTCTAAACGAAATATTTTTAATTAATAGTGAATGTATTTTAGACGCTGTGAATGATACGATAAAGATTTTATTATCGAACATCAAATGTAATTAAGTACAAGTATAAAGCGTTCATGCAGTCCAATTATTAGTAATTTGAAAGTAGGAAGTTTAAAACAAACATTCAGTTCTTAGAATTAACTCTTCGTACCTAGTATTTAAGAGGCGCTTTAACATTTTAAAGAAGGCAAAAGGCATTAAAGTTTATAAACAAGTTTTAAACTTTATAAATGCACTATAGTCTCAAAGTACAAATTCAAATTCAAATTTATTTATTTTCACTCAGCATGCATACAATTACAATTATAATTACAATTACATAAAACATTATAAATGGTATTATAGGCTAGAAGCATGTTGATCACGACATAACAATAATGTTTAACTAAAGTACTCACACTAGGCGAGCCTGTATCGTGAGTACCGTAACACGATTACTAAAGGTTGTCACTCCGGTTCACTCAGTTCCCGTTTTATTAATTATTGTTACAATTTTATTCTCTTATAAATAAAAAGTAATATCAATATTCATTAACAAGAACGTTATATGTACAAAAACATCAACATCTTATTTAAAACAATTATATGTGTTTTAAATGTATTGTTACCGACTTCAGTGCGATGGTAAAAGGCCATAGTGCATAACGCGTCGTCGTGAACATCCGGCGACTACATCCTACTCTGCAACTTCTTCTTCATCCTGCAACTAAATACAATCTTAATACAATTTTTTATCTCTTGTGATCGTATAGGTACCTACTGAACTTAAATTTATGCATGAATTTCAGGAACTACCTATAGGATCTAAAAAACGTTCGACTGCTTGCTTGATGCTTTAATATTGTCTTTGCTCTAAAATTATTTCTCACTCACGACTAGTCTGGACCTTCTTTGAGAAGTAAAAAAATATATTTGTTGTTTATAAGGTTTTGTTGTAAACTTCCGTGGAATAACTAACGGTTAATGTTTACAAAAAATTGTTACCTGGAGCTATTATTAGACACATTGAATATTTACAAGGTCTCAGTACAAAGTACAATTACGATATTCGAAGGTTTTATTTTAAGGTTATGTGGAAGATTTGGTTACAATTTATTTACAATTCAATGGTGTAAACAGATTCTCGATTCAAGAATAATTTGCAATGCAAACAAATTTATTCTTGTTAAAGATGTTTTTGTTAAAAATGATTGAGATTTAGTGAACTTTTGCTCTTAGGGTTGGGGGCATCAAAAGGTAAAAACAGTTGTAGAAACACTTGTTTGTCGGTCATTTAGTATGAAAACTAACTATAAGGTTAGGCTAGGTTTCCGATTTAGTATTATTATTTGGTACATTTATGTACATCACCTTGTGCTCCCAAATATGTAATAAGATTTACGTCACAAATAATAAGATATCTTTGTGAATGAAAACGGCAAAGCTACCGGTTATGATTTGTTTATCCAAATAGGATCTCTTACGTAGGTGTCAAATCAACACAGTACACACACTGATCTCCATTGTTCAAAATCTTTATTTTAAATCAACATACAAAAATAGTTTCTTCAACGTTACAATTTATTACGGTTACTTCATATTATCTCTAGCGACATGTAAATATTTATATATCTAATTATCGTACAGTAACTAATTAGTGGAAGACGCGTTGTGGTATAACGTGTGTGTTTCTACTCCTATTGACATTTACGTAACACAAGTGTTATGTACAAAGATTATAAAATAAGCTACTTGAATACTATGTTCCTTTCATTTATTACTAAGTAGTTTTAGTTCCATTTTATTTGGTAGATACGACCGCTCTAATGAAAATCATGGCGCTTGTAATTAAGGTATAGGTATTTACTACTATTATTACAATGAGACAAAGTCGCGAAGTTTTTCGGGTAATCTTTTGGATCCACAGAACCGATTTTAATTTTATTTTATTAAAACGGACCTCCGGCATTTTTCGGTATCATAGACATGATAATTTTAAAGTTAAATTAGTTTTACTGTCTAACATTAAGGCGCAGGTAATATTGATCAGGTCAGCCATTGTAACTGTATAAAGTTGCTTACCTTGCACAATATGTAAAGAACCCTTTACTACTAATGTATTGACAAATTATAAGGCATTATGAGTGTGTCTGTTTTAATTACTTTACTTTTTCTCCCACTTCTTTTTTCATCTGATTTGACATTGAAATCCATGAACAATATCACATCACCGCGTCGGTTGCAAACCGCAATGAACTGGAGCAAGAACTCCTAGTATCAAATGTATGAAAACTCAAAGACGAGCAAGTCACCGTTTAATGACACCACAATTAACATTGTACAATTGTCACGTCATTGTTACAATGTGGATTTATTTGGATATCACGATGTAAACATTTGAGGACCTCATGATAAATGCATGTTTACTTAATTCTTGATAATGACGTTTCTTTTGTCAAGTTTTGTAAGTCACGAAGTGTGAAAAACTAGCTGAACCATGCAGCTTTGTTTGTGTCACATAAAATTAATGTACCATTTATTATGTTTCCATTTTAGCACTTGTATGTACATTGTACACCTTTGACGCAATTTAACCTATAATATGCGCAACAGTCATTCTTCTCTTCTTTATACTAATCTTTTTTTCTTTATACTAATCTCATCCTAACAACATAAAAAACAATAAAAATAGTAAACATATCCATTTGTTCAAAAACTTTACATTAGTGTACACACATTTTTGCAATTATTTTTATTTCCATTGAAATATAAATAAAGTTGTTTATCTTCTATTCACGGTCATTCGTGTCTCGTGAAACTGATACATGCAAAATTGGCATTGTTTTAAACACAATGATCATCACAAAAACACGAATTGGTGTTAAATAAGAATATTTACTGCACGTTTCGAATGGATTCACGGAAAATTCACTACACAAACGACAATTTCGTTGCAATTCTTTGGCAGTTTTCCCCTTTGAAAAAGTTGATAGCTACCAAAAAATTTGTCAGGAAATGTCCCTATCTATTCATTCGTTTTTCATGCTTTTTATTTCAAATATTCTACCATTTAAGACTTTTCAATTTAACCTTTAGAAAGTATTTAAAACGAGCTATACCTATTAATTCATTTCATCACCAAATTATGAAGTTCCCTGAACGAAAACATATAATAAGGTTTCTTAAACATAAAGGACTTTGCACGCCCTTGAAAGATTAACTTAGCAAACACAACAAGGGTAAAGCGTGGTAAATAACATCGTTAATGGCTAATACAAAGGCAGAAACACAATAGAATAATTAGTTGTGATTGGCTTCGGTTGAGGTCGAAGTTCAGAATTAGCATTTATTTCACGGTACATTGACCTGAGAGGACATAATATTAAGTAGGTATATTGCGTCTTGAATTACACGCATATTTAATTAATATAAGTATAGCAAAAAATACGTTTTTCTGTATTTAATTTCAAGTTTTGACGTATCTTTAGTAAGTACACATTTTATGAGTATTCAAATACTTTAATGGCCCTATCGCAGTCACTTGCATACTGTAACTTTGGACAATCTAACGTGGAGTGAATTACCTGTCGAAATACAACATTGCACCATTTTTATTTTTTGTATTGATTAAACTTTTTTTTCTGTGATTGTACGGAAAACGTACGATTATCGTTGCGGGCTTCCATACTATGATGAAATTTTTTTTTTATCCAATTCCTAAAATAATAGTGGTTCTAAGTTTTATTTCGACAGGCCATTCACCCTACGTCGGATTGTCCAAAGTTACATATTCACCCTGTATGTACATAAGTAACATTTAATATCTTTGTGATACTGTTTATAATAGTAATTACAGAGACTCATAATTTAATAATATCACATCAAAAATGCAGCATCATAGTGACTGGAATATTAGCATATTATACCTAATTCTAACAAAGATATAAAATTCATACGACTGGTTCTCAGACTATGTCTCAATAACAACTCGTTGCTATGTCAACAAGTCGATTTAAATATAGAATGGAAGCAAACAAAATACTTATTTTTATCATTTACATACAAAACAACCTTATACATTCTTATCAGTAAAAGAAATATTAATATGTTTCTCTTGAAAGTATTAAAAACGATACATTGAGTAGGTATTATTTTATATATTATTTCGTTGCTTTGTTATTTATTTTATTGAAATAACAAAACTCATTTTTATTAAGTGATGGAAATGAAAATTAAATTTCAATAAAATCAAGATTCTGCTTAAAAGGTTTTTAAATAACCACGTATTTGTTATACATTCTATTAGATTATAAAACGAAATAAATATTTTTTGAATCGTTATGAGAACAATAATAATGCATTACATAAGAAATAAAAATAATTGAAACCATCATCAAGTACTGAATCGTCACGTTAGTCACATGCACTGAAATAGACCGAAACTAACTTGACATCAGACAGCTAAATTTAAATGAGTGCAGTCACATCTTCATGCGATTATTGACTGTATTATTAAATTCATAAAGTACATTGTTCTCTAGCCTTTTTAGTGTTATATCAACCACACTAATCCTATTTAAACATTTATTTTCGTATGACGAGTTTTTCTCATCAAATGTGTAAACAATTTTATTGACTTTACGTAAAAGAGTATCGTGTCTTTTTATTTTTATTGTTGACTTTGGTAAGTAATTTTATAATCATCCTTCTCCTTGAGTCAATTATTATATGGCCGTATCATGATCTTATCACATTGCCTAAATTTAAATTATCAACTTTTACAATTGTAGGCAATTTCAACAAACATTGTATACCTATTTGAAAATAATGACTAATTTCATTTAAGAAACTCAAAACTAAAAGATTATCTCGTAATGGGTATCAAAACCATTTATGACCATGTGTATAATATTGTTCTTTGAGGTACTTCAATGTCGTGTATTGTTGTTTTTTTTTTAAGTTGATGACAATACAAACGTGTACCAAGAAATCGTGTAATGTATTCTTCTTAGACATTAGCTTTGCAAGCAGTTTTTGTCAATCTATCACGTGTTTCACTTGTTTTTCCTAACAGTGTCGAACTTTGGTAACCCGCTAAGGACGATTCCAGTATTACCATACGATTTAACTATAACATTATAAAACAAGTTTTATTAAAGAACATCTAGAACAACAATAAATATATTGTTGTCTCCGAAACGCAATAAAAAAACCATAAATTCTCTGCATCGTCTATAAGACCAATGGACCGTTCAAAATCAATATCCAATTTGAATATTAGCTCACAAAAACATGTTATTCTGAGTTATATTTCGAAATCCTTCTAGAAAACCATTGATTCATATTTACTTGTTCATAAGAAGGTGAGTATACGACCGCAGACGGAGTGATGTCTATGTAATAGTGAATCATTGTTGTCGTATTGTTTACAATGTAACAACAAATTACTGTTATTGTTTAATAAATAATCACGTAGGTCATGACTTTGTGTTCTGTATTTTTCTATCTGAGATAAATTGTGTTCATTACAATATGTACCTAAATCTTTACATACTAAGTGTTTTTTTTTGTATTTTCTCCAGACTTTCTCCATTGTAACTCTTGTGTAGCCAGGATCTACAGCGGCAACTACCATTAAGACGCAGACTGAGTAGTGCAGTAGGTATTTTTTCTTAGGCCCGAATGTCAACGAATTTAATTAGAGGATGAATGAAGGATTGTGGAGTATGAAAATATACGATTTAGAACTAAAATTAACACCAAGTATTATCAATTTACTTCCATCGTTTCACTTCATATTATTTTGTTTAATTTTACGGAAATGGTGGACAAAAAACACAACCAGTACCTAAATTATAAATTCATTCGTGTAACTATTATGCTACTGTTATTGTGTAGTTTTCGTGATGTCGTAATAACGTTTTAATTCACAGTTTTATATAATAGATAATTATGTATATCCAGTAATAGTTAATTACAACCTTCAGTCGTTTCTTAGTTAATTTACTTTATTTCTCACCTTTATAATTATAAATAATAATTATTAATTGCAAAATTACTTTAATCTGTGAGTTTTTTTAACGTGGTTTAGGTATACTGATTGCCTACTTGAGATTACTTGTTGCTGGTATTGGAATCTTGAGATTTTTTCTTTCAGGCTTTACGAAATCTTTAGGAAGTACCTAATATTATAGCATAAAGATCCATAAACACGTTTAAAAACATAACACTATAAAACAATTAATCAGAAAAAAACACAGAATCATCACAACCTATCCATATACATAAAAATTCACTGAAATTAAATAACTTTACTACCAAAATGTACTGAAAACGTTAGTCGTAATTATAATAAATAATTTACAAAGAACAAGGTATATTAAATGATAACGTTCAATGTTATTCTTAAAGATAGACTGATTTAGATCAATCGATCATAAAACTGACAATCCTAAACATTTGTGATACCTCTAGTTCACGTGTAACGGATCTGAGCAAAAATCCCAAGCAGGACAAAAACTAACTACGTCAAAGACTAGTATCCGTGACTATTAATTAGAAACGTCACATGGCAATGCATAATATTATCGATCGAATTAACTTTTTCAAGAATAGCTCAATAATAGGAAACAAAATCAAGTTTTATAGATCTTAAAATTGTACCTATAACAATCGTTTAATTAAATGCATTGAGGAGAAGCGAAAGTTGCTCTTCCCTCTTCTCATATAATATGAAAAAAGAATCATTGAAATCGGTCAACCAAAACAAAAATTACACCGCTGTTTGGCAAAAATTAAAAAAAAGTTAATTTAATTTAGACGTATTAAGATTATCTAAATTATCATAACATCGTAAACGTTTGTATTATATCATTATCTACACGATAACATCAAGCGGGTAGCGTTAAAGAAATCTAACACACTGACACATTAACATCATTACAACAAAAGATCATCACATGATAAACGTTTAATGATACTAATGCAATATTTCCTGTTGTTTTCTGTAAATCATTTTGTAATCATATAAACTTTCCGTTGGTTCAAACGCATCAACAATATATGTAACATGTTTGTTTGTAATTGAAATGTCGATCAGCTGTTTTGAACTGAACTAATGATCCTAATCGTTATATCATTTAATGCTTTTATGATAACTGATGTTGTTAATAACAATTATTACTTTGTTTCACGCTAAAAACGCAATTTCAAAAAACAACACAAATGTTAGGACTACATTTAAAGTTCATGCACATATTATCAATATTTAATATTCTGTAACAAAAACTTCGATCTCACGCTCACGCTTAATTCCAGAAAAAAGGGCAAAGATACGTCGAAATGAACTCTTGAACTTTCCCCCTCTGAGGCAGGATCACCCTAATTCAAAGATACAGTTCCCCTCTTCACCCGTGGGAATCATAAAAGTAATAAAAAAACGGCAGATGTCTGTGCGAAATTGTATTTGAAGACACAAAAGGATCCAACGCAAAACCGTTGCCGAAAATAACTACGACACCTTTGACATAAATAACAATGAGAAATCGGATTATTTGGTACCTTTAAATCCAGAAAAAGATTTGCTTATTTATGTACAAGGAAATTATCTTTGAAATATATTGTAATGAATTTGATATTTAATCGCATTTTCCTTCTTCATCCACGTGTTAGAAAGATAGACAAAAAATCGACTATCAAAATTACAGAACGTAAATTATTGAGGAAATTATATCAACAGAGATGCTTCGACACCTATTATGAAGAAATAAACTAAAAAAAACGTTAACATATTGCAAGCTAAATAAACTTACAAAAAATCAATCCATACGTCACGACATGCAAAATTGAATAGAAATTCGTGTTCGAATTACAACACATCTAAATTTCACCTCAATTATTATTATTATAAGTATATATTTATTTCAATAAGACTCCAATCTTTAGATGAATAACATTGTGTTGGTGATAAGACTTTGTCGATAGATACGTGTTTATAATTTTTATCCTCTAAGAAAGACAAAAATTAACAATATGAGTACAGGAATTAGAGGTGAAAAATTTTGCTGGAAATAGATTCGCAGGTAGTAAATGTATTAAGAAAATTATTGCTGAATTCACTTGAATACCTCCTTAGTCAAGATCTATTGAATGTAAATTTACCAAAAGACATGCATGAAAGACTTAGCTCAGACTAAAAGCTGAACAAACTAACAATAGAGGACATCACTCCACACGTCACGGCGTGCAACTTTGAATAGAAACCTGTTTGAGTTCGAATAACAACCTGATCTTATGTCAGCATAATATTATTTTAAAAGTATTTATTTCAACAACAGTGTAATCTAATATACTTGAAAACTATTTAATTTTATTCTGGATATATTAATTGTTTTTAAGCCAACCTTGATCTTCCACGTCTTAAATTTGCATTTGAGATAAAATTCTGTTTCATGAATACGTGCGTTGTTATTATCTTAAATGAAACGAAATTCTGAGTTTATTTTTGCAAAAATGTTTAGTTTTCTATTTAGACATCAGAAAACAGACTGACCTATAAAAACTTGTGGTAATATTGCACTTTCTAGAAATTGAGATGCGCAAAAATTCTTTTTTCTATATGATAGTGTTAATGGACTAATGGAGTTGATTATTGTTTTTGAAGATTAAAATCTCAGTCAATCAGCTGTGTCGATGATCAATAACATTGCAAAACAACGATTGTGTTTATGCAATTTGATTATGAAACGTGCGTTGTATAATCTGTTACCTATATGTTTTCTAATATTGATTAAGGTTTATTACATCTTTATCTACTAAATTTATTGCTTGAATAACTGTCTATTGTTCGTAGCCTTTATTGAAATTAAGTAACAAAATCTAAAGTGTTATAATATAAAATTTTAATTTAATATTAAACTTCAAAACTGAATTTATTGAATACTCAACAATTTGTGCATCGTAGCAAAATACTCTTTCAAATTACCAAATTATTGCACAATAATTTTAGCTCAAAACATAATGTTATGAAAATTGAGGGAATTGTTTAAACATAACTTACCAACAGTAAGTAAAATAATAAAGACGAAATAGATTTAAAAACACGTTTATTTACTTTAAATAGGAACAACATTATACATAATATAAAACTAAACGTAAATGCTTTGGTACAATAGCTTTTTGGATTCACTTCACTATTGGATAGTTCGAACACAACACCTTGTCCATCGCAGCAAACTGAGAACAGGATCCCGAACTCAAAAGCTTTATTGGGCTTCTCCGCGAAGAGAAGCAGCCTTCATATCACGGAGTGAGCTTCAACACTTCATTCCTGCTCGATTGCGCTGACCGTTCAAGGCTCTTCGTCTTCAGAAAGCGAGGGCAAGGCCAGTTGACGCCGGAGTCTCTCACGGCGCTGCGGTGACACCGACTTCTGTCTCAGCAGCCTGGTGTGCAGCCCGAACGACCGCTGCTCCTCGTAGATCTCAGCCTCCTCCGTCTCGTCCTCGACCAGCGCAGGAAGGGCAGAGCACGGAAGCTTCTGTCTTCTCGGGCAGTCGGTCACGATCGTGTCCATGTCACGCCGAGATTTCGTCGGGCACATGTTTGTGTACAGTGAAGAAACGTTTTCTAGTTTCACAACCATTGTAATTGTATGTAAAAGCGCGGAAAATGCGTGTACTCTGAATGAATGTTCAAAACAGAATGAGGGGAGGGCGCGCGGCACCGCATTTATAGTCTCGCCGGCACCGTGATAAATCAGCTTGTGTGTTCAACGTTGGCGTCACAGCTGCGTTTGTGTGCGTTTGTTCTGAAAATTACAACTACTATAACTACGTACAGTACGTCCTGTAGTAGTAAAAATCACACCGTGTATCCAGGAGATATAAATAACATCCATTACACTAGAAGCCGGATAGCCTTCGTAAGAAATCGATTCAGCATCTCATTCATAAATAGGTTTTCCGTGCGGTTTTCCCCGACTAGTGAAGGCGCACGCTGACTTATCGGGTTTTTATGATCTATTGTTGTTTTATCCGGTTGTAAGACAATTTAATTCAAATTAAGACACGCGATCATGTTTCTACAAAGTGATGAATACTAGAAACTGGTTGACAATGTAAAGGACGCTGGATAATGAGAGTAGCTGGGATTATGTTTGTGCATTCTACTGTAGCGTGCAAATAAGGCTCGTGTTACACACACAGTTAACATGTAGGGATATTTATATTTCATGTGATGTATTCGAGAGGGTTCCTTCCCCTGTTATAAAACATTGCTCATAGGTACCTACACTGCTCTCTACAAAATTTTATAACCTATCTATAGATACTCATAACATCAATACAATTAAACGTTATCACTATTTCATAATAATATTTATGTTTGTTATTTTAATCGTGATCTTTAGTAAAATTAGATATGATCAAAACATTATTATGTAGATTTTCTAATAGATTACAGCAATTATTTGAAAACTGAACTTTTGCAGGAAGCGTTTATCGCTTCTGAGTTTGTTTTTTTTCGATGATCTAAGATAGGTATCAGAAATATAAATAATAACAATTTTTTTTAATTGATTTAAACTAAAGTACTTTTAAGATAAAAAAAAAATCGCCTACATTCATCATTATGACTTAATAGAATTCAAAAAGTCACATAAAACTTCAATACCTCTTTTCCCAAGTCCCTCTTAATATTTTAATGTAGTTTTCATAAAAAGCTTATACTTTTCACCTTTGATCTGACCTTTTAAAAGTTGTTTAGAACACGTGTAGGCATAATGTCTATAATTTTACAGTTGGCTAAACATAATGTAGGTATAAAATGGCACAAGTTTGCAAATACACCTACAATTTTGTGGGCTCGCCAAACGCCTACAAATCTAAACGCCTACAAATCTACACTTATATATAAAGCTGAAGAGTTTGTTTGTTTGAACGTGCTCATCTCAGAAATCGCTGTCCGATTTGTAAAAATTTCGCGGTTGAGATCATTTATCGGGGAAGGTTACCTATACAGGGTGGATCTGTAACTTTGGACCATCTGACGTGGGTTGAATGACCTGTCGAAATACAACTTATCACCATTTATAAGTTTTTAGTAGAGCCACATCTACAGTATACATATAAAATGTATCTATGAATGATTGCTACGCTTTCAGAAACTTCTAGATTGATTTTTTTTATTGCGTGATAGATAAACGAGCCTACGGCCCACCTGATGGTAAACGGTCACCGTCGCTCATGAACCTCTGCATATTTAGGAAGAACCACTTCTAAGGAGATAAGCTTCTAAATCTATAGGTAATATTAAAAGTGGAGGGTTTTTACTCTCGAGTCTTTTCTTGTCGTCTCTTTTTACGTACCACGTGGAAACTTACAAATAAAACGGATAAGGTTTTATTGTTCCTATTTATAAAGGTGATAAATAATCTTTTTATGGCACATATGAGGATTTCGACAACACGTCTCAACATCGTGACTAATTATTACAGTTAAGTACGTAAGTGTAATAACGAAAACATGTTGTTTAAATACTTACAATTACCTATACATTGGTAAAAACAATTCGCGCAAAACATAATATTATTGTTTTTGTTTACTAGTTGTGGATGATACTGATATTGTTCTTATAAACTTACTGCCTATAGTATTGTACTAATAATGCATTAATTTTGGTCTTTGAAGGGGCAATAGGCCGCAGATCTACCTACACACTGTGCGCAGAATGGATAGGCAACTGTGGCGAGGTTTGGGGGTGGTATATATCTATGATATAGCTAGATCTTACAAAACCTTATTTTATTGTTAAACCAAGTTAACGAGCTTTTTTATTTACGTCCCATCTGATGGTAAATGATTACAGTCGCTCATTGACTCTGTATCAGAGACAACACGAGGCGTCTGCAAAATAATGTTTATAATCACAAATGAGGAAAACAGTCGTAAAGGTACAACGTACCTATTAAAGAAATACCTTAAAGATCGATAAAAAATAAGGATAACATGTTAACTTTATTTTGTTTGGTTAATCCACAGTCGTCTTCGTCAGGTTTTTTTCCATCTTTACGCGTATTTATTTACGTAAACAGTGTATGGTATATCATGATCGTCAGATTAAACTTCTGTGGAAATATTTTATGTTTTATCCATAACAAACTGACCTGTACAGCTTTGTCTACGTTACGAATGGAGAATTCAGTTAATGCAGTGCAATGTGTTGATTACATCACATCAAAAACCGCTAAAATTATCAGTGTTTCTCTACTATATTATGCACTAGCTATTGCCCGCGACGTCGTCTGCGTGAATGCTATGTACATCACCATAATTATATACCAATAATTATATCTTTTAAAATAACATTAATTTACTGGTTTTCTTCTTTACCTTTCATATCTACACTAAACAGAGTAACAGAATAAGACTGTTTATTTTTAAATTGAAGAGCAAAAAGTGATAATTTTGCGGGTCCCGTTACACAACTTCGGAGGAGTTAGGTTCCGAAGAAGCATAATCGGGAAACCGACCTTCAGCTTGATAGTATGCGCTGGAAGTCCACTTGCTGACAGAGAGTTCAAAAATTCCACAGGATAATGTGTGGCATCATCTTGCTCGACGACAGTATTTATAAAGTTGTAGACCACTTCATTTCTCTCAATTTCTGAGAGGATGCATTCGTCAATTGGTGCAGCCTGATCATGGTGTCAAAATGGCTCGCTCACACACCCAAGAATTCTGCTGGTGTGGTATACGACTGATGTCGTTGTACACACAGCGAATGAGTTCTTCTAAGCTCGATTCAACTCTACCGAGAGACATTGGAAGCTCCACTTGTCCACCTCTCTCCTCTGGTAGAGTACCTTCACCAAGACTTAGAAGGACATCGGAGAATTCTTGAGCACGTCCAAATTGGGGATAGATCTACTTCGAAGGTTTTCCTGGTTTTGCTTCTTTAAAATCACTCTCAAAATAAATTTGCAAAAATTTTGGAATATCTGTGGGTAGCAGCGAACCAATTTGATGGTAAACTTGTCCCTGGATCTTGAATGTCGGCATGAACTCTGTTTCAACGATTTGATTTGCACCAAGCGAAGTCACCTGGAAGGCGCTATTATAGACTCGGATGTTTTTCAAAAAATGGCTGGACATTGGATGTTCGCCGCTTAGTAAGAGTTTCAACAGTTCTGGTGGGTCTTGCAGACTCCAAGCGTACCTTACCAGATGCACAACACATCCTATTGGGCTCCCCTCTCCATTTGCGGGCTTGACAGAGGGCGCACACTTCTTCTAAGATGCCAATATTTCCGTGTACGACGTAGTTAATCGCAACATTGTACATGAATCCACTTCCCTCTTTATTTAGCCACGGTTGCTCTTGCAACTCTTGCATTCCGACCCGGTCTTGCGGTACATGAGCAGAAGTGTCGTCACGTACGTCCTGGTAACGCTGCTGAGCAGCTGTACTACGCTATTCATGCTACTCATCAGTCTCCAACGACCGTGAAAGAGCAGGCTGAGAGTGATCACTCCTTAACTGAGTATCCTGCTCTTCAAGATCTTCGATCGACTGAGTTTCCGCAATGTGTTCTCGAAGAGTAGCCAACCTAGCTTCACGCTCAACGGCGGTCTCTACACATCGAGCTAACCTTTTCCTTCGAGTATCGTTTGAGCATTCGGATAAATTAGATATCCTTTTCCAGGCATTTTAATTATTTTAAGTCGAAACTAAATAATAATCTAATGATTGCTAAGTATTTCAAATTGACCAACCACACGATAAATATGCAAAGCAGGTAACCTCAGTTTTGACATTTGGTGTACGAAATAATAGCGCGATTCAGAATGATTCAAATTTATACGCCAACGCCATCTAGTTAGCAAACAGGAAACATTGTCCCACAATGACATAATCAAATTTAAATTAATTATATCAACAAAAAAAATGCTTCCATATGTAATTCGACTTGAAGGCCAATAGATGTCGTTGCTCTAAAATTGTTTAATTAAAATTATTTATATGTATAGGTCTTTCTAATCTCTGAAACAAATTAAAGACACAATTTTTAAGAAGGAACAGAACTCCTTGTATCTATGACAATTAAAAAATAACCATTGACAGTGCCAAAAATGACACAATCAAATTTAAATTATGGTATAAGAGCTAGAAATGTTTTTGACGGGGTATTTATCGATACGGACTGTCTACTCTAATAGTAGCCGAAATTCGAATCGAATAATTCGAATCTTCGACGTTCGACGAATATTCGAAAAATTTCGAATAATTCGAAAAGTTTCGAATATTCGTTGAATTTCGAATAGTATCGAATTTGACTAAGACGATGCATCGGAAATAGGACAAGAATTTGTATTTAGTAGATAATATCTTTAATGGGCTAGATGTCTACAAAATAGTCGTAGTCGTCGTAGTCGAATTCGATACTATTCGAAATTGGACGAATATTCGAAACTTTTCGAATTATTCGAAATCGGAACCGAACCGAATCGAATATTCGTATTCGATTCGGAACGAATAATTCGTGAGTTCGAATTATTCGCACACCCCTATTTAATTTATTTTTATTATACTTTTTGCTACATGAATTTATTATTGCCAGATATTTTTTTGTTGTACTTCTGTGCCAGACGCTAATTCTGAATTATTATTTTTTAATGAAGCTTTTTAAGGACCTAAAAACCAAAATTAATTTGCCTACTGATATAAAAGTGAAAGAGTATGAGAGATAGCATATATAAAAAAAAACTGACTTTACTGAAATGTTTGTTTTCCCGACGTTGCTAGCTCTCGTACTAATAAAAAAAATGATTCAACATGAAATTTGACTTGAACGCCGATAGATGTCGTTGCTCTAAAATTGTGTAATGAAATTTATTATATTTATATCCCGTTCCTCGGACATGATAGCACTATAATATATAGCCTATGTGTTGACCCGACTTCTAAGCAATATTCTTGCCAAATTTGAAGTACATCGGTGCAGCAGTTTTCGAGTTTATCCCGGACAAAGCTGACTTTTTTACAGAACTAAATGTATGGATTCTGAATCGCGCCATCAAAATGTTCAACGGTTGTTTGACTTGGGGGAGTGTATTTTGCAATGTTGACTTTTCTATCCTTTTATTATATGTATAGATATTATAATGTATTATACACATAAATCATCTTCATCAAAAAAATAAATCAAAATCCGTTGCGTAATTTTAAAGATTTAAGCATTCATAGGTATTTAAGGTATGTAAAGATAGAAAGGAGTGGAGAGAGAAGACATATTGCGCCGACCCCATCTAAATGGGATAGAGTGTAGCGAAAGAAGAAAGGATATTGGGACAGAGTAACCGATTTTGGTTTATACTATGTACGACAGTAATTTTCTTTGTAATTCTATAATTAACAAGTTTTTTCACAATTGTGGTTGTATTATCTATTTAAACATGGTGTTTATCGAATTATGCCTATCGGCTCGGTTCACTGAGCATCACAAGCGCAGGAATATATTTATAAACCGTGTGTCTATCATCAGAATTGAGGTCAATTCCTCTAACCTTCAAACTACTTTGACCTACTTTCTGATTAGACTATGTACTTCTATTATTTTCACGCTTTGATTTTGTCTAATTTATGCTAATAGCTTCCGAAGTTTACGCCCAAAATAGCCTAGATTTTTCTATTTTTATTGTGTAGTAGATGATTTTTTTAAGATTTGAGTATACATTAATTACTTCAAACATTAACAAAAAAGTCATTAGATGCGGTAATGTGCGTGAAACCTTATTAAACACAGTTATTTTTACGATTTACTGAAACATAATAGCTTTTACATTTTTTTTATTGCCTTGTAGGCAGACGAGCTAACGGGCCACCTGATCGTAAGCGGTTACCGTTGCTCATGGACCTCTGCAATGTCAACGGACACTGCATTTTGAGTCCTAGTTCTCTTGTTGCTATTTGTAATTTTGCAGACTTAGAATTAGATTTATAGTAAGAATTAGTCTTAGCATTGTTCGTTCAAAATAAAAGACATCATACCTATATCCTCTAAGAAAATATTCTCTTGCTAAAAACCCAACAATATTTGACAAATTGAGTGGAGTTCTGAATTTTGCAGAACAAGTTCATAATCTTTACGTAACTCACATTTAACTAAAAAAAATAAAAATTATCCTTAACGTGTGGTTTCTCATGATGACGGGAATTCCATATATATTTTAATCTGAATATTTTCCTTTAGCCATATTATCTGTGTGTTCGAATATACTTCTACTTATGGGTTATACCAAAACTTATTAGTGTAAAAGTAGGACATATTATTATGTTAAGTAGGTAGTAGGTAAAATCAAATATTATTGTATTGACTCACCTATTATATCTCTGTTACATTTAAAAACTAGCAAGCACCCTCAACGTCATCATCGAGTATTCGGCTTAGCAAACACATCACTTAAGGTTTCTTTAAACAATCCTACTTTGCGTATGGCTCAACAATTCAATGATTTGGACAATAATGTTAACATTTTTAGCTTCAGTTTTTGTTCTTTTAAACATACTATATTCCTACTTCTGGTAAATGCTGTGCATACCTTTAATTGATTTATGGACACATCATAGATTTAACTTAAATGTATTTTACTCTAATAGGATTAAATGTATGTAAATTGTTGGTGTGACTTTCAAAAATAAAAATAAAAAAATGATGATACCAAGTAGAGAAGTGCCTTGTAAGAATATTTTTCCTACATCCCAATTCTAAAACCAACTACTTTTTTTTTTTTTTTTTTTTTTTTTTAGTTGGAGGAAATCACCGGATCCCCGCCCGCCCCGCGGGCGGGGTATGTGGGAGTTGAACCGCACTAAAACCTCCAACCGCTCACACTCAGCGTCCGAACCCCGGCTGAGGCCAGAACCCAGCACGGGGTTTGGAGGGACGGTGCGACGCGTTACGCCATCGGCACACTTTCCCGTCGCTCCGTCCCCGGACGCCGAACCACCCTCCCACGGAATACCCCGCTGGGTCAGAACCAGCGTGGGTCGGGGAGCGCGGTCGACCATCCCCCGGTCGCTCTTGCTTAAGGCGCGTGCTGAGCGAGACACGACGCCTTCTTGGGTCCCCGCTCGCACTCACATGCGTTGGGGACCCGAAACTCTTAGGGGGCCAGATTCCGGGCGAGATCCCGGTTCCGGCCCCCTGCTCGACGGCGGCGGGTTGCTGTCGCTGGGCGGAGGGAAGCGTACAATCGCTCCCTCGCACCCCCCGCCACCCTCTTCTGCGAGATGGTGGACTCGCAGAAGTCGAGCATCGCCTTCCAGGACTCGTCGCTCTCGAGCATCGACGCCGCGACGCTCGGGAGCGACAAGTCCGGTCCTATTTTCCTGACCAGGACACAACGCTGCCGCTCCCACGCGGGGCAGAGCGCGAGCGTATGCTCTGGCGTGTCCTGGTCGCAATACACACAATGATGGCATCTCGCCGTCGGCTCCACCTGGATCCGGTGCAGATACCTCCCGAAGCACCCGTGCCCGGTCAGCATCTGCACCATCCAATAGGTGAGGCGTCCCTTGCCACGACCCACCCAATCCCTGAGGACGGGGCGGATCGCCTCGACGGTCCGTAGACCCCAAGTGGGGTTGGCGAGTCGTCTCTCCCACGACTCCATAACGGACCGCCGAGATTGAACCTTCCGATCTCGGACCGCTTCCGGCAGAGGACGCACCACGCCCCGGGAGCGAAGGTCGCATCGCCAACGATAATCGTCGGCGAGCGCCTCCGCCTCCAGTTCCCAGGGCGGCGTCCCCGCCAGAACACACGCCGCCTCAAACGCGACGGTGCGGTATCCGCGGATGGCCCTGATGGCTACGATGCGCTGTGGCCGGCGCAGGTACCCGGCATAAAATGCACGGATACGAGGCTCGGCCCAAACGGGCGCACCGTACAGGGCCATCGAGCGCACTACCCCCGCGTAGAGGCGGCGCACCGCAAAACCAACTACTTACCAGTTGTTTAAAAGATTACCAGTATGACGAAGTTAATGAAAAAGACTCTCAGTGCTGAATACAAGAGACTTTATCTGTTTCCATGAAATCTAGTCCAGGTAGTTATATAGAAATACTTTTTTGCATGATGAACTATCTGTTTAGAGTTGCACTACAATAGTATCACACGCATAGGTACACATTAGGTTTTATTGTTATTTTTATATATTTTCTTGTACCTACTCAAAGTTTCGTGATTACAATATTTATAGAACAGTTACATTACATTATCATGAGGTCATCAGATGCTAACAACCGGCCATGCTGTAATCGCAATTCCATAGATGAATGATAATTTTCCACTTGTTCGGAATCACCTTGTGTCGTCTGTCTGCGGCGAGCGTATTAAATCATTATCTAACATTGAACTAATTACTACTACGTTGTAATGGAAATAAATCGATTAATTTATTGATGATTTTAATATCGATTTTATTACTTCGATCTAATATACTCTAGATAGATACACGATTAGAACGTAATAATGGTACCAACAAAAGCAAAAATTGCTTGTTTTTTGTAGTCATTGATGAAAATTTAAGAAATTATTCAACTAAACTTAGCATTTGAAGTGCAAAACATGATTTACTGTCGCTTGATGTTCGCTATTTTTTAAATAACCTGCAGTTTCTTTTTATACGTTTTCTAAAACTCTTGTTGTTTAGTGTGGGTAATTTGTTTGGTTTGGTATACTTAGTGTGTCTAGTCATTCATAAAGTTTATAACTCTTGAGAAGTAAGTCATTTACTTTGCGCTGAAAAACATACAATACAAGTACAAATTGACTTAACCATTATGAGAATGGCTAATTGGTTGTCATGCGCGTAACAACTAAACTAGGCAATTCTCTATTAAAATAAGAAATATTTTAGAAAAATAAACAGGTGCCTGTGTAGTCAATAGGGTCAAAACTAGCTTTCTTGCTGAAGGCTTCTTAAGAACCACTGTGTAATATTTGGACTCCCATAAGGTGGCCCGACGTGGCGAAATGTAATTACCTTTAATTGACAGTGGATTTATGATTCTTTATGCTGTTATTTGCAAAATAAATTACTGTAGATAATTACTGTCTTTAAGTTCTTATGGTATCAAAGTATCACTTGTTACGAAGCGTGGCTCAGTTGAGTTAAGCGTTTTGATAAGAACGCGACGAAACTAAGTCGTTGTTGTGTCGCTGACCAGGGATTAATATTGTTATGATGTTTACCAAAATATAGTATATTAACTTGCTATTTATTTACATTATTACCTATGATAGATGTAGATTTATTTTAGATGTAGCTAACGGCCCGGCTGTGTTCCCGGACATTACAAAGTAAATGGCCCATTAGCTAGTCTGTCGAAAGGCAATTTTTTTATTCCTGTTTTGTTCCTGTTTTATATCAAAATATTGAACTGAATGCTACACATACGGCCTGAAACATGATCATGCACATAAACTACAGTTAACAGTCTATTCTGCGATAGTCACATTTTTGCATAACATTTACTCAATTCACACGCCACCGGAAGTTTCATTGTCTCATATGAGCCGAAAGCCTCGCGACTTTATCTTTGTCAAACATCTTGAATGTTTGCGTTGATTCATTAACGATGAAAGTAAAATTTTAATTAAATATAGATTTAATCGCGTTTTCTAATCTCATAGCAACCAATTATTTTAACTCTACTAACCTAACCTATAAATAAAATCCTAACCTAAAAATTATTTCATAATATTCTGTAAAACCTATTAATAACGCAATATCAATAGTATTCAGTATCTAAAATTTATTTGCGAACCAACAATGTGTAAGTAACTATAATATTGTTATATAGCCTTATCATTATCAAACAATGATTAAAAATTTGACAAAATGGCGTGTGCTGTGGAAAATCACTGGACACGCTGTCGTCGTATTAAAAAAACAAATTTTATTACTTTCTACATCGCAATAACAAAAAATAATCTATAAATTATAATGATAAGTTTTGATATTGTTAATTTTTGACGTCAGCCATTGTATAATAATCGTATGTTAGATTAAAAAACATTATCAACTTATGAATGAAATATATAAACGTTTTTTTTTTAATAAACTATCGTGATTAAAAAAATGTCGTTTGATAATTAGGTACCTACACCACCGGTAATGGACTCTTTAGGGTGAAAGGAAATTAGGCACACTTAAGATTTTCGAAGTATTAAAACTACAAATAATAACACATTTAAGCAACCGGTTTCTTCAAATCTTCTTTAACAAAGGACTTCAAAGTGTTAAATAAACCACGCGAAGAGACATTACCTTAAATAATTATTATTCCTGATTGCGTGGATGCTTAGGTACTTATCATTAAGGACTCAATTCGCTTATAAACCTTCAACAGACTACAATTTGCTTACGTAACTATTAAGCACAGTAAAGGTCACCTCACTCAGCGTCCGTTATGAATAAATAGTGCATTATCTTGACATCAGATAAGCGCCTACTTGGACGCGAGCCAAGGGACGAATTTACGATATTATTTTCCTCAAAAACAACATTTTCCGAGTAAATCTTTTACGGTCGATTGACGCCGCAGCTTCACGGTAATGTTGACCGGAATAAGACAAACATTCATCTTCTTTTAATGAATTTTCATGAAAAACTGTATTTTATTTTCGCTAGAAGAAATTTGACGTTTTGGCGAACTTGTTTACTTTTTTAGCTTTCCGATGAATTCGGTCATTGCATTTTATGACCTATTATTAAGGATAAAAGTTTGCAGTGAAAATACTTCAACTCTAATTAAAATAATAGAACAATAATTGTACTAACCAAAACGAACCGTTAAATAATTATAAATATTTTGTTCGTTATTAACGTCAATGAAACCATAACATAATAATATTTTGCTGCATAGCGAAGTACGCACAAGACACACATACGTAAAATCATACAATACTCGTAAATACACCAGCCGTAAAATAAAGTACAAGTGGAAATAAGCAGGTGGTTTCACAAGTGGATAACAAATTATACAAGACAATCGCGTAATCGCAAGTTGAGACTTCAAAACGATGATAACTAGATTAGCGAGAAATGTACTTACCTACTTACTGTCAAGCTTTGTTTCACATTAATCATTCCGTTGGCAAATGATTTTCAATTTCAAAAGATAAATAAGGAAGACTTACATAAAGTAATTATTACTGACAACTTCGAACATTAGTTTACCATTAGCAGAACTATTTTGAAATCAATGGCAACAAGTCTTGTAAACTTCAAAATTTACTTTGAAATTGAAGAAAGAAATCAATAGGTAGTTTTGATACATGATACTGTTTTAAATGTGTAACATTATGTACATACAAATATACTTGTCTATTGATTGTCTATTGAGAAAAATAATGTAAAAAACCTAATGCTGCCAGTGAGAGAGAAGTAAAGAAGAAATCATAAAATAAAACTAAGAAAATAAAACTTATGAAAAAATGTATAAAACGTCTGTATTGTCTATTGATGTAATGGTTTTTTTTTTTTATGTTTGTCTGCAGACATTTGTGTTTACTGGTGTTAATTTTCATGTTGTACTGAGTATTTCATTAAACATTCATCATCATCATTATATGTGCCTCTGATACCCGAAATACAAGGAAAACTTAAGCACAGGGCGTATTATTACATAGAAAACGTTATTCATTATTTTCATATCTTAATGTGAAATAGTTTTCCCATGATAACATCAGGTGTACGAGAGATCTCACGTACAACGATGAACTCACTGCGATAGTAAATATAATAGAAAGAGAAATAAATGTCTCTTAATTACTAACTCCATTAGTGTAATTATTAACAGTCCAAGATATTGCGCAGGGCTACCAACATAACAAGTTTCCTCATAAATAAGTTTTTTATTGCCTTAGTAAGTGGAGGAACTGACGATCCATCTGATGTTATAAGTACTAATATTACCTTTTTATAATATGTATTCTATTACTTTAATTCTGCAAGTGTTTGTGAGTACCTATAACATTTTAAACGCTTTAAAGTTATGATATGTCATGTAAACTATTACGGTGGACGTATCGCCGGTGGCTGCCGGTTCGGCGTCCGGGATTGGCGCGACGGGAAAGTATGCCAAGAGCGTAACGCGTCGCGCCGTCCCTCATAACCCCGTGCTGGGTTCTGGCCTCATCCGGACTTCGGACGCTGAGTGTCAGCGGTTGGAGGTTTTAGTGCGGTTCTACTCCCACATACTCCGGTGATCCGGTGATTTCTTCCAACTGAAAAAAAAAGAAATGTAAACTATTAGTGGTAGGTACCTATTTGTAAATTCGAATTGACGTCTACTGCTGAACATAGGCCTCCCCCAGACAAAAGTGATAATTTGTAACTATAAACCTACACTTTAGAACTCTTTTCAAGGCTCGAAAAGAAGGACATGCCACAACACACAGGACAGAAGTCATACCAAAGAGACCTTTAAGTAAAGGTACAGGAAACTATGCCCTTGACAGCCCTAAGTACGTGGTCACATATGACCGGTCACGGTCGGCACTTTGTCACACTCTTTGAGCAACTAGATTGTATTTTAATGTTGAATGTTCTCAATGGTCTTCAAGAAAATGGGACGCACGTAGGTCGTGACTGTCCAGGTATTGTTTACGGTAAGGAATATTAGTTTAGATTATAATATCCTAATCACTAAAACAGTTATAAAATGAGGTTAGTGAATAGTTAAACAATAGTACGAAAGCTCTAGAGCTTAGCTTAGCTTTAACTAGTTAAATAGCATTTGCTCTCTAGGTTCCTACAATTATTTTAAAAATATGGTGTTCAAGACACATTCACACGTACTCAAAATGTAAACATTCAATAAGAAAGTGTATATCTATTTACCAGAACAGTTAATTGATACAGACATGTCCCACAGTAGACTATTGTTTGTAAATTAGAGCTACTAAGGTCGTTACTCTATTCATACGTCGATATATGGTGTGTGGTCACTAAGGAGTGACTGCGATACTCTCCTTTTAAGTACTAAACAGTTACAGGTGAACGGCAAGAATATTCAGAAATGATAGTTGAATTTTAGGAACCAGGATACTATAACGCTTGGACGTTCGATACAAGTTTGGTTTAATACAACAATATTTCAAGATATTTTTGGATAAAAGTCGTGGTGGAGGAGTGGTCGAAGCGCGTCCTTCCGAACGGGAGGTCGCAGGTTCAAATCCGGCCGGCTTGTACCTCTGAAGAATCTAAATGTGAAAAAGATTTATGTGCAATTTTTCACAACACCACTGGCTAAAAACGGTGAAGAAAAACATCGTGAGGAAACCTGCATGTAGGAAAAGGGTTTTAAAAATCCTTTGAAGATATGTGAAGTCCCCAATCCGCACTAGGCAAGCTTGGTGGACTATGCCTAATCCCTCTTCTGAGGAGACCTGAGCCCAACAGTGGGCAGTAATGGGTTGGTACAGGAAAGATTAATAGGTAACTAATTAATAACTAACCAAAACAAAGAGTTTGTATCATAACTTCCACATGGGTATCCTTAAATAACCTTTGATTGTAAGGTAAAAGTTACATCAACACTGCAACTTTGTAGCTAGATACACTAGATACTCAAGGCACTCATGAATTTTAAAACCTTAATAGAGAATCCGCTTAATATAAAACCAAGAGATAGTCTGAAGTATTGGTTTCATCACTGATGTGATAATTCTTACCTATTCTAAGCTATGTAACGATAATTCAAATTAATGACAGAATTAGCTGTTTTAATCTATTCTTAATTGCGACGAAACACAAATAACTTCAAACATCACGTACAACTCATGAAGTATTACTAAGCAGAAAACGTAAACAAATCACTTAAAATAACTTGTAAAGAATGTGGACATATATGGACATGATCGCAAGTAAGTGTTTATTGTTCGCTAGAACTGTAATTTGTCACAGTTTTTCGTAAGACTTCGCATTCGTCGATGACTCAGTCCGATTAGACTTTAAAGAAATTCAGCTCACATATTGTATTGTTCTACTTATTCTTTGCGTTTGAAGATGGACAAATGATCTGGGAAATTTGTGTGACATCATCTAGTGTTTTTATGACTTAAGAGTTTAGATAATCGTTTGATTTGAAGGGCTACCGACTGGAATACCTAGACGCTTATCATTTTGTAATTCCTAACACACTCGGCACACGATAGTGCATTTTTGTTCTTTCTTTTGAAAAAACGTCTTCTTAATTATATTGTACTCGGTTTGTTTCATTATTCCCGCCCTCAGCAGCACATTAGCTTCGATCCACACTAGGGTGAGCGGTTACCTATTCCTACATACTTAAATGATACCAGGTACAATGCGAAACTGTTTTCTTATGTTCAAAACTTTTTGTATCCTACTTTAAACACAAATCCCTACAATGTGTTCAAAAACAGAACAGTTGAGAACCAAAGTTTAGAAAATAGTGTCTAAAAAACTAAACTCTTTTTTAATATTCAGTTAACCTACACCAATATTTTGGTCGAAGTGAAAATGTAAAATTGTCGAATCAAAGTACGACGTTCCAACATCCAATGTACCTTGATCACCTTTATCCTTCCTCACTTGATAAATCTACGATCGGTCAACAGCTCAACATAAATTCATCTTAAAGGTACATCGTGCACGTCAAAAAACTTCGTAAATAACACGTAAACGACAATAATGACGTCAAACAGAGGAGAAAACGCCACGATCGTAAATCTTGTAATACACAATGCTATTAATTTCTTGATGTACTGATAGCATGACACGGCGATAAAACTGTTTTGCGTAGACCCCCTCGAACACGTCATAGTCAGACAGTATAATTGGAAAATTATAATGATGTAGGCGAGGTTACTGAAAGATCGACATTATAGGCGCCTTATATTTTCTTAGGAATCAAACACTTATGAAATAATGTTAGTCAAAGAATATAATATAGGACCTACGCTTATCCTAACACACCACCACTTTTCACAACACCACTGACTAAAAACGGTGAAGGAAAACATCGTGAGGAAACCTGCAAGTCGGAAAAGGGTTCTAAAAATCCTTTGAAGATATGTGAAGTCCCCAATCCGCACTGGGCAAGCGTGGTGGACTATGCCTAACCCCTCTTCGGAGGAGACCTGAGCCCAACAGTGGGCAGTAATGGGTTGTTGATGTTGATGTTGTTATCCTAACATTTTATAAAATACGAGTATAAATTACATAAGGTGGAAAAAAAATTTCTTAAATTCTCGGTGTTATTATAGTAGGTAATAGGTACTAACCCCAAAAACTTCTTTCACAGACCAATTCGTTTTCTGTAGGTACGTAAATTAAAGCAAGAACAAAAAAGTGGACGAATTCTCTAGATTCAAGCAGCGTTAACCAGATTTTTGTAGCAGACCTTGATGAAAAACGACTAAGAAATCAGAAAATGTAAAATGGCGTGGAAAAACACTGGGGAAAACAACCATTCTCATCAATAGCAAAAACTAACTTAATTTATTCATTCAATAGTTTTCGTGACGCAAGTACGGACAATACAAAGTTAAATACAATTCTATTTGAATTTAAATCAACGGAAACATCTGATAGTGTTATCGTGTTTTTCAAGATTTTCATTAACATTATGTATTTGAAAATTTTTATTTTCTATTGTGAATTTTAAACAAATGTTACATATTCAAAAATAACCTGTTTAACCTTATTTATGTACACATAAGCAAGCAGCACTTACAATAATTCTACTTATTGGTTTTATCATTTTCAAATCGAGACAGTAGATTATATTTTCCTTCCAAAAATTTATTTCCTAGTCAGATTATTTTTTTTTCATAACTTTGTATTCTACAATCAATTCTTTACTACTGTTTTCCCTTTATTCGCTATTTATTAATGTGCTATTTTTAATATCGTGGATGGTATCATCATCATCATCATCATCATCAGCCCACACTCGTCCACTGCTGGGCATAGGCCTCTCCCAAAATACGCCACTTAGCTCGATCTTCTGCTCGTCTTATCCAGTTGTTGCCGGCCACCTTTCTTAAGTCATCGTTCCATCTAGCAGGGGGCGCCCAACACTACGTTTACCACATCGCGGTCTCCACTCCAGAACCCGTCTACTCCATCGGGCATCAGTTCTTCGACATACGTGCCCAGCCCATTGCCACTTCAGCTTGCTGATTCGCAGATGGTATACAAACACAAAATATATGGACATGGGTTGAGAGAATAGTGTAATATTGACAGTGGCTTCCACCATTGTTACTTTCCAGGATTCAGAATTGTTGGATTAAATTATATTTTGTATTGTTTTGCTTATGTAACTCTTATTTGCGTCATGATTTACTATATGTAATGCTTTAATCTTGAGGTCACTTTTATTGTTTTCATCCAAACAATTAACCATTATATTTCTAATTTGAAAACATTAACGTATTTTAATTAACTGTTTATACAAAATGTACCTAGTTAATAAATACACCAATAACAGTATACAATAATACTAAATTTCAATCATTTGGAGTTCGTCCATTGTATTCAGATTCAGTCCATTGGGAAAAACCACGTTTCGTTTTAATAATCAAAGATCCGAGAGGTAAGTATTAGTTTTCCAAGAATTAAAGAAATATTTCACTAAAGTTCCAGAATATTCGTAAATAAAGGTTTAAAACGGATCATATCTTAACTTACGCCAGAAAAATTAAGATCGATCAATATTTTCTTAAAAATTAAATTTTCAATCCGTAAATCTTTATTCTCCTTACATAATTACAATACATTACACTTAACGAATAGAAAAAAAATCAAAAGCATAATAATCAGTCTCAGTGTACCGAGGTCACCTTTTGTTATTATTATTGTAATGAAAAGTATTTTGTTACTTTCACAATAGACATCGATAAAACCTGTCTAGGAGTTGTACTATCGTAATAAATTGTATTTGTTTAGCTGCTACATTCTAAACAATGTCGAACAAAAGTCACAATGTGTGGATAAGCAAAACAAACAAAGTGTAGGTACTATAGGTATAGTACATTGAAAATTCCATCAAAGTTTTCATGATCATACATAATACATGACTATTTTCTATTGTAAGTTGAGTTCATAACTTTTCTTGTGTATGTTACTGAACTCTTCCTGAACCGATGGTGATTTTTTTGCTGTAGATATGTTTTAGATTTAAAATTTGATCACTACTGTATCAGATCAATAGTTAAAATTTTGCAGTAGGTAACTTATACACGATAACGTATAAAAATTAAGGATTTTCATTAAAAAAAACTCTAAATTAACTTAAATTAGTCTAAAGTCATTCGAATCGTTCACTCAGACAAAAGCTCTACACAAAAAATACCTACAGTCCTTTTGAAAACCGTTTGGAATTTAGAAAGTCCATCAAAAAAAAATTAAAAGCTGTAATTTTAATTATTTTATTCTTAGGGAAGATCAATCACATGGTTTAACATATTTTGTCCTTAAAAGAGGTCAGTCAGCGCATTCATCGCCTATCTAAGCTTTACCACGAGGACAGATAACTCCATTAAAATGACAGAAGTCTAGATTAGATAGTCCATCTCCAATGCAGCAAATATTCCACACGTGAGTAGGACGATGGAAATTTTTAGTTGCACGTTTCAAACAAACAGCACATAACCTCGATTTTTACGATTACGCGCAAACATTTCGTTTTATGACATCTTGAACGTGTTCACGAACGTAAAGTGAGATAGAAAACTATTAAAACAGTTATAAATCGAATATATTATGTAGTGTTTGAAGTATCACAACAGATGATGACATCACAAGAACAAGAAATTACTAAGGATGAAAGCTCTCTAGTGATAGTTTTAGAATATGAACCGGTTTTAATATTTCTTAATCCTGGATTTTCTACTTAAGGTAAGAAATAGTAATCCGTTGCTTTTGAATAACCTTTTAAAAGAATGAGCATTGGTTTAGATTACACTAAACGAAGTCAACTGGGACTTTTTTGCACTCTGATTCTCAAAAATTACGCTGCCTTTTGGGATCTCCCTCTCATAATCTTGCCTTTAGTAGCTTCCTATTATTTTTTTATAATTAAATAAATTGTATTACTTAAGTTTTTTCAAATATAGTGTAAAAATAAGGAAATAAATACAATTTTCTGATATATCGCAACTATAAAACACAAATATAACAAATTTGTACCTAAAGTACAAATTAAGTCATGTTAAGTTATGCCTAAAATAATTGTTATTGTAGTTAATATAATATTAAGTTCTTATCGCAGTACACGAGGATGCTTAGGTACATGTAACTGGGGTTCCCACCACAAATAAAATAACAATATGTTATTGACATGATAAAACAATAGCATTTTGTTATTGAAGTAGATAGTTTACTTAAAACTTAATATTAAATGTCTGTTTGTTGCATGAGATTCAAGTATTCTATACATTTAAATGGAATCTATCCAGAACTAACCAAAAATAGCCAAACATCTATTTTACATAGGCATTAGGTAAATAACGGAGTAACTTTGCCTGAAATAATTGAAAACTACGCATTGGTCATGCTCTTACTGCTAAGTATCTTATCTTAGTAAATCGTTAAGAACAACAAAGGTTGTAATTATTCCAGAATGCGCAATAAGATTAAGCCTCATAATATTATTATCTCCAGAGAAGTTTGATTATCGCAAATTTTCCATAACTTGTGACAAAACTGATGGAACTTACCGACAGATAATTCGCGTTTCCTTAAACATTAATAAAATATAATCTTAATTATCTCTATTGATCAAGCCGTCATAGTATCAGTTGACATGAACTAGGATCATAAACAACACGATTATTAATTTATTTATTAATTATTACAGTATAGAATATCTAACTTTTTTTGCTTTAGAACTATTCTCGTGATGAAATGTACCATTTTACTTTATGATCTTACTAAATTCACTATTAATTAAATTTTTCTTATTCTCCAGAATTATTGTAGGAAATCAAATGCTGCCAGTGCAAAGAAAACTTCAGAACAACAAATTTATTAATAATACAAAAACTTAAAGCATAAAATATGACGCAATGTATATTTGTCAATGTTCACATTATTCGAAATTTAAAAATAGCGCGCCAACACAAATCTTACATTTAAAAAGTATTTTACAAAAAAAGGTTGAAATCAATTTTAATAAAAACTATTTACAGGTGGCGCTTTAGTCGCTAGTACTTGCCCGTTACATTTAGTCGCCTACACTCTCCCCCGTTAGTGCTGAGGTACAGCTTATGATAAGACAACACATAGTTAAATAAAACAAACATAAATGAAATTAACAACAGAAACACTTAAGAATAAATTAGAAATAACAGAGCGGTCGTGGTTTTTTTTTTTTTTTTAGTTGGAGGAAATCACCGGGTATGTGGGAGTTGAACCGCACTAAAACCTCCAACCGCTCACACTCAGCGTCCGAACCCCGGCTGAGGCCAGAACCCAGCACGGGGTTATGAGGGACGGGGCGACGCGTTACGCCATGGGCACTCTTTCCCGTCGCTCCGTCCCGGACGCCGAACCGGTAGCCGCCGGCGAATACGGCCACCGGCTCTCTCGGTCGGCGGGCTTTCCGAAGCCCGCCAAGATGGGACCGCGTGTCACCCTCCCACGGAATACCCCGCTGGGTCAGAACCAGCGTGGGTCGGGGAGTACGCGGTCTACCATCCCCCGGTTGCTCTGACGTAAAGGCGTGTTGAGCGAGACACGGCACCTTCTTGGGTCCCCGCTCGCACTCGCATGCGTTGGGGACCCGAAACTCTTAGGGGGCCAGAATCCGGGCCAGACCCCGGTCCCGACCCCCTGCTCGACGGCGGCGGGTTTCTGCGTAGAGAGAAGAGCTTTCTCTCACACGCCCCGCCGCCTGCTTCTGCAAGATGGTGGACTCGCAGAAGTCAAGCATCGCCTTCCAGGACTCGTCGCTCTCGAGCATCGACGCCACGACGCCCGGGAGCGACAAGTCCGGTCCTATTTGCATGACCAGGACACAACGCTGCCGCTCCCAAGCGGGGCACAGCGCGAGCGTATGCTCTGGTGTGTCCTGGTCACACTCTACACAGTGATGGCACCTCGTCGTCGGCTCCACCTGAATCCGGTGCAGATACCGACCGAAACACCCGTGCCCGGTCAGCATCTGCACCATCCAAAAGGTGAGGCGTCCCTTGCCACGACCCACCCAATCCTTTAGGACAGGGCGGATCGCCTCGACGAGCGGTCGTGGTTACGGAGCCGCCCATTAGGATTCTACCACTGCATTGCAAAGCTTTCCCACTTCTCCCTAGGTATAAGTACATATAGGTATAAGCTCTTTGCAACTGTTATGTTCAAACCCAGCCGTAATTAACCAATTTAATGATATTCATATCATCTATAAGATCCTTCTTCTGAAGTTAACAAAATAATAATTCAAATCAATAAAGTTATTCTGGTCATCACCACCTTCGAATATTTGCAATCACAAAACCACTACCAATTTTTTTTTAATGTCATGTAGGCAGACGATACAAACAAATCTTTCGAAACCACATGTCTAGACAGATAATATCTTTCAGTATTTCCTATATTGATAATTGTTTTTACCAATAACAAAACAAACATAATTACAACATACGAACTACCATATTTCATAGAAAAGATAACGATTGATAGCGGTATGTAGGTAAACTGATAACAGCTAAAATAACATTGACAACTAAGTAATTAATGTTGTTGCTATCATTGTTCATAATCATCGTGAGTTCAGAAAACCTGCTACTGAAAGTCTAATTCATCATGAATCAGGAACTACGGACTTTGGTGCTGTTTGTAGTCGATATGACAACGTTGACAATATTTAACAACTTTCCACTGTTTTTAATTACGTTTTCACAATGTACGTGTCTATATAACAATAGCGTATTCGGGAAGGGAAAATCTCTGAGATATTTTCGGGAAGATTTACAGAAAGAGATTTTCGGCAGGGATTGAAGCGAATACCTAATCGATCCGTCTGAATCTGAAGTCTCTATCGCTCAACCACTCGCTTTTATAACAATTTATGCTGATACTAAATTATATTGAATCATTCTGAAGAAAACTTCGCCTAAATTTTCCTCCTACCAAAGTTTTTATTGTTCGCCAAATTATCATGAAACATGTTTACCTATACTAAAGATGAATTACTTTAATGATTTTTATGAGCACATTGTAAAATGAAACAGTTGTGTTGACTTGAAGATTGCACAACGTTACGAATCTTGGTTCAAATCATTGAGATGTTTTCTAGAACAAATAGTTCTTCCCCTTATCGACGTGTTGACAGTTTCTTTAGTTTATTACACAGAACATTTAATTTGGATAATTTACATTAAAATTTCTACAATCATTGTAAAGATACGATGCTGATACCTACAGTAATAAAAGTTTTATGAAATAAATCTCTACTTCATTTATATCTCACCAAATGTGCAACGGTAATTCCTTAGTAAACTCATAAATCTTACGTTTTACCTTTTGAAAAGAAGTAGATATTGTATTCTCTACATAATACGAGACATTATTCATGGAATTCTTAAATTTCTGAAGTAGAAGATTAAAGATAGAGTTACCAACATTAATTTATACCTACATTTCAAACAACTAAAATTTGGTAGATGATTTTTTTAATAAGAGTAGCTAGCTACCTATACCCGAGAGAATCGGAATGGTCATACGCTCCGAATCTGGTTTATCTATTCTACTTTCGTCTTGACAACAATTATCTACATGTAATTGTTTATTTAACTTCATTCAAATGTTTTCATGTGATAAACTGTAATATATTGTTTATTTCTCCATTAATTTATATTTGTTTATCAGCACTCTTAGTGGTATGATGTGATCTTTGACACCATATCTTTCTGTACTCGAAAAAACACTGGATTTCCAGAAATATCTACCTATACTTAGAGAAGGTACAAGCAAGTACTCCTAACATCTAAAAAACCTACATAATTAAGTACCTAGGACGACCTAGGTATGGTCAGGGTAGGTAAAGTAAATACTAAGATCTATGAAGTGCTTATATTATTGTCACATTATCACACTTTACAATAATATTGACACAATTCAGGAAATCCCAGAAAGGAAACTTTCATCTTATAAACAGTAAATATTTCCTTCATGTTCTGTTTATCAACGGTGATTAAAAGCCCATCTACCTACTTATCAAAGTTTCCATTGAAAAATAACTTATTATATATATTTTACTTATTATTATAAATTAATTACTGAGATTGAAAATAGACAGGTACAAAAAAAACAAAGGCATTGTACGAAAAACTCATATAATAAATTTACTAAGAATATCACACGTTTCATTTGTAATAAATATAAATAGTTAATAAATGCGTCCACACATCGGACGCCTTCTGAATATCAACGACGGATACTGCAGGCAGACGATTTGGCGCGCTGGATCTTCTTTAAAAGGATCTGTACAAACAAAGAATTTTTTTTTTTTTTTCTTGGGAATGGCTCGAGTCCCTTCTTTTTGAATGACTCTGCCAGTGTCAGGTAGATAGAATATCACAGTAACGGAAAAAGAAAAACAACTTAAGAAAGAACGAAAGAAGAGTTTGTAAATATTTTAGAGTTTAATGTTATTGTAGGAAATAAAGTTAGCCAATGCATGCAAGACTTTTGAGTTTGGAAATGTTAGGAGATAACTCATGTTAATAGGGAAAGGAGTGTTAGTGTTACAAAGCAAACTATAAAGCGATGGACATTTTACATTAAGGGGACATTCTAGGAAAATATGGTCTAAAGTACCTATAGATTTACGACATTCACACATAGGGGATGGTCTGGCTTTAATTTTAAATAAAAACTGTGGAGAGCAAAAGTGAGCCAATCTAAGACGAATGAGAACACTAGTGGTTTGTTTGTTCAACTTTTTAGATTTATAAAACCAGGGTTTAATAGTAACACTAGGATTTATTTTGGAATAATTATATTTATAAGTCTCCCATTGCTTCTGCCACTCTGTAATGAGGTTATTTTTGATGAAAGGTGAAAGGTCAAGACTTACGTTTGCATAGTATTCTGAATCTCCGTTGCGTGTTGCATCTTTAGCCATTTGATCCACCGTTTCGTTACCTACAATCCCTGTATGAGAAGGGATCCATACTATTTCGACTTTTATATTGCTTAGATGGCAAGTGTGTAAAAGGTTTTTGATTACACATATAAGTGGGTTATGTAGGCAGTTCTTTAATTGGTTTTTAGAAATAGCTTGAACGGCACTAGAGCAATCGCTAAATACTACAGAATAGTTTATTGAATGTTCGACGATAAATTTTAAACAGCTTAACAACGCGATACATTCTCCCGTGAATACTGATGATTCGGGGGGTAGTTTATGAAGTTTACTAAAGTTGGCATTTGGATGATAGAAAGCAGAACCAGTGTGACCATTTTCATCTAATTTCGAGGCATCAGTAAAAAAATAATTCCAGGAAGGCCACTTTTGTTCAACTAAATTTAAAAATTTCGCATTATTGTTTTTGGTATTTTTCCCTAGATCTATATTTAAATGTATTGAAGGGGAATAACAAAGAGCGTCAAACGATATTTTGTAGATTGGGAGCGCATCGGATTGAATTAAGGGGGATTGAAGACTATTAATTATGTTGAGGCTTTTGATTAGGCATGGTTTCTCCCGCCTATTCCAGAAATTTGAAGACATATAATTTAGAAGCGTGGATAGTTTAGAAACAATATAATTAGGATGTATCTGTGCCAAACGAAGAATGTACCGATCAGAAAGAGACTGTCGTCTCAAGTTTAGGGGCGGATCTGCGCTTTCGACCTGGAGAGCACGGGTTGGGGAGGACTTCATTGCCCCTAGAACTATTCTAAGGGCTTTCGACTGTAGTAAGTCAAGGCGGTTTAAAACATATTTGGGGGATGGCTGTAAAAATATTGAACCAAAGTCTATGACGCTTCTTACCAGAGCATTGTAAATTAATTTTTGGGTGTAAGGATGGGCACCCCACCATACCCCTGATAATGCGCGCAGGATGTTGATATTTTTTTCAGTTTTTTTGACAACTTCGTCAACGTGAGCCGAACCCGTAAGCCTTGAGTCCAATGTTAATCCAAGGAACTTGACCTGTGTGGTAAGCCGAATAGTATTTTCTTGGTAGGTGATGTTTGCATAAGGAAGGGAACGTTTTCTGGAAAATAATACGGCACAACTCTTAGTTGGGGTTATATCGAGTCCGTGTTCCCGTAGCCATTTGCCAACAGAGCACAAACACGCCTCCAAATCTAAGGAGCCTTCACTAGTATTTTTCCCTACGCGATAGATGCAAATGTCGTCTGCGTATTGTATAATCTCACAGTTATTTGTAAGAGCCGAGTTAATATCAGAAGTATAGATATTAAAGAGGAGGGGGCTGATAACTGATCCCTGGGGCAAACCCTTCCACACCGTTCTTTCTGATGATATATTGCCATCAATACGGAAGCTAATTTTGCGATCGGTCAGCATATTGCACAAAAATTGTACCACTTTACAAGGGATACTCAGCTTGAGTAGTTTACTCCTGAGTACTGAAATGAGTACATTGTCGTAAGCAGATTCTATATCTAGAAAGACTGCTATGACAAAGTTTTTGTTTGAGAATGCTGTATAAATTTCTGTTGTTAGGATCGCGTGGCAGTCCGTAACACTTTTGCCTTTCCTGAAGCCGAGCTGTGTAGCGGGAAGTAGGTTTCTACTTTCCACAAACCAATCAAGTCTATTTTTTAGTAAGTGCTCTGTAATTTTACATATGGTTGACGAAAGTGCTATAGGCCTATAAGATGAAGCTATTAGGGGGTCTTTTGAAGGTTTTAAAATAGGCAGAATAATTTGATTTTTCCAGGACTGAGGGATATAGCCTGTACTGAAAAATGAATTTATAATAGATAGTAAATAGTAATGAGCGTTGTCTGGGCATTCCTTTACGAAAGAATATGGAATACCATCTAGTCCTGGGGTCGAATCCCTTAAATTTCCTAATACCAATTTTAACTCGGACATAAACAAATATATAGTTATTATACTTGTAATGTTTTATTTTGATACTACTAGGATATGTAGAGTTGGAATTAATAATAGGTTAGGTTATAAATACTAAGTACCGAAAGAAATAATACTAGGTATAATACAGCACTAGGCATTTTTTTTGAGAAACTGTTTTCTTCGTAAACGTCTATTAGTTAGTTATATTTTTACATAGTCATCGAAATCGGTTCATTTAGGACATAAATAGTTGCACGTACAGCAAAGCAAAAACATATGTTTGTGTGTGTAGAAACTTCAGAGTAAACTGACCATATTATCATGATCAATCTGTCTCTGCTGGTTCTTCCTGAGGACTGCTGCGGGAGGCACCGGCCTTCTCGCCGGCTGGTCTCTGCCTGGAATGGAAGTCTTGCGCGAGTTCCTGGCGCTTAGTATCTTGGTCAAGAGAATGTGGTTGTGCCTCTCAATCTCACGCAACCTCTCGTTCGAGAAGGACATGTTGATGCGACGAGTTTGAGGAACTGATATGGAGCTGTTGATGAGAAATTTAAACGATCGACTTCCATTTGACCAAATTGTTTAGTCTAATCTTACTTAACTATATGTGAAGTAAAGACAAAAAACCTACTTTAAAAAAAATGAATCGGATCGTAGAATTATCGAAATCGGTTTCTAAGACATCTAGGACGCGATCTTGTCTATCAACAAGTTATATTTTTTTTAAGTATAGATCTAAAATTTCAGTGCACAATAAATAGAGGTAGTCCGTAACGAGTTTACGTCTAACTGATAGTAAGTTTTTTTTTGTTTATAGAACTCTTCTCATTTGCCTTTTATAGGCCAGTCAAAGCGCTCTAAATAACTTTGAAAGTCTGGGTCTCAAATCAAGTCAATCAAAATTACTGTGAAATACTGTGCTAGATATTTGTGGACAAATATAAATTGGTCTCTTACCCGTAATTGGTAGATCTCCCAGATATCGAATTGGGCTTATTAGTCGATGTGACAGACTGGCTTTTAGTCAACTTAACTGACATCTGACTCGGTCCTCTACTCGTCTCACTTTTTGTAGCTCTATCTACGGTCTCTATAGTCTCTTCTTCTTCACTCTTATCATCCTCAAACTCATCTGAATAAGCGTCTTCTTCATCCGTATAACATTTCTCACTCTTTTCATCATCTTTCGATTCGTAAACACAAGTTTCTACGCAGATATTCGGTGGTCGAGCCATAACTTCTACTACGCATCCCATTTCAGTAAACTCTTTTGATAATTCATCTATTTCGTTGTTGTTCTCTTCCTGTATTTTAGTTTTTACGGTTTTAGAATCGCCTCCAGAATATTTGGTGTCGGCATAACTGTTTACATCTACGGTACTCTCTCGGCGTGACATCGTGCCAAGCGTGCTAATAGCTGCAAGAGATAGTAAAGGTGTTTGTCTGAAAGAACTACTACTCATATTAAAAATCTTGTTTATGTCTCAAGCATATAATATTTTCATGGATAATTCATGTTTTATCTTCTAAAATTACTTCTATGTTGATGTAGTATTAACCTAACTATATTAATACGTTATGCTTCAGTCTAAATGGTGTCGAATAATTCTAAAATACCAGAGTTTAAAAAATTAGTTACCACAGTCTAACTAGTAAGTATTAATAGCACACTTCAGAGTTCTATAATCTACAGTGGATCTGGTTAATTTGTTCCAACACAACTTTAGTAGGTTTAGTAGACCTTAAACGAAGCTAAAAATAATTTACCTATGATAAACAACAACTTACCTGAAAATAGAAGCTCCTGACAAAATTTTAAAGCAATTTTAGATTTAGATGTTTACTATTTTAGAGTCGAGTTTTTTTATCGCAAACGTATAAGATTATAAACAAAACTAAAACAATTAAATTAATTTGTAGAAAAAGGCATCCGAGCAAAAAACATGTCCATTCAATCCGTTGTTTTGACACAAAAATATTTTTAAAATTCGAACTTCAGTTATTACTCAGATGATAATAAACAGCCAGTCATCTGTCGAAAAATTACATTTTGTTGAACGTTTATTTAGCTGTAGTAAAAGAGCAAAATATTTCTTCACAACACTGTTTGTGTAATCGAAGTTATCCTTAGCAACCATCACACTAAAAAGTACGAGCTAAACAACGTACAACGTAGTAAAGATTACTATTGCATATATTGATCAATTAAGTAGAATTTTTTTTTCATTTAATTAAATGATTGTTCAATGTAAATATCAATAATATAATTAAGTAATACATAATTGTAAAAATTTCTAAATAATCGACTAAATTTTATAGACCGATTTAATCTCTAGTCGTTTTTTTTTTAGCTATCTCTATTGAATGAAGATTGTAAATTGACATTATCGTTCATTTATTGTCGTCCATCAGCTGTCAACCTTATTCATTCACTCAGGAAGGCCAATGATTTCAATTGGAATTTTATTCTTTTGTGATTTTTGTGAAAATAATGTTTCGATAAACTCTGCTAAATATAATTAATTTGTCGCCTTTTGTTAAAAATGGTGACTATAATAAAGAATCAGTTACTAAAACATCTATCCAGGTTTGTGTTTTCGATAATTTGGACGCTAAATTACCCTTAAAATGGGAACGATAATCAAATTAATACCTAAATAATTACTGATAATTATTTTATGTTGTATATTTAGTTCGCCTACTTAATTTAACAACCTTCATAAACCACTAAACATTCTATTTTAGTTCTAGAATGGGTATATGTTTTTTTTGCATCATTATTTTAACAGTATGTAAATAATTTAAATTGTTTCGATAATTCATACACTTGTGACCTGTGTAAATATAGCCTCAATAAACAGAAGGTTGAAGTACCTTTGCAGATTTCATTGTATTAAAATTTTAAAAGAATTATAATCATAAATTATAATTTAGATTTACCAAGAATTTATCCCCTGAACAAATCTCGCTGTCTGCATTACGAGGTTCCGGAGAGCTCCAAGACTTGACCCTAGATGAGGAACTGTTGACTGACCTGTTGGAGTTACCAGGCTGGTTGAGACTCACATCTGCCAAGTGCAACCGAGCATCATTCCGGATACAATGGACCAAACTCAAGACTGTCCCTATTGCATTGGTATGTAAAAACATCTACAACGACATAGTCTATTTTGTATAATAGTGTTTCATTGACTTTAAAAATCTCCACATCAAATTTGAAATAAATATGTTCATGTTATTGGACCAGGAAACATTTCAAAATAATAAGTAATAATTTTATTAGATATTTTATAGCTACTGCATAATGGTATACCTAGAAACTTTCAACCTTATCAAATGAACTATAGTGGCACCATTTCTGTTATCTAATAAGTAAAACAATACATTGAATTATAATGCTTGCCCTATAGGAATAAAGCTCACATTTTTATCTAAATAAGTTATAATTATTAAAATGCTAATATGTATCCTTCTTTGGGTATAAAATGAAAGCAAAATGTTCTCATCTAAAATAATATAATCAGATAACAAATGTAAGTTAATAACAATTCATATCATTTATTTCCCTTGTTAAAAGTTCAAAGATCAACGCTGCAGTTGTATTTTAAAGTAAACCGTTTTTAAGTATTTTGAAGAATTTATGCCTATTCAAGTTTACCAATGTTTTATTATTTGTAGTTGCGATTATGGTATGTATTATAATTTCCCTTGCACATAACTTGACAATTGCAGTTTGAAGTAAAATATACAGGATGTAATGGTCTAACAAAAACATTCAACTAATACTTAAAACAAACAACAAGTGTAAAAAAGTTTCAAGGATATTACACAACAATAAATATGTAGTAGCATCATGCAAGTAAATACTGACAAGACATGAATAATGTATTAAATTGTTATGCTACACTGATCTCCTTATATTATTTAGCCTTGAACTTATTAAATCAGTATTTGTAATAATAACTGTCGTGTTTACTAGACAAGTCTTAGTGTTAAATATTTTATAGTATGCAAAACACATGTGTGTATTGGAGCACACACACTTAACTGATTCTCATAAATTTTGTATGAACTACGACATAATTGCCATTGTTGTTTTAAATTTTTTTTTTACTTGTTAACTTTTAAATCATATTATTTTTCACTTTTTAATTGTATTTAATTTTTATTCTTTGACCGCTAATTTAAAATAGGCATGCAGTCGGCACCTATAATTGTGTTAGCATTAAGTCTATACTGGAAGTCTCTTAATGTATCTGTATTGCATGTTCGGGTGTATAACATGTTGGTGCTCTTTATAAATAAATATTTAGAAAGACTGCAACACATTCAATGAAGACAATAACAATGCAAAGGGAGTTAGCCTGCCTACTTGTGCATGCTCAGAAGCATATTATGGGAAGTAGAGTTTATGATTAGTTTAATGAAAGCTCCATCAATTGAGATCTCAATAATGATAATAACATTATTTTCAATTATGTTAAGTAGGAAATTTTACTATTAGATCTTTATTATTTATTATGTTAATTATTCTAATATTTATTGATCTAGCAATATTTCTGATTAACTAAAACATTCACTCATAACTACAATCTAAGGTACACCAAAGATTACTAGACACATCGAAACTGTATTGCAAAATACAATCAATGTTTACTACATCAAAACTGCTCTTCCGTGTAATTTACTTTTTGTTGACAGTCTAACGAAAAATCGAGTGACTTGCAAAAATGGTGAAGTAAGTTTCAAGGCTGTTTTATTGACTTTTTCAGAATCTAGACGAAGTACACATAGCGCTAGAAGTATGTTCCGAGCCTCGCGTAATGAATCCGAGCGCGGGTGGCGCAATACCTGCACCAGGAAAATATAGCTATATACACAAGGTAACTGAGATATAGATATGATGTGAATAATCTATAGTCTAATACTAATAATATAAAGATGAATGGTGTGTTTCATGTTGAAACTTCAACAATAGAATTATTACATCTGCAATCAACATCATGAACATAAGGAAGCCAATTGAAAATACGCCAATCGCGCGTAACAACTCGACTATCTGGCGTTAGAGGGTGCCGATAACACTCAATTCGTTTGGCACACTAATAAAATATTACACACACAAACGTTCTTTATATGACCCCACCTAGTTTATGTAAAGGGTCTGTGAAGGATTGTTGGACCGCCGATGTTTTTTAAAATAGATATTGAAAATCTCACATATTACAGTAATCCCTAACGTAACAATTAGGTTTATTTTACAGGTGATAGACGGAATCTCTGTGGCTGTGAATCATGTACAAATAGACTTCAATTGTGATGCGTTCACCAGTAGTGTTCAGGTATTATTACATTCATTAATAAATATCTCAATATTCTTAAAAAAATCTTCTAACAAAATAATTTAACTGAACAACCACAATCTACGATTACTATAAACTTTTAAAGATGACTAAAATAATAAGTACTTAGTGTTCTTTTGATATCAATTAATATTTAACTTAAAAAAACCTTATATTAAAAACCACTTGATGTCAAACAATTCTAATGCTTTGATTTGTTCCAGATTTCAAGAGTGACGGTAGAGTCTCGTACACCAGACGGTCGAAAAGGAGATCTAAGACTGACTAGGATCAAATGTACTGATACTGGACAACTACTTATATTTAAGGTAATATTAATCAACACATATTATCTTCTTTGCAAAAATAAACTTTAAAAAAATACTGATTGTGATTTTTTTACTTATTACTTTATTTTTCAATTATGTATTACTTAGTTTTCAAGTAAGTAGATGAATTATTACTGGTTCTACTGAAGTACGTGACTAGGACACGTTTCTGATAATACTTAGTTTTAGAAGTGCAAAGTAAACTAAGAAATACTAAATGTAAACCGATTACCTCACTATTGTAAATTCACTTTGTAAACAATGTAGCTCATTAAATTACTTACTTTATTTCACCTTGGGTGGAATTCATAGAGCATGAAACGCGATCCAAAACTAATTTTAATATAAATATCTTCCTAAACTTCTTCCGACTAGTAAATAACAAAAAATAATATTCAAATTGTTTTTAGCATTATACCTTTTTCTTGGAAATTCAGTTTTTTCTTGCCGTAAAAACTATTTTTGAACTTAAACATTTAATTCATTAACAAAAAAAGAATTGGCCTAATTGGTCCAGTCGTTGTTGAGTTATGCGCTTAGCAACACATTTTCCGATTTATTTTTGTATTATAGATTTATTTAGTGTTATATATAAAAAAAAAAATATATTGTCCCTTAGACCTTAGTGTATATTGTAACCTACTTAAAGGGAGAGCACTAGCTTTCATAGCACAGTAGTTTTACTACTAGTTTGAGAGCCTGGGTTTAACCTATATTTATTTATTTATATAGTGTGTTGTAAAGTGTTCCTTAAATAAATAAATATAATTGTTTCAGGAGTTAGAATGGCAGAGCGCTCGAATAGAAGCCAAAGCTCACGGTGCTGCTTCCGCCAATCTACCGCCATTGCGACTCTTACTGGGAAACACGCACTGTCGGATTGTTATAAAGAAACGATTATCAGGTAATAAACGAAAAAATAATCTCTGTTCTCCTCCTCCTTCTCCTTTAAATATAGGTGCCTCAAGACGGAGCTACTAGAACCAATCTATTGGAACGAAGTTCCTTATCGCGCGTTGTGAAAGGGGGCTAGACGGAAAAAATTCTTACGAAAAATTGTCACGACACTTTTTTTGTTTTAGATGATTATCGCTAGATGGCGCTGTGATCAAAATCTTTTAATACACGTTCCTTATCGCGCGTTACGTTAGGAGAAAAAAAATAAGATATCTTTTAATCGGAAGGAACTTCGTTCTATTCAGGTGTCCCATGTCACCTCTCAAGTTTTTATTAAATAATTCTTCTAAAATTTGCCTATAATTTGTGATGTTTTGTTAGGATTCATCTGCTGTTAGTTGCTGACTAAAACTTGTATAACATTTTTCAAAAAGCTCGTATCTTTAAGGTTGATTCTGTACGGCAAATGATTCTGAACATTGGTTATTGTTACACACATACAAACATATCGTAAAGTATTATAAACACCTTAATGAAGAACATTTCTCCAATACATAAATGTTCCTATACCATCCAGATTGCGCGGTGATAGCGTCTCGTCTGGCCATATGTCCGGAGCCGGTGGCGTGGGCGCTGACGGACGGACAGCTGCGTGCGGCGCTGGCGTGCGCGGCCGCACTCGCGCAGCCCGTCCGACGCGCCACCGCCGCCGCCACGAGGGCCAAGGCGCTGAGGAAGGCGAGTATTTACCACAAAAGCTTGTGACATACGTAGTAGTATACTAGCTTTTTAGTATATTCATCTTCTATTTATAATTAATGGGTTTTAAGCGGCCCCGCAGTGTCCGCTGACATTACAGAGGTCCATGAGCAACGGTAAACTTACGATCAGGTGGCCCGTTACCTCGTCTGCCTACAAGGCAATAAAAGAAAATGCATAAAATAATAAAGAATACCAAGAGTGTTTGAGTTTGTAGTATATTTTTTATTGCATGTCGATAAACGAAATTGCAGTGCAACTGATGGTAAGTGGTTGCTCTTGAGCTTCTGCAAAGTCAGGACGATAGGATGAAGGTACACATCGCAACTATAAAAGACTTAACTATGTTCAAGTTATAGTTATTTCATGATATTTGTTAAAGTTTTTAGGAATTACAATTTAGTTCAGTTTAGACTGTACTTCACTAAATTCTACTACCTATCAGTAGAAAAAATACTACCTAAAATAAACATGCTAAATTAAAAAGTCCATTCCAGATAGAAGAGCCTCGTGAACAAATCCTAACGAGACAGAGTTCGTCGTCGGGCGAACGCGACATCCTCGCGCGGGTGTTCGCCAAACACGACATCAGAGAGACTTCCTACCACCTCCTCGCTCCCAGGATAGACTTACATCTGTGCGATGATCCTGGTTGTAAGTAATAGTAGTTAACTACTATTGTACTTATAGTGTTTAATATTTCATTAAACAAAGTCGCTTCCCACTGTTCATCTCCATGTAATATATAAAATAAGCATGTCAGGCAGGCATTGCCTGGGACACTTTGAACTTGACTTAAGAATTTTGGTACATGATAAAATAGTTTTTCAATATCTTGTATATAAAATTCTCGTGTCACAGTTTTCGTTGCCATACTCCTCCGAAACGGCTTGACCGATTTTGATGATTTTTTTTTGTGCTTAACCGGTATCTATGAGAATCGGCCAACATCTATATTTCATCCCCCTAAATGTTAGGGGTAGTCCACCCCTAATTTTTTTTTTATTTTTTCGACGCAGACGAAGTTGCGCGGGGCAGCTAGTTTACTATAATTAAATGACAATATCTACTTCAGTTTTAATTTCCATAATATTTAACCTATCCTTCATTGACTAAGCTTTTTAAAATTACATCTAAATTCCAGTGGGTCGATCAGAGAAACCATCTCTAGAGAAAGGTGGAGCTCTTCAAGTGACTCTAGTCAGTATGCAAGCTGATCTGTTTCCGTATCACAAGGCATCTAATGATAGAAGACATTGGAGAGGTTATAGGTAACAGACCATTTTTCAATACTAAAATTCATTAAACCAAATACTGACATTTTTCGTATCATAATTCGATTGATAAGCGCTCAACAACCTTCGCTACCAGTGTTGTATTTATTTTGCATAGCAATGACATTTAATAAAAAAATATTTTTATTATATTGCAGAGAAGCCGCTACTCCACACAGTCAGTGGTTGTCTCAGTCGTTATCGTCATTTTGTACTACACTTGTCGAAACACTGGACCCGAGGCCTTTATCTACTAGTAATAAGGTTGGTAATTGCCTAAATATTCAGTATACACTCAGTCATCATCTCTACCAAAAATGAAACTGTTCTCAAATCTAATGTTTTTTAATTGTCTTGTAGCTTGACGAGCTAATGGGCCACTTAATCGTAAGCGATTACCGTTGAACATGGACCCCTACGTTATCAGGGGTCACTGCCCCGCTACCTACAATCTACCTTTAAGAATTTTATTTAAGCTTCATTTGAAGAAGGACAAATCATAGCGCATGTACAAACAAACTAAAAGCTTTCGAATTTAAAAGAATACAGCTATAAAAATATTCTTGACAGATAACTTTTCATCATCACCTTTTAATTTATGTTATAGAATCAACCCGAGAACCGTGAAGAGATATCATCGAACGGTTCAGCCCCGCGTCCGGCGAGCGGCGCGCAAACCGCTTCCAACACTCCGTCCACTACCACTACAGCACAACGTAAATACTATCCAGTATACCTAAAACATTAATAGTGCTAATTTTTTTTCACTTATTTATTCAAGTTTATCTCTAAGGTTTCTATCTAAAAGCTTGACTATACGTGGAAATGGCATACACGACGTAACTAGTTTCCGTCAAAGAGGTGAATCGAAATGCATCTGTATTGTTTCAGCATCACCAACAAGATCACGTCTACTAGAACAGCTCGGAAAACTGATGACGACTTGTCTAGTGTTAAGGATAGACAACTTTACAGTTTATAAGGTAAATAGTAAACATTATTTGTTTGGTTTGAAATTGTTTTTTTTTATTAAAGATAAAAGAAGCGACTCGAAACTTATGTTTTTTAGTTCAAGTCTTGTAATGGGAAACCAAGAGGAATCGAATTGTATACAGTATCCGCCACATTTTTCTTAAGAAGTTACAAATACATGTTTAGTGCATTGTGACGCAGTCTGGTGTATTATTGTGTTAGGTATCAACAGGGTCTAAAACTCGCGAGCCGCTCCGTCCGCTCGTCAACGCGGAGAAGGCGACGCTGCCCGGGGACGCGGGACTCTTGCACGCCGAACTCACGTTCTTCTACTACCCGGGAGATGTGTGCTTTCCAGGTATTTTACTCATTATATTTACTTAAGATTGTCGTGTAATTTAATATACCAATGTTATGAGTTGATTTACGATCGAAAATATTTGCATGTTTTTAAATATTCACAATTGCAAAATTAGGGCGGATGTTGTGTGGATGTAGAGAGAATCTGCCCTTTAAAAGGAGCCCATACTCGACGGCCAACTTCGAGACAACTCCTTAACCACTCGTCTGTGGCAAATGACACCTGTAGATGGTACTACTAGACAAATGCCAATTTTGGCCAGTTGAGTTGAAAATATAAATAGACAACTGTTATTTGTTATGAAAATAAAAGAATAAGTACTTTTCCAAGTTCTAATACTTATTTTACCATTTATTAATTTCAGTGCCAGCCCCAAAATTGTACGTCCAACTAAGTCCAGTCCGGATATCGGTGGACGTGAACAGCGTGGTGTGGCTCGGCGCGTTCCTACCGCACGTCGCGCGCGCACTCGACACGCAGGACAACACTGCAGACAAGCCCTTACCCGCGCCGTATATGGACGTCAGGATGGAGGCTATCATGCCTAAGGTATGTACGTCCAACTAAGGCCAGTCCGGATATCGGTGGACGTGAACAGCGTGGTGTGGCTCAGCTCGGTGAGAATGCTATTGTCGTAACTGCGATTCAGGATCTCTCGCGTTATTATTGGTCGCCACACACTCCCCTTCGGAGATCGGAGGTCGAATCATACGCGTTATTATTGGTCGCCACAATTACATTTATTAACTAGCTAACTTTCCACGCATTTTCCTCTATAAATAGATATAAACTTTGTATTATTTGTGATGAAAATCCCAGTGTAAAAAAATGATATTAAATCCAAACTATTTCTTAATAGATAGTCCTAGAAGCTGGCCCGGAACACATATCACAGCAGCGGGATCGTCCCAAAGAATTACATCTGTGTACCGCGAGAGCCATGTTCACTAATGTACGAGAATCTCCGAGATCCAGTAAGTTAAAAACTTAAGTAATTAACTACTTCTATAACTCTTCGTATACGGTGGTATACTTTGTACCAACTGAAGTGGGGCGAATGGCCTGTCGATATACAACTTAAACTTATTTTTGAATATTTTTTTAACTTTTGCCTCACATCCACATAAGTTTGCGAATGCGAATATTTGTTTCATTCATAATGAACATTTTTTTTTTATTGCCATGTAGGCAGACGAGCCAATGGCCCACCTGATGGTAAGTGGTTACCGTCGCTCATGAACCTCTGCAATGTCAGGGGACATTCAGGGGTCGCTACCTACGACCTAACTTTAAGGACCCTCCTTAAGCCTCGTTTGAAGAAGTGACACAAAAACTTTATAATTTTGCCTTTGAAATATCAATGAAATATCAAACGAATTTTCCTCCTTTACTATCGTTCAAAATAAGTGTTTCCTTTAGATACAGCGGGGACGAGAGCAGATTTAGCATCAATATTATCAGCTTTGAGAAGAGCAACACCACCCAGAGGACAATTTCCATCATCTGCAGAGGACTTGGATCCTATACACGAACAATTTGTTTTACATGCTGACAGTAAGTACAGCACCATTTCAAGTTGTATCAAAAATTATACAGTCGATTTCCTTTAATACAATATTTTTTTAGGACGCTACTACATAAATGGACACACCTAGGAATCGAAAATACAGACATGGTGTCGAAGAAATCAACCTTGACTTGACTAACCCACATAATACAGTCGTATTACAATTTGCGTGGTCCTTCGAGCCGGAATTTTACATAAAGATATCATCACACTCCTATAATGATTCTTTTTTATGATCACTAATTTACTAATTGTTTATGATACAGATTTGGACGACATAGATCGAGGTACAGAGATTAGTCCTGAGCTCCTGTGGCGTGAGAACAGGTCGGTGTGGTGCGCGCGAGTTGAACCGGTTTGGGCGGATTTCTGTGGTGCCAAGGCCACTAATTACAAACCTGCTCCGTTGCTCGATGCTACGCCACTAACTGCATGGGTAAAATTTATATCGAACTATTAACGTTTTCTACAGAAATGCAACTGAAATCTATTTCAATTCAATTTAATTCAAGAACTTGCGCCAGTGGTTCAACAAAAGCCCTCGTACTCTATTTCGCATTGCCGTGTCAAAAGTACAGATCGCCTTGACGATCGCCGAACTTCGATATAAGATGGCACAGGACGATCAAAGTTGTCGCTCGAGAAATCAATAATTGTAAGTAATGTGTTTTTTTCAGCTGTGTTTCGACGAAGGTTTCTCCCGCATATGGGTGGTGGGGCGCACGTGCGGGCTGGCGGGCCTGCAGCTCAACCACTACCAGCTGCTGTTCCTGCTGCGACAACTCGAGCGCGTCTCCGAGATGATGGCCTGGTTGGCGCACGACGCGGCCCGGCAACCTGACGCTGAGGAGGGGTTAGTAGTGATGCAGAACTGACCTAGTTTTCCAATTACAGTGCATAATGCGACTCAGTGGCACACAATGCTGAATTATGCGAAGCTAATTGTAACGTAAATCTAATGCACCAATAGAGCGCTGCCGCTCACTTGCTGGTCATATTATGTATCCATTGCACGCATCAAGCGAAATCGAGTGCTCGATTGTGCGAAGCTTTGCTGCAGTTGGAACATTCAATGTTAAGCATTATGCCGCATAATGCGCTCTAGTGCTGTAATTGGAAAACTAGGTAATTCTACAACACGAGTAGTACCGGCTTACATTTGTTAGTGGCGGAGGGTTTACACAACACGAGTGTTGTCGAGTTCTATTTGGGACAAGTATATGTGTGCTAAACTAATGTTGCTTGACCGACTCCCAAAAAGGGAGGAGGTATTCTATTTGTCAATATTTTTTTCATATTTTTAGTTTGGGTGGACCGATTTGAATGATTCTGATGTCAGATGAAACGTAATGGTTGTCGTAGAGTCATATTATTATTTAACATTGAACGATTTTAATAATATTTTAATAAAATTTTGGATCTATGTTTATAAATGTAAGTTTTTAATGGACAGGATTTCAATGAAAGTCGGTCGATTTAATTTTTTATAAAAATACTATTTTAAATTTTTTGACCTTATTCTCAGCCTCGTCATCGTCCACAATCAATTAATGTGATTTATTTTACTCCTAGATCAATAGTGGTAGGACTCGTGGTACCAGCAGTGGAAATAACATTTGTTCTGCCGTCCAACTGTCCCGGACAGGAGTCGTCCAGAGACCTGGACAGTGTCCCGTTAGACTCGTCCAGCTTGCAGGATTTGAAAATGGGTAATTGGTAAACTATATGTACTTAACATATAGTATCTTTTTGGGATAATTCCACCAAAAATTCAGCAAACTTTCATCTAAGAAACTGTGAACAGTAACTTTAAAACCGCCACCAATGTGGTTTTCTATTGATAAAATTTACTAAATGAATTTATCTGATTCAAAAATAACCACAGTGACAACACAAAAATTCAACATCAGAGATATTGCTCTTAAAAATTTCAAGAGCAGATAATTTTTGAACAGGTTCAGAAGCGACTATGGCGCCTTCTATACAAGACAAGGACAGTGTTGTACTTCCGAATAACTCACTGGACTTCATGGTGTCTCACTCTATACCAGTTGAAGAAATACCACCACCGCCCAGTCCGGGACTTAATTTTGGAGGTAAATATTACTATTTAGCAAGTAAATCAATATTAATATAGAAGGTTAAGCTAATTTTCTCATAAGAATATGAGCAATCTTTAAGCATTTTTTTTTATTGTACAAAAAATCTAAGGGGAATCCGGTTGAATAGATTTGTCACTCTCTGAAAACGTTTCTGATTAGTCAAACGGGAAACTACAAACTATTGGAAATTGCCATTGAGTGGCGGAGCGGTATGTCAGCTATTTCGCAATGCGTCATCTCACTCCACACCATCTTCTGTTGAATCTGGCTTCAGTGGGAGTTCGGACGCCGAGTGTGAGCGCCAGAAGGTTGTAGGTGGAAGTCCGGCAGTTTCCTCTTGCTTAAAAAGCTAACATGTAAATGCTCTCAGGTTTTTCGTCGATGCGTCGCGGCTTCAACTCCCTCGTGACGTCCATAGACAGCGCCCTGACTCGAGACGACACTCGCAGCGACGCCGCGTCCACGGCGAGCTCTGACAGCGATCGATACGTGGTCGTGGGGCTGGCTGCCGAGTCGCCTGATGACGCTGACTTGGCGTTCAGGTATAGTGACTTACTTCAATCTATTATTATTAAACAACTATTTGATCATAAACAGTTTAAGTCGTTCGTGAACTTCTGCAATGTCAGAACACTTGCTAGAAGAAGAACAAGTCGCAGAACTCGGTAAACACTAAAGTAACCACACAACTGAACTGGATACAAGAATATTATGTACACACAGCCATAAACACCTACGGACTAATGATGATGAATAATTGTATAAATTAATAGTATTTGTTTTGTGCAGAGAATTCGAGCACGGTCGCGCCGCCAGTGCAGTAGAAGTGGCCGCCGAAGTTGTAGAACGATCATCATCTCCGAGCGATCACTCCGTCACCAGCTCTTGTAGACGGCGGGATGTTGTGAGTTTATTTGTAAAGTTAACTATAGTATAAGTATGTCGTATGGTTACAATACGCTTCAATGTTTCCCAAACACTCAACAGAGAAGCAACTAAAATTGGCTTTTGTCTAGTTGTCTCAAGTATCTATGTGACAATTGACATTCACAGACGAGTGAATATTTAACCCTTCTTGAACTAAACTTAACTATAGACCATGATGATGGCCATCATTGCATTAAAAACTTTGAATTCGTAATCTATTCATCAGATTTCGACGTCAACATGGCGTCTGAACAACATTCACATCGTCCACCAGAGCGCTAACGGCGCGTCCCGCCTGAGACTGGCGGCCGACGATCTCATATCAGACGAGTGTAACGCTATACCGTGGGACGAATTTCAGGTGAGAATAACATTTGGTGTATTTATAAAATAAACACTAACTATTGTGGTAATAAAGTAATAGAGAAGAGAGTTGTTGCGTTTATATTCTAATTAATTGTAGTGTTAATTTGTAACTAACCTATTAACAAAAATATTTTGATAATAATATTATACTAGGTACAGTAAACCGATGTATTATCGATATATCTATTAATATACAGGGTGTATGAAGATCACTCCCGAAAACAAAGATTAGTGGTAGTACTAATGATACCTATGATGATAAACCAGGAAACCGGTCCATTTAAATGATTTTTTTTTTAAATCTTAACATCCCAGGCGTCATTAGTGCTAACACCAACCTTCATTTTCGGGAGTGCTCTTCATACACCCTGTATATACTTGCTTATATTAAACGATTTCTAACGCAACAATCCTCATCAAAAACATGTCAACATTTCACATAAATAAGTCTCCGCATACAAAATTATGACACTTAACACATTGGACATACGAAACTGAATCTAATTACTATTAGAATTAAGTTAACATTTGTATAATCTATAACAGTAAATACTCTATGAAAATGTAGGTATTAATAATATTTTTATGCTTATGTGAAAACCCCGAAGTTCGCCTTGTAATATCGAGATTCCCATAATGCATGATCATCACCATGTCCCACCATTGTATCTCGTACCCCGTAACAATCGATGCTGTTTCAATTATTTACAATTTAATATCTTTATAACTGTGAGGTGTGAGCTGAAATAATTAAAATAAAACTATTTTCAAAAAGTAAATTTCCAAAAACATTACCGAAAGCTATAGCCAAACCATAGACTAAAATATTTTGAAGTAAGACCTGTAAGTAATCCTGTAAAAGATTTGAATTATCTCAGCTCATTCCTAATAAAAACAGATGCATCCTTTTTACTCTAATTACATGTGTCTATGTGTTTTTTTTCTCTATGGCAATGTCCGCCCGCTCGGCTATCGCGACGAAAGACCCGAATCAAGGTATTTAGCGGTTCATACAATCGCGTCACTTTTGTAATAAACACGATGTAGTGATATCATTATGTTGAGTGCCGAATTAGTTGTAGAGGTTTTGTGTCGTAGCCAAGGGGGTCTGTTTGTGTACGAGTGAATGAGACAGAAAATGTTGCCAGCATTAAAGAAACTTGGCTAATGGTTTTGCAGCCATTGCAATAAATAAATTGTGTTTTTTTTTTCTAAAAACTTAAACTACAATCTTCTTTGTCTTGAAATGATATATATGTGTATCGATTTGATGGCGACATTTTCAATAAAAACGCTTCGCTATTTTTATATCTTCATTTATAATCTTTTCTAAAGCAATACTCTTCCTTGATGTCACCACAGGTATGAATTTAAAACTAAATGCACTTAACTTTGCTTACTACACACTTTTAAATTCTTTTACACTTTCACGCATGTTACTTATATTATAATGTTGGTTTCTTTACACTTTCAAAAACTTAAACAAAAATTACAAAACTAAATAATTTGCACAAAAATGCACCAACTACTTTAAATTTCAACTCTACTATACCGTAATACAAATTTATGAACAATATTGTAACATTGCTCATCTTTTGTCATTTTATTATCCAAATTACACTAATATTTTATCCCTATGTTATAAACTTTTGCATGTCCAACTTTAAGTTTAAAAGTAATTTACTAAAAAAGGTCCTTCCCTTACTAAATTACTTATAATTTAAGAGTTAAAATTATATCTCCGCATTGTGGTGTGTGATTAAAAACCAATAGAATATTAAACAATTCAAATATTTGAAAACCTTTCAACATTAAACTGATTTGATACAAACAATAATCAACACTTTTATGTTATGTATGTGTGTTGCCATTACAATGCTTCTTAGTTTAATAAAAAATTAAAACAAAAATTTTAATAAAATTTGTTCTTTTTCTTTAGAACAAGTTTTCAATGCGAGCTCGCGCGTGGACCGAGCCCGTAGTCAACGAGGAGAATGAATTCAAACAGCGAGAAACACCGAACGTCGCCGCCAGGATGGTCAGGACTGAACTACCTAGAATATTGGATGAGAAGGTACTGAATCAATTTGTTTTGTTTTTATGCAAATTATGCTCATAAATAAATTCAAACTTAATAGTTACTCTAAATTAAAACATTCTTTGTATCATCAAGTTTATCATCATCATCATCAGCCTATAGACGTCCATGGGCCTCCCTCAAACTTCACCACAAAGGCGCTAATGGACGGCGCTATCTGCATCCAGTGACCTCCCATCATCAAGTCTATATTCTACCTTTATTTCATTATTCATGTTTCACGCACAAAAGACACAGAGGCCTACTTCTCCCTATTTACTTTTTTATGTTTCATTTTCGAAATTCATTCTGTAAATGTTTTTTTTTCTACTTTATGTTAATATAATTCCCACAGGGTGAGCCGACTGGTTTAGCTCCGTTCGATGAGTTACTTGAGGCTCGTATACGGGACTTGAGTATAGCTCTGAACATGAGCACCGCACTCGCTTTGTCAGAGTTTATAGAAGACGAAATTATAGCACCGCCGATGCCTTTGGAGGTTAGTATTTTACACATAATATAACAGATTTTGGGTTGATTTGTTATCTAAATTTGAAGTAAAAAAAAATACTTGAAGATTAAGTAAAGTAAGTACATCATTTTAAAAATATCTTTTAGGAAAAATTGCTTTTGAAAAGCATGTACGCTCTCATAAGAAAATCATGTTAACATCAACAAATTTAACTTAAAAATAACTTGTCATTCATTCACAGGTACTAATAGAAAACGTAAAAGTCCACCTAATAGAAGACCGTCCTATTCGTTCGATCCTCTCCCCTCCCCCGCAGCCCCTCGACATGGACCTCACCACCCTCCGACTCACCCGCGCCTCGGACGGCGTGCTGAGACTCGGACCCCCCCTCTCGACCCCTTCCACTGTCACCACCCCCGCCACCCCGCAACCTAACCCGGAGCTGGATGAGGCGAGGGGTGTGATAGACAGGCTGAATAGGGAGAATGAAGAGCTGAGGAAACGATTGTCGACGTTGGCCAGGATCGCTGACGATAATAGGGAGTTGAGAGCGTGAGTATTTATCTGAAATATTAGTCGTTTGTAGTTGCAGTTTAATGGCGTGTAGTACGTTAAGGGTACGCACTGAATACTGACAGTTTTTAAACAAATTTTGGAAGTTTCTTATCGCTCGTTGTGAAAGGGGGCTAGGCGGAAAAAAATCTTATGAAAAGTTGTCACGACACTTTTTTTGTTTTAGATGATTATCGCTAGATGGCGCTGTGATCAAAATCTTTTAAAACACGTTCCTTATCTAGCGTTACGTTAGGAAAAAAATATATAAGATATCTTTTAATCGAAAGGAACTTCGTTCTATTCGGATGTCCCATGTCACCTCTCAAGTTTTTTTATAAATACACATTTGATTTTTTGGTTACTTCAAATTGACTGAAATATAAAAATGTTATGTGATAGTAATGTGATTTCTTTTGGACTTAAAAATCTATACTAATATTATAAAGCTGAAGGGTTTGTTTGTTTGAACGCGCTAATCTCAGGAACTACTGGTCCGATTTCAAAAATTATTTCAGTGTTGGAAAGTCCATTTATCGAGAATTGCGCGGGTCAGTATCAAATATTTGGTAGTCTAGTATCAAATATTTGGTAATCTTATAAAAACTAAACTATTAAATAAACTATTTTGAAAATGTGGTATTAATACAGGAAAGTGGAAGAGACATCCATGTTGCGTCAATGCGTCCACAAAGCACAACAGGAAGCTGTCGGCTTGTTGGCTGATAAACAGGAACTACTGGAAACCATTCGCGTACTGCAGGTACAAAGTGCATTCATTACTACTAACGTAAAATACTTATAACGTTTATATGCTTTCTGTTTTTAGCACATTTGGATCCCAGGTGTGCTATGAGTATTTTCAAAAATATTTGAAAGCATCCCTAATGGTTTTTAAATCCTTCTCAAATACTCTGTTTACTTCACGATATTTTCCTTCAACATATAGCCAGTGGTATTGTACAATCGGCCTCATACATGCATACGGTTAAAATCAAATTTGATTGCACTTTGACGAAGTGGTTATTTCGCCGCACTTTTTTTAAATAGGTAAGAGTGAGAGAGCAATATATGCTGTAGGTGCAAAATGCTTGTTATAGAAAAAGGTTAAAAGTGCAACTTGCTTTCATGCAATACCGTTTTGAAAATGTGCAAATAATTATGAGGTCGATAGCACATCAATATCTGGAGTACACTATAGTATAATTAATTGTATATTTTCAGGAGCAGTTAGGTTGTCGCGGCAAAAGATAGCGGTCGGACAGCGGGGCGCCGCATTGCTGCCTCGACTGCACCGCCTGCTGCGGACACGACGCGTAGACAACTGACAACTACAACATCACTATAGTATGTGACTACTAGTAACAAAGTGAAGATAAATAATATATTCACACATTGTGGTGGACCAATAGAGCGTCAGATCCCGAATCGCACTATCAAGGTTTGCAATTTTTGTCGACACAATGCAACATCTGAAATCTACTACAGTGGGCTTTGGGTTGGGCTCTCACCCGGTCGATGATCTCCCTATTGGCCTAATACCACTGATCCCACACACATGATTACAGTATGTGACGACCAGTAATAAAGTAAAGATTATTCTCATTAACCACCAACACATTTACTGCGTACCAATCGCAAGGGGTAGAACACAAAACCTTGTTTAAAATACAAAAAAAAAATCACATAGAAATTAACCTGACTTAGTAGTACTCGCGACCTGAGTCTGAGTCTGACGGATGAACTGGTCAAATTAAAATCATTGAAGAACTCATAAATACATATACAGCAAGAATGTATTATGGCTGGTAGTTGTATGGAACAAGCGTGATATCATGTTTAATACATAAAATAAAACTTCAAACAATTAAAAATATAAATAAAATAGGAATTTAATGATTTAATCCTGAACCTACATCGCGGTAAACATTATACGTAAAATGATGACTGTTAAGAATTTCGTAACTTGTAGCTAATAAAGCTGATAATGAACATAAAGATGTAAAAATCTTTGGCACATCAAGTCATTATACCCACACATATTAAATATGAAATTCGCAAAAATCTATGTGTAAAGTTTTCATTCGATAAAAAAAGTTTTGTAGATTTATACTCGTTTTAAAATATTTTATTATATTATGAACTTAAATTCTAAATTGAGAAAGCAATATAATCAGTCGTAATAAGTGTTGTATTTACGGTTGTATTTTATCAATTTTAGGATATAAATAAAAGTGTGTTGAAATGTAAAATTAAATTTATGAATCCCCAGTACTTATTGAGTGCATTTATAGAATTAAGATATTGTTTGGTTTTGCATACATGCATGGTTTTATATTATTGTTTCTATCAATTTAAGTAAAAATAAAATATTTTAACATATTATTACATTTCATGGTTTTTTTATATTTTCATTTATATAGAATCGTTGTTATACATTTAATCAAATTTAAATATAATATTGGAGTAACACCAAAATATAGTTAGATGTTATATAAAATCTTATCAAAGTATATTATATCTTAATTAGTGAAATAATATAAGGATTTTATTCTATTATATTATATTGCTTGTTGTTAATGTGATAGCTGGGAGAGCTGGACTCTGTGTGGCAAGACATATTATTAAAATATAATGTTAAATCAGTTCAAAAGACATTAAATTTGCACTTAAAACGTACAGTACAAAAAAAAAGAAAAACTGTTTTAAGTGAAATAAAAATCGTACAAAATTGAACTAAAAAAATTCAAAAGTTAATTGTATGTTTCTGAAGTGAACATATATCGTGCTTGAATATATGTATAATCCTCACCTTATGAAAATAAATTGATAAGAATAACGCTACTCAATAGAAATTCAAACTCAAATAACTATACATAGATGGACATATGCATCTACATAGTTCCTAAAAATAAATAAATGAAAAAAATATTGAAATATGTTAAAAACTTTACTCAACATACTATCTTTGCTTTCAGTGAAATTTTATTTTTCTAATGATTTCTCTTTCAACTAAAATCTATTTTGGTGCCAAATTCTTTTCGATGAAGCTGTAAATAAATTATTATAAGTAAAATATTAAATTAGCTATTTTTTTGGAGTGTACAAAAGTAGTTTGAACAGTTTATTTTTGTATTATCTTGATAGGTTTTCAAATAAATGATTGTATGTAAGTTTTAAAGTATATTTCAGCGAAACGCATATCTTAAACTTAATTGATTCCCTTACAATGGGGTTTTCAAGATATTTCCTTCCCACTGTTTCCATCTATTTTATCATCAAAATATTAATTCCCTATCCAACATAACCACTTCTAAAATATTAGAAGCGATATTGCGGAAATTTGAGTTGTATTCATAATCTTATGAATTTAGAATACATATTTTTTATTGCATTAATTTTAACCTGTTTCATCTTTTCATCGCATCGCATTCGCTCTATGTTAGCTTTGTATAGTCTATATTCAATTGTGTGCTATTATTATAAACAAATCGTGCCTGTACTCTATTCAAATGCATATCCGCTTAAAGTCGACACTTTATCATAAAATATTTATATTTTTAATGTAGTCTGACTTGTCTGATATTAATGTTGTCGTTGTACTGCCTTTTTTACTAATATCTACTATTAAACGTGTATTTACTCTTAGTGATAATGTCTCTTTTATAATGTTAAAGTTATAGTTTGTCTTGATAACTGTAATCATAGCCTTAATATAGATAAAGAACTTTCAGTAATATCTAGTTTGTTTCTTAAAACAACTGGTTCCATTGTAATTGTATATTTGTTACTATTTGTTTATTAAAGGTGGTATTGTTAAAATAAAAATATTACGATACAACTGTTTCTTTTATTTTCTGTAACGCATTGCATACCTTCTTTTAGATTAGGGTTTTTTTCATTGACTGCGAAATCTAAATCGAAACTTTGAGAAATAACGGAAACTATTAAATGTGCATGAATTTCTTAAGATCTAAAACTGTTAGAATTTCAGAAAAAATATTACGTATGTCCAAGTCAGCCAGTCTGCGATTTTGAATTAAAATCTCCCCCTGTATGTGTATACGCGCGCAGTTAATCACCGATCATATATTAATATGAGATATTGTTTGAATGTAATATTGTATAATTTAGAAGGAACGCAGAGAATCGAAAAAAAAATGTGGTGTGTAGTAGTATTCTGCCTATAAAAGAGTTAAATAAATAAATACAGTTTTTTTTATAATTTTAAACTATTCTACGTAAAACGTACCACTTTTGACAGTAGGCATTTAACAGTGTTGTCAGATATAAAATTTGCCGTAGCTATTTACTGCAAGTTTATGTAAAATGTTCTTTTGAGATTTAAGTGTTGAAATACAATAAATAAGCAGGAAATATGTCAGAATATTTTGAATAAATATTGTATTTTGAGATGTTTTTTTATTTTGTGTATTTTTTTTCTATTGAAAAATTGTAATACATATTGTCATCTAGAAAGATATTACAACCATTCCATCTCATAAATCTTAAAAATCTTGAAATTATTTATTTTTCATTGAGTACGCTAAATTTTCTTGGTTACATTAAGTATTGCAATTATGGTCGAAACAAAACAGTGCACGGTGTATTATAGAAAGCTTCATACAAAATAAGATTTATATCACGTCCCAACACGCGTTGAAGGGCGTCCTATTCGGGTTGTGACTTGGTGCAACGTAAATCGAAGTTTCATGTACATTGTTACATTACATTTCAAAAATCTGTAAAAAATATTCATTTCTTGGCAACTGAAGCCACGTGCGTCAGAAAAGTGTGACTTTCATATTGTGGCAACATTATTCAGTGATGGCCGATGTTTGGAGTTGTGCGGAGTGATTGAAGCTTTGCTGAATTTGTGATATATCATAAAATAAGTTAATTTAATTGTATTTATAGTGATAAATAATTGTTTTATCCAAATTAAATTCAATATTTGTGTTTTCATGGTGACTAAACTGCCAGTGTTTTTTGGCCGAGAATGATTGTTGTGTCATTGTAATAGGATCAGTGGAATATAAAATATTGGATTACTAATCACGGTTTATTTAATTTTTATGACTAATTGGTGAGTACATTATTTAATGTTCGTAGAATTAAGAGTACAATTTTCAGTAATGACCGGTATGTCGTGCCACGAAAGCTGCGAGCGTAACTGCAAACCAACCTTAGCAGAGATAACGGAAAATATCGTAGATCGCCTTGAATTTGATAACGTTTAGAGCATTATTTATCTAAAATCTTAAAATAAAACGAAAGATTTATTCTTTTATAATTTGAGTGCAAATTTTCGAAGATCTACCGTTTTTCATGCTCTATTTCCCACTGAAAAGTTTTGATATAAATTGAGAAACCGCAGTGAGAGGTATTTACGTACTCGTTTCTCACATTGCACTACGCTTCTGAATTAATGGAATATTCATAAAGGCATTTCTAAGTAGTTATGATGATGTAGTTTTCGTTTTGGATATTTGTACCATCCGTTTTACTACATTTTGAACTCATCTAGTTTTTGTAACCTAAAATACGTTTATAGTGCTAATAACTATGATACTAAGTTAGAAGGTTCTGCTATAAAAAGACAAACTGCAGTTATTATTTACTGTAAAAACAATAGTATCTTAATTTTCAAATGTAGTTCTGAACTGAATCTGAACTATTTTTTACATCATTTCTTATAAGAGAAGCCAAACAAATTATCATTTTAAGGTACTTAAGTCAATATTTCAAATTTCTACAATGCCATTTGTTCGACAAATTTGTTGTAATTTATTACGATAAGTTGGCCCGTTGGTTCGTCTGCCTACATGGGAATTAAAAATAGAAAAAAAAACAAATAAGTAATAAATTCACATTTTTATCTAATTGCAAAGTAAAGTGAGTTAGTGAGTGTAGTAGGTAACAGAACTAAACCACAGTGCAACAACATAAAAGGGTTATCTGTAAATATGCAGGTATCAGTCATTGGTATTTAGGTAACCTACCTAATTACGTTTCTTGGCAGAAAAGTCAATGGAGTATTTTTGATTTCCAAAACTGTGACTATGTAAGTCCATTAATTATTATTTGAAACATTATTGTATTATTGTTAAAATTATAATAAATTTTTGTAGAATATTTTACATCATTATTTGTCTAAGCAGATGTTGTAAGGTTTTTAAAACTAATATTGCTTCAAACCTGTAACCTTGTAACCATCTGGGTGTTAATCATGTGAAATGTTTACACATCAATTTATTTCCTTAACAAGCCATTAGTTATAGTTTCCAATTTAACTGAATTAGGGAAATTTGGAAAAAAAAAAGAAAAAAAACTTGGAAAAGTTTTTAAAAGAATTGTTATTGTTCTGAACTCAAATTGATTAGTCTACATTGATTCATCATAAGTTTAAAATACCAATTATCATAAAAACCCGTCAATAAACATTTCTAGAAAATAGTATAAGAGAGTTCAACATACTTTCGTAAATTACTTACAGATACTCTGTCAATTAAAAAGCAGTTATTTTGAAACTGTATTAAATTAAAAAAGACAAACAGCGTTTCAAGAATTCCGCACATTCCAGACGTAACATAGCATCTCTGGCCTTAGGGGCGTAAAAGCGAATTTCTATTAAAGCCGATTCATTCATGCAAACAGCGTTCCACGCAGTGAAGGTTCACCATTAATCTGTAGCGAGATTAAGGCATTACAGGAATTTTGGAATCGGATAACGGGCCGAATCGCGCGGAACGGACTCTGCAAGGTCGCCGCTGCCTGTCACTTGATTGCTTATTCGTAGAATGCGTATTGTATCGTGTACACCATAATATAATATTGCATAGAGTTTAAATATTAAAAAAAACAGTTTGGAAACGAAAAAATATCGTTGGAATATTTTGTGAATCTGTAATTTAAAATCGATTCCATTATTAAACAAGGTGAATATTACAAGCAAATGTACTCTACTGAAAGTCAGCAACTCCTTCAAAGTTTATGAAGTGAGATTCCTTTTGCAAATTACATCGATTACGCCCACACGCAGGCACAGGCACCTATAAATACTTACGTGACAAAATCATAACATTATAATTTCGACATTAATAAGATTTCTTTCATTATTTAATTCTCAGACACGTAGTTTATTGAGCAACTCGCAAGAGAAACGCAAACCTGTCGTGCAAACACCGATTTTATTTTCAATGCGTCGTGTGCTGGCAAGGACGTCGAAGATACATGTTGACATAGTTTTTGTAAACCTGATAGGCTACTTTGTTATCGAGCTATTTTATTGCTGCATAAAATTTTATCGAAAGTAATGCGAATTTCGGTTGATATTAGAACAGTTAGAAAACTAGTATTTTTCCAATGGGTTTTTAAATAAAATTACGCGTTGTTCTCAGAATTTACTTTAAATCTAAAATATTCACTTTATTGCGGTCCTGCCGAAAGCTATAGCATAACCTATTCAAAAAAAAAACAAAGCAAGAGAAAAAATATTCAAAGAAAAGTACATTAGCTGATTTCCATTATACCTCCTTTGGAGTGTCGCTTTTGACTGATGGAATTCTAATGATATCTTGTTTGAAGCTTCGCAAGTTGAACCTCATTGATTCATTGTGTCTGTTACACTCATAAACGCGCGATTGTGTCGATGACTTGCCCCGAGGCGAAGCTAACTACGCTTCCTAATTACCGGCATGTCAAGTGATACTCGTGCGAGAGACAACGGTCTGAACATGCAAATTTCAAGATATAATTAATTCTGCCAAGTTTGGTCAGCGATAATGATTTTTTAAACCCGGCGTCTAATAAGCTTGTTAAGCAAAAATAGATACCTTTTTTCATACTTAATTCAGCGAATGATATTAATGTCAATTTGGTTTCAATAATACTTCGCAGTGATTAACTATCGTGGTATTGATCTCAATTAAGATTATCTTTTTGAAGATGCTCTCAACAAAAATCATATTGACAGACATCGCTATTTGTCTTGTATCTCATCAGATTAACCGCATCTCGCCAATTTATTTTTTTATTATAACATATTTTTCTGTTACAACACAGTTTGTTCAGTGTATTATTCGTATTAACATAATATACGCGAACCTTGTGGAAATATAATTTTTTTCGCAACGCAGCAACACGGATTCCGGCGAACAATCTGAAGGTAATGAGAGTGGAAGCACGCTCCACCGCTCACGTTACCCCACCCCGGTTATATCCGGAAACGTTTAGAAATTGGACCGTGCGCTCGTCCGTCCGGCCCCCGGTCAGGTTTGGGCAATGGTCCTTGCCGTTTACGATTTCAGTTTCGATAAGAGTTTCCTGAAATTCGTGTAACGATGTGAATTCGTGATATTTATGTGAACATTCCGATTGTAATAACGATGAGGCCGAAACGGCACATAGCTGAATAAAACTGTTTTAAGTAAAGCGTCTTAATCTATTTTAAAAATTAAACAGTCCTTTAATGTTTCTAACATACTGAGGCACCTACGTCACGACATTACCGCTGAATCCAGTGGCATTTTCTGTTAAATGCACGTGCCCGAGTTGGGCACACGGACACGCGCGTCCCATAGAATAACAAATTACACCCGAATCCTAAAGATTTCGTGCTTTCCGCTATAATTAACTTTATACCACTATTAATTACGATGAGTAGTCCGATCCAAAGTTAATTTATTACTCTGATTTTACGAGACGCATAAACTTAGACCACACCTATTCTGTTTATTATTCGAATGATACGACTAGTCATATTATTCTCTGGATGTTAATTCATTCGTAACTTTGTATTATAATTAATTTGGTCATAATTTGAACTATATGATTATTTTGTTTAGTAATTAATTGGTTTGAGATAAGCCCTGTTTCATATTTTACCGTTTGTTTTGCTTGAATTTATTGACAAATTTTGTAATACAGAAGAGTGAAATTAAGAAATATCGAACATTATTATAAAATAAATAACAAAAATACAATTTGTCGCCCTACAATTTACCCTTATAGTAAATCCATCACTGTACCTAGGCACAAGCAAATCTACATTTAAAATACAAAACCACGAGCTAAAAACTAGTCTTGAATTTAAGATCAAAACATTTCACAAATAGCTCATGTAGGTCAACCGTGTGCACCTAAAAAGCGTCCTTCAACGTGAACTATTCAAAATAACATAACGATAATTTATAATTGTGGTCGCACATAATTCCATAAATATAACCAGTATTTTCATATAATTCGAATATTATTTAAATTGATTTAAGAATAACAGTATTTAATTAGCCCATTAGTATTTAAAAAAAATTATATATCGATTACCGAATAAAAACGAGGCATTTTATGCAAATGTTATTATTGAGTGAGAAACATTAAATACTGGTTTGAAGACAAGACGACTTTCATTAAGTATGTCCTACAAGGCTTTTCACAGTATAACTGTAGAATACTAAAGTACAACCAGTGTAATTTCTTGCTTTCTATAATTAATTTAATTTGTAGTTTGGTGTACAATAAAGAATATTATATCTATATATCTATCTTTCATGACTGTTGATGCTATTTCTACACTATAAATTTGGCCACCCATAGATCGCTGGATCAGATCCGGCTCGAAGGACCAATATGAACGGAGTGGGGAAAGCAGTAGACTTTGATGGATTCTATAACATGAGTATTTTATTTAAAATACATTTACAGTATGTATGTAAATATTAATCGTAATTCAATCATATAGACTTAAAACCATATAATACTAAACATACATATATTATAATATAGTACCTATACCACTTCGAGACAACCACCTTCAAATTATGATTCTAAAACTCTTTTCATCCGAGAAATACCTTCATGAACGTTGTATCAACCGATATCTGACCGACGATCTGAGATAATCCCGGACGAAATTGAACTTTTTGTCCGTAATATCTTTTGTTGTGTAATAATTCCTATGTCAGGTTGTGTTGTTCCGAAATGCGTGGGTCCCCGGTATTTTAATGGTACAGCAGTCGATTTCAAATCTTCTTAATTATATGTGAAAGTTAATTAATTTTAATCTCAGTTCGCGGAATTACTTATACTTTTTGTTTTAGTAGAATGTTGTTGTTATTTTTTATTTGAAACTAAAAGATATTTGAATTCTATCTGACTAGATATTATTAAAATAGTTTTATGACTTACAAGAAATGGATATTTTAAACTAGTTCAATTTTAAGTTACGTTACCGAAAAAAAATAAGACAAATTAAATGAACCATTACCTATACTAGTCACGTAACTAAATATGTAATATATCATTGAGTTTAATTGCTTGACATATTTAAAATATTACCTTCCCTGTACTTAGTGGCTTCTCGGTTTTTTCCTTAAAAAGGGAGCAAAGACATCATTTTGTAACGATTCACTTAAAAATCACAAAATGAGGGTCGATTTACAGTTAAAAGGTGAAATTTTGAGAAAATAAAAACTTGTTAATAAAGTACGTACTTAACTATATTTTTATTGTCAACGTTTACAAGGTTATTATGTTATTTGGGTAAACTCAAATCAGTTTGTTTGTTATACACTGCGTTCGTATACTGTATTTATGATATAAATGAAGATCATTATTATTTTTACGCGAATAACTGAATAAACATATAAAATAAAATTAGCTAAAATAATACTACCTATAAGTTAAGTTTTATTATGAATCATCGCAAAAGCATTCACAGTACAAATTCAGCTTGCAAATTTCTAAACCGTTTACCAACAACATTCCGCCGATGAGATCCTTATCTGGTAAGCGGGCTTGCCCTTCTCGTAGGACACAGATACCCAGCTGCGTTAAATCCGATTGCTGGCCGGTCTAATCGCGGTTGCCGTTACTGCAAGGCCGTTTAGCAAATAAAGATGGTATGGATTCTGAGAGATTTAGTCTTGATGCGATTGTAAGTGGATTTATAACAGAAAGACATGATGAGATTTTTCAATATGTAAGTTTATCAACTAACTGAAATTTATTTAAGGTACAATAACGAACGTTAGTTAGACAGAACAAAGATATTAGAGTCACTCGTAGTGGAATGAGGTCCATCTTTTTATAAGCTTATTCTTATTTTGAAGATTTTTTTTACCACCACAAAGAAAATACTCATTCTATGACAATATTCTCATTAGCTTCATATGCTACGTGCTGGATCTGGCAGCCTCATATGACAATCACGCTAGTGTTTCGTCCATATTACAACACAACCCAGACGCAAGTTGTAATCCGAGAAAATAACGAAATCGCAGGAAATGTCCACTTAAGTCTCGATTTGTAATGAAACCTGTTTAAAGGTCAAGTGTTATCTGTGTTAGTTTGCGTGATAATAAACAGTAGTGTTTTACTTCATAGATAAAGTTGCTTTCCTTGAACAGTGCCGTTGTCCTTGAGCTTTACAAAAATTTTTATCATTTTCATATTGATTTAAATCGGTTTAAATACATCGCTAGAAGTTAGAATAAACTGTCATAGTCCTCTTCTTATAGATAAAGATTTATGCTCAATTTATTTTCTCGTTATTGTCTCATTTTGAAACTTTTCTACGTCATCCTATTAATTTGAAATAACATGAAAAAACCGCTAAATTGAATCTTCAATTTGATAAAACCAATTTGTGATGTAGTTCTAATGTAATATTCAGTTTTATAGAGTATAGTTAACATTTGAACGCTAATAAGTTAACATGTGCAAGCTTTTTCACCATACACTGGCAATTCAAGTCTATAAAATTTTATTGTAGACCAATATCAGTTAGATTTTCCTGTCCGACTTCATAATTATCGGTAATCTTGTAGCCGTTATTTATTTCGATTGTTAGATGTATACTACTCTTTTTTGTTTGTTTAATACTATTGATTAATGACCCTGATAAGTCTTGGTAACTGGGATCGATTTCTGGAGGAAGTCAGTATACCCTTACCCTCTTATAATCTATCACTTATGATTTCTTCTTCTATATTATTCGTAACACAATGATGAATTCTTTTAGACTATCTATTTGTATTTTATCGTAATTGTATTGAGCCACCTTGATAGTAATAGAGGAAAAATTATTTTAAAACGCACTCTCTATGTTGTTTTTAAGTTGCTATCTCCATGAAACCAGTTAAAACTTCAGGGCATCGCACTCGTAAAACTTAATCCGAGGTAAATTAAAGGCTAGACCCTCTAGAATTGACCACACGCCCGTAATCACAAACTACTCATTAATATGTAGAATGTTCTGTAATTTTCTCTACAACCCGTTTAATGGAACCCAGCGCAGCGCAAAACGGGTTACAAGCTAGTTGCCGGTCAACCGTAAGTGCTACCAGCGTACATCAATAATGTGAAAGGTCTACCAAACAATCGCCTTGGAGAGAATCTAGAGATCTTGTCACCCATAAAAAGTTATAGCATTGACATTTGGTTGTACGCAAATGAGCATTATGTTTGCTTACAGTAAAGTATGTGAATTCTGCACAAAATTATTGAAAGCACCGTGATTTTTCTACACGCTGTTTCCAACTAACAAGACTGCACCTCTTTGTGGCGTTACTTTGCTAATATAATTAGCATTTACTTATTATGGTTGGTTTATAGTATTGCTTATTTAATATTTTAAAACTTGAAAATGTTTGTCTTAAACATATCAAAACTGTTTTAGAAGGTAGATTACAATCCACCCAACTAAAAGTTTCGAAAAGCAATTGACTTCGTCTGGAAACCGTCCTCCCTTGGGTAACAACTAACAAGATTACAGACTTCCAGACAAGACGTGACCAAAACTATTCAAATAAAAACTTGTAATTGCCACCTCCTAGGCGATATTTTAGAATCATTACTGGATCGAAGTGAACAGCTCTGTCCCGAATTCGAGACTTAATAGTCGTGACCCGCATGCGATGGACATCGCGCTAGACACGCGAAGACACAGTTTAAACTACATAAAGAAATTACTTAGCTCTGAATCGCATTAGGAAGTTGTAACATTTCTGTTAGATAATCGTATGTTTTTATTTTAGTTTTATTGCGTGCCATCACGTTATTACGAACTCGTGATATTGTTGGAAATTGTTTTATGTTGCACACGTTTGATGCATATTCAGATTTTGTTTTATTTTGTCGATCTAGGACAAAATGCCTTGGAAGAAATTGACTGTATTTTGTGAATTGCTTCTTTAAATCCTGTAGTAGATATTTATGAGTGACAGTACCTACCGCCCATTTACTATAACTACTCTCCACTACTAATCAGGTGCATCGTAAACACGAAGTAATGTGAAAATTTATCGAGAACTAATTAAGTTGCTAACGATGAAATAAACAACAATTACTAGCTACAAAATACACAATATTCTACGCTGCTAATTGGACCCAGAATAACTCTCCACAATGAGGCAGATTCTAGTAATCTCCCACAAAGCACTCTTAAAGCAGCCAGTGGCTCATCCAAGCCGGATCTTCATAATAAACGTCCTTGGCCAACCCTCGGCTGTGCATCCATTCATGACGCGGCTCTACCTTCCCGTAGACTTACAGTACAATTTGTGTTCTATTACGGTTGTCATAGGATTTAAAATTCAGAGTTTGCGGTGCGGACTTGTGACTCTGCAAATTTGAAAGTACCTAGATTAATGATTAGGGGAGATGTGATGGAATGAACGCTCCATTTTGTGTGTCTGTCTTGAAATATTAATGTCATAGGTCTGTAGTTTATACATATAATATTCGTGGCGCAGAATAATTACCGTAATATGATTTACTCTTGAGTTGTATGTCTAAAGAAATTGTTATTTGAAGCAAAATTTAAAAAAATATCAAATCTTTTTTTACTAGAACACTTGTTTATTTACACGTTTACAACCTCGAATTATTTATAATCACAAAGCTATTTTGTAATAAAACAAGATTGTTAGCCGTTTCATAAACAACATACTGTAATCGTAAGGTGATCTAAAAATAAAAGTAATCCGCAACCGGCCGCATTTCACTTAATTGTATTAGAGGCCGGTGTACGAGTAATATTGCTGAGCCAAGGCAACGCCGAGGAACGATGGAACTGGTTACGGATTACGGCCAGGATTGTAGGTTGTTAACTTTGCAGAATGTGAACGAGAGAACTCAACAAACAAAACATGTCTATTTTTCTATTCTTTCCAACTAATACACTGAAAAATCAAAGCGAATTTTAAAGTAAAAAAAATTGACTTTTTTTGTAACTACATCATATCTGAGCTTACTACGAGATATCTATCATGTTCTGTAAACATTGGTTGTCCAGGTCACATCTTTTTGTAATCTTGCCATGATTTTAAAATAAACTGTTTGTATTTTCTTGTCAACAGATTGTGAAAAGCTGGCAAGTGTATCAATGAAATATTGATTCACGTGCAAGTCGCAGCATCGCCACACTGTTCGGTTTACTTACGTGTAAGTACACTCTTTTTAAAAAAAAAATCTTTACTATACTAATTAGTGTCAAGATCTTTCCTAAGTATTCCTGGTTAACTCATCGTGATCTACATATTTAGAAATGTGACACCCAAAAACATGTGAGAACTTTCATCTGAATTTTCCATTATTATAAAAAAACTGAATGTGAATAATATTTTATGTACAAACTACAAATACATTGGAAACGCTTGTAATTTAGTAATACTTGCAGAAACCTCACATTCAATGGGTGCTTAGTGTAGTACCATAACATTGTACAATGTAAATTCTGACCTAGGCATCTACATTGTCATACAAAATGCAATCGTAGTGATAACAGCGACCTTATTTACTTGTAGTTTCTATGTTTAAAAGGCAATAAAAAAAAGGTCAAAACGTGGTTGTATAAATCCTAACAATCAAACAAAATATTAAAGTTTATAAAGAACCAACAGTTTTGGTAATATATTTTAAATAATTCAATGGGACAATTTTCAAATGACTTGGCATGTTCTGAGTACACCATGGAGCGATAAGACAAATCGATAATATGTAAATGATCACTGAAATATTTGAGTTCACCCTTCCAAGTGTAACTCATGACTGTAATTAACATATTATTTAGCCAAATTATGCAGAAATTAATTGAACTAACACAGGGAATTGAGATAACTTATAAAATACTTGAACGTCGAACTTGACGTCTGTAGAAAGTTTCTTAAAACATAACACAATTTATTCATCCAACATCTATCATTTTACATTTTACGACTCTCTGGCGTAATTACTGAGACCTTAAAAAACTGATGCTTAATACCTATTACTCCTATAGTACCTATTGCCCATTATACCTTTTGATTCAGAAGTCTATAAACTTGCGGGTCCGATCCCATTTACAATGTTATATTTCGTTCAATGAAACGGTCTATGTGCTCTGGAATGCTAGCAACGTTAATCTCCAGCGTTGCAACATTCGCCAAGGTTGAATAACCAATAATGGTATTGTACAACTTATGTAACTTATTTTCGCACTGATAACTTTATCAACGGATTACTCGTAAATAACGTGTAAAAAGCCGTTGTTATACCAACTTCAAAAAAGAGGAGTAATCGATTAACGTTTTTAACTTTGTGTGATTTCATGATATTTTTTTTGTTTCGGCGATGAGATCAGGATGATTAGATCAGGTTTTCTACCAAATGCGCGGTATTGCAGAGGTTCATGAGCGACGGTGACCGCTTACCATCAGGTGGGCCGTAGGCTCGTTTATCTATCATGCAATAAAAAAAAATAAAAAAAAAATTGGTGTTTTTGTAATTGGTAGATGTATAGCGTCAAAGTTTACTTTGATGAAGTAAATCCCGCAACCCTTTTCGTGACGAGACAGAAATCTCATTTATAATGCATGAAACAGTGGAAAGGGTTGCAAGTAACAAATTACTGTCAAGCTTTTATGTTCTACACTTGCTATGTTAGTCAACCTTTGTTTTGTAGTAGCATCACAAAAATGAAATATTTAAAACAATTCCCACAACAAGTCTCCCGTCTTTAAAAATAAACAATACGAATAAAATCAAAGTTGTTTCATGTCATTACAAAATTATCATTTTCCACTAAAAGGGGCAGGTCACATTCCAAACAGATTCAAAATTAGTCTGTCTTCGATTATCATGTTGGTTGCTATTGTACACCCAAACCTCGGCGCTAAAGGACCATCAGCTAAATTGCGAATCAAGCGTGCCGTGACGATAAGAGCAATCATTCAATAAGGTGAGGTCGTCGTACCCGGAGTTGAGTCTCAGTCACCTCGAACGGCATTGTGTCCATCCGGATGGACAGCAGTGGCGTGAAATTCATACAAGCAAATATGCAATGCATACCCTAACGATTCAAATAATTAATCAATACACTTCTTATTACTATTATTGTATATTTGACGTTAATGTCTGATGACTAAAAACGGTGAAGGAAAACATCGTGAGGAAACCTGCATATCGGAAAATGATTCTAAAAATCTTTCGAAGATATGTGAAGTCCCCAATCCACATTGGGCAAGCGTGATGGACTATGCCTAACCCCCTTTTCTGAGAAGACCTGAGCCCAGCATTGGGCAGTAATGGGTTGTTACAATTAGCTTTAATGTTAATTGAAATTGATTATGAAATGTAAATAAATATTTGGAAAATTACTCAGATTTATACTTCTGCATATCATGACTTAACATGGACGCTACTGATGGACAGTATGGACACACTCGCAATGTGTGCCGGAAATTATCGTTCTCGTGTACGTGGTCAAGGGATGCGGAGCGTGCGCTAATGTCACCGTATGACGACTAAACCTCCAGTGAAATTACGGTATGGAATCGGAAATTGGAATGTGGTTTAGATATATTGTTGGGTTACTGTAACGTAAGGAATTCCTGTATGGTTTCCTTATTTAGAATATGTTTAAAGACATTGAATTGAGAGTCGTGTGTAGGTAAATTGTTTTTTGCGTTCGGGTAAACTCGTCCCTAATAAGAGTTGACCCGGCCTGGCCACTTTTTATATCCATTTATTTTTTAAAACGGTAACTTCATTATCATAAGACATAAGGTGTCAAATTTCAGTGGAATGTTTCATTAATTTAAATAAAATTTTACGAACATTCGAAATTCTGGCGAATTCCAACGCCTCATTAGAGTGCGTAAAGAACGTTTTAGAGGCATTATTTACGAAAACAAAATCACTTTTGTACTTAATTTCACTAAATTCTGCCAAAATATACCAAAAACCCAGGTAAAGATTTTTACAAATAAGTAGGTACTTTAAATGCAACCAGACACTCGGGCATTTATGCTGATAAAATCAACAATTTCCCGATGTCTGTCATCAATGACTCATACGTACGTAATATCAACATCCGTATTGCAAATCAGTAACTATAGATAATAATTACATACGATTACGAATTTCATTATTTGCTTATAAGGACATGTTTACAAATTATGCAATCAATTAAATTACTAATTTCACTAGTTTAGGTTAGACAAAGTTAAAGATTTGCCGCAAAAAATCTTAGCTAAAGAAGTAATTAAAAGGTATCATTAGAGTAATTACTAATTACAATTTCTTCATCGGTACATAGTTGAATAATTACGGTGTAGGCCTTAAATAGCGTACAGCCCGCACGATCGTGAGCTCAACTCGCGAGTATGTGACTCTGCCGTCTCACAAAATAAGTATACAGAAATGACACTTGATACAATTTACAAATCGCTTTTGACACCTGTGTACCTCTAACATACACAGTACCACGTGGTTTCAAATGAGTGCGTTCTAGCGAGCGAGTCAAATATTTCAGAAGCTCGTAGACGTCCACTGCTAAACAAGGCCTTCCCCAAACCTCGCCACAACGACCGGTACTACTCTCAACGTCATGTATGCAAGATTGAACTTAAATATAAGATTAACCCTAGCGCAAGTATCAACGGTACCTGTATAATGGGTGGCGCATGAGTTCTAGTTCTGTATACTAAATTATTTTGTGCCCGTATTATAGATCGAGGACACACGACCGATATATCATAATGTTAGTGTTTGTTTGTGATTTTTAATGGGACAACGTGACGCGCGCCCCTACGTGTGCGACTTATGGTTTTGCATCTGAAATTGTTGTAAATTTTTTAAGCAAACTATCTGTAGTGAAATACCGAAAATAATTCAATGCTATCTAATCCTAGCTTTGTTATTTCTCTGCATAATGGCAGATTTATTTTAATTAAGCGAGTTACTAATTGAAAAATAAGTTATTCCAAGTTAATCCTTTCATACATTTAATTAAAAAAGTTCGTTTTGCATTCTATTTGTACTGTCTCTCTAATCAGTTTTTAACTAAAGAATAAAGCTTTGATGATCTAATATTAATTAAGTTTTATAATACTAGAAATAAAACCGTTTAATTTAGTAAAGCTGAGTAAAAACATAAAAATATGTTGGTAACTAACTAACCGTGTAATTTATCACGGTTTTTAGACTTTATACGAACGGCTCTTTCATGGTGTATGATTTTTACGTTTATTTGAATTAAATATCTAGTACGTACTTTTATGTAAGTTACAACTATAACTCAAATATAATAGAAAAATTGAGAAAGTAAAAATAAATAGATATTACGGATTTCTTTTTTTTATTGTACAATAATTAAACTCGGTGGACCATTTCTAGATGGAAACAAATACTCATATTCAACCATATAAAATTGTGTATAGTAATTAGTAATAAACAATAACAGACCTTCTATTACTTATCACTATTGGAGGGAAATTCTAAGATACATTCTAAGTAGGACATTTCTCAAAATGCGTCTTTCATAAGGAGCATCGGACTGCAAAACACTACACTACACAACAAATTCAAAGATAATAATTAAACTATTCCTTAAAACACATATGTCATAAAGTAAATGAGCATTTCCCGGGATACGACAACGTAGGTATACGCTACGTTCAAATGACATTCCCCGATGTTAATTAACAAGGTGTTGATTGCACTCGGGTTGATTACTAAATTGTTAATCGCGATTCGCCTAACCGTTTATTAAATGTTTTACGCGTCTCTATTACCGCGCTAATAGATAATTTAAAAGATTAGGGTTGCTGTTCGTTATTATCTGTTGTGTTTGAAGGTAAATGTTTAAGTAGTCTTACTAAATGATCACGTTGTATTTTGGAATTGGTGTAAATAAGTGTAGGATTATTGTATTTGTGTAGTATCTCTCTAGTTTCAATTAAACGGTAGAGATTTGAATTAATATGCACCTGAAAATATTGCAATGTACTTCGACTATTACGATCGGTAAGATTTGTCTTTCTGCAAATGAGGCTTGTAGCAAGTCCTTGAAAGTAGGTCGTAGGTAGCGGCTTCACAGTGTGCCCTGAAATTGTAGATGAACAAAAACAAACATCAACAAATCCAGAAATCTCCAACTAAAAGTTATAACTTAGTATTTTTATTTAAGCTGTTGTTTTGGTCTAACATCTATTGTATACTTCATTCCACAAAGGATTACCGTAATATTTTGGTGACCGGAACATCCCTAACGTGTGGTTACCATGCGTTGCGGTTACGTGTCTGGTTCGTCCACACGCTCACGTATTTAACGCTAGCGCACACCTCGTGCGTCGTTTGTCACGTATCTCATTCAACTTTCGTACATAATTCATTTTCTATCGAATCGTGTGGTCGCCGCTTTATTAACGACTTACGTTTTAATTAGAGAATCGTAGAAGCGGTCTTAATTAACGAGATCGTGGTTTTTCTTTGTATTTGGTAGAGTATATTTTTGTTTTTTAAATTGTCCAATTTGTACTGAATTCACTCCTTTATTACTTTAAGAATAAATAGTTTTTAATTTAATAATAAGGACAACGTTATTTTATACCAACTTAATCCGAAAAGTAATTAAGAGGAAGACTCCATCCAATCCATGAAGGAAATCCATTATTATTTTTAAAACGAGCATCCAAAGTTAAAAAAATCAGTAGCTGCAACATAATAGTTATAGCTTCTCGTAACGATGTTCAAGAGAATGTAATAAGCTATATAAACTGTTGGTCAACATTGTGAAAGCTATCATTGCAACATTGACTAAAACCTAAACAAGAATTATTTCATAAACGAACCGGTATTTAACTTGTAACACAATAGTAATCCTTGAAGAACCACTGCCACTAGATGCACTTAATAGTTATGAATACCTTCAGTTGCAAAGGATAGTTCTACTTAAACCAGTAATAAAACCTACAGGATTCCCCTGTGGTAGAAAAAACCTGATTATTAATTAATACGTCATAATAATGATATGTTATAATTTTTTGTTCTCGATGTCGGGAATTTGTGTGACGATAGCAGTTTCAAACTCTACTAACTACTGTACATAACTTAAGGAGGGGGCGGCGCGACGAGAAAGAGTGCTGTGGGCGTAACGCGTCGCGTCGTCCCTCATAGCCCCGTGCTGGGTTCTGGTCTCAGCCGGGGTTCGGACGCTGAGTGTGAGCGGTTGGAGGTTTTAGTGCGGTTCAACTCCCTCATCCGGTGAATTCCTCCAACTAAAAAAAAAATAAAAAACATAAGGGTATAATAATATGTAAAATCCGTTTTATCTAGAGGGTTAGAAGAGAACAAGTATTTATCGTTATAACTTATATTCTTACTGTTTGTCTTATATGAACTTAAAAATTTTCGTATTTATTTCTCCTAATTTATTTTCGTCTTACACCAAGACCTCAGAAATTCGAGGGAAAAACTCATTTCGTATTATTCTCGCTTGTAAACTTAATTAAAATTTGTTTAAATAAGGTCACGAAGTTTCAAAATTCGATTAACATCCACAATGAGAACGCTCCTAACAATTACTTAACAATATAAAATCACCCAAACAAATTTTCATAATCTTAATCGTTTGACCAATTCAACGTTAATTGTTGTATCGATAAAGTTACTAGTTAAAACAGTTATTTAATAACTAGTATTATAGTTGATTAATAGCATTTTGTAAATGCATTCGATCGATTCGCGACCGTGACCTTTGGACGTTATGTAAGATAACATAACATTTAAAAGATATGTATCTGGAGATTACGCAAGCTACATTTGTATACATTCGAGTCTGCAGTGGGACTGTTTGATGGGGATATGCATCTTTGAACCTATTGATTGTTCTTGTTGAGTTCATTGTTCTCTATTGATCAGTTATCCTTATCTAATTTGGAATCTTTCTAAAACTATCTCCAGTGAATTTACCTCCATTTTATACCGTACAATCTTAACTTCAAGTGATCACTCCACAGTACTTTTTACCAGCCCTCTTCATAATACTTAGTCCTCTTAATAAATACCTATCTAATTCTTTTCTCAGAAATGATTGCATTTTGATGAGAACAAACGACGTTTAAGTGACTATAATGAACAAGGTGTAAGGTATCTCGAACACGCTAGTTGTCTCATTTAAATACAAAACGATTTGAATAGGTATTTGTTATTTTAAACATTTAATTGTGGACAGAAGTCACGCGTCATTGCACACGTCCAAGGGCGCCGTGCAGTTTTTATTTAACATACTGGTACATCTAAGTTTTTTGTTGCCTATTATTTTGAAATATCCGGTTTTAATTCTAGTTACTTAAAGTGTATTTTTTGGTTGTTCACGAAAAAAGTGTACGAAATAAATTAAGTTTAGATTTAAAAGTAATCACATATGCGGGCAAGATTGATGATAATGATGAAACAAGGTTCGATAATGGAATACCAATGCTTGAGAATGATGATCAATTCGTTTTTATGAACCGTGTAACACGGTGTTTATGTTGGAATCCACTTTTACCTTGATCGAATATTGATACAAGCATGAATCATGCATTTAATATTTATTCAGAAGAATTTTTACTTGCGCAACTGTTGCTACGATTGTGTCAATAGGTTTCTCGTTCAAGTGTAACACAAGGTGCTTTTTTATTCGCTCAAAATTGTTGCTTATAAATAAATGGCTTTATAATAACCATTATGTGTATTAAACATTATCGTCTCTTTTTTAAATATTTAACGTGACTATCAGTACTCGTACATAAAATCTAATACTTGAATAGAAAACAAATTAGTTCATACTGTGAAGACAAATCATTTTTTTCTCAAAACATACTTTTTTTTCATTTTAATTTCACTACTGCGGCCTATATCAAACGACGATAACAATGAATAGTAGAAATAACATAATAATTGTCGTAGTCACGTATTAAAATGTCGAGAGTAGCACCGTAACGTTTTTAGTAGGAACGAGAAAGCAAGACCGCGAATAACTCCAACAATCGAAGCTGTAAACTGAGCCGCAGAGAAAGGTTATAATCTCGTTAGAAGCTGAAGGTAATTCTTTTAGCATCACCTCGGCCCTTGTTATGTTGGTTTTGGTGCAATTTATAAACTTTCACTCTCAATTTCAAAAAAAAATAGGAGATGGAATTTCGAAATAGGCAATTTCGACAGTATAAGTATTTTTATAGGTAGGTACTTAATTTACTTATAAAAGAACCTGGTATATTTCAGTGAATAGAATATAAATGTTTAATATAATTTTATGATTCAGATATGAACCTAGGTATTTAAGTAACCTCGCTTTAACCCGATAAATATAAGATTTCTTTTGATAATTCATAGCAAAAACTTCAAATGAATTGAAAGCATAGTCGACGGTTTCTTGTGGACACGGTTAAATCGCAATGTCTTACAACTTAAACTGTCCCAAATGTCAACCTCAGTAGATAATAAGCGTGTCTGTATAGTGCGCACGCGACTAACCAAACAATGACTATTCTAGGCCCGAACAAAAGTGGCTCGCCGACAGAGAAGTAATTTTATTATACGCTCCACACCTGACACTCGAGTTCGCTACCAGAAAACCATTATCGGAAGCAACCGTTACTTTATTGTTAGTTTTTGTCTCTTTCAAATGGTCACGCGAAAGTCTTGATATTTATTTCAGAGTCAAACTGTTTATAGATGCAATATTCACTGTGTTAGTCGATTTACTTTGATGTACTATTTTGAAATAACCGTTTAAAAGCCTATAATATTGTTATGTAGAGTAGTCTAGACTAAATCAAAAACAGCATATCATTATCCTTATATTGTGTAGGCTTTCCCCCAAATCGACCATCCTTCGTTATTTTGATTTAAACATTGTCGTTTTAATCTTATTATTGGTCCATCTTCTATGGCTCATACATAATAATCCGAAATTCGGATTTATTATAATCGTTCTTGTGAACATTAACTTCCCACAGAAAGTTGTAATGCAAGGTGAAGCAAAGAGTTCACACACCCACTCACATGTAGTTAGATAGACGTGAGCAGTGAGCACATGTATCGTTACATTCCTATCGCCTTTTGTTAGAGGAGCTTGTGTTAATTGTTTACTGCGATTCAATTGACACCACATCGCGATGCCGCGGCTCATATTGAGGGGTCAAAGTGTGAAAATCTTCAAATCAGAAACCAGAAAAACAAATGAATTAGTTGATGTTGTGGATGAGAGAATTGATTTGAAAACTGAGATCATTTTTTGTTTAAGGATGGACGCTTGTTCCGTCTTTTGTTAAGCACATCTGCAATTGCTGAAACATGGCATAATATTAAGAAAATCTAACACAGATTAAGTTTTAAGTTTTGATGATTTCAAATTTGGTTCTAAAAGGAAAACCTAACAGATTCATGTGTTATAATTTAAAACTATGGAGAGTAGAATACAAGAATCAGTGATACCTAGAAAGTAAAAACCAAGTTAAAATTGACCAATCACATTTAATTTACGATAGTAAAAGACGTGCTACCGAATCTACAATCAGCCTCTCGTTAATTAATTAAACATTTCTTCTCTATTAAGCTTTCTTCCGCTCGCTGTACGTTAATTAATCGTACACGTTTTAAGAACTAGTATTTGTATAATAGAAAATTTCATACTTAAATATCTTGTTTTTTTATTTCGGTCTCCGGAACCGGTCTCACTTCTCAGCCGAGAACAAGCTGAACCGTACTAACGATAAACCTCACTTTTTATTCAAACCAGTTTCATATAATTTGTTATGTTTTGATGGAATTTATTAAGATTCTATTTAAATTTTATGTGTAATTCGTGTAGCTTACACGCCTAACGTCCAGCATTAACTGTTCCGTGGAAATGGGATGGTTGTCATAAATTAATAGATATGTACGTTTTTCTAAAAGTGTGACAGTTTAGATTAGGCCAGATTATCGCCCAGTTGAATTATTGTTGTGTGTTACATATTTTACCTTTATAACGCACATTTCCCTATAAAATGTTAAAGTTAAATATAAATTTAACTTATTTATGTTCTCACAGACCCATATCAGATAAAATCACGAGTTCTGAACTTTTCCAATTACAAAATTTTGCAAACAAATTATTCAAATGTAGGTGTTAGGTATATTATGATAAAAAAAAATATTTCAATATCTACATCTATTTTAACAATTGTAAATTTGATGACTGCATCTACAAGGATAACTTAAAAACGACTAATCGAAACTAACCCAATTTAAAACCATGAAAATCACGACAATCAGAGTTGCTCCAAAAAAGAGCTCTCCTTTTTCTCTGTTGTCAGTCACTTAATATGTAGCTTAAGTTGAACCAGTGTCACAGCTAGGACTGTTTCTTGCATCGATCGAACCCCTGCAGGTTTTAACTAACGCGATCGGATACCATAAGAAGGCGTAATACAATAAATTAAGATACGCTTAGCGGGACGTCGTGACCGCACCATAGGAATGGAGCGAAGATCCTTGAGGCAGGTCGAGACTTCATTATGTAGACTTAACTTTATTTAGATCCAACTAAGGATTACGAATCACATTGAGAAGGGTTTCGTTTTTTCTGGAAATAGTGAGATTGTTTAGAGTATTTAGAACCTTGGTCTACTTTTTTATGAATTTTAACAACCCCTCCCTCCCTCCTTCCTTCTTCCATACAATACTTAGTGCGTAGTCGATTGTCAGGACTCCACAATTGTATGAGGTTAACAGTGATATTGATCGTGAGTACTCTGAAATGTCGCTACCAATGATATGACTAGTAATAAGTATACCTCGTTATTTGATAAGGGACATACCATAGTATTCTACATGATTCGAAATACCACTCAACAAGATGACGTGATTGGGGACAGCGATTTCATTACTATACGAGTACTGCATGTACCTTCAATTAGTCGGTTCGCTAATTAAATTGTTTGTCGAGCGCTTGGTTTAACCTGTGTAATTAGTTAGATTTACGCGGGTCACTGGGGAAAAAGAATATTCAGCTTTCTCTTTACGTACCTACTTCTACTTTTTGATTTTAATGTATGAGATTCTACATTTTGAATTTGTTGTTGGTGATGCGGATTTAATGGTACTTACAGTTAGTTTCGCATTTAATCATGGCTTATATTGTAATCCGAACTATCAAATCATTTTAATCGACTTCAAAAAGTAGGAGGTATCTCAATTCGACCGTATCCTCCATTGATTTTATTGTTTCTTCTTTTGTTGGAAAGAAGATATTTAAAATTTTATTTTTATTTACTGTTTGTTTCCTGAATAAATAAATAAATAGGAAGTCTGTCTGTTTTTTATTTTTTTTTATTGCCTTGTAGGCAGACGAGCCAACGGGCCACTTGATCGTAAGTGGTTACCGTCGCTCATGAACCTCTGCAATGTCAGGGGTCACTGAGGGGTCGCTACCTACGACCTAACCCTCCTCTCTTTTTCATTATAAAATTATTACTTATGACGAAAAACATTTGGAAATATTCTACGTAAGACAAAAAGGCCCATTCTTTTTAATCATAATTTTATATCAAGACACATCTCAACTAATGATCCACAATAAGATCAATGATAAACTTAATAACACACATACTATTGATTACAGTACTCCCAACGTTAGTTCGGATGCGTTTCCGTACTCGGGTACCGGCGTGGTCACATAGGCGTAACCGTTACGATCTCTAATTTCACTATCGAATCTCCCAGTTTCAATTACTTTAAGCCGTATTTTTTTGGCTTCCAACTTAACCTAATCTGTGTTACGCTAAATAAAAACTTTATTGACTGTGAATGAATACACCTAACAAAGAAGAAAGTAAAAAATATTGGGTGGTTTGTTTGCCGGGAGCGTTTTTCTCAGACAGTCCAATCAGTAATTTATGTGATTGCTTATTGGATACCTAAAGTACCTAACTTAGAAACCTAAACATTCTCATCTACTAACACGCTTACATTCCCAAACACCAATTTTAGAGGTTATCTACTAAAAACATCGTACTTTGACCCTGTCAATATGGTGACAATCGCAAGAGCATCCTATTCATAACTAAACATGACCATAAAAATGTGCAATGAAAATTATAAAAGTGGAGGCCAAGAACAATGTGTGGAAGTAAACAGTTTATTGCCGATTCGTTATAGAACCTTGGCCTGTACGTTCTAAGCGCCTCGCAGTCAACCACCGTGACCGCCAAGATATACCACCACGATAACAGTATATCTCCAAAGCCAAATTGGCTTAATGTCTGAACAGTAGGATCCTTGCGCGCTGGGTAACCGTTAGATTTATCGCTTTTAATTATCCACTATTGTGTTCGTTGACCAAAACTTAGCTTGTATCTTTACTTTGTAGGTATTGAACCAAGATACCTTACAAATGCTATTTCGGTGTAATTCATTTTAATTTCATTCTTGAAATTGACACAATCAGATATGAGGCAGAAATTTGGAACGGGTTTATTGTTCATTCATCTACAAATTCTGCGATGGCTTGCCTGCCTAGTAACAAACAGTTTTTGAATCCACACAAATTATCATAAGGTCAACATAACATAAAATTGGTTGGTTTTTGATGTTTTTATGAAATTCCTGTCGTGTCGAGTTAGTGGATGTGTTTATACCACAGTTCATATCGTGTGAATGACGTGTATCTTGTGTGGACAGCTGTGTGGGAGAACCTACACCCCTCGTATGATTCTGACATAACCGCAGAAACAGCTGTTTTAAACGCATCTCCCCGCGAGTTAAAATATCACTGGAAAAGTGATTTTATTTTGGGGTTCTTAATCATTTGTTTAAATTTTAAAAAGTTGAAAAGTTTTCAATGCAATCAGTGAATCGATATGCAAAGTATCTCATTTTTTGTAAACTTATCTATATCACAACATCTATTAGTTGTATATTTTTTCACATATGCTTACTTTAATCAAATGATTGTTATCTATTCAAAACACTACAAATACATTGTTGTTTATTACGTTCTCATGATACATCACAATCATGCTTCAGTTGATATCAAACTAGTCTAGCTTTCATTACATAAATCTCACTTACACTGAACAATGCACAATAATCCAATCTATATTTAACGATCTCTTTCACACATAGTACGAAACCATAAGTGTAACAGAGTAAGATATCTGTAAACACTGTTTAGTACTTAACTTAGAATTATGAGAAAATGTTTTTATGACTTTAACACATGGGTGTTTACGAGTTTGCCACGAACGTGGAATGCAGCTGAATAAATTCTGTTAAAACATTGCACAACGCGTGTGCAAGTAGTGCCATAACAAATAAACGTAGGTGCAGTTAAATCTCATAGAATTTATTGTTTCTGCTCATATAGGTGTTTCATAATGTACTGTTTTTTTTTTCATAGCGTTGAGGTATCGATTGATTAGGTTCTAATCTCCAGTTCAATTTGTTTTACTGTTTTTTTCCTCAGCACAATATACACACACTTTAATTATACTAAGCTAAGCACTTTAATTATATCATCATCGTTAACTTTTTTTTACTTGATATTTCCAATAATTCAACCAAAGTTATACCTAATCTTCTACCTACGTTTCGAATCATAAGATACCAACGAGTCAGCTCACACCGCAAGGTCGTCCACGACACCAACATACACGAACCATTGAATTTTTCACCAATTCACACGCTATTAAAGTCTATATTACAATCCGATTGTTCTCAGCTCTACTTGTTTTTTCGTCCAGTATCATTCTAGACTAATTTCTAACATTTTTGGTGTTCGCGCTCAGTCGTGTTTTGTTTCTCGCAAAGACAATCGTATTCGCAGCGAAATCTCAAGTTTAATTGAAACGTCTCTGTCCTCTGTTTGTACTTGTGTTTACGTCATTTAACATAATAACTTACAAGTTGTGTAAATATAGGTTTCGATTTTAACGTGAAACTGCGCTTAACCTTGTGTTTTTGTGATGTTGGTACCTACTTGACAGCCGTGTCGTGTGACTTGTTTGCTGCCGTCTCACCTTAATCCCTTCGTGTCATACTTAACCCGGTCGTTGAAGGGATTTGTGGAATAATTTTCGTATTAAAATTTAAAGTAGAACTAAAATATTATACGGTTTTAGTGTAGATGAATTAATATTGTTAGGTCTGTGTAGTATGCATTACAATGGGAACCGCGTGATTGCAAACCATTTCAAAATCTGCACATATTTCCTCATAGACGAATAATACATCGCTAATGTGTCTTACCTTTACAGTTACATCATCGGAAAGATGCTAATCGACACTGTGACACAGCATTAGCGGAATTTATAATGCTAAATAGCGTTTAAAATCATGCTCCTCGGAATGTGCTCATCCGCACAACCTTGGCCGCTTGGAAATAAACCGTTTTGACATCTATGAATATTTAACTTACATTAAGCATTCATTATCAGCTGTAGCTTAATCTATATTCATATAAAAAAGCAAAATGTCGAAAGATTCGATCGAATCGGAGGAAATATAACAATAGAAACAAAAAATCTAATAACTTGTAAATTAATTGCCACGATCTTTGACCAAATCGGACGGTCAATAACAATATCTCAGTTAATAGAATTACGTCGACGCGATTCAGGTCCGCGAATAGAATCGCGTTGTTTGTTTACCACTTGTTATCGCGTTTACGTGAGACGGCCGTGGGAGGAATCCGACGGTCTCTGAACACATGTGATTCATGCGCCACCGGCTACACTCATAGGAACGTAGATTGATCAGCTCGCGAATATGACCAAAGTGAAATATAGACGGAGGAAGTGCAAAGGGAAGCTGCATCATTTTTGTCGGAATTTAAGGTAATTAATTCCCGTTTTTTACTCCTCCTGATAGTTCAAATCCTGTATTAATAAAATTTCCAATATTCATGCTGTCGTGAAACATGCTACAAAAACCTTTAATATCCTGCAAAGAATTAAAATTCCTAACATAGTTAAAGCGCACATATGTTGTACATGTGATTAAGATGATCGCACCAGACGGCAGTTATGTTAGACCTCATGATGAGAATGTTAAGCTGATGTCGAGATCAAGGTCATGAATGTATGTTATTTATACTTAAACTTAGATGTTACATCACTCTGTATTCAACACAGAATTGTGATGTTTCGTTTGTTGTTTTATTTTAAAGAACATAAAATTGTTTTGTCTGTTTTGATTTCAAATTTTAACTTAGACTACTGTTATTGTTGTTTTAAAAGTATGCTGTTTCTTTCGGCTTAGTAAAATGACTTTATCGTGTTATAGTCAATGTTACATAGTTATGTGACTAAATTTTTAATTATATTTATTAGAAAATTTAGGTATAAAAAAGAAGACAAATAAATTCGATCACAAGTAATTGAACCACAATATACTCAAACCCCGATTCAGGGAATATGAAAATCATTCTTCTTCTAAAAATTATATTTTAATAAACCAGATACAGGGAATATCATCGTTCTTCTTTTGAAATTATCAGAATCTGTTTTTATTCCGGAAATACCTTGATGCGTTGTTAGAGTAGTTATAAGAATTGTGTTATAAATGACGCAAACCCATCGATCGAACTTCGCACCTCAAACTACGAATAGTTTACGTTTGTTTTAATTATGACGTTATTAACTTACAAGTTCTCAACGATATTATAATATTATTAGTTAAATTAAGAACTAATTAGAATCTTAGATTATTTTATCAATAATTAAATAGAGAAAATGAATGCAATATTGTTTTGGGTGAACCTAACCGAGAAACGTCCTTAATGTAAAGTAGCTACCGTTGTCCATGAATCTACGCAACGCCAGAGCAAAGAAAAGCCGTTACCTACCGATTTTATACAAGTTTTTTAAGCTCAATCGAGTTCTTTAAATGTTCAATCGATTCTCGTGAATCGATTGTAAAGTCATTCATAAAAAGCGGTAACGTCATAAAAATATATTTATAACGTGGTCTTAAAAATTCATTTGTTTACTACGAGACGCCAGTCGATGATCCAACGTCGTAAACATTCTGTACACGCGGTATATTGGTCACTATTTTGTAACTAACAGAACTTTAGGTATCTTTGATATTCCTCGATTGTGACTAGTACTAGAAGAATGTATGAAAGGAGCTGGTAGCAGTCTCTCTATTTCCTGATCTGAAGATTGAATTAAAACTAGAGTTAGAAGATCGAACTGGACATCACCTTTTTAATAATAATATGATTGTGAACTGTATAAAAAATTAAACCTTAGCCACTCCTTGGGTTTTTGTCAGCCAAATATCCTTTACAATCTTGACAAAAAAATATTAAACTGTTCATGTTGTAAATTAGAGTTCGGATTTTGATCTGTTTTTATGTATTGTATCATATCTATGTGAATTTCCTACACGTATCTAGATAAATTAACTTCGGTGTTGTCATGATAATTACGATAACTTAAAACGACAACTAGAGAGAAGGAAGTCGTAAGTCTATGATCATAAATTTTACTATAATGATCCAGTTTGAAGGGTGGTAGAGCTTATGTAATTCGATGCCGTTAATACTCTGTTTTTATTGGTTACCTACCTGCTCGTGTGCTTAGTTTACTCAAGACGGGTGAGTCAACTTGTAATCTTGGGTCTTAGTACGAGTTTTGAATATTTTCGATTACTTTCGTTATCACACTTTAAATAATTATAAAAGTGTAATATTAGGAATGTCATCAAATAGTAAGTAAGGGCTTTTTGAATGTTGAAGGACACTACATGAGCAGCGGCGTGCAGTTCATACAAGCAAATACGCACTGCATACCAAACCAATAAAAAACGATTAAACGTTGTATATTTAATCAGAATACACTTTTCATTACTGTTATTGGCACACATTTAGCGTAAAAGTTAAATTAAATTGATTATAGCTTGTAATTATGTGGATTTTTGTTAAATAAATAAATAGGACATAAATATGTGGAAAATTACTTAGATTTATATTTCTGCATACCCTGAATATGCATGCACGCCACTGTGCATGAGCTATCTTTGCAGACCAAGCAAGCATTCAATTTATCGAAAACTGAATAATACTAAGTGTAAATGCTCAATTTCATCAAAATTGTTACAGCTGTAATTGTTACACGTGATAGAGTAACAAACGTTTAGACCTATCTATATTATAATACACATACAAGGATATGAGTATAATATCCAAATTCGATAAGGAAAAGATTTATAATCTTTGGTTTTTCTCCCATTCCACTACCTATGGCGTCCTATGGTATCATTAAAAATTCATAGTAACTGACTCACAGAGATTGCAATGACGTCAATTACTATAGACCTAGTATTAGTATCACCTTGAATGAACGGCTTACCACCGGATTACCGAAGTGTCGACATATAAGATAATGTCATTATTTAAACTTGTAACCAACTACGTGGATATGTCGTCACCCGACGACTTTATTAAATTTTAATCACGTAGTAGTTTTTATCATAAGCATTTATTTTAAGCCGTAATAGCGATTTGAAGATATAAGTTTGAATTTGTTATACAAAAATAGAACATCTGTTTTAGAAAATTATTCAGTAATATATTTTGTAATTCTAAGTTGCATTTTAGTGTGTTTGTAACTGTGAATTTTTGTTAAATAAATAAATAGATTGTCATACGATATATTCAAAAGTAGGTCATGGTAATATTATATTTTATGTGTAACATTTTGCTAATTATTGGGATTAATTATGACTTGAAAGAGCAAACAAATTGAGTTTGATGGACATTCTTCCTCGCATTGTTGGAACTAAGTTATAATCCAAATAATCTAACACTAACGGTTTGATACAAGAAACAATTGACATACGAAATATCTTTTTTGGGAAGTATAATAATAACGAAAAACTCTTCGTTTTCATTATTTACCTTAATAACTACTTTATCGAAGATTGCTTAAAGTATTTTATGAAAAAAAGTTACTAACTAATGACGTGCATTTTTCGTTATATTAAATACTTCAACATGTAGCTTACATTACCGAATATAAATATAATTTCTAAGTGAAACTAAAACAATGTTGTGATCTTCATCTTCAATGTGATTTTTGTTTATGTATGTATAACGATTTCATTTATTTTATTTTATTTTTATTTTATTTTACATTTTTAGGAGAACTTACAGCTAGGTACAAATGTAGTTAGAAAATAGTGACTTATGGCTAATTACAAATTCTCACAAATCTTCACTTATGCTATTGTATATTTAATTTAATGCAATTAAAATACTTTTAATATTGGAAATGAATCTTTTACATAATTTCTCTCAAGTTTATGGTACGACGCATGAAAAGCCAACCTCGCGTATCTTCGCGCAATCCCAGAGACGCAAAAGATGCAGCACCTTTTGAGAAGAATTCTTTTTAAACGAGCATTTTATATTTGTCTTGTAATTTATAAACATTATTTTCCTCTTTGAAAGGAAAAATGTTTTGTTAATTATGGAGTACGGGCAGTAGGTACATTTTAATGGATATTTTCTTTCGTATTTCTGAAACAGACGGCTCTATTACCATTTTATATTTTATTTCTCAGAATTCCTTTCCATTCATTTCTTTATAGCTTCGGGGTGTTTTCATTGGAAAATTTAAAGACCTCCAACGATTATACGACTGGGGTGGAAAATTTTGTTCTTTAAATATTAATAATGTTTATGCCATTGAATTTCTTTATGAAGTTGTGCTTACCTTGTCTTGTGTCTTGACACTTTTTTAAGATAATGAATTGTTTAAATGCAGGTAGAATAGCAGGTTGCCTTGATAGAGCTTTGCCTAGTGAGGCAACCGCTATTACTTTTTTATTGGTTTGAAACGTGCACACCTCACATCCAAAGTAATGGTTTCCACGTTTTAGTCAATTCTATACCAAACACCAAACGCTAGAGAGATAGTTCTAGCTGCTTTATAAGGCACTTTGATACCAAGCTGACGATGTTCTGTCCGATAGCAACACCATCGACACATAAACACACGCTTTACTATGCCACATATTTAAAATATTTTTTATGATTGTTGCAGAGGGGCGGTGTGTGAGTGTCGCACCGCCATGTCGCACCACAGCGACGAGCATGCGTTGCTCACGACCACTTCCGACTCGTTCTGGGAGCCGGGCAACTACAAGCGGACCACCAAGAGGGTCGACGATGGACACAGGCTGTGCAGCGAACTGCAGACACTGGTGCAAGAACGCGCCGAGATTGAGAAGGCGTATGCGAAGAGCCTTAGAGGATGGGCTAAGAAATGGAATGATCTTATTGAAAAAGGTATGTGTTTTTGTAAATTTTATTATTTTTTTATTGTTTACACACTTATTATAGATAATATTTCCAGTGGCCCTCACACTAGGCCTAGCCTGTATCGTGAGGTCCTGAATTAAAGGATAAGTTTTGTATGGTTGATATACAGATAATTCTTTATTCCTGATTTTGTTCTACGTAATATGCTTAGATAAAACCACCGAAGTATGTAATAAACACACGTAACTTAACATAACCACTCTTTCGACTAATAAAAAAACACAAGAGTTATAAGCTCTTCAAGTATTTACAATATCAAAACAAAGCTACACACGGACTTATGAAATTTCAATAACAGGCCGGATGCTTGACGGTCCATTGATGAATGAATCTCGCGTCAGAATCGATTGTAGGTACTAGATGTGTATGTGATGTGTGGGACACGAATCAAAGGAGCCGTGTATGTGTGCGTTATTTATGTTCCACATTTCGCTTTTATGCTCCTTTGAACTTTGTACATAGACTAATGTGAAGAGAATTCGATAATTTCCCACTTATCAAAAGGACTTAACCTTGAAAGAAACTTGAATCCTTACTACTTTGTGGAATTGTCGGTTTCTTCTATTTTTAATAAGCATTGCGCGTTTTATGCGCATCTAAAATTTATGTAAAAGTTCTTCACGATGCTTTATAAGTTATTACAAAATGTATATTGCTCTTTAAATCCATTTATTCAATTAATTATATGGATCCATATTCAATTATGATTGAAATGAACTTGTACAATTTCAGTACCTAAGTAATGAGAAGCGAATCGTTAATTAAGTTACGATGTACTTAGGAAAGTCAGCGTTTGCACAAGGCACTTTCCCATCTCATCCCAAACTCGATACCAGTTCAATACTAGGAAGTGTGTGTTTGCTCCCAGCGAGAAGCGGCGCAACCAGACCGACCGCATGCCTCGACGTCCCGGAACATGTCCAATCTCTAATCAGACACGAGAATTAGCTCATCGCACCGACGGCCTAGTCAGGTTCGCGGGACGTCACTGGATGCAAACATCGCAGAGCGAGTAGTGGCGAAGTTTGGAGGGGATATGTCCAGCAGGAAGTCTATGGGCTGATGACGATAATGATGACAATAGTTATTTATAACGAAATCATTTGACACTTGAAATCGATAACTCCTATCTTAAAATCGATGTCTTTCATCTTCTAAGACAAGTACTCCACCCTGACGTCGTTCTTGCTACTAAGAAAGTAAATTTTATAGACTGCAGCCCAAAATAACATTTACCAGTAAAAATGTTTGTTTTTGTAAAATCACTGTTGTAAATTAGATTATACTCGGTTGTTAACGAGCTAATGCATTAAATAATTACATCTGTAATTGAATTTTGATACGCAGTTACAATAAATATTCCATACACGTTTTAATGAAGCCGCAATCGTAATGGCGTGACCCATCTTTCTGGTTTATTTTTGGAGTCAAATTGCAGTGACGTTATCTAAACGATCATTAAATGCGTTGTCGATTTGTTGCTCTAAACACAAACTTGATTAACGCAATATGATTGAGAAATCGTTTGGTTGTCGTCCGTGGACACATTCTCCGTACGATTTACAACCGTCTTGTTGGATAAACGTGATGTAAACGCCTCGCCTTGTCTCCACGGTAATGTAATGAAGTGAGAGCAAGTGTAATATTACGTATTAAAATTCCATAATATTTGCCATTGCACAGTGATGCAATGTAGACATTTGATAGTTACAGTAGCCCGTAAATAATCGCCTCGATACGTGACGAATATGAAATAATTATTTTTTAAAAACATAACACAAAATCGATGCCAATGCCGAAAATCGCTCAGCCTTGCTCGAACTGGGTTACCCAATTAGCCGATTTTTAGAAACGATTGTAATCGAATAAAACGATAAAAATTATAATCCATTCGTATAATTATGACTGCCATTGATAAGCTATTTCGAGGCGATATAAATAAATAATCAAATACTGAGAAGCACCAGACGTTGCTACAATCCATTTCGTAATAAAATTATCGATATAACAATATCGTCTGGCAATTCGATTGCCTAATTCCTAAGCACGAAATGGGAGAAATTTCGATTATTTCTTACGTTCACTTTTTAAATTACCATTTTTTCGGTGTTGCGTGATGAAACGGATCCTGAATAAAAATCACAACGAGATGGAAAGTCAATTAGGAATTCGAAGGATCGCAACGATTCTATAATCGATCGTCTCGTATTCGATACACGGAATCGAATTCGTCTTACGAATGGTTGCACAGGCGCCCGCGCAATAACTACGTGTCTGAAAGCAAGTTTTACATTCTCGTCGATGGTTTGTAAGGCCGAAAGTGTCGCGAATGGTGTTCACTGAATGCAAAGCGGGTGGTATGGTAATCGTTCATCGCATTTCGACCGTCTTATGCAACAGTAATAAACGAGATACGAGTCGTACAAGTGTAATTGGTTATGAAACGATCACTTGCGAAAATCGTCCGGCCTTCATGCGAATTGATGAGACCGGTTTGTTTTGTTAACTGCTTTCGGGACCATTGTTCTTCAGGAATATCTTACATGATCATCACAGGGATAAGAGTTTTAAATACAGTATCTAAACACGAAATTAAATATGATCGAATCATTTTCAAAAAGGCCAGAACCTGTAGAACCTGTTTGAATGATATATCGCGTGTTTCTAGATTTAAGTTATTAATTTTAAATTTACAGAAAATTACAATTACAGTAAAAAAACTTTACTGTGATAACAAAAACGAAAATTTGACTAGATTCTTTCTTGTCCTCGCAGGACCAGAGTATGGTACGATGGAAGCAGCTTGGAAAGGCAGCATGGTCGAAGCTGAACGTTTGTCAGACCTCCACCTCAGCGTAAGGGACAGACTCGTCAACGACGTCATGGCACAGATCAAGAACTGGCAGAAAGAAACCTATCATAAGGTAAGCTAGAGCTTAAAGACAGTTCGTCCATGACATGTATTTCAGTCGTGTGGTGGCCGGAGTAGAGTAAATATGTATTATATATTATGACCATTTCGCAAAAATGCTTCTCAAAAAATTACCGATGACATTTAATAACTTCGGGATCGGCCGAGACACTATCGATATAGTATTATTCAAAATATCTAGTCTTCTAAATCTGGCTAATAAATTATAAAGTACTTATCTTAAACCCCAGAAAATGAGAAATTAATTACTAATTTATCGAAGCAAATAGCACCGCAAATGATTGGAATTTAATATAAAATTCAGAAAATCATAAATCGAACAAATTTCCTCTTTTAAATGGAAAATATTATTGTGGTCTATTTTATAATTGTAATTTCATAATACAATAATATATTTCCCTTTTGAAACAATAGCTATTGTGCGTATTATGTGCTATTTTTAACATCCTATAATATTCGTAATTTGGTTTGCCTGAAATGCAACCTCAGACGAATTCCCAATATTTATATTGGGTCATCATCTTCCACAATAATTATTCATCTCAGAGTCACACAATTAAGTTGTTTGAACTACGACTATACGAGTATCATTACGAGTTGTTTTCTCTCCACTTTACGTTATAAAACTGATTAGATTAGATTTCGCAATGCAGATGAATGTGAATTTAAATTTACTACTCCAAGAATTTTATTTACGATATCTTGCTCTGTATTTACTTGTACTATGTCGTGTATTGTAGATGTCCATAATCATATTATGTACTTGTATGAAATGAAATGAAATGAAATTATTTATTCTCAACGTTAATGAAATTTTCATGCTTGTTGATGTCAAAAGGCTACCACCAGTTCGGAAAAAGAAATAGCCACTGTCCTGAGAAGAACTGGCAAGAAACTCAGCGGGCATGTCTTTTTTTTTTATCTTTTCAACTCAATATTACAATTTTTTATTACAATTTTTGTTTCAATATTGACCTAAAACGAAAGCTTCATTCCCACTTAGTGCAGTCATCTAGAAAATCACTAATTGTATAATAAGCTTTACTGCACAAACGATTTTTAGTTTAGTTTTAGTATATAAGTAATATGCATCGGTTATACAAAATATCATATTAGGAAAGTAAAATTTTGGGTTTTTTATTGACTATTATTTGAGAGAAACTCTGATTTGAAACATGTTTTAGTATCCGATCTTTCAGAAATACAATATTGAAGATACAAGATCGATAGTTGATCGTGCGACAACTATCGTATTTCTTATAACAGATAATAATTATTATATCATATCGTAACCGTACCAGGGCGAATAATATAACGAGTATAGTATACGGTTACAGCGCTGTTTGGAAGCCTGCCAAACGTTGAATGCGATAATTACGGTTCAAATACAATCTGTTAATTATTTAGAAATTACTCGTAAACACTTATTTAAAATAAGAAAATTAGTGTTTTGTTTTGAAAACAAAGTTAAAGTTAAGTAAAATAATAATTCAGATTTTACATATTATTTTCTTGCCTAGCAGTAAAAAGACATTAAAATGATCATGATTACGTTTCGGCGCTGAACTTTCATAATCGCTTCTAACATTTCTAAAACTTCGAATTGTTATGGCCAACGAATGCCTTTTGTTCATTTGAAATGCCAACAACAAACAAATTGTCATGCAAATTAAAACAAGACGTATAAATTCGTTCATTGTGCAAACATTTAGCATTCCTAGATAATATACTCTCTTCTAATACATTATTTAAACGATAGAAACTTGCATTCTTATAAAGAGAAAATACATTACTAAAATCTTTAGACATATTTTCAAAGCGTTCTAGAATCCAGATGATACACCAAAACGTAGGTTAAGTGCTGCAAGTTAAATGTTAAGACAATTTAATTATTCAATACATTTCTAACTTTCTCGTCACTTTACACTCAAAAATATAAATTTTGGTTAAACTGCCTTAATTATGTAGGTATGAAAAGAAAATATTAGGTAATACCTTTCTTAACTATTTGCAATTTTAATTAACGAAATATTAAAGTTAAATAAACTCGAAGGGTAAACTTATTTCTAATTAACTCCGTGATGAGGTAACAGAGTTTAAAAATTAACTTTCTTGAATATTTCCTTTCAAAGAATTTCTCGCTTTGATGTTTTAACTTTGCATTGCGTAATATACCTTCGTCGTTAGGTACTTTTTCTTTACAATTTTTAAATTATAAATTTAATGATGTTGTAGTAGGTACTGAATGTGTAAGGTGTCATGATCGATGATTGCAGATACCGTATGATATATTATGCCACACATGATCGTATGTTACTATCATTTATATTAATACTATTGTTTCAAAATTAGACAAAATATGACTGAAATGAGCAGGTATATTTCAAAGACAGGTATAAATAGACAACATTTCTTAGAAATATAGTGTTAAAGTAACTGGATAATTTGAAAAAAAAAAACAAGTTTACAGCTTACATGACAAACTAATAATTACAGAACCAACATCTTAAATACTCACAAGCAAGCCGTAATAGACGTTTTATTAGATTGGACGCAGTTCCATTTTTGTATTTGGGTTACCCGAAACCCCTCAACTGACATTAAATAACACATTTGGTTTCCAAACAGTCGTGTCAATAAATTGTAACGGCGAAATGTTCCCAAATTAAATTGTCCTTAACCCAGAAGCGTCCCAGTAGTAAATACTACTTAAGGACTGCTGTCTAAACTCTATTTAAAACTAATTAACTAAAATGTTCCTGAACGTCGTTATTCGAAATGAGCAATATAAATTTACTCTAAATGATTTTATAGGCTGTGATGAATAGATGAGTTAGGTACTAATAAACAAATATGGCATTACATGAATATGAAATAATATCACTTTTCAAATATACTACTGATTTCGAACTTTATATTTTTCATACTTAATTACATTAATGTTACAGCATTATTTTCATATTTTATATCTGCGTGTTTTAGCTTTTCTGTAACATCATATTTTTTACGCCTTTTGAGCTCAGCCTCAATACCTGGATTCTAGTATTCCGTATAAGCAGTAAATATCCAACAGTCTTGGATTATAAAACTCCAAAATAATATAGCTCGTATACCTACGTTCAGACGTAGTAAAGACACGTGCGATACATTCAGTACATACATGTATGTAGTCTCATGAATAATACAGGTCGCGGGCCCAGGGTCCATCGCAGACGACCGACGGATGCAGACGTGATCAAAGTCCTAACATATACTTATGTAACATGTTAGACATTTGTATTTACAACCAACATCGTGCCGGAATTCCTTTAGGAAACTCACGGAAAATAGATTATGTAATTCTTCCTATGCGCCATATTTTACTGTTAAAGTCAAAACCGAAGAATATTTTTAGTTACATTTTCTGTGGAAGTGTTAAAGAAGTTTTTAATGTATACTTGCACTTTTACAGCGACAATATGTATTAAGTAAATTATGTGATACAGGTTAATGAAGAGAAAGATATTTACGTGTTGCATATAATCAAAAGGAATGTAGAAAGGCAGAAAATCTGCTTTTATCTTGAATATGTTTACTTACGTCTCAATGATCGACTTTATCAATCTCATCCACATAATATTCACATTTCAAATCATAAAAGGAAAAAGAAAAATACAAATCTCGAATTCTTTTTCAAGAAACCCGATATCGAACACAGTACCCTCCCTAATAGAATGCAAATATCACACCGCGTCGCTCCTTTATGGACGCCATAAAATTAATATTGAATGTGCCAAGGATGAGCGATGACATCCAATGTATTCTAATGTTTTATATGCTAAAGATGTGTCTACAATTTCATCATTGTGTTAATTTATTCTGAAACTCGTTAAGTAGTCAAAATTTCGACAAGATTGTAAAATACGATCTAATGAGATTGAAATATATTGACTTTAAACTATTCATGAGTTTGTTTTTAAAATGGCTAATGCAGTTGTGAAATACAAATAGAAAAATAAGATTTCATATTAACCTAGATAGCCGAAACATCTTGAAAATTGTCTACTCTAAATGATGGTATTTAATAAATAATTGCAAACGTTGTGCACTGTGGTTTATGTATTGTAATATAATAACGATTTTATGAATCCGATGCTATTGTTTCCAAAACGTATGTATGTAGTTGCTCATTACTAATATGGTGGTCAAAGTCACCTACAGATAGGGATGTCTCACAAACTTGGAGCTCCCGGGTTTTTATTTCCTTAGATGGAGAGAAAAGCTTATGATTCATTTAGAACATATTCGAAATTATCTAATTTAATAAAAAGATATCATGGATATAAACTTGAACATTTCGTTATAAAAGATTAGTAACTACAGAATACTACTTCAAGCTAAGACAGAACAGGAAAGATACTTTAACTGTTCTACGATAAAAGCCTTACCTTTTGTACTTGTTTAAACTAGGTTCCAAACTACTTCTACTGTTTTTGGACAACATTAATTGTCGACATTCCTTAATGATCTATGAACCTATGATATCACCCACGTCTCACGGAAATGGTAAAAAATAATGAAACACGTACAAGATGTTCATTTTTGGCGTTTATGTACTCAGTGCCTTACATATAAGTACGTAAACAAGCTAATAAAATTCGTAAATATTTAAATTAATGATACAAATATTATATGTGATTCTAAAAATGGAATCGTTTATTTTCACGTAGAAGTTTCTGAGTAAAATACGGGAGCAAGTTCAAGCAACTCGTATGAATAAATGAACATTGCCGAACAACTTGAGACGTCATCATCGCGTCAGCTTGAAATCTCATTGGAGTAACTGTTATTTCTGTTTTGTAACTTATTTTTGTCTCTTAATTTTATTTTTTATTATTTTTATTACATCACTGCAACGCAGGCTTACAAAAAGAGAAGCTCTTCAGAGTAACATCTTTTAGAAATATTTATAAAACAACAATATCTACTCTCATATTTCTTAAATAATATACCCTATATTATAACATCACAATAATATCACTTACACTATTACTAAACGGGTTCTTACCACGATTATTTTTAATTGAGGTAACTTCGACATAGGTATGTCGAAATGTGAGTTCCAGTTCCAGTGGTACCGACAAACTAACGAGAAAGAGGGTAGACAGATTTGTCTGCTCTTAAATGACCTACCCGCAGTTCCTCAGTCTTCCCGTGATCATGGCGCTTGAAACAGTGCTGAAATATCGGGACCGCTCAATTAAAAAATAATCGTGGTAAGAACCCGTTTAGTAATAGTGTAAGTGATGTAGATAACCGCGAGTGTTTAAAGAAATTTATCACAATAATATATTCGTATCATTCGACACTCAATTAATAAATTCAACCACCCAAGAGTTTTTAATTCCGTTTTAAATTAAAGATTAAATACCACTACGAACTATGAACACGGTCTCATAAACAAGATGGTTTTTACGACGACACTAAATTTTTATAAACGACAGAATAGAGGAATAAAACCTTAAGGAGACATGAGTCATTATAATGGTACACAATAAGATGCTTTATGTAATGTTATGTCATATATTGGATATGTGATAACAGTAATGCTAAGAGGATGTGATATGTTATCAAAGAGGCTCTTTAGATCATATTTGATACATTTTATAGTTGTATTTTTTTTGTTTTACAAAGTAAACATTGTTATGTATTTCAGTTTAATATTCGTCACTTTCATTAGTCATATCATTTTCAGTAATCGTTCTTCTCTTCGCATTGTTTTTGTCTATTTTTTTTTATTTTTTTATTTATTGCCTTGTAGGCAGACGAGCTAACGGGCCACCTGATCGTAAGCGGTTACCGTTGCTGATGGAATTAAATTTTATTTCCGAAATTTTTGTCTGTCGCTAACTTCAAAGTATTTTTTGTTAGATATAAGTGGAAACTGTTTTTGGATAACGCTTTAACTATCTGTGTTATTTTATAATTTGTATATTTCTGTTGGTTTCCCAAATAAATAAATAAATTGTAGGGTAGTTGCCATATAACAATTTCTAAGCGTTCATGACCGACAGTAACCACTTACCACCAGTTGGCTGTTCTTGTCTGCTAACGTGCCATTAAAGCAGTTTGAACTTTTTGTTTTGTAAACCAAACCAGTAATTACTCTTGTTTAAAATCCATCGATACTTTAATTTACCTTCACGATACAGTAATCCATACTAATTGTATAATTGAGAAGACGAAGCGAATGTCTTAATTACAAAGGAGAGACGATATCGTTATTCAGGACGGAATTTAGTTGAAACTGTAAGCGGAGAATGTTGATCACTAATTTATTCTTTGATTAGTTGGTATCTGTATTTGATTGTGTTGACCTGTAGTTTAAGTAACATTGACATAAATAATAACACAACAAAAAACAGTGTCTATAGAAAACTATAGAAAATAAAGCTCTGTCTATAGAAAAATGAAATAAATAGAACCTAGCAAATTATTTATGAGTAAAAGAAGCTCTTAATCTTTAGTTGGAAAATGGATTAACTTGTTCCCAATAACTCGAAATATTGATCTCTCAATGAGCAAATTTTCAATAATTTCAAACTACATATCTTTATATGTATCATCATCAGTATTTACTAAATTCGAGGAATAAAATCAAAGGAAAAGTAACTTTAAATGATTGGATTCGGTAGTTTACCTAGTATTAAGTTGTCTGGTATAGATATATGACAACATAGGAAATTGTACCTTGTATGACACCTAACATATAATTGTACAAAACAATACCTTCACACAATGATAGTTGATTGTAGTGCATAATGGAAAGTGCAATTAAAATACTTTGATTACTATATATTACACACTTAATGTGTCTGCCTATTAAGATCAATCTACGAACCTGAAATTACTTTTATGCTCGTTCTGTATTTGAACGATACCAAGAATTGTTTAAAATTTTGTATCATAAAAGCATTTCAAAAAGGAATAATGAGCGCAGACAGTTTTACAATTGGTAACTTTGAATTAGAATAAATAAGTCGACTTTTACAATTCTCTTAAGGGGGGATGCTGGTCTAGAATTTTGAAAAATCCGATTTTTTTTTTTTTGTCTTAAAAATAACATACCAAAGAATGGATGCCAGCAGAAATGTCTAAATGCCCTAACTTTTCATTCTGCGGCAGCGCCTCTCAGGCCCCGAGCGCCGACCATTATAAAGGACGCTCTTTTCACGACGCTATTTTTTTTCGTGCACACGTTTTAATATTCAAATAATAGTTCGTGGAAATCAGTGTTAATATAAATTCCGAAAGGAAAAAGAAGCCGAAGAGATTGATACAGAAGGACAATTGTATGGCGCAGATTAAAGGTATACGAATTTAATATGATTTTATAGTACTTAAAACTTTAAACGCGTTTTTCTCGAAATCACTTTTTTTTAACTGGCCGAAGACATAACTCGAGCAAATCTTCACCGATCCATACGAAATTCTGACAGTACATTCGAAATACTTTTCTCCAGAGACGTACGTAGAATTTTTTTTTTATATTGCATAGTTTTTTTTTAATCAACAATTTCGTCTTTTTTTTATAGTGAAAATGTTAATGTTTTGTTCAAACGTGCACCATTTCGCGAAAAAACAAAATATCGAAAAAATCCTACGTACGTCTCTTGCTGTTGTTATATCGAAACTAAAAAAATTCGGGATTTTGTTCCAGGACCAAAATGAAGGAGGTTACATCTTCGGCCATGGACCCCTCTAAAGAATGAGGCGCCTCCGATGAAATGCTGGGCAGCCGCCATTTTTAATTTAATTTACACGAAAAAATTTGTATTTGTATATTAAAACCTAAATAATAAAACCTATTTCGCAGATTTTCGATTGATCTTTTTGTTGAGTCACAAAAAAATCAGAAATTATGCCCATTTTTTGACGCTCTAGACCAGCGTCCCCCCTTAATTCCTCGAGCAATAAATAAACGACAAATTGGAAACATCACAACTTTCTATTGGGTCTACACGTATAATTGAAATAAATAACACTCTGACGTATGGGTATAATTAATGTGTCATAAACTTGCCAGGCCATCTGGCCAGCTCGATTGCAGATTCAATAAGCAGAGGAACCTGATTTTAACATTTGAAAATATTAACATAATTTGATTTTATATGGAAATATTTCACTTCTTAAATTGATAAGCTTTGTTGAGAAACCAAATGTTTGTTTTGAAGGTCTAAATTAGAATGTATTACATGTTTTAAAATATTTTGGAGATTTTATTGGAAACTATATTTTTTTTTAAATTGTCTCTTTATCTTATTTAAAAATAGTGTACCAAAATTATCGACGTAGTATTTCAAAGCGAAACTCAGGCACGTGCACGCACGATTGATGAGCAGCAAACACCCTTTCATCCCGTTGTTCAAACACAATAGCTACCGTGCCCGAAATGCAAGAGGATAATCGCCGTGTGCCAACGGGGACACGTGCCTAATTAGCAGACACATCCACTAAAACCCGACTGCGAAAACAATAACATCCCGCGCACTCCACCGGCTCGTAAAATCGGGGCATCGACCGTTTCAACAACTAAACTCTATAAAACTCCCGGTATTCCCGTAATGTAGGAAGCGCTGTAAACATGTATGTACGTAGTGGATACTTTATTTTTTGTACATTATTTATCAAGACTTCTTAACGTAGTAGCTGGCGCGGGTCCAAGTGTATCCGAGGGAAAGAGTGAAAATAACCCGCCTGACCTTTACCGAGCCGGCTGTACTTTTACACTGGTGCTGTTTAGAAATGTGCTTCAGTCTTAATACTTGAAATATGAATGTACTTGTTGTTGTTTTAATGTCTCTTTGTAAATTTTGAAGATGAGAACGTATTTGGCTTTGTCAAATCGCCCAAAGTAGTAACATCCTTACAATGCATTTAGAAAGATTTTGGTATTTGAAATCAAACATCGGTGATATAATCTTAGACAGCTGAATTTACAATACGCGAAGCAGACGTTTGAACCATGATCCATTATTAATATAGTCGTCAGCATAAAAGCTAAAACTATCTATCACAATAATGTCACATAAACGCAATCAACTAAAGTATTATATTACCATATCGCCAAGGTCTATTACGCGGTATCATCATAGATAACTCCGGCAATCTAGTTTCGGCATTATTAGCAGAATTCCTATATTCGCGCGTAATGTTCGATAAACACAGTCCAAATATGCGGAAACATTGGCCTGTGTGTAGACCGTATTTTGTGTCGGCATGCAAACACTGATAATCGTTCGTTCAAATAAAAATGTGACGTACCGTAATGCTATCTTAAACATTATGTTTGTTATGTTGGTTCAAATATTGGTTTGGTGTCTTAGCGAACTTTGAATTTATAGCGATGAAAATTAATGAGCTCTTTTGAATTTTGAGGAAACTGAACTTTTTTATTTCGTTCTAGGACAAAGGTTCGTATTTAAATATTAGGAACATAACAGTATTACAATTTACGGCTGCAAAAACCTCTTTTAAACCTAATCTTGACAAAAACCGAAGAATGAAGTTCATTAAAGTATTTGAAACTTTGCTGTCGTGCGCTTCGCATACGATTAAACGGAGGTCTAAACCTCTACTAGTTCAGTTAATAGCGAGCTATCAACATTTATGCGTGTTCCACCTACCACATTCCAGTGATGAATAAAACTGCACCATACATAATCATTGACCTGTCCGACCAATGATTTATTTGAAACACAATCGTGTGATTAAAAAAAGAAACCAAATTATGATTGATAACGTCAATTGATATATCGATCGTTGTAACTCGGTGTCTGCTATCGTAAACTACGTATCTTGCATATCGATAACCACGGATATCGGAATTGTATCGAAAATTATAATCGGGAGTATCTAATCGAGTGCCAAAACTGTGAAATTATTAAAATTATAGTGACACAATTATACAGCTTTCTTGAATAAGAGCTTGTTGAGAATCACAGATACTTTGTCTGTAATACCTACGTGATTCAGAACATCAACACTACTTTTTAAGAAACAATGACCACAACATAAATATTAAAACTGTCTTTGTTACACAAATAAAGATCGTCTCTTTACGTATTAAAAGTATATAAGAAGATATTGCATGTCTCGTACAAGGAAGATGTAACCGTCATGTTCAATCTGTACCTTTATAAATTACTCTTTCTTTACACCAGTGAGGCCTCTACATTTTCGTAAGAATGATAGCGTTATCCTCTGCCTACTTTATACACATTTATAGCTGTAATTAGGCTTAAGACTGTTTTGGCATATAAAATATAGTTTAACAGTACGTGTTTCCTATTTTTGAAAACATAAGCAAAAATACAAAAGTGCGTAAGTTGTAGTAAAAAGATTATCTCATTAAACTTTTCCAAGGTTCTAGCTAACATAAATATCAATAAGCATTTATTAACAACTTGTAATATGCATGTTTACTGCTAGTGCTATGATTTAATTACTTTGCCTTTGAAATTAAACGACTTGAAGTCGTAAAAGTGCTTATGGGGTATATTAAAAAACGATGTTAACACTACTACGAAATCGAATAAAACCAAATGAACTTTAATCTTAGTAATATCGCAGACATAAAGGATACACAGCGAAAATTAAGAAAAAAAATAAGTATTTTTTTTTCTCTATAATCTACTGATAGCTGCTTTAAGTCTGCGATATGTAAAAATAAACACTTTAAACACTTCTCGTGCATCATTCATTCACTTTATCATCACGAATGTGGATTTACTCCAGTCGCGAATTCCAATATCATGTTGTAATTATCAACATATATCGCTATCAACATTATTTTCAATCATTACGTAATTGTTGTCGTTATTGTGATATGATACAATAGTACTTATTACGCGGATATGTGGTAAAATACACATTATGTTTGAAAATGTGGATGATTTGAATTACAGGCCTGTGGTCATATTAAATGGGCATTGAAATTGATAATTTTATGTCACAGCTATAGATAGTATCCATGCAATGTACCTACTCTGCTATGCTAACCACGGCGAAGCAATGAATGACCCTTACCCCCAACTATAGAAAAAAAATCTTGAATCTTGTTACTGGCTTGACAAGTTATTAGATCGGGACACAGGTGTGTAATGAAAGCCAGCCCTGAGCACACTAAACTTTATTTACTACTCTATGTCAAGGTCACAGAGTATGTACTACAAGCACAGATTATACATAGAATTGATGCATATACCTACAACATCTCCTCCCCATAGCTTTTAAGTAGTGAAATGTTTAAATAATAATACACTAAAGAAACACACTAAAGAAATAATATAACTAAACTTTAACTTATACCTAATATACTATTTTCATAACTAATGAACTTATACATACTAAATTATAGCTATTTCAAACAAACATAGAGAAGAACGTTTTATAATCAGGCCTCTTAATAGGACGCAATACTCTTCCACCTACAATCCTAGACGAGGCTATATTATCATTGTTAGATGAAGAAGGTAGCCTTGAGACTTCGAGCGATTCTTCGGTATCACGGCTTAGCTCGGGTTGCTCAACGTCGCTTACAGAGAGTGCGACATTCGACGTTGACTCCTGTTCCCGCTCCCTCTCCTCCGTGGTATCAGAGGTATCAGCTCTCACGGTTGATGCGGGTGAAGGAGAACCGTTGTGTGAAGATACATGCTCTGAGCTTGAAACGAAGTCTGCTAAGTCCAATTGACGGTCATGAAACCTTTCGGTGTCAATACCTTTATATGGAATCAATTGGTTCTTATGTTTTTTAAACACTTCTTTAGAAATAATGTCTTTTATTAAATAAGTGACCAGTCCTATTTTTTTTAACAACTAAACCTCTATTCCAATTTTTTTGACAAGTTTTAGTATTGTAGATTTTATAAAGTACTAAATCTCCTGTCTGGTACACTTGTTTATTCGTACCACCGTAAGCTTTACTCTGCAAACACTGTTTTTCGCGAACACAGTCCGCGAGTGGACTCGATGATGACGGTGGCGAGTGGTTCAATATATCGAGCCGCGAACGTAATTTTTTGCCAAATACTATTTCCGCAGGTGACTTGCCTGTGGTTGAATGTACTGAGTTTCGATAATCGAACAAATATTTTAGCAAGGTTGCTTCACTTTGCTTAGTCGTTTCCTGCTGTATTAAACTAGATTTAATGCCCTTTTTTACTATTTTTACAAAGCTTTCCGCCTGACCGTTACTAGCTGGGTGGTAAGCTGGTGACGTCACATGTTTAATGCCATTTGTGATACAAAAATTTCTAAATTCTTGAGATGTAAATACGGTGCCATTATCGCTCACGATGCTGTGAGGTACGCCGAATCTAGACATAAAAACTTGCAATTTTTGTACTACTGTTACGGAATTAACTGAATTCATTTTATAGACTTCTACCCATTTCGAATAAGCATCCACTATTAACAGATATGAAGCGCTGTTGATCGGCCCGAGAAAATCTATATGAATCCTATGGAAGGGTTGTGAGGGATACGGCCACACAGCTAGCGGTGCGCGTGAGGGCAATGACCTTAGCTGAATGCAAATATTACAACTCGCTATCATTTTTTCAGTAAATTTATCTATTCCTGGAAACCAAAACCCTTAACAAGTTATAGCGGGTAGAAGTACGATTAAGACCGTTGTTATATTTGTAAATCCTCTACTATTCCTCAATAGTATCTATATTATATAACACCACCAAAACTGTAACTAAGAAAGTTAAAAATCTTACAGAAGTAACACTACAAATTTACTTAATTAAAGAAGCTACATAACTCCGTCCCCTGATTCGATTTCTACCTTTGTACATAATATCTTTATCATAAAGACAACGCGTATATAAGCCTTGGTAACACAAGCGACGCTATGACGATCATTATGTGTAAGACAGTCGGCAACAATTAATTATAATCAATCTCTACTCGTATTGATATCGTGAAAATCATTGTTATCGAACTGTTTTGTAATTCGACACATTCACTGTTGATTGTATGTCACAGAACAGGTTACTGTGCTGTTGTTCAACATGTGTTTCACTTATCTATTTAATTATTTAGTGTTGGAGGTCTTGCAGAATTGTTTTGCACAAATTTAACGCTACCTAATGAAAGATTTGGCAGATTGATTTGGGTATATCCTAAGGGTTGATCTCAACTATTAAGAAGAAAAATTACTTTTTTCTCATCATCATATAGTAGATACACATTAGATTTGAAGTAGAAAATGAAAATGGGAATGTTGATGCAAGATTAAACATTAACCACTGGGTGATTTTTACTCGACACTTCAATTTAATCTTCAAAATAAGCTAAGTTAGCGAGTTACGAAAATTGAATAAACATTGACTTATTACGAGAAGGCATTGAAAAGGGCTTTGCAATATTGTACTAAAGCCGCTCCTAAATATAAATTGAGGAGCAGCTGAGCGTGACATGGCATGTATTATACTAATACAAACGACATCGTTCAATCGAAATTTCGTTATAAGGTAAACATTGTTTGTACGTGTCATTTCAAAATCGACTGCTTCGATATCGACAAGCTTAACCACGAATTTCTCGATAACGAAAAGGCACGAAACTTGGCGGAACTTTGATGAATATTTTGTTTTTCTCAATCGCTTTTGAAACATAGTGAGACTTGAAAAATATTCGTAGTGATTTGGAATTTTTCATTAGTCCTAAGTTCGTCTATCAGAGATTGTTTCCCTGGACACAGACAACTCTAAATTTACGCCACTAAAATCGAACATTAGCTCTTTTTGCTTATCGCCTTTTTAAGAACCATCGCTGATGTCCAAATGCGAGTGGTGGTGAACACAACGTACCTATCAAATAATTTGCGAAATTATAAAAAATGCATTGCAATTTTAAGTGACAACACTGTTTTGTAATGTTTTAGTTGTAAATTTGCAATTTTGTAACCAATAAACCGTAGTTTCCAAACGTGGTAGGTACTTAATTGATAAACTCATATTACACATAAGGTACCTATACAGCGTCAACCTATTTCAGACAATAGGACAGTATCTGAACCCTTGTCTTTTCGAAATCGCAGAACCGTAACAAACAAGGAGTAATGAATGTCAACATCGTCAACTAACTTCGTAGTCTCAAACTCTCGAAGACGAAGCTCCTTGTTTTACTTTGAAAGTCTTCAGCTTGCTAAGCATTCTCTGGTGTCGCTTCGCGTTAAACATGTTGACCTATCGATACGTGTTCGTGCATTTAATGCTGGTGTGGAGGAAGGAACAACTACATTAAATTTGCATTTTTAACGGCGTATTGCTTATAACATTAAATTGACTTTATGCATGGGAAGTTTAGGTTAGGTTAGACTTCGAGTAATGGCGAAATGCAATTTACATTTATAATGATTATTATGGGTGACACAAGGTTTATCAATCTCGATAACTACGAGTATTATCAATATAAAAGTTTGAGTTAAAGATCTACGTATTAATGATTTCTTTTTGTCCACAGTCAATGATCCAATTGAAAGAACGCAAAGAAATGGACGAGGCATTCAAGAAAGCTCAGAAACCCTGGGCGAAGTTACTTCAGAAGGTGGAACGGGCAAGACTAGAGTATCACACGGCTTGCAAACAGGAACGGACAGCGCAAAACCAAGAAAGAAATGCAACTGGAGATAGCTCATTTAGTCCAGATCAGGTCAGTGTTGATCCATAGAATTATTACATCTGGAATCAACATCATGAACATCAGAATGAAGCCAATTTAAAGTGCACCGATTGCGCGTAACAATGTTTTGAATCAACATCATAAATAACAAAGTGAAATTTAAAAAAAACTTATGTGTATGTAATATTTTATTAGTGTGTTAAATGAATTGGGTGTCATCGGTACACTGACGCCAGAATATCGTGTAGGTACGCGCGATCGGTGCACTTTAAATTGGCTTCATTCTGTTGTTCATGATGTTGATTTCAAATGTAATAATTCTATGTGTTATCATGAAGAAATAGTTATAAACTTATTTAAAAGGAATGAAGTAGTTATTGAGATAATATTAAACCATCGGCTGAGCCGTGTGCTCGGAGGCAATGAAAAAAATTTGTAACGAAGTGTTAATGAATAATAGTGGCAGTCAGTATAGGGTTTTGAACGGCTGTATATTTTCCAATGAAGAAAGATTTTAAAAAATCTACTTACTTTTAACCTACTATCAAACAAGCTTTATCTGGTATAAACCTCAAGGACAACTGCGATCATCATTTGATTAATTATCGCTCGCTTTCAGAATAAAAATACCAATACTTTATTTTTATTGTGTGACCCCATTCATCTTTCTTAAAGAATGTTTATCAATTCTTTTCGTGTACATGTTGTTGGAATTGAAGTATTTTCTTATCGTATTTCATATCAGTTGATTGACTTATCATGCTTTCGATCCGAACGATAATAATGTACGTACGTGAACAAGTAAAAGGGATCACGACATGTAAATCTTGAGATTCCGATGTCGTTTTTGATGTCAATAACTCGCAATATGCCTGAAATAAAATGTATTTTAGTTTGAAATATTTAAGAAAATTTCTGACTTTTATTGGACGAAGTTGTGTTAATCAAAGTAAGAGGAAAAATTGGACCCTCGAGACAACTTCGGTTGTTAAAGTTGATTAAATTTTGCTTAATAATAAAACACGTCTAAAAATAACTACAAAGAATATTGAAAATTCTTTCAGTGTTAATAATATGCTCTTCGTCCATATTTAAACAACCAGACTTCGTGATGAGTACTGTCGCTAGGGATAGCAAAAACTTGTCTGCTGCTAACGATTTCTTTTCAATTCAATGGAAAATGACTTGTCATACTATATCAAAATAATAAAAGTGTTCATCACAATACCTGCTAGAATTAGCCAACATACTACGGTACTGTTGAAACTCAGTGTTGATTGTAAATATGAAAAACGAAAGTAACAATTTTGATGACTTATCGATGATTCCAAGAAAAAATATTTGCGTTTATGAGTCGTCTTCTATTCAGGTCAGTTCCGTATATTCGATACAAAAATGCTATAATTTGTGATTCACAGGAAACGATGTTACGAAACGACATTATTCTTCAATGGTCTCTTTATTTGTTTTCAAATAGGTCTTTGTAATAAGTTTGTATGGAGTGATAAGGAGTAAAGTTGTAAGTAGTTTTGCCGTCTTGTCTGGTATCGATTCGCTGACCCAACAAGAGTTCTTTGACTTGTAGACTTCGAGCTGAAGTCTCGATCGATAGATTTAATTATTTAAGGACGTGTTCACATACACCTGGATGCATTACTTTGTTAAGAATTCATAGTTTGAATGAAATTTACAGTGTTAATATTCAACAGTTAAAGAGCGGGAAGCACGTCATCGTTATTTTAAAATATTGGCAAAATCCGGTGAATTTTCTAAGAGGTTTCTCTTTGTGCTTAATGTATTAAAATGACGTTCCCACGGAAGTAAAATTAATCCAACGGTAATAACTTCTCAACCCAAGCATAATATTAGCAGATCGGCAGGAAGAAAGATTTGAATGTCATAAAATAGTTAATTTTAATAACATTTAAATACGATTAAGATTAAAAGCTTCAGTTAGTTCTTAAACTCGTTTAAACCGACATGAACCGATCGATGCCCACAAACTCGCCCACGTTTGAATTCCCGAATTCTTAATAAATTCTTCAAAATATTTCACGAACCGCGAAATTGTTTTATATCTCACCTTCTCTGTATATATCGTTTCATCGATACCGTTCAATGTAAATAAATAAAGGCAAGCATCTGTTTAGCTACACTGCAAATAGATACACTCGACGCAACAGATACGAATTTGGCAAAAAAAATACTGCCTCAGGACATTTGCATAAATGTTTTGGCATGATATTGAGAAAATTGTACCTACAACAACAGCGTTACTCTTATAGACAAAGTTGATAGGTAAATTAGCTTCGACAAAATCTGCAGAGAATTCTGACAGCATGACTTATAGCAGTCAAATTTGCTATGAAGGTCACCGTGGTCAAGCGTTTAATGGTATCTAATATCTGGAAAACAACGCTTAGTTTCATGTACACAAAACTGTCGTAAGTCCGGACCTGGGATCCCTTTCCCGAGTGTTTGACGTCACGACGTCCAAAGATATTTTCGGAATGATATCCTAAGCGATTTTCTCAATGGGAGACAGTACGCCTACGCACATTTGCGAAACATTCCCTAAATAAACAGCTCCTTTATTTCTGTTGCCTTTCTCATAACTATATTTATTTATACAATATCTATTATAATATTCTTTCTTCATCTAACAGGTCTTTTGATTTATGACGACTACCTGAATTAACCTTGTGTTTTATTAGTTATCAGTTCATTTACGTTTTTCAATGCAAGATTCCAAATTTAAATACATACGTTTAATTAGTTTACAACCACGCATGAAACCGCTAAGTCAATTCACATAAAGTATTTTATATACTATTATCTGCAATAAAGATCTTAGCGAAAAATGTTCTCAAGGAAGTTCAAGGTCAATGTTGAAACAAAATAAAATTCTAAGCATTAGAAATGTTTATTGTTTTTATTTTTTCACATCAAAGACTTACACAAGAATGTCTATTGTAACCTCGTTATTATGACCAAAAGAATACTGTTATATTGTTGCATAATATTGATACTTTATTATTAAACGTAGATAAAGTTGATAACGCAAATAACATATCGATAAACCTATTATAGGAAAATTCAATATAATTTGAAATTATAGCACGTTGAGTTATTCAATTTAACTCTTAGAGAAACTGTTTATAGAAATAACGATTACAATAATACTAGTATTTACCTACTCGTTCTTAACACTTATTCGACTCCGAAAGTTAGTCTCAACTGAATAGAAAACTCTTTCTAGCTTCCGAAATAAACATACGAGTATTTGAGGAACCTATTACTAGAATATCTCTGAATCGCTAACGAAATCATTGACAAACCTTCCGAGAGTGGGTTATTTACATTCCAATTGAATTGCTAACGTTCATGTTGAGACGGTCCTCTTGTGTTCATCTGATCGTTGCCCTCGCGTGCTGATACAGCCGTGACACAAACTGTGACCGACACATAAAAGGGCATTATTCTTAGTTGTACCAACCTCCATTTATCTGTTACGACCGCAGCTAATAGCGCTCTGAGACTTGTCAAAACAATAGATCCAGTCATCGATTCTACGGGAAAAATTCTTAAGTTTAGTTTACAGTTAATTTGTGCATTATTATTACTTACTTTGTATTCTTGTATTTTATTTGACCTTCGTCATAACCGACTTTGTCATATTAAACTCTGACGATCAAGCTCCTCTGATTGTCGTTCATACAAAGTGAAGGACGGCCTTGGTGCTTTGACCGTACTCTTTTGGAGTGCGACCAACCGAATACCCTCTTAACTCTTTGTAGAGCATCCCTTTATACTGAGTTTCATAATTGCTCCAGGCGACACGTTTTATTACTTGAGACTGTGTTAAGCTAAACTAGTAGAAACGTGGAGTAGTGTTAGTATTTTATTTATTGATGTTGAAGTCTACTTGCAAAAAAAAATGTAGTTACCCGTTTATAAAGGACTCGTGAAGTATGAAATTCAATGAAATCTTCTGTAAAATAATTATGTAGGTATTATGAACTTTATCAATTAAAATCGATATATAAATATAGAAATGTCGGTAAACCAAGAGGAATCAAGTGTAAAGGTCGGTAATGTCAACCTCTTAGTATAAGGAACATTTATAGAACGTTATCTCAAAATAGCTGTCGTCGTAATTATATGTAAATTGAATCAGGAAATTCTGAAAGTGATGAATAATCTCTGTTAGGAAACGTTCAATTGGCTTAGAGACTGGCCGGAGTTTCACTGCTGAATTTATCATAATAATATATTATATCCGGTTAATAAATAGAAATAAATAGTCTTGGTCATGACTTGTTTTTTTGACAACACAGTGTCGTGTGCTACAAAAAAGAAATGACTATATCTACTAGTAAATTACAGTGCCATTCATGCAAACATTTATTTGTAAACCATTTATTAAACAGTGAGAAGATGAAAAATAAACTTGAACATTATATTTATCCGAACTTCTTTACGTCTTAGTGAAACAAAATTACATTTCTCATAATCTCGTTATTCTAAAAGCCATCTCACTGAAACACGGCGAATTTACGAGAAAATAACATTAAATATTCCGAAGAAGTGAAACGTTAAAATGTACTGGGATCATAAAAATACCTCGAGATACGTCCATAATTCTTTAGCGTCAAATATTCTCCTCCGCGACACATCGAGATATGATAAAGATGTCACGTTTGACACAATCATAAAGTGTGATTATATTTTATCGGTTCTTATCTACAAACTTCGCTCTGCATCACGTCTTCTTTTACATTCTTCATGATGCTGTTCTTACATAACTGTGGAATAACTTCTCTAGTTCTTACATTGTTTCTTAAAGACAAGCTCATAGTTGGCTTGGAGGTCTATAGATTCTCAACAGCTGTACAGCTATTATTAAGATTAAATTTTAAAAATTCTTATTGTATGATTATTTTATTTAAATACTATAATATAAACCAATTACATTTCAATATGGATATTGTCGTAAACAATGACGATATTAACTTCTTCAAACGATCTAAAGAAATTCATTTCGTAAATAATCAATGAACCGAATAGCTGGTCCCAATCACAGTCGAAGAACCATTTCTTTGTGACGAAAACATCAAACGAACGGAAAAAATTTTGAGAAACGTTAATAAAAATAAGGCACCCGTAAAAATAGACAATTTCAAAATAAGAAAGGATAATTATGAAGAGATCAAGCTACTATTTCTAATTAGAGAACAGAAACTGACAATTTCAGTTGCATATCAAGAAATTAAAAGCGATGTACATGTAATTAAATGAATAAATAAACATGCCTCTCGAGTTGAGCGATAACTTTCACAGAGCCGAATTAAAATTCCAAATCTCTAATTGTGAATGGTCAGCGGTAATCGCTAGTAATGGCAGAGTTGATAAGCAAGTTCGCAAGATACGTAGAAGACCTAGTTTTGAGGAATTGATAAAATGTATACAGAGACAAACTTACTTTCATTGTAATAAAATAGTGTATAGTCTAATTACGAGTAGACTTGGGCTCTTTAAAGTTGTATAACTATGCTCATAGCACAATGGAGTTTAAGAATTTTAAGACATATTTGGGTAAATATTCTTTTACCAAAATAAATTGAGAATGACAAAATACCACGAGCTAAAAAACTATCCCAAAACCATCTTTGATAATATCCCTCTATTTTTATGTAAATACACACAGGGGTGTTGATCTTGTTAAAATACCATAAACGTTTTCCTCGTGTCCGTCGATTAACAACCGATTGATCCATGTCCAAGCGTTCGATATTGGAACTGTGTCGAGTTACATTGTGTCGTTATGTAACCTCCATATCTGGGACGACCTACATCGTCACCTGTGATATCTCATGCCGCGTTCACATGCGCTCGTAATTATGTGAAACTATTTTTTTATTCGTGTTATTTTGATACGACCGCATACGGTGAAACTCGACGAGTAATTGCCGCAATTCGACACATTATAGTTGTTGCACGGTGACCGTTGTTCTGGATTTTAATATTTTTTTTGTATAGTTTTCTTCGAAAATAGTTGTTCAGGCCGTTGGAGACCGAGAGATGTGCAAAGAACGGCAATAAAAAAAAATGAAAATTGTCGTTGTTTCTTAGTGTTTTCTGGAAAGTCTACAAACTATAATACAACAACAAATACATCTGTTTTTGACCGTAACACTCGTATTGAATGATCTAAATTCTTAGAAACATTTTTGTGCCACCAGAAGTGTAATCATCTGTAGTTAATGAGTAATAAGCTTGGTCTTAATAATCGTAACGAATTGGTTGTCCATAGTCGTGTTTACAGAGGTCAGTCAAGTGCCAAGCTCAGAAGTTGAACGTAAACTTTATTTAGTCCCTCGTCAAAATGTCTAACGCAAGACTGGATTATGTCGTCGGCTTAATTGACCGTATTAGACAAGCTTATAACTCTACCGATACTTTGAAACAAAGGAAAATCTATTTTGAGCCTTTTTAAATTTATTACCATTGGCATTCTTTTGAAATTATTTGAGAATGTGGCTAGAAAGTAACTGAAGTTTATTTTTTTTACAATTATTTACACATTCGTTTTCCGGTTTTGTAATGATTTAGAATTTAAAGGAAAACAAATTTTAAAAATGGTGTTTAAGAAGCTATCATTTATATTCCTAACATCCTATTTTACATGTTCTTCAAGAGCGAAATTTTACGTTATTAATATTACTTAGGTGTATTTAATACACGTAATAAATCGTCTCAAGACGAAGATGGAAGAAGCCCAGTTGTTTGAAAACGAACCAACTTAAATTGTAAAACTCATATTTTCGGCTATATCATTTATTTTGATCAAATTGTTTTCAAACGGAACCAGTTTCCAGTAATTTGAGGTTCTGATTTATCAATGGAACAGCTATTACATTTTAATTGATTTTAAAGTTTTAGAAAACAAATTTAAAATAGTCGACCTAGTGTCTGAGATTGTTTCATAGTTTTATTGCTACGGGAATTCCGAATGAGATGTAAATATAATTTGATATACATAGTTGTTATAACAGTACTTAAACATGAGAATGAAAAAAAAATGTTGTTTAGAAAGTAGAAGTCATGCATTTACTATTAAACGTCTGTGCATAGAAAAGTATATTATAATATATTAGTAATTTAAGTTCTAAATGTAATAAATTCACAAATGAGCTATAAAACGTAAACTTGTAAAAATTTCATTTGAAAATTCTCCGGCACATAAAATTCCCTATCTTAATATTCTTTAAGCGACCGCATCATTTTATGAATGAAATTTTAATAGCCAGCCGTTCCAATGTTGTTAATTTAATGGAATAAACAGTAGTTACGGTAAATTTCTTTACAGTTTTCTTCTAATACTTTATTGTCGAGTTTTACAGAATATTTGAGATGTCCATCTCGGAGGTTGACCGTTGTTATGCATTTTTGATTCCAATACCATACAGAGAAAATCTAAATCCAGTAATATCTAAAGATTATAAATCGAATCGCAAATTGTAAGTACCGGTTGTTCTTATCAATAAAAATCGATAATCCAAATAAACAACAGAAAGCAATCGTTTCGCTGATTGCACGTCGTCCCGTGTGCGTGACAGATCGAGTCACCACGATTTTGAGTGGTGTATCAGTTTACCGTGCTTCGATATCCAGACACCGGTTCACAGATATGCGACGAGAAAAAAATATATTATACCGTTGAATTTATTCCATTTATCATGAACGTGGAGGCCGGAAAACTGTTACGTCGTGGAAAAACGTTTTATACCGAAAACGGAACCGGTTTTTTTATATTCAAATGTTTGGTTTAGAACAACAGGAATTTATGTCTGCAAATGTAAGTTGAACAGCTTTTGACGGACTTCGCGAAAGGAGAATTAAGATCTACGATACGATAACATTGATTTTTATTTCTCTGTATATCTTCCTCTCGGATGATTGTAGTAGTGATAATATTGTATTTGGTAAACTTTGTCCCTTTCATAGAGTTTATTTCACCGGTGAGAAAATTACACACACAGACATATACACACAAACACACACACCCACACATACACAAACACATACAATCGTACTCACACACTTTTTGCTAGTTTCTTGTAATCTGTTTCCATATATATCGCTGTATTTACTCTTGGAAATTTGTTTTGATGTTTGGTGTCTTAATATGTTGGTTAAGAGAATTATCTGTTAACACAGACCTCCTGCGACACAGGCTTGTCCTAGTGCAGGGGTCACTGCTTAATATTGTATGTCCTAAATTTAGTTAAATAAATATTTCATTTCATTTCATTTCACGATCCATGGAGTTGTGTTTAAATCATGGTAGTTTTATGTAACCAAGTTTTCACGATTTGCTGTTCTTCATTGTTTGTATTTATTTATGTAAAAACAGTTTTTTCAATAATACAGATTGAAATAGACTTGTTAACTCTGTTTAGTCAATTTCCAGTCTCTCAGTCGTTGTTTATAAAGGACGACAATCAAAAAGCTGTGTTTGCAGCAACGTCCTCGGCAAACATCGCCACCGCTCGGGACAACATTTGACCGAGCTTTTTATTAAGTCTCACTTTTATGTATTCATCGATTCAATTTTTTCTCTTATTTTGAGTAACAACTTAATTACCTTTTTATTGTCTACTTAGGTGATTTAACCACATTATTATTGTTTATTTTTCTTTGATAACGTAGCCCATTTGCCTAGACATATTTACAAAAGAACGTTGGACCATTTGAGATTTTTTCTAAAGAATGAATATTCTGTTTTCTATAATATTAAATCAAGTTACGACTTAAGACGCACAATAAATGCCAACATTTCCTGACTTTTCTCCATCAATCTCCAAATAAAACAATATCTGAACGGTGTCCTCCCAAGACAATTCAACAGTATCTCCTAAGTAACTGTCACCTAACTCATAACTTATAGACCGCGCAAAGTGAAAGAAAACAAAACTATTGTCCGAACTGAAACGTTCCAGAAAATATTCGCCTTCAGGAAATTGAATGCCAAGGTTCGTATTTTAGGAAGCAAGCGCTGTTAACTTGGCCTTCCGTAATGGGAACGGTACTGGACACAAAACGGTACAAATTACTCGGGGGACCCGCACTGACAAGGCTCTTGAGGTCATTAGCGAACTTGTATTGATTGGGACCGTGGACTGTAATTGTAAGAGGTTGTATGTTATGTTGTGAGGGTCTCTTTCGTTTGCTAAACCTTGACAAGCTTGTGACAAAGGTTTTTACTTTTCAAATGCAGATTGATCCACTAAATTTAGTACCATTTTTCTACTTGTATAAATATATTTCAAAGCATGAATATTTAAGCCTTTTATGGAAACAAATGAAAACGTGAAACTGTTACAATATCCTTGTTGTTTATTGTTTCAACATTTAGAAACTCATTAGCTAATCGATCGGGTTTCCGTTCTAAATTTAACTTTGTTTATAATACATTACTCCGGGGTTGAAATCCTGTTAAGGCGGCAGGTAATGAAGTGGTAGGAGGGGGCACTTTTGTCGGATGATTGAATCCGCCCCTATTACGTCGAGTGCCTCGTGTAAAGTCACACTAGGGTTGACAGATTGCTTATTATAGACATATACTGATCTCTGCTGTGATTTAAAAAAACAAAAAATATCAATAGTATGTTAAGGTTCTTGAAAATTCACTATGATTATCTAAAGACAATATGTCTAAAGACTGATCAAAAGTTTTCTATTCCCAGCAGAAAATACGAAAAGAAATTATAGCTATTATTGCTACTTTATTTCTATAACAAACACTTGCTTACAAATACGATTTTTACTTCAAAACCCATATTTTTGACCACTTTACGTAACTGAAAATCATCTATTTTCTTTAATAACGTCTAAATTAGAACATATTATTTCCTCGATATTTGCTTGTTTTTATCGGTTTCATGGTAATTTGTCACCCCTGAAAAATAGAGCTGACTCGCCACTTTATTGATGACACTTCTTCGCAGTTCAGGTTCACAGACAAGTTGCTGTCGTTCCTCATGCTGATAAATGACACACTTTTATCGTGAACTACATTATACTTGGTACTCATATATTCATAAGATTCTTGGAAATTGTTATCAAAGAAGTTTATATAGTAGAAATGATTTAGTTTATTGCTAATTACGATTGTACCTAAACATGATGAAAGAATCAAAAAGATAAATAACTTACAACTTGAAACGACTAAGTCTAGTAAACGATCGATTTAGCGTGAAAAACCCCCTGTCCTTAAACAAAGTGTGAACCGCCGCCCACCTAAACACCTGAAGATGACGTCTCAAGTATCCATCGGCTGTTCTGTCCATCAAAACGAATCGCATGAAACCTTTACGAGAGAAACAGGCAGGATGGTGGACGGTGGTACTTATAACGTAATGTCATGTCGCCTCCCGGCTGTTTCCTGTTATGCAAAATATAAAATCCACCGAATGAATAGACTTAAATAGGGCTTGTACTCTTTAAACAAGGGGTAGTTTCCAGGTTTATTTTTTCATATTATCCTGAATATAATTTCTTATGATATGTGTATTTATTTTCTTGCTATCAGAAGGCTGTGACGGTAAGTTTTTCCATTCTTAAATTTTTACATTTCATTATCAACTTATTAGGTTTCGATAATGAGCCGTTTACGCAGTATACTGTGCTATTTTGTACGAACATCGTCTTTAGTAGTACTTTATTACGTAAATAACGTACTAGAGGGTTGTTATTGCCGCCAGAACCCGCCAATATGATCCAATAAAGGATGACATGAATGGTAGCTGTCTCGGGGTTACGATTCTCTCTCTGCATTCCTGATTTTATTCTTTTAAATAAGGTTAGAGTACTCTTTCGAGACGATGTTATGCTATTCATGGTAGTTTTCTCGAAAGTTTGTTTTCATTTGTCGTTTTATGATCATATCGAATTTTATTTTAAGGGTTGGTCAATGATAATTAATGATTTATTTAAGTGATCATTGAGAACCGTCTTTGCTGTGAGCTAGTATGCGTCTTTTAAAAACTCAATAATGCTTATTTCGGAAATCGTATACATGTCATGAAAACAAATCAAAACATAAAATTGTACAATATGTATCTTATATTTAAATCGCAAATGTAATGAAAAAGTCCCTTATACGAATGCGGAAAATACTCCACAATATTTTAGGAGTGTATTTGAAAAGAGGAATACAATAGAATATTTTCGTGACGTTCGTCTTGTATACTCGAGAGATACATTTTTATATGAGCACGTTTGAGTGGCTAACCCCGTTACAGATGCGGTACGTATGGGTATGTTTTATTTGAAGGGTTGACTCCTTTCGTTTATTGTGACGATTATTGTTTATTTTGGAAAATATTTCTGAGCAATTCGGTGCTTTTTCAGTTAGTAAAATTTAGTAGCAGTAAAGTATTCATTTAAACTTAGTTGAAGCTTTCTCTGGTAATCATAGTACCGCACAATTAAAATTTGAGCTTATCTGAATCTCAGCTCCAACTTTATCTCCTTAAACTCAATTTTGAAGCATGTGTAGCTAAGTCTATGAAAAATAATATAAAAATATATTATTGTTCCACGCAATAGAGAAAGTTAGAAGTAACGAAATTGTTTCATTCTTTATCAAATCTCATTAACCTTCTTTAAATAAAAATAACAGTAAAATGTAGTAGATTAGTAGTAGTGCCAGCCCTATCGTTAGTATAGTAATAGCAGCAGGGTAGAGACGGCGCGACGCCGGCGGACGCGACAATTTGCGTCGCTCCCTACACCTGATCACCAGCAAACCTCGTTATAGTTGTGCCTCGTTATCACGCTTCACATTACTGATATATAACTTTATCTTACACGTAGATGTTATCATATAAATATCTGGCTTTTGTAGAGATTCATGAGCGACTATTATCACTTACGATTGTCTGTTATTTTACTTTTTAAAGCTTTGAATAAGAAAAAACTTAGCAAACTAATTGTGTGGATACAAATTTTTAATTTTACGTTTTTTTTTGGTACACCAGTACTTGTAGCTCGTTTTATTCTTAAGTATATTACGTGTCGTGCATGATCATGACACCAAAAATTTTTATTATATATATTTATTTATATTTCCTGCTGTTTCTACTGTTTATATTTTTTTAATGTTCCCATTATATTATAGGTAAGGAAAATGGCGGATCGCGTAACGAAATGTCGCGACGAAGTTTCAAAGAACAGAGAGAAATATCAGGCAGCTCTCGCGGAGATCACGGCGTATAACCCTCGGTACATCGAGGACATGACTTCAGTATTCGATAAGTAAGTACACATAATAAATATTCAAGTATTCATTTGCAATTATCTATAATATAAAAATGAATCGCAAAATGTGTTGGTAAGCGCATAACTCAACAACGCCTGGATCAAATCGGACAAATCTTTTTTTAAAATGTTCGTTGAAGTTCAAGGATGGTTTTTACGGCGAGAAAAAATCGAATAGATGCCGGGGAAAATGAAAAAAAACGGTCATAGGGTTCACGCAGACGACGTCGCGGGCAGCAGCTAGTTTCAAATAAAAAAGATCAGTGTGCGAAAATGCAGTTCATGCTATTGATTTTTCAATGCTATCTTCAAAAAAAAAAGTTTATTTATGATAGGTAGAGTTAAAAGTAAATAAAATTGTAATTGGAATTCAGAGGACAAGTTGCTGGTAATAGAATGATGATGATGTTTTTATTCATAAAGTTCCATAGTGGTGCATCTTTTAAGATCGTGAATGCATAAATAGATTATATTGATGTCATCACAGCGAGTCATTGTGTATACGTGGTGATGATTTATATTTATTAATATTTATGATTGAACTAATGTTTTATTAAAACAAGACATTTTATTCGAGGCTTTATTATAAACGAAAAACGCGACAAATCTATTACTAAAATTAAATACTTACCCTTGTAAGTGTATTATCTTAAATAGTTTTACATGAAAATATCAGGTCGTTGAGTATTATTTATTTAATTTCAGGTGCCAACAAATGGAAGCGCAGCGGTTGAAATTCTTCAAAGATGTACTGTTTAGTTTCCACAAATGCCTCAATATTAGTCAAGAACCAAGGTTTGATATTTAAAAATATCCTTTTTGCACTGCAGCAATTATTACACTTTGAAGCAATTTCCAAATTATTTTCTACCACTCAATGTAGTGTAACGGAAGGACATTAATTTATAAATTATTATTTTTTTTCATATAACACTTTGACACGTTTCCTAATGCTATCTCTTGTTAATCTAAAATCAAATGGGAAGCCGATAGGAATGGAGTTATACAGCACCTTCGCCACGACATTACAATTTGCTTACCAAACATAACCAGTAGAATTAAATTCCAGTTTACCGCAAATCTACGAAGAGTTCCACCACACGATCAACAACGCTGACAGCGGAAAGGATCTGAAGTGGTGGGCGAACAACCACGGAGTCAACATGGCGATGGGCTGGCCTCAGTTCGAGGTACACACACACACACACACACGCTCATACGCATACAGAGATGTAGGTGTACGGAATTGAGGGGCTAGAAGTAATTTTAAAACAGTAGTGTTTGTATTGTAGAAATAAATTTTGGATAATTATAGCGAATATTTTAAAAATATAGTTGAAACTTTAAAACTGTTTTTTTCTGTGAGTTCACAAGAGATTAAATGCTAACATATTATGAAAACTTATTTAATTGCTTAAAACTTAATTTATTCAAGAGGAAAATAATCGAAATCATTTAAATTTAAGCTTTTTAAAGTCATGACAAAATAAAAACTATTGTTAACATTTTATTATTTATCATCAGAAAAGTTTGACATGAATCAGACATCAATTTAAACCCCGTTCATCTATATCTCTGTTTTCATCTAATAGCACATGTTAACTTTGAATGCTTACTGTTAGTACGTATACAGTACCATCAACACACAAACAAACAACATGTTATTTAGATAGATCTCTTTTATCTTTATTTTCTTTCTTTGCATAGAGTACTAGAATAGAAGTATCGTAGGTAGTTACAAATATAGGTATGCATTTAGTTATGGAGTAAAGATTGGCTTTATTATAAATCTAGGAAATTCTCTTCTAGAGACTAAAGTTTAGTTGGGGTTTTGGTGCATTCGTAATTACTTCATAAAACTATTAGTTTAGTTTATAGAAATGATTAAAGAGTATTCGGAAAGGTTCTATCTGAAGAATTTATTATGCTAGTTAAATAGTTATCAAAACCACTACAACATAATATTATCAAATTAAGATCAAAAAAGTCGCGTATCCACCACACTATTATTTGGTTTTGTTTGTGTATGCTAAAAGAACTGAACAGAACGAAGTTTTATTCATTAATGATCTTAACGATTGAAGACAAAATGGCAAGAAGTCAAAAACTCACATACTCAAAAACTCCTCATAAACACTCAGTTAAAATAATGTCAACAAGGTGTACTATAATAACAACATCAGAAACAGTTATACCACAGACATTTTTATCAGAAGAATCACGAAAAAATAACAAAACAAATGAAAAAAAAACAGTTGTAATATAAAGCTGATTCCACACTAAGGACGAACCAGAGGAGTCAGGCTCGTTGTACGCGGCGTACGCGTATCGTGCGTCCGCGGTGTTAGCGCGCGTGCGGCACTGGGCGCTCTGGACGCGCTGCGTACGTGCCGTACGCGGCGTCCGTGTCGCGCCCTCGCTCGCCTCCTGCCGCACCGCCGCCTTCGTCTATACCAACCCGCTGATGGTACGAACTATACCGCACCCATACAACACATTACTCAGGCGTCTGGGACTGAGGAAAATGGGGGAGGGGGGTCAGTGGTGTTTCAGACATTTAACTAAAATATTCTAAAACAGGTAGCAAAAAATAAAAGCATAGTAACAAATTTTACATTCTAATTCTGTTTATAGTTGAGATACCTGTAACGCTATTAGCCTGAGTTCAATTCAGTAATTCAAGTTTAAGATAACAGTGCATAATGGGGTTGTGGTACACCACCACTGAAAGAAATGGCAAAAAGTTGATTGAGAGACGCCTGAGAATCTAGCTGCAGTGGTGAACAGAAATCGCAAAAGATTTCTTAAAAATATGCACCAAAGCTTTTGTCAAATGGGAATAGTTGTGTGCATATGAACACAAAAAGAAGAGAACACGAAAAGAAAACACAAATTGCACAAAATGGTTTTGATGAAGCACAAGAGGTTGTCGAGTGAGGAATGAACACATAGTGATATCATAGCACAGATCTGAAGAGTATCGAATCAAATGCACGGACTGGCCGCAGTCGATGTGGTTGAATGTAGCACCATGTACAGCAACTGTTATAAAAATCATACAAAAATAATAGTTATCAGTTTTCACATTATTTCAAGGGTCAATTCATGAATCAATAGGTACATATAGGGCTCGTAAAATAGGATGAAATACAGTGATTTTTGGGTATAGGGTATAAAATAATGATTATAGAAGGGTATTCTCCGCATGACTGTTAGTTACAGGTCTATTAGACATTCATATCTTTCTCTTCTTTAGCTTTCTCTATTAACGTTCACTAGCTTTGGATGGACGTGTTGTGGATTGTGTTTCTAATTTATTTTTTATTTTGTTTTTCATTTTGAGTTCGCATCAAACGAAACGTTGGACAAACTTATTAAGTGCCAAGGAACTATATACAGGGTGATTTTTTAGAGAGGGTACATATTGCAGGAGGATGATGAGTACTCTGTTCTAATACGGAATATTACAAAAAATAGGTAAAATTATTTTTTTTTTTAATTTTTTTAAATCTAAATTCGACAAAACTACCTCAAACATAAGCAATTTCGGCTTAAAGAGTGTTGACTACACCTCTAGTGATCTCGCGCACCCCACACTACCGCCAAACCCATCAGCTGGCGAAAAACCATCGTTTTGCAAGAATTTTAGATATTTTTAAGTTGCGATTACTAAGGCATTAAGCCATATTCTTTGGTAATAATATTTTTACTGGTCGTATATAACCATCAGCTACCATGACCTTCAATATGTACCCTCACTAGGAAATCACCCTGTATAAATAAAATTTCATTAAAATCGTTTTTCGAATTCACACTTATTATCTCAGACACCAAGTCGTTTTAAACGAGAACGAGCATTTCGAAAATATTATGTATGCAAAAATTTTATTAAAAGTCAGTTTTACTAGTGTAGGTAAGTATTAATGGTAATTGTCGAAAGGGAGGCATATACATAAGCTCTATATCCGATATAAAGCTTACGTATATTCCACCTTACGTTACCTTATTGTTAAGAGATACCGTTGCCACTTGCGCTAGGGTCAATTAATCTGGCTTTCAAATTACTTTTTACATACATGACGTTTTTAGAAATCACTTGGAACATCGTGTCAATGATAAATGCATAAGTGTGATTTCTTCAAAGCTATTTATATGAAGTTTTATCTTTGAATAGTTATCCCGTGAATTATAAGTGTATAAGGTGGTGTGTTGTCGAACGTTTCGTTTGTTCGTATCTGTGACCGCTTGTGACCGGGTGTGTCGGTGACTCAGGAGTACACCGAGGAGTTCCGCGACATCGCCAAGGGCAAGTCCAAGGAGAGCCTGCCCACCGGACCCATCACGCTGCTCAATCAGCGCCCGGTCAGCGAGGATGTACGTTACACGACTACCGACACGCTCGCAACTCGCATACGCATACATACCATACTAAGTGTTATTATACGCAACTACACACGTTACAGTTGAAGCTTTAACGTACACACTTTTAGAAACACGTAATACCATAAAATACATTTTTGTAATAAGTAAAATCAATAAAAATAAGGAATATTTTGGATTCCGATATTGACGGTAAGAAGACAATACTTTAAACAGTCACCACGAAAATAAAAATAATAATAAGTAAAAAAAAGGCAACATTTTTAGTTGCTATGGTAACCTGATGTAAACCAATAGTATGTATTACACAACACACACACAGTGCCTATGCGATGTTGTAAGTGCTAAATCCTAATACCAAACGTTTGAACACATTTTGTACTATACATCTTACCTTTAAAATAAAAAATCAGTCTTGATAACTGATCCTTTTTAAAATTGTATTCTTTGTGTTACTAAAGTCAAACTGTGTTCAAATGATATTATTTAGGATTTAAATGAGAATGAATACGGTATTTTTTTTATATTACTGTAATTCTTTATTTTTTAATATTATTTTAAAGCATGTTAAAAAATTTGGGTTATTTCTCCTGTAGTTTAGTATGTGGTGAGGTCATTCTCATTTCAATCTTTTATAGATGTAAGCTTATTTTATTTATTTATTTTAATAGATGTTGCATGATGGATGTTGCTTCTGAATAGAAAGCATTTGGCATGCTGTCCCCTAACCACAGTTATTTTATTTTGAAGTCATATTTATTTAATTATTATACAAACAATACAATATGTAATTCGAATACAACTCCCAAGAAATTTCTGCCTATAAATTTTATAAACAATAATAGATTTCAGTCACTAAGTAACTTCTAAGAATCTAGGAAACCTTATAGAATTTTATCATCGTCATCTGTCTACAAAAGCCTCGTCAAATTACATGATTATTTTCTAAACTAAGTCCTGAAAACTCATAACTGTCAAATTTGAAGGTTATGTTAAATGATGTAGGAATTACCACCAATAACGAATAACAAGACGTTGAAGAGCAACAATCACTCTGAGGCTCCCCCCGCCGCAGCCCCCGCCGCGCCCGCCAACAACACGAGCGCGAACAATACCATAGACAAGAAGACCATTAGCGCACCCATCGCTGTCACGTGAGTAACATGATCATTTAATTTAATAATAGTAATCATTTGTAGGTTATTTTTTTTAGTATTCGAGTTTTTACTGCAATTTTTTTTAAGATCTTGTCTTTTTGTCAAGCAATTTGAAACAGAAAGTAATGATGAAGATAATGGTCGTTGCTAAATACTTACATCGTTTTACTTATACAATGATTACATCATACTATATATAACTTCAGGAATATTTATAAATCGAGTGTTTTAAAAAAATATTATTTTCTTGCTTCTTAAAGTAAAAACTCATTCACTGCTTATCTATTTACAAATCCATCCATAAACCTAATACCATATCCCGTGTCTTATTCCTCTACCCTTAATTTCCTAGCATTGAACGTCTGGAGTTGTACGCGTGTGGGTCTCACATGGCTCACGCCTCGCACTCGTTTGACGGGAACACGTTGCGATTCTCTCTGCGACCACAAGTCAACAACGTTGTATTGACTAACAACTATCGGACGACTTGTGAAGAGTTAGCGTTAGTCTCATCTACATATATGATATTTTGTTCTTTTATTGTGATATTTTGTCAATAAATTACTTGATATTGATTTCCCATGACACCAAAAAAAAAACTGCCAAAAATATCCTTAATTTTTTTCAGTATTCATTATTTTGACCTACCCTCACTTTTGAACATTGAAAATTTCCGTTTAGAGACAGTATTGTGAGTAATATTCAAAGATACTTATAGGTTTCACTACAGAAGGAAAGAGTATTTTTTTGCAATATTGATATAATTTAAATGATCAATAGTAATAAGTAGTTAAAAACATAACATTTTATGAGTGTACATTATTTGTCATCTACCCTCACTAAATGACCATTTCAGTTTTGAGACAGGATTCTCCGTAATAATCAAATAGGTTTCACTAAAGACCAAAGAGTCAACTTTTATTTTTTATTAATCTGTTAATATAATTGAAATAATATTTATTTTTTGTTGTCCAGTAACGGCAATGCGGGCGGCGGCGGCGTGAAGTCGAACAAGTCGTCCCCGGCGCGCTCCGCCGCCGACAACCCCTTCGACGAGGAGGAGTGGGACGAGGAGGGGGGCGCGCTCGCCGACACCGGGGAGCCCGGCCTGCCCGTCAGGGCGCTCTACGACTACACCGGGGCGGAGAGCGATGAACTGTCATTTAGACAAGGTATTAACAACAGTGTTTAACATCATGAAATCCTATTCGTTTCTAGACATTCTAGGCGGAAGGTCAGGGTCAGGACAAGTTATTGAAAACTGCGCAGAGCCTATCGTTGTGACGAAATTAGAAGGTTATGCAGCAGACGTTTAATTTATGTGATATTTTAGAAAGAAGTTCATATTATTATGATTTTAGTCATTATAGAACTTTCGCCATTAACTGATATGTAATGTGTGTGTTTGTTTCGCCAGTGGGGAAGCAGTAATATTAACATTTGAATTTTTTTACTAATTCCAGGCGATGTATTTGAAAAATTGGAAGACGAAGACGAGCAGGGATGGTGCAAGGGACGCAAGGACGGGCGCGTGGGACTCTACCCCGCCAACTACGTGGAGCCCGTCGGACACTAGCCACGCCCCCCGCCCGCCCCGCCCCTCGCCCCGCCCCCTGCACGCACGCACACGCCACACAACCTGACTGAATGTAACCCGGACTATATTATACAACAGTGACTACACATTATACAAAACTGTATTTCTTGACGATTTTTACAGAAAATCTTCAATATAAATCAGTTGTTTTTTTTTAAATGGCGTGTGGTACCATCGTTTAGATTGACGGATATCTATATAATTACTTTATTTGTGAGTCACGAATTAGTCATTAGAATACACGATAACATCATAGTGAGTGATGTGAGAACATTAATTTAATGTTGTTTTTATCAACTCTACGCTTCATCGAATTACAAATCTATGTTGAAGTGTTTTGATGTATTTAGACAAAATATACAGCGAAATATTATATAACATTTCTGACTTATGTACTTGTGTCTACGCGGAGTATTCCACGCTTTTGTAGAATACTGCTACAGTTAAATAGTGAGGTACCGTAGTTTGATAAAAATATATCGATATTTAATTTACTAGATATAAATCGATGATTCGTATAAAGATAAATGTGAAATATAAATAAAAAAGGACGACTGCACGTCTGTTTATGAATAATTGACTTAGAACGTATATTTTTGGATAAAAATTGTAGGTACAATTTGCACTTAAACCAAAAATGTTTTGTGTTAGTGACATGTTATATTTCTATATACTTTGTTATCTAAATAACACCTTCGAACAAAGCTTTAGACTAACAAATCGGACACCACTGCCTTAGACGGGCGAGTTGAATGTAGCTAAGCCAAAAAGTGTACGCCAATATATAAATATATAATAATAGGCAAACCAAACGTTTAGATGGCAATGGGATAATATTATATATATTTTGTGATATAAACTCCTGTCGGTGGATGTCATTGTAATGTAGGTGTGGTTGTGTACATACACGATTTTAATATTATATACTTGTCGTGAATGTATAGAGTATTTATTTCCCATTGTATATAACGTGTAATTTATGACAGTTTTAAGTTTTAGTTGGAATTATATCGACAGAAATTGATTGTTTATTCCAGCGTTATGGAAACATTTGATTACTATCGATATAAATCAGACTTGTAGAATAATACGATAGGGCGTAGTGTTGACTGATTATTGGCCTAACGGTGTAAACTTCCATGTTGACTGCGTGTTTCCATCGGCCGGTGCTATTAGTCCCAGACCCTGCAAGCCCCGCTACTATGACTCAGTCCCGCTAGTGTCGGCTCAGACCCAGCTAGTATCGGCTCAGACCCAGCTTGTGTCTACTCAGACCCGCTTGTATCGGCTCAGTCACGTCGCTCGAGGCGCCCTCTCGTTAGTTATAAACAAAATATCATTAATATATTACGAAGATGTTTACCTTTATTTTACTTTTCCCTTTTGTACCTCGTGTTATTGTTGTAATTATAACATATTTAGTTCGAGGCTGAATATTACGATTTAGACTCGACTTGGTTCGCGTTAGTTACTGTTTGTATTCATTGTTATGGGTTCAGCGACCTTTGTGAAAATTATTTGTATTATATTATTATCAGAGAGGTGGTTCTGGACCACTTATGTTAATATATTAATAATATTGGTAAAATAAATTGTTATTACATATGTGATGATGGAGTTTTATTTTAGTTCCTGATCTTTTAACTGTATTGTTAAAGAATGCAGGTAAAATAATTTTGTAATAAAAGTACTCGTATATTTTAAACAAATTTATTAAATATCTTGTGTTGGGACATCGCGTCCCATACATCCGTCACAATACACATTCAGCATAAATACATCGGGATAAACATGCCATAGTACATGGAGAATTTATAACAAATATTAACTAGGCGTGTGCGAATATCGTTCGAATCGAATATTAATATACGATTCGATTCGACGAATATTCGAAAAAATTCGAATAATTCGATTCGTAACGAATAATTCGTGAGTTCGAATTATTCGCACACCCCTAATATTAACCCAAAATTAAGACTCAAAAATTTATGCGTATTAAATAATGCTATTGTGACAATCATCCGTTTGGCTTTAATCTGAATCCAGTAGGTACCTATTTTACATTAAATTACAGAGAGCATTTTACTATAACAACACAAGGAATCAAGTTTCAGACATGTACAAAACTAAATTTAAAATCTCATTAGTGAAAATATTTTATAAATGCAATATGTTTTCAATAATATACGCAGACATATTTGAAATTGTTTGCTTTAATAATTTTCACATTATTACAATATTGAACTGAACTAAAAAAAACTATGTAGAAAAAAGAAAATTATATCTCATTCCCACGAATTCAACATAACAGGTTAAATCACAAAAAAAAATACGTTTGTTTATAAGTAAATAGGAAATTACATTGTGCGGTTCTGGTTACCCACAAAATAATATTTACAAAATAAATGAGTATACTTTACATTACAATGTTAGAAACAAATGTATCTGACACTTCGCGACGTCAATTTAAAAAAAAAATACATGTATTAGTAGTCTCTGAGAACTAAAAAAATGTTATTTACCTAACGAGATTCGCAATGTCACGTCAATATTTCACATAAATACATAACAACTAACCATTTAAGTAAAACATGTTTCTAGTTATTATTTACCACTAAAAGGTAAATACCTGTGACAATTATATAAGTGACTGCAACATAAATACCATCTTCATCCTAACAATTAAATATTAAATTATCAAAATAATAAAACAAGAAAATGGAACGAAAACTTTACATAACAATAATTAAAATATGTACAGTAGATTTAACAAAACGACATTAAATTTAACTATTTTGTTTACGTCATAACCTATGATTAACATAAATTTATACTAATTAAACGTATTGTAAACGGCTTTATTTTTTGAAATACAAGATTGCAGAGTTTCATTTAAGTTGTTCAAGTAAAACAATATCTTGCATTCAAGTTGGTTTACTAAAGGTTTCCAAATTTGATTTCTCCTATCAAGCAATTATCATATAAGTCAGTCGCATTACACGATACATAAAGCATTTATACAATGAATATTATAATAATATCATCAAGCCTAACACAGGGAAGCTACGTAGTGGAATATCATTGCATTAATATATCTATCGACACTACAGTAAAATGAGTAAAAAGATATGTATTCAAATGTTACTCTATTATTAATGATAATTCAATAAACATTAGTTTTAGTTTGTAGCAGATTTTATTTTATTAAACTATACGCTGACCCGTAGTGTCGAAAATCGTGGACGCCATTTTGACATCTTGATTACAAAATGGCCGGCGATCGTTACTCAGTATACATGTCTTACGCATAACATACACAAATTAAATTTATAAAAAACATTTGTTTGGTACTTGACACTGTTTGATTCGCCAGTAAATTAATGTCATATTGCTGTGCAGTGATAATGTTCACTTGTTTATTTTCTTATTAGCTCTTATAGTTTGGAAATACAAAATAAATAAAAATGTAACATTCATGATACGTTCACTGTAGACAAGCTTGTAACTTCTCGATCCATTCTTGTGCGGCGTTGGCGTCGCTCGCGCAGAAGTTATATGTCCGTCGACTTGTGCGTAACTGAAACAAACAATTACAATCATAAACATATTTCAAAGTATTTTTTTTATTCACGTTATGACTATATTCTGCTTTGCGTAATAATAAATAAATAAATTATAGATATAGGAAGTAGTAGACTCACGTCAAAGAATGATCTATCGTCACATTTCTTGGGCGGTCCGGGAGCCGGTGTGGCTTGTGTCACCGCCATCACCTCCGCGAGATCTGACAACATACAAGTCACAGTTAACAAACAAAAATAATTTGAGGTTTTTCAGTTATTTTTTTACTAGTAATTTAGATAGATGAATAAATTATCATAAATGTTATTTAATGCGTAAATTACCAATGAATCCTTTGCAGTGCGAATCTTCCATCGCGTCGTAGTAACGAAGCTGATGTTTTATCGAATCCAACACGAACCATCTAAAAAAACGAACATTGTTAATTTTAAAATTCTTGAACAAAACTAGGACTGAAATGTTTATTAGTCAAATTACGGTAATTACCTTTGTTTCCATCCTTTGAGTAGAGCGCCTCGTTTATAGAGGTGTCCCTCGTGCGTTCTGTTCTCAGCGACGTTCGACGAGAACTGCTCGTAGTATTGTTGGGAGGAAGACTGTAGTGTACCCACACCTGGACAATGAGTTTTAGATTACTACTAGAATAACGTAAGTATGCAAATAATAAATACTCTTTTAAATTTAGGTTAGATCATTATCTTATTGTAAAATGTCAAAAGTTGAACCCCTTATTCATTTTATTATTGGAGTTATCGTTTGTAAAATAATAAGTATACTAACTGTCGTGCAGCGCGGGTCGCAGGTCGCGGTCAGGCGGCGCGGGCGCCTTGTACTTGGTGCAGGGCGGGGCGAAGGTCTCCGCGCATCGCTCGTGACACGCCGCGCCGCAGTCCACGCAGCGCACACCCGTCTGTAACAACATTACAATGTTAATAGTGTTTAAAGACCGTGTTCACTTGACATTGGGGACAAGGTCCATGACAAGAAGGAAGGTAACACTGTCAGTACCTCATCAATAGTAAGGCTATGTCCACCTTGAGGTGGCAGTGGCACTCGCACCAGCACCGCGGCGTGCTGTGCCCTGTGTGCCTACCTTGAGCGGTCCCCAGAGCAGGTGGTGGCAGTGGTCGCAGCGCGCGGGCGCGGCGGAGGCGGCGGGCAGGAAGCGGTGCGCGGGGTCGGGGGGCGGCGCGGCGGCCAGCCTGCCTCGCACCAGCACCTCCAGCGTGTCCCGGCGGTGCGCGCACACGGCCGCGCGACGAGCCCAGCCGCCGCACACTGATCCGGCTCGCTGCAAACACAAAAAACGTCTTAATTTTTTGAGATCAGTCATAAAAAATATGAACCTACAATAATAGAGTATTATTTTACCTGCAACTCCACGGTATTGGGTAGTTCTAGTTGATCCCATCTGACCTTCCACTTCTGCGGTAGATGTCCCAGCTCCAGCTCCAGTTGTCGTATTTTCTCCAGCAGGCCCGTGAAGGAATCCGGCATGCACCGACTTATACTGTCGTAACTAAACAAAATTTATTCAATTAAATTTTTGGTCTAATGCAGACTAAATTTACTTCCTTTAAATCGAAATAGGTAGGAAACCTTCCATCGTATCAAAAGTTCAATAAGTTGATGTAACATATTGTTTTGGCCGTCCACCAAGTGAAGTCTGTAGTTTTGTCGTACAGTACCCTTCCCCCAATTACAATGTATAGACGATCGTACCCCGCGGTGACGACCCTCCTCTGCTGCTTGAGGTCGTGGTCGGCGTGTGCGAGCACCTCCAGGTCGTAGGGCGCGCCGTGAGAGAGCTCCTCGCTGGTGTAGTAGCCCCACACCTCCAGCGCGCATATCGACGACACTGGACGGAGGACCTGGAATAAGGTATCTTCAATGAAAATACTATGACAAAATTGGGGTGTCGTGGGAGTTTAGTTGTAGATTTAATAAATATAAAAAAATATATTTTCTGTTTCACACGCAACTTGTTTTAACATTCTCAAATTATATGTATTACACACTGTACCCAGGAGAATTACGTGTGGTAGATTTTAACGGTTTACTTAACACTATTACTTGTACAACCTTAAAACAATGTTTAGAATAACGCAGTCAATGTATAGTTAAAAATTGGAATTTAAAACTGATATGTCAATACTTACGGGGTTGTCGAGATCAGGCGTATACAAGAAGTTGTAGAATATTGGCGACTTCTGATGATGTTTGTCGATATATTCAAACATGGAGTGACCGAGTGGCGGACACCGCGAGCCGGTTGAGTCCTCCTCCAACCCGGAACCGGTCTCTACGCCCTGATTACAACATAGATTATATTTTACATGACAGTTAGGAATAGGGTGAGCGACACAGTTGTTGTCTTGATATGTTTTGTATAAGGTATGTTTTTAGGTATGATTAATTAACTTTTATTTATTAGGGTATTAAATTTGTCTCATCCAAATTGTGCTAAAACAAAATAATTACAAAATTTTTCAAACTTTCATGATCCGAAAATTTATAGTTTCGGATTTCAAACGTAGAAAAGATCACCCTGTATACATAATATTAAGTGAATTGTAGTGGTAGCACTCACCAGTCTGTTAGTGTCACCACGCTTGTCGTCCGCGGCGGTGATGCCGAGCTCGGCCCGCTGCGCCTCGTTGTCGAGCAGGAAGTTCCGGAAGCGACACGACACGCTGTGGTAGGCCACGAACCGGAGGTAGTACTCGTTGAACTCGAACGCGAGGGGAAACTGCTTTTGAAGCTGTAAAGAAATTTTATTTAGTAAGTTTTAAAGGTAACTTTTGAGTATCCAACACTGAAATAAAAAAATCGAATCAAACCATTGTTTCATAAGATTATCGCGTTCAAAAAACTCTTCAGCTTTATACAGGGTGGTACTTCGGACCAGTTGAAGTGGGGGTAAAAGTGGTCCTAAATTGTATTTTCTCAAGTCATTCACCCCACTTCAGTATAGCATTACCTGATGCACAGCGTCAAGGAACATAAGGAAGGTGGGCGTGAACCCCTGCTGCGGCGTGGCTCCGATGTTACACCGCTGCTGGAACTTGTGTCCCAGCGCCAGCCACTCCTTCTCCACTATTATACGGAACCCTTCCAGAGTCCTGTAGTACGGCTCCAGGCAGATCTGAGCTAATGATGATATCTGCAAACGAAGAGTACTTCGACTTAGGTCTAACTTGGTATACATAAAAAACCCTAGATTTTTCCATAAACAGGATCTTACATAAAACTACGGACTTGGGAATTGAAGAAAGGATTGAATCAACAGTTCAGCCGCATTAATAAATAGAGACAAAATGACCGATTGATTAATCATTTCAAAATATCCACCTCAAATCAAAGAAAGCCTTTGACAGAGAAAGACAGTGGTTTTGTCTATAAAGTTTTACTTTATTTTGTCTATTTCTTTTTCAACAATTAAAATTACAACCCTCAATAGATTGCATTAACTAAAACCAACGTTTAGCAGATTTAGTAGCTGTGTAAGCATTACCTGTGCAGTGACATCCCAGCCGTCCTCGAGCGAGAGCAGCACGGAGGAGCCCTGCAGGTCCAGCAGGTCCACCACGGCGCCCGACAACTGGAACAGCTGCCGGAGCTGCCACAACCAGCCCGACTCTTCCACTTGTCTGTTAACAAAACAATTACGTTGGGTAAGAAAAAAGTGGTGTATGAGAAAATTGCATCAGTTTTGGGTGGAATGTAAATCTCGCTAGGTTGACAAAGGTTCGAAAGCAACGAGATAAAGTATTAATGGTGACATTTGTGAAAATAATAGACTGTAACCTGAGGTAGTTGTCGTGGTCCAGCGCCGGTGCGGACGGCACGGCACAGCGCATCAGTTTCTTGAAGGCGTGTCGCGTGTGCCTCGCCTCGGGGTAGTCGGCGGGCACGGCCTCCGCCCCGCACGCCGCGCCCCCCGCCCCCGCGCCCGCGCCCTTCTCCCCCACCACGTACAGCGACGCGCGACGGGACGCGCCGCCCTCGCCGCACACTGACAACGAAACGTACGGGTTGTTATTGTTGTTAATACTGTAATAATACACACAGGTTATCCCGCTTAACATGAAATAGAACAAAAGCTATTTAAAAGTTGTGTATGATGTAGTGTATAATGCAATATTTTTTTTTTAATTGCTTTGTAGACAGACGAGTTAACGAGTCACCTGATCGCAAAGAGGTTACCGTTGCTCACGAACCTCTTCACTGTCATGGGACACTGCGAGGTCGCTCCCTACGGCCTACCTATAAGGTCTTTCTTCAAACCTCGTTCTTAGAAATTACAAGTTATTACAAATCGTCCCTACTACAAGTTGTAAATGTAAAGTAATACTGACTACTGTCCAGGTCGGCCGTGGAGAGTCTCTGTCGCGGCGCGTACAGCTCGAGGTGCGAGGGTTGCCGCCTGTCCTTGAGCGAGCCCCAGCGACCGAACGACTTGCCGGTGGTGGCGCCGCCCTTGCCGCCGCTGTTACGGAGCACACTGACAAATAATATGTTTGTTTTTAGATTATGCGACGCGTGGATATGCGAGTTTAGGACATCACATCTTTTTTTGCCATGTGGGAAGACAAACTTATGGTGAATCACGTAACGGAGCTGATTGATATAATAATGTGTAAAGTAATGTAGATTCAAGTTGAACTATGTGGTATGCAAGAGGTGTATCTTAAACATTGAAGATAGAATTTTTGTTGAATATGAAAAAAAAATTAAATATTATATTTTATTACTCAATTTAAAGGTGAAGATTGTTATTTTTTTTTTTTTCCCTAAAAATCGAGCCAAAGCAGAGTGAATATTTCTACCAAAAAAACTGTAGCTCGAGTTTCTTATTATACATACCTGAGTGTCCCAGCAGCCTTGGTCAACAGCGGCGTGTGCGTGGGTTGTTGTTCGTCGCAGCACAGCAGCAAGGAGTCCAGACTCAGGCTGGAGTCCTCCAGGTCTCCGCGCGAGGCGGGCGTGCACGCCACTAGCGTCGCTATGTATCGCTCCTGTTACAATGAAGATAGTTTTTTTATCAGTGTAATGCGTGCCATTTTATTAAAACCTTACGTTTTCATCCAAATTACCACTGTATGAAAGAAAGTAAAAGAGATGGATTTTCATTTTAACAAATAAATGTATACCTGTTCTAAGCTGGATGTTGTTTCAGTTCCGATCTGTGTGGTGCCCTGCGTTTGATGCGTTGCTTTCAACATACCCATCACTCCTTTGTGGTGAGATGCAGAAGATCTGTTAATTAAATGAAAAAAAAAATTGTAGCTTAAAATAATTTATTTGTTTCATAATTTGATTTTTAGTGTGTTATTTATTACGCAGGGACTCGTCGCCGATGTAATACGGTACGTACCTGGCGAGCAGCGCGTGCGTCCTGGGATGTCTCCACGTGACGACGGGCAGGCGTCCCTGGCGGTAGCAGCGCGCCACGCGACGCAGGGACTCGTCGCCGATGTAATACGGTACGTACCTGGCGAGCAGCGCGTGCGTCCTGGGATGTTTCCACGTGACGACGGGCAGGCGTCCCTGGCGGTAGCAGCGCGCCACGCGACGCAGGGACTCGTCGCCGATGTAATACGGTACGTACCTGGCGAGCAGCGCGTGCGTCCTGGGATGTTTCCACGTGACGACGGGCAGGCGTCCCTGGCGGTAGCAGCGCGCCACGCGACGCAGGGACTCGTCGCCGATGCTCTCCGGGACCGGGATCACTGCCGGGTAACTGCACAATCATTACACGATTAACATTGTTTAATAACAGTTTAATGAGATGTCATGAATGAAAGCTCTAACCTTGCGATCTAATCCATGTGCAGGTCAAGAAGTTCAATCAAAACTAGACGTTCGAACGATAATTTAGATGCATATACAAGTGTAATTTGTCATATTATTGAAACAAAGTAGCATATACGTCACGTTTTTTAGTACCAAAGCTGGCTCATATTTTTTTAGGAATGTGTGTCACATGGTTCAAGAACTGGTGTCAAGAAAGTCCAGTTTGGTTTATTATTATAAAAAGAAAAACACATAAAGAATTACAACATTTTTACTCATCTGGTAAGAAGCTACTACACTAACCTTCTACAAAGTGTATAGACGGCATTAGGGTGTGCTAATCTGAAGGGCGGCGAGGCGAGTCCCAGTCGGGCCCAGTCCTTGGCGTAGATCCGTTCACGAACTCTCTCCAAGGTTCTCGCGGCCGGGGCCTCGGTGGGCTCGCTACTACCGAGGTCTAGTTCTTCCACTGTATAATTCAAAAAAGGTTTTTTAATAAAATAAAAAAAGCTAAGAATGTTTCGAAAATAGAATTAATTAGCAAAATTTTTGACGAAAAGCTAATTTAGCTAAAATCGTACAAACAAAAAAAATTGAACTAGGTATACTAAAAATCACAAAAGAAGAAAATTTATAAATATCTCACAGATGAAAAATTGACAAAATATTTAAGTTATAATTACATGATAATGTGTCAGCTGACAGCGATGACATGAGCGGCGGCGAGGTGAGTGACCTCGCGTCGGCCGAGGGCAGCACATACTTCTGACGTTTCGAAGGCTTCGGTTTCAAACCCGCTTTCCGCGCGGTCTTCAGTAGTGTCTTCTTTGCGAATCCTCTGAATTTACAATAATGGTAATTAAATATTTTTTTAATGTAGCACTTACATTTAATTTTAAAAATTGAAAACCTCTTGAACCGCTACAAAAATTCATGCAAAACGATTGCCACTCGACAAGTGACAGGCGCCATCGGGGTTGTGTCAAAGAAGTATTAATCCGTATTAGAATAAAGTACCTACTTAATATCCTCCGTCAATATAGAGGGTGTCCAAGAGATTTTCAGACAGTAGTAGACATCAAAAATAAAATTTTTCCTTTCAGCAGTCCTATCTCCAATCGTTAAGGTACTTCCCATTCATGCATAGTTCTGGGACACCCTGTATACCATCATTAACAAATCATCCTGTATAAGTATCTCACTTGAGCGTGTTATGTTTGGCTTGGTGGTGCGGGGCGGCGGGCACGGGTCGCGGCGTGAGTGCGAAGTGTAGTAGCGGGTGTTCGGGATGCCGGAGTCGCGCCAGTTGTTTGCGGAAGCTCTCCGTTAGCTCGCTGCTCACTTCCTCGTCTAAAGCTACCTGGATATTGTAGTAAATACTATATTGATAACTTGTAGCGGTTTTTTTTTGTTTAAAAAAGAACGAGATGAAACTATTTTAAACTTTAGTATTAAATATGAATTTCGTGGTTGTCCTTTCATTTCTATCTATCATATTTCTTAAAGAGATAGATTGATCCTTAAAAGTCACTCTATCAATTAAAAAGTACAGGGTTTGATAAAAATAAAGGATTATTTTCTGTCAGCAAAATTCCTTGAATTCACTCATAGTACTCGAATGAGAATGAGAATTCCCTGGAATGTCTTTCCAAAATTCCACGCTGTATATAAAAACCAACCTGGACGTAGAGTCTGCACACTATAAGATGTGTATTCCTAAAAAAAAATATTACCTTAATAAGTTGGAATGTTGCCGATCTGAGTTGCAGCCCGTCTTGTAGTGATTGTTCTAGATGCGGTATGTAGTGCGTCCGTATTGCCTTCTCTCTCGTCAGCGAGCACAGCGGGAACGAACGTACTACTGTTTGTTCGCAGGCTGTGAGATAAAACGAAATTAGAAAAATAGCTTGACATTGCACTTTATATTAAGCATATTAAGAAATGAAAAAACGTTCCATAAAATCTACTTTGAGTGATTTGAAATGATAAAATTTGCAAGAACACCCACTAATGAAATCGAAAATTCGTATGTGGCAACCACGCATCTTTATGGTGCTGGTAAATTGGAGTCAATTTAATATGGAATAACGATTCATATTTCTCGCAAAAAAAGCGCGTTGCTACTGACGCGAAGCGTAACATGATCTTTAAATTGCACTTCGCGTGAATGGTAACGCACACTGAAAGCTGTTAAATTTTGTAATGTATGTTTACCGAAGGGGTCGGTGGGCGTTCCCTTGAAGATGAGTCTGTAGTTGGTGAGGAAGAGCGCGCCCTCCGCCGGCAGCAGCGAGCACGGCCGCCCGTCGCACACCAGGTACGCACGCAGCGCCGGGCCCGACACCGCCTCCCCCGCCACCAGCACCGGCGACACGATGCGGGGCTGCACACAAACACGGTCCTATACACGATACTGTCTACTACAAGCACACGCCAGGGACGCACGCAGCGCCGGGCCCGACACCGCCTCCCCCGCCACCAGCACCGGCGACACGATGCGGGGCTGCACACAAACACGGTCCTATACACGATACTGTCTACTACAAGCACACGCCAGGGACGCACGCAGCGCCGGGCCCGACACCGCCTCCCCCGCCACCAGCACCGGCGACACGATGCGGGGCTGCACACAAACACGGTCCTATACACGATACTGTCTACTACAAGCACACGCCAGGGACGCACGCAGCGCCGGGCCCGACACCGCCTCCCCCGCCACCAGCACCGGCGACACGATGCGGGGCTGCACACAAACACGGTCCTATACACGATACTGTCTACTACAAGCACACGCCAGGGACGCACGCAGCGCCGGGCCCGACACCGCCTCCCCCGCCACCAGCACCGGCGACACGATGCGGGGCTGCACACAAACACGGTCCTATACCGCCGTCGGCCTTCTGTGGTATATGCTCAACGTCGATCTTCGACGATTTCAATCTCGTCCCTATCACACAGTTTCTAAAGGAAACTTCCAAACTTCAAGAAAGCAAAGAACCAACTCCAACCTTTTCATTGTAGTCGCCGCCCCCGACTCCGACATTATTACCCCGATTCTGCCGCACGCCGAAAAATGATGCCGTTGACGTCAAACAAAATTAACACCATCCTATACCTACTACAAAAGAACGATACTACAAGCACACGCCAGATACTCACGAGAAATCCCACTACCGACCTGGACCCCGTAGTAGTAGGCTGTATTAGTAACAGTCACTACTTCTTCTCTCGAATACTATTTTAGACATGAGACAAGTGGAAACACTCCGCAGAGACCTACACGTGACAAACCAATCAATTTAGTTTCATTCTAGCCCCATGCATAAACCATTAAATTCCAGATACAACTTTTGACGAAATTCAGTTTGTTGACTGATTTTTAGACAACCTGCCGGCGGAGTTACGTTTAGTCATTGTTTTTATATATTTAGAAAGATTTGAATGACTACTGTATGTGTATTTATTTTGTTAGATAGACGAGCGAGTACCGAATTAAGATAAATGGCAGACCAAGACGTAGGCGGCGGGTAGAGTCCGACGACAATTGATGAACAATGAACACAAAACATTATGCATGACAGATATAAATGTTAAAATTTACCTTCTGAATGGGGGGTAGCCGTCTACTCTCTCGAGCTACGGCGTCCAAAGTTTCCAAATGCATGTGCACCACTCCCGGTATCATTTGGTGCAAACATCGGACGTGTTCTGCTGTCACACCGCCTTCCGTACACACCTGACACAAAAAATATATTTTCATTAGAATATCACCAAAATAATTGAAAAAATATTATAGTAATTAGTATAATGTATGCACCTTATCTACAAATCTTGAGACCATTTTGATAACATTATTGCCGGCTTCACCTGGATCAGCCTCTTCGAAACCAGACTCCGCATCCACACTGTCTGATTCTGCGACACTAGAACAAAAAAAACATTATCAAATATTTCATTTTTGGCCACTGGCTACTTGATTAACTGGATTTATTAAAAAAAAAGTTTTTGGTATTATTTTTTATTTCAAGTAAATATTGTTACCTATTGGTGATACTATTGCTGGCTCTGTCTGCGTCATCGCCTCTGACGTCAGCCCTCCGGCCGGCGCCCTCTAGCGGCAGTAACAAGTAAACCATTCTGTTCGCGTAATGTATCGCTTGACTGTACAACGTTGACTCTTCGCTCGCTATTAGTTCTCTTTGTTTTTCTGTAATAAAATCATATTATCATTGCTTTGTTTTCATAAATTTTAGTTATTAAAAGTGTTATTTATCTTACCTGGTGATAAACTGGGCCATAACCTCATTTGTTCTGCTGCTATTTCTAAAGCGCTTGGTTCTTGAGCTTTCAGTAAAGATATGTAATCCTCGTCGTCCCTAAAATAGATCAGTATATAAGTAAACAATTGATTCTAAGTAGTGTTTTACTTAAGTGTAAAAATAGTATTCACCTTGGAGTGGGAACTCGTTGGTGGTGTGTCGGACTGGGTAGATAGAGAGCCTTGATGTCTTTCTGTACGTCCTGATAGAAGGCTGCCTCCCAAAACTGTTGACTCGTCCATACAGGGTGTTCCTTTTCATACAGTTAACAAAATATTAAAATTATCTATTAAAATAAGTAATAAATTCAATAACAATGTGAATATGACTTTTTAATAAATCAATGGGGTATTTCGAAACATAATTATAATATTTAAAAGATATTTTTTTTAACATGTTTCTCTCTCTAAACTTCTGTGCTCCGTTTGAAGTGTCTGTATTTTTTCTCAAGTATTACCTGTATGCACATGTAAGCGTACTGTATGACCCCGGTACAGAGCTTCCTGCAGTAAGCGGTGGCGAGAGGCAACATGGCCGCCGCTATTGAATGCTCGTCGATCGCTGTAGTCGATTGCAGGGCGCAGTTCATTAACCTGTTAAAACAATTTTAAATTGTATGGGATCTCTTTTACAAGTGTTAACCTAGACAGGTTTAATGGTAATATATTTTTTACATCATTAATTCTTGTATCTGTTCTATTTCATTCACGATTGACCTAATCAAAACATTTTGTGACAAATATAAATACAATAAAATAAATGCATAAACCAGGAAACTGTTTATCACGTTAATATATGATTCGACGATTTGGATTACAAAATTAGTGATAAAAGCAAACATCAGCCAAAAAAGTTTATGTAATAACTGAAAATACATACGAAGAACGGAAGGTAACTTATACCTTTCTGAACTAGAGAAGGTGCCTCAAAAATGTGACCTAGGGTGACAAGGAGGGGCCTTTCTCCCCTGGTGACAATGGAAAGAGGAAAGTATCTCAAAAATGCGACAAGGTGGAGAGGTTTCTCAAAAATGTGACCAATTGTGATAAGGGGGAGGGAATAGGATTCTAGGGGAGAATGGCAGGTGCGGCCAATACTGCACGCTACACTGGGCCTGAACCAACCACTTATAATTGTTACTCTTACTTTTCAGAACCAATAAAATAGAACACGTAATAAAATCATAAATCAAATTCATCACAATAAATGCACATTCCTAAAGATTAATTTCTTTATAACAATACAATCTGTACATCTAAATTGTTTCATAAATGTATTTTAATAGCTCTACAAGTAATTAAAATTAAAAAACATGAAGTTTATGAAGAGATTGTATCATTACTGCCATTTGTCATGTCAATGAATTCAGTTATAAATAACAGAATAGTATTTAGGAATCGTAATTTATTTTGCTGTAGAACTTTATCGAGTTCATGTTGAGAAAATGATCTGGTTTTGGATTTTAATCGCTATCAGTAGTATTGCTGCCGATGAAAATATTGTAAGAAAAATAAATAAATAATTCAAGCATTATCCTAATGTGTACCCAATAAAGATACTAATTAATTTAGTAATTAATAATGATCATTTTCTGTAGGGTCCTGGAAGATGGCTAATTCTAAGCATAGAGAAATGCCCTGAAAATGATGACTATCCAATCGATTTCGATCTATCAAAGAAAAAGATGAATCGAACACACGATGCATTCCACGGCAGTATGGTTCTCAATCAAGATCTGGATGACGAATTTGGGGTATGACTGAAAAATATTATTATGTTGATTGTAATTTTCCAGTTCAGTCTTAGATTTATCTATTATCAGTGGCGTGCAATGTATACAAAGAAATATGTACCGCATACTCTAAGCTTCCAAATTTATTAAAAACTAACAATAAAAATTGAAGTACATTCTTTATACCTACTACTTGCGCTTATTTAAATAAAAAATGAAATCAATTTTATTTCTAATTGTAACTTTTAGAAAATTAAATGAGATTTATATTTTGCATACCCTGACTCGCCACTGATGGTTATAGACTAGTACAGTAGAATTGGGATCCCAGGAAATATTACAATATTTTAGACAATAAAAGGCTTTCAAACAGACTATCAAAAAAGAAAAACTTGACTAAACAAATTAAAATTACAAGGTGAAGATAGACGTGTGCAAGCACGTGGACGGAGGTTGCAAGCAGATACAAGTGATACAAGACGACTGCGTGTGCTGTTTCGCGAGGAAATTCGCCAAGACTAACATGGAGAAAGGACTCGCAATGGCTGGAGTAGACCCTCCCGATTGCCCGATCAAAAAGGTATTTTTATGATGATTTGAAAAGTAATGTAATTTGTTTTTAATATTTGGCTTTAGTACACTAACTTTCCATTTTTATCATAGGGTGAATACGAAATGAAAGACTTCCTGATGGATTATGACGAGCTACCAAAAGAATCAATTTACGGGACCTTCAAGGCCATAGTAGAACTCCTATTGAAGTCCAATATCAAACCAGAGCCAGATGTCCTTGGGTGCATTATACTTAATTTAGAATTTGACAAACGCCAAGACGACGATGATGAAGATGAATGATTTAATGAGTCAAAAATTGTAATTTAAAAATCCGCAACAAAATTTTACTGTCGCGATTTCTTTCGCCGTGTTTTGTCCACTAACGTTGAATAAAATATACTGATATTACTAATTTTGTCTCTTGCTTTTATTTCTTTAAAATACTCAAGCCTCAAAAAAATGCTATTATTGTTATACCGCTTCGTAGAAGCTGTGTGGCGGTAAAGATTGCCGTAGTACGTAACGCGTCCCTGCATCTGTCCTGCGCCAGAGTTCTGTAATTGAGTGAACTGAACCTAGCTTAGTTCAACCCTTCTAAAACACATGCTTACGCGTTTATCGCGACGAAATACCAATCTGTCATGGCAATTTCAAGGAACCTCAGACACATCAAGGGCGAATTCCCTGCTTTATTTTACCAGACTCGCCCTCTTCTCTGAGCACCAGGCTTTCAATTACGTTCGCACCTGGAACCTTTGGGTCTCATTGCATTCAATACCGGTTGTTCCCCGAGGAGTGCTCTGATGAATTGTTCTAGAATTTAGTTTATTCCAACTCTCCTTTCTATGAACGCGACACCCGACGCCGAGGTAGGGTTCATCCCTACTACATTGAACCACAGCAATCATCCAGTCTCGGTGTTTCCCGAGCGCTATGAATTGTCTTTCTACAAAAGAGGCTTAAAGAAAGTCCTTAAAGGTAGGTCGTTGGTGGTACCCGCTATGTACGTAGATCCATGAGCAACGGTAATCACTAGCCTACATAGCAATAAAAAACATAAGAAAGAATTTAGTAAAATAAACAAATAATCAGAATAAAATAACCGAAATAAAAGCCTACTTTGTAGGCGACTCCGCCTTTTTCGCTATTATAAAACCCCAAGTATAGATTTGTACCTACGGTAAACCGGAAATGAAAAAACTAGCTTGTTAATTATTTTTTAACGGTTCGTTGATTTGTCATGTTCGATTGACACGCAGATAAAATAATATTGATTGCTATCATATCTCAATCTGCACGATACTTCACTCATATTTTCCATATAAATATTATGTTGTTTGTTTTCAACTCACTCGGATACCAATCGTTTTTGAAAAGTGTTTTTGATATTTGTCATGATGATTTTATTTCTTTTTTCTGCAACTCTGGCTGGTATATTAGCTTTGGTAGCGAGCTTTGGTGAACTTATTGTAAGTTTATATTTTAGGTGATGTACATTTTACGATAAACGGGAAATTAAGATTTACTTACTGTTTTTTATGAATTTGAAGGGAATGATTTAGTAAATAAAAGGTCTAATTAAAACATGGAATTTATGAAAGATGCAGGTTTATTAAAAACCGCTGTTTCATTATATAAAAAATCCATTATTACAGGGCCCAGGTAAATGGATGGTACACAATGTCGACGACCTCCCCGACAGCGAACAATACTCGTTCAGGCCTAAATGTCGCAGGAACAAGCTCAACCGAACCCACGATTGTTTTCGATGCGAGTTGGACCTCGAGTTTGAAATTGACAATACTTATGGGGTGTGTATGTTTGAATCAATTTTAGTAGGAAAAATAATTTATTACCCAAATAATTTATTAGGCATTATTGCATTTAAAATATGTATTTGTTTCTAAGTAATTTAATATTGCATTCAAAATGAGCTCAGAATTGTCCCAATAAATTTAATTGTTAACTTTTATTACAGTTGTACATAGATGTACTTAAGAAAGTCGATGGTGGTTATAAGCCGTACATGAAAATGGAATACGAATGCCTGTGTTGTATACTTAAAGAGAAAACAAGAGATAACTTTGAAAAAGCACTCAGATTAGCCAACGTGGATCCGACAGATTGTCCTGTCCCAAAGGTAATTTACATTTTTGATTAGATTTACTGGTACTACTGTTCCTTAACAAATTGGGGAAGAAGTAGAGAGTCAGTTAAGTAATCCATCCACAATTTTAAAAAAATTAAAAAATTAAGCGGCGTAGTATTTATAGAGCTCGACTCCTTACGGATTCCTTTTAATAAGATTTAAATGTTAGACTTTTCAGTAAATTAACTGTCGTTATTAATATGACTATTTTTGAAAAAGATTTAAATCTTTGTTCTTCAAATTATTTCATTATTTTTAACGACTGATAGTTATTCTTTGTTAATAGTCACATTATTTTAATTTTCAGGGTCACCATAACATTTCAAATTATGTGTTCGACTACAGCGAGTTAGAGAAGAGCGGTGTGTACGGATCGTTCCTAGCGTACACCTACGTCACCAGGGGCACCAAAGATAAAATAATAGGCGGCGTTACATTGAATTTGGAATTCGACAAGGAGGGCACCGATGATGACGATTGATTTAATTTTTGTTCTAAAATATTAGCTGTTTTGTTATTTTATTGTTAATTTCTAGTTTTGTTTATGAATAAGTTTTTGTTTAACTCGAATAATATCATGAAATGGAAGAATTAAATAAATTTACAACCGTGCTAATCTAGATTCTAGAATTTTCTGCTTTATAACATCAAAGAGTATGATCTTTCATCTTTCGAGTATTTGCCCACCTCTCACTCCCACCACTGTAACTCGTGTGTAGGGGGGATCCACAGCGGCGACCATCGTAATGACTCTGAGCAGTGAAGCCCAGGAACCCGAGGGAAAGCTAACTTGCCTTGGGCCCCGCAACGAATTTAATCAGAAGATAATAGAAGGAGTAGGAAAACATGAGATGATCTTTCATCTATGTAGAAAATAAATTATTTCTCTACCAGCTTAAATCGAGTATTTTATTATTATATATTGTTAGTTCATATGCACTGACATTGTACGTTGTTAACCTCTAAGTACTGACGTGGTTTAGTTTAGTTTTTAAAAGCTTTACATTATCTTGTACTGGATGTTACTATATAAGTTCGGGTGGAATCTTGCAAGATAAATTTGACAAACTTCTCGGTTTCCGATTAAGTTGACATTTTCTATGCAGATGACAATGCAATAATATGATAAAATGGCGCTGATCTGATGATGGATTCGGAAGAATGTCATAGTTACTCCAGTACTATGTAAATAAGATAGACCTGTCGTGTTTGGGCTCATTTTAATTGTCTTGGTTATCACTTTTCTAATACATAATATTCAGGATCTTAAAAGCTTGTATTTAAAGTTTTCTTAAAAAATATATTATTTAAAAATACTTTAAGACTTTAAGATCTTCTCACCTGACGACCAGTTCGAACTGGTGATGATGCAGCAGGTGTTTGTTAGTCGGCAGCCTGGCGGCGAGGTCCCTCACCAGCGCGGCGCGGGCGCTCGGAGCACGCAGCGCACGCACCACGCCCGCCACCGACTTGCGACCGTCCGCGTAACGACACTCGAATATGGCCGCCACGCACGCGCTTAACACCTGCTCAACCCAATTAGGAACACAAGCCAATCAATAAAATCTTCAAAATTATCAGTTAAAATTCAAATAGTGATGAAAAATTGACTTAAATGGCATTAATCTAAGTTGTAATTATTAACTAGGGAGTCGTCAACAACTGGGTCTGAGGAGTTTTTTCAAACAAACATGTATTAAGTTTTAACAAAACCAAAATTCTAAAAAAATATGTTTTATCATATTTTCATTGAATATGAACCCTCTTAAATACTTATTTTTGTCGAGTAATAACTAATAAACGAAAACTAATCTGAAAATAAATGCATCTGCATCTGGGTCTTTCACCCTAATAACAAAATCATGTTACCTCCAGTCTCCTAGCGGAGTTGGTGGGCGGCAGCTGTGTGTGCTCCAGCGCTCCGGTGGGCGGCGCCGACAGAGGAACTATCCTCGGTTGCGGGGGCCGCAGCGCCGTGAGCCTGACATTCGATAAACTGTTACAATATTAACCAATTATCACACAATAACTCATTCTACATAACATCGTTATAAAATTAATTTCGTTAGTTTGTTTTAATTTAGGATGAATATAAAATTAACTTGTTAGTACTATTACTTTTATTGGCTTATTCTAGATCCTTCGAGCCGGATATTTAATCAGAAATTCTAAAAAAATGTTATTAACAACAACACTATGGCATCATGCATAATTAAAATCCAACAACGATAACCAGTAATAGAGAAAAATGTATGTAACAATATTGCATATACAATATTACGCTAAAAATATTGTAATTTATTACAATTTATTATTTATATGTAATATATAGTGCTGTACAATTTGGCCGTTTAAACCGGCCACAAAGTTTAACCAGGTTAATTAGTTCAGCAGCCAGCTAATTTTTTGAAATTAACCGGTTAAATTAAATTAACCGGTTAAATTAACTGACTGGCTAACCGGTTAATTTGCAAAAGATTCTTAACATTAAATAAATCATTTATTTTTATTTTAATTTTTAAAACTTTAATTTTATTTTTATTTTTAAATTTATTTTTATTTTTCAATGTATTTATATTTTTAAATTTATTTTTATTTTTAAATTTATTCATATTTAAAATTTATTTTTATTCATATTTTAAATTTATTTTTTTTTTTTTTTTTTTTTTTTTTTTTTTTTAATTTTAATAATAAAATAATTTTTTTTTAAATAAATGATTTGTTCAATGTAAAATTTTAAAAATAAAAAAAAATTAAGAATAAAAAAAATAAAAAAAAATAAATAAATTTAAAAAAAATTAAAAATAAAAAAAAAATTAAAAATAAAAATAAATTGAAAATATGAATAAAAATAAAAAATTTAAAAATAAAAATAAATTTAAACATAAAAAAAATTAAAAATAAAAATATAATTTTTATTTTAATATTAAAATTTTAAAAATAAAAAATTTAAAATAAAATAAATAAAAATAAAAATAAATTTAAAAATAAATTTAAAAAAAAAAAAAAAAAAAAAAAAAAAAAAAAAAAAAAAAAATTACAAAATAAAATAAAAAATTAAAATATGAATAAAAATAAAAATAAATAAAAAAAAAAAAATTAAAAAAAATAAATAAATAAAAAAAAAAATTTAAAACTAAAAATAAAAATAAATTTAAAACTAAATTTAAAAATAAAAATAAATTTAAAATATGAATAAATTTAAAAATAAAAATAAATTTAAAAATAAAAATAAAATAAAAGTTTTAAAAATTAAAATAAAAATAAATGATTTATTCAATGTTAAGAATCTTTTGCAAATTAACCGGTTAGCCAGTCAGTTAATTTAACCGGTTAATTTAATTTAACCGGTTAATTTCAAAAAATTAGCTGGCTGCTGAACTAATTAACCTGGTTAAACTTTGTGGCCGGTTTAAACGGCCAAATTGTACAGCACTAGTAATATACTTCACATATCAAGACATTGCACATGCATAACTTTTTCGTTATTTAAGCTGGTAAAAACTAAACTCACTTAGGATTATTAGCACTCCTAGCTGAGACTTCATCCATGACTTCTTTAACCTTCCTGGAGTCGAGCGCGGGCAGCGGCGGCTGGTGGATACGAGACGACGCGCCCTCTGGTGGACGGAGTATACGTTGCTGGAATGGCTGAAAAATTATAAAATTAATGGTAGGTTAAAAACAGAAGTAACTCATTTTAAGTAAAGTAGCAATGTCTCATACATTGACAAAGTTTACCTGAGGATTAGGATTCTCGTTGAGATGTAACTGCATCGCTAGATCCTGAATGTGTTGTAATTCTAACTCGGGGTTTAGAGATTCAAGCCTCAACTGCTCCGGAAGATTTCTAAAACATTAAAAGTAAATATGCATCTGTAATCTGTATACCAAAAATAAAATATGTTTCATTTATACCGGCAAAATTTTAATTTTATAATATGTACTTCCGGCTCGAAGGACCAAAAAGGCTAATTTACCTCGTCACATTTCTTATATTTAATATATTTAATCATTTGATTAATTTAATTTTTATGCACTTACTGTAACAAATCATCGAAGAGATCGACCGGTCTCCAAGGCGGCCCTCGTTCAGCGACCAGCCCCGAGAAGAACATGGAATCCAGCAGCCGAGCCGTGAAGTCACACTGCGCTAGACCACGAGCACCCACGAACCCAAGCTTGTGGAAGGTCAGGACCGGGGTGGGGTGAATACGGACTAAAGTTAGACAATGTCTGAAAACGAAAAGTTAATGTTAGTTTTGTACAAAATAAGTTGGGTTATAATGGAAATCTGAAATAATTATCTCTAGCTTTGTATGTTGCTCACCTATAACCCTGTAGTAGTTTAGCTAAAGTCCTCATAAACACGGCCCTGATCTCCTTATCGAGCATATGAGGAGGGGAGGCCGAGGGCGGCGGTGGGGCGAAGGCCGAGTCCGCAGACCGGAGCTCTGGCTGCAACACCAGTGCCAATGCGTTCTGCAGAGAAGACAGCAACTTGCCCTCCGGTCGAGGGATGTTGACGCCCGCTGGGATGTGAAGAGAACCGACGTCCAAGTCTGCTACTATTACGTCTAACTGGAATAGTTGAGATTGGTGGATTAGTACAATGGCGAGATTAATCTGTAACTCGATTCCTATCGGATCCCTTTATAGTACCTATGTAGATTACCATGGATATCTATGAGTTTGTTAAAAAAAACAAAGTAGTAAAGTTAGTCAGTTATTTTTAAGACAACTGATTATACAACAAAGAAGAGTATCTTTGTCATTATCTTTGTCACAAACGTGAGGAGAAATAATTTCATTACGAATTATTCATGACAACAGTAAAACTTACGAGATCCGAAACTTCCTCTTTCAGATTAGAATGTACTCCTATGAGGAAAGGTGTAGGCGTGGCTAAAACTTCAGCCAGACCGGCGGGTAACAGCGGTATGTACACGTGCGCGTAACGGAACGGGAACATCAGCGCGGCTAAGGCTCGGCATACACCGGCGAGCCGAGCGGCCGCGAGCGATACGAGCAGCACTTTGTGTTCGCTCATTACAGCGCACCATAGCGTTACGGCGTTGTGTATACCTGGAATTTAAAATCAAGAAGTTTAGTTAGAAAGTTTGTAGAATTACTCGTTTTTCGGAATAAAGGTAGCAAAGCAGAAAGGTCATACAGATCTCGAATGTCTGTTAGTGTAAGTAACGGTTTATCCCAACTCATGATCCGACAATGATAACAAAATAAATTTATAAAAGCATTTTCATCTCTATCGGCAAGTCATCTAGTGTTTGTGCCTAAAAAAACCTCATTATACAATAATACTTGCCTAACAACCGCAGCAGCATGTAAACAGAGGTGTGTGTGACGGCCATGGGCGGAGCGGCAGGCGGCTGCAACGCCTGGCGGTCACCAGCGCCAATACTGAACCGCACTTGAGGCCCGCCTGGTTCGGGGACCAGTACCCCTCCCACTAGGTTACCCACTAGCGTCTCGAGAGGCACGCCAAGGTTCTCTACCCATACTGTGTAGATTATACCCAGGCAGTTCTGAAATAAAGAATTTGATTTAATTTGCTGACAGAAATCTTGATTGTTATGTAGATGGTAATTTGAATCTGCTCAGATTTTAAACGTTCTTTTACAAATCGATTCACGTTGTTTTGTGTTTTTAAATTAACGATAGATTGATGAGATTTAATCTCTACTATACATATTTTCGCGACTATCACTAACCTAAAAGTAGCTTAACTTATCGCTCTATTCATAATAATACTAAAGTACCACGGAAGTCCGAACTTACCCTGAATGTATCTATGTAGTCTTGTCGTGAAACTATAACTAGACATTTTGGCGCATACATGATGCTGTGGTGTGTGATATTTGCGACCGGTCTCGATGATTCCAAAGATTCTTCGTCCTGAAACAAATTAAAACAATTTATTTATGAAACTTGATAGGAAAACAAACACCAATTAAATTGACTATTTCCTATGTGGGTTTGAACCTAATTTAAAGGAATAAACAATTTACTTTAAATAACCAAAAGAGCATTAATTTTACAAACCTGATCACTGTTACAGTAAATGATAGATAAACAGCGATTTAAGCAGTTTTGTCGTTCAATAGAATAATACTAAACAAATCCAAAAACTGTGTGGAAAACAAAGTTTTTGACGTTAAACGTCCAACCACGAATAACGAAGCAATAATTTCAAACCAAATTCTTAAATCATTAACAATGTAATTTATTTAAACACTTATTCTAGTTCCATTTCCTTGACTCATCTAAAGGAAAACTACGAGTATATTCTATGTAATAAAATTTTAGTCATTTAAGGGAATGTTATGGTGCAACATTCTCTGTACAGATACCGAGACAAGTCAGTTTCCGCAGGCGTCGCGGAAATTACGTAATTATCCGGTGCAGGTCGCCAGACACCCTACCTGTCTATCCGGGAAATAAACTGTTTTTGGAGGCTATCTTTACGGCTATTTTCCCCAATATCAGCAGTTTTACAGCATTAAGGAAGATTCGTTTTATTGTAACCAGTATTATTATCTTCAGATGAGAGAAAAGCACATATAGTGCGTCGTACTAAGAATAAGTAAATAAAAACACACATTATTTTTTCATATAGGTACTCTAATGTAAAGTAATAGCTTATAGTTTTACCCGTAATAACATTTATTTTAAGAGTACCTATTACATCGAAAAATACAACTTAATTTAACTGTTATAAATAATAGACAATCTACAGCAAGAAAGTTATTTAAGTACAGTAAAACATTACACAAATCCCGAGAACAAAGGAAATGAAATACTGAAAAGTAACAATACATGCTTCATGAATTTAAGAGAAATTTCCAGAGTATATTATTCCCAAGGTTTCCGTAAGTACGTGAACCTAGTAAAGCGTTTCCTTCGCAAAACGTTTGTGGAAATTTGAAGAACAAAGTCGTCAAAGGAACGAACAACCTCAACCGAAAAGGTTTATGAATCTTTGTAAGTTTCCTTTGAATTCCTTCAGGGATAAAATCGGTTTCGTATTTGAGATTTAAAATTTTACATCTTAATTCTTGGGGTAAAACGAAATAATAATAACAATAAAATTACGTACGCCTTAGTATGAATTTTTTGTTATGAATATATTTTTTTATTAAAATTCGACTAACTACTTACCAGACCAAAAGCAAGGAGTTCCTATGAAATAAATTAGTTTTAATTTACTACAAAAATTACATGATAGTTCATGAAACAAACCGACATTTTTTGCGATTTTAGCAACAAAAACTTGTTTTGACGCTACAAGACTTATTTTTAAATTTCTTATATTGTTATCATACACTCATACACATTTGAATGAATAATACATGAGACGCGTACGTGCAATTAGACGTTAATTATTACTAATCGCTTGCCACATAACTGGTGAAATAATTATTTTAGTGAAACTCAACTTATACGAACTTTTTGTTTCAAATGTTCTTTCTTCAATACGACTAATTTAGCATAATAATATTATGCAGTTTTCGTGCCAAGTCGAAAGTGATTTTCGGTCTTTTGTGTGAAGTGAATGCATATTATGGTAGGTACTTGCACTGTTTAGTAACATTCGCTTTCTAGACTTTGAATATGTAATTACAGAATAAGCAATGAGCTAGAGATTTTCTTGACGTTTTATTTAAACTCACGTTTCATTCAAACATTTAAAAAACTATAAAAACGTATAGAATTGTGTTAAGTATTCGTTAGGCTAGCCAATTAGACCGACAGACGACCTATTCTATTTTTAGTGCCCTTCAGTAACAAACGCGGGACAAATCCCACAGTTTAATTAAACATAATCAGTCTAAACTCCTTAGGCCGGTGTTGAATTATGTCATTGAATTCCAAGGAATTTGAACATTTAAAGACATTATTGAGATCACGAGCAGGTTGCTTGAGCTCGATAATGATCGATGACAGAGTCAAAACTGCAAACAGCCTTGGGTCGAGTAGCTTTTTCAAAATGATTCTACAAAAAACATTCCTTTTTATTTCTGTACACGCCATTTCGTTAACCTCAAGTACTTTAAAAATCAGACACTCAGTGTGTTATTAATACAGGTTGACAAACCGGTCACCTGTAATATGTACCAGTAACTGACATCGTATTAGGTAAGTGCAAGCCGAAGTGATAGTGACACAAGCTCAGCCATGCGACACCATACCAATTCATAAATGCAAGCAGTACTTTACGCCATTAACAAGAAATAGATCAAACAGGGCCATTTTAAGTTGTCATTTATTTTATCTCACTTAGCATCTACAGAAGTAGCATATCCGGCTAACATCTGGATCCATGTTTCTGTGGATGTTTAACTTCGTTTGTGCACATAACGATAAATATGTCGACGCATGTGTTACAGTGGAACACGTACTGCGGTTAGTATCGTAGAGATGAGGTCGACGGCCTTGTAGCCAGGAATTGTTAGTGAAATATTTGGAACATCTTAGTAATTCTATGGATGTGGTATGGATAATATGAGTGCTCCAATTTCAACGGATTCTCAAAATATTATATGGTGCTAGATGAGCAGCAAGTAAAACGACATTACCGAAGTTGATACCATAGAGCGAGAAAAGATAGTCGATCACTTTTAACGTGTTCAAGATTATTCTTAAGATTGTCGTCATATAACACATAACCATAAATAAAACAGTTGAAAAGTAAAAGTTATAATCACAGAACAAGTTTTCTTAGTATGTCTATCAATTAAAATATCTTGACATCAGTGTTATCTAATCTTAAAACTTAAGGATGTTGAATAAGCATGAAATGATCATCAAGTATTTGAGTTCGCCTTGTCCAAGCGGTTAACGAACTTCATGTTTTTGCTGATAGATTTAATTGGACTGCTCTATTGAGGCCCTGTTCAATTCATGTTGGAACTAAAGTTTCGTCTAGTGTACAGAATACATGGAATAAGAAGAATATATGTATAACTTTTGTTTAAAGGACATGCATGCTATTATGTTATTACAGATCAACATCGGGTAATTAGCGCAACCGCTACTATCTTGAGAATCCTTTTAAAACCTTGACTCACATATTATATCAATCTCTTGTTTTTATAAAACTGCGAACAAAGCTGATTTCGAAGTCGGAAGAACGAAAAAAGGCATTTACAAGACAGCAATGACGTCATATAAATGTTATCGATTAAATCATGTTTCCACAATGAATGGGCACCGGCGACACGCACCGTTCGCTTGAACTTAATAATAAGTTTGCTTACATCAATGTCTAGTCAGTATAAAACAGGACTTGAGTTTCTATTATACAACATTAATGGTAAAAACAAGAAGGTTCATAAATTTGCTTTTATTTTGGTAATAAACGGAGGGCAGCAGTATGCAACTGAACAATATTATATAATACTAGCTGACTCGCGCAACTTCGTCTGCGCCGAAAAAAAAAATTAGGGGTGGACTACCCCTTACATTTAGGGGATGAAAAATAGATGTTGGCCGATTCTCATAGGTACTGGATAAGCACAAAAAATTTCATCAAAATCGGTCGAGCCGTTTCGGAGTTCAAGTTCGAACACCGTGACACGACAATTTTATATATTAGATTTTTCAAATTACTTACTATGCCTTTTTAGCGATGATACCATACATAAGGGAAGAAATCATTAGGAATAAATAAATAACCAAGTAACAGTCGAGTAATATCAATACTCCATATTTATTTTCTCCCTCTGAATAAGCATTTGATTGCGTGCTCTATCTGCAGGCAATATGAATAAAATCAACAAATACTAATTCACGTTTAGCAGTCACGTCGACTCGCCGTAGCCATGTCAATATTTTAGGATGGGGTCGTTTTGTGTTTTCTATTTGGTTTAAATTTTTTCTTTCCACAATATCCCTAAGACAGTTGTTACAATTTTCTAAAATTATAGTTACTTTCGGTCTTTCGTGAAAGTCTAAAGTAATAATTAACAACGTTTAACATTGGACTGGTCATTCAAACAATTTACATTGAAAACACATTTAACTCTAATCGATATTTCAATTCATGATTGAATTACTTCGCGGTAACTTAGTAAACGATAACTTAACAAAGCAAAACATTTATTAAACACACAAAATATTATGTATATTATTCATCTACCTACGTCATAGTATTCCGCCTAGATCTTTTCTTTTATTCCGATTATTTTCGTCAACGACGAACATTCTTCAACAGAATTCAGAAGACCTTTAAGTCATGATACAGCGCATTTATTGATTTACATAGTAGATTAGAAGAAATCATGAAAAGATGCACGACAACATGCAACGGCCAGACTACGGACTGGTACGGATTGGAAATAAAATATTAGATATTAGAAGAGGTATATCCTTTACATTTCAAAGCACTGAGTTTATAACATTTACGTCCAAGTCTGACAATAAATAATCTAACAAAGAAACTTTTTGTAATAGATTTATAATATCTCTCAGATGACACATCAAAATTCTCACGAAACACCAGAACTTGGTAAAAAACAGTTTCCCCTCAATACTCAAGTACACCTGCTTCATTTGATTAGTGACTTCCGCCCCGTCGAGGCTGCATTGTAAATGCACGTCTAACGATCCTTGCATATGCATGGAAGCGTGACCTGACCTGACCTGCTGAAGAATGCACCCTTAGCTTAGAATAATAAGTTAAAGTCCAAGGGAAACACAAAATATTTTAAGTTATAGAGGTTTTAAGTTATCAAGGGTCTATGTTAGGGCTCTAATGGGAAGGGAACATATTATTTTTTGAAGTAATAGAGGTTTTTAAGTTACCGAGGTTTGAGTTATCGAGATTCTACTGTATCTTGTATTTAGAAATCTCTTTTTTTGTATATACTCTCGGACATTAAGCGAACCAGCAAAGAGTTGCTTTTTGACTGATGATTTTTGTTAAGGAACACATTAGATTAGGTACTTTTATTTGTTAAACAGAGAGTAATGATGGAGCGACATGCATCTCGGTACCTAATGCCTAAGGCAGAGGGAAACTGATGACTTTATGTGATGTAGTTGTTAGAACGGAACAAAAACTAGATTCCTAATGTGTTTATCCAACTATTACGGTGCAGGTGAACTAATATCAAACACTAAAGGAAATAGTTAACAGTTTCACCATTGATTTTTCCTGTATTATGTCCATATAAATTACAAAATTCATAAATTTATTGCCACAACTTTAATCTTCTCTACGCACCGATTCAAATGGATTGTACCTAAACTTGGAAATATATTGTGTACTTAGAAAGTTCTATAAATCTCGGACCTCCTTTGTGAAACAACAAAACTTTCCTTATAAATTACGAATTTGTTCATTCAATGGCTTTATACTGCTAATTTATTTTTAGTTTCATTCGGAGCTCTCAAGTAGATTATTTGTGAGTATGAAACGGTTCAACAGATTGTAAGCAGTTAAGAAATCACTCTTGAGCTAAGAATCATCAGAGTGCTATGTCAATTTATTGATTTATTTTTCACGGAAAAAAGTTCAATGGCGGACTCAATTCTTAAAATATATTTGTCATACAGTTGAGGTAAAAAACAACAAGTAATCGTGCAAAATAACGTGTACACTGTACACACTCGCTTAAATCACATCAAGTAATCATTTATGTCGTAATATCTCCTTCTTAACCCATATTACCTAAACGATAATAATTATTATGAAAGCGTCATTTTTACCAACCAAGAATGTAGTCTTTAATATGTAGCTAAAGTGCACATATATTTTTACGACTGGCCGTCCGTAGGCAAGAATGTTTATAGTAGCGATGAAAGAGCTATAAATGGCTATGAAAAATCCCTGTACCAACTTAACCTACATAGGTATCTATTTCAGATAAGATCTATAGCTGATTCGGGCAGCTTCCGCGATACATCAGGAATGCTTTACATTTATTTTTCTAACGAGTTATTATTTTTAACATCGCCTAAATATACAATTGTGTATCAATATTGGTTTAAGAATTTGAATTTAAAATTATTGTAGATAACAGTGCTGAACATCCAGTAGTCTTGGTACTAACAACATCGACCTCACATTTTAGCTAGTAATAGCCTTCTAAACAAACTTAGGTGGTCTGAATATTGACATCCTGCACATGTGTGAAACCGGAAATGGTTCAGACGTATTTAAAATAGTTTCTTCCGAAAAACCATAAATCCCATGCACAACTACCTAAATATAGTCTTTTGATCTTAGGAAGTCAAATTAGCGAGAGTCGTTTTCATTCACAATAATAAATCTAAACAGCTGTAAAAACAATAAAGAAGTTTTAACAAAAATACATCAAATTTTAATGTAAGTAGGTTTATTTGACATTACACATGTTATGACCTTCAGCTACTTAATAATATTATTATTATAACACACATATACGGGAGAGCACAAGTGTACTTTAATTTTGTTTTTTCCTACGTATCTACCGATTCGATATAATCAGAACAAAATATACCTATTAGTATTTATAAAAAATCATAATTTTGTCCTTAACAACCTTTATTATCAGTCATTGAATACTAGTCTGATATAAATTTTGTACAGAATAGAAAATCAGAAGGGAATACAAGACACATCATGTTGCTCTTTCTAATCCTGGATATCCATTCTGAAAATCGACGATACTTTTACAAAAGAAAAGATAGGTAAGAAAGAACATACTATAACATCCTACCTGTATATTTATTGACGAGCATTCGTAAGCCTAATTTAATTACACAGGTTTACCACAGCGCGGTCGGTAAGCCGAAACCACTCGTCGTATTACTTTTGTCATTGAATGTTACGGTCCGTAGTAAATTATAATAATGCTGAATTTGAGAGGCATGCGAAATTTACGCTCCAACAAAAAACTGTCGGCTTGTTTAACTTGTAACTTTAGTGTTAAGTTTCCTTAAGAAAATATACCGCTTTTATTATTTTAAAATAAGACTAATTTGCCAAAAGTAAGCACAATTTTTCATCGAGATAGACACATATCGACAAAATAGACATAGCAGCGACCTTTTAACGATAAGCAAAACTTTAGCGTTTTTTTCAAAAACAGTTCAGATTTTAAAGTAGGTAATTGAAAGCTTTCGTAGATAACTAACGTTGACAGGAATTTCTCTAGATAATGTTAGAAGATAAGTAACAGTTATATGATATAATTTACACACTGCAACTTTTTATGGGTGCCTGCTTTCTGGATAGGTATGCGCCTATGTTTATTATTATGGTGTGTTTCCTGTCTTTGTTTTGATACGATCCGACTACGACTCCTTGACATTAACCAGTTTCTATATTAATACAGTTTAGTTTGTTATGAATAGATTTTAGTATCATTTGAAAATGGAACAATGACCTTTATTTAGGGTAAGATATCAAAACTCTATTTTACAAACGATATAATTGTTGGAAAGATAAAAATATAGCAAACTACATTATGTCCCATTAAATTTACTACTGTATATCTGACATTTTGAACTCCACAGAAAATGTGTAGATAAGGTAGCGTTCGTATGTAAATTTCTATTACGAGTTAGGAATACAGAAGACACGAGCCTGGTACGCATCCTTGACGGCACAAAGGACTTCCACGCATTCTGTTCTGATAACGCACGAGCGGAAGTTCGCAGCGTGCGTTGGCTGTAATGTCACTATAAACGTTGAATGCTTGTAATCATGACAATGTATTCAACTGGGTCAATGTTCAAGGCAACTTCGCTGACATAAGTGACCTTTGTTGCGGTCGTGAACATCACGCTTCTGAATATTTTCGGTATTCTATTCTGAATTTTAAATATAACTGTTTTTTTTAATTAACGTCCCTGAAATGTACAATGTTTACTCTCATCCTGACGAGGGTCAGACTGAAGAATATTGTGACTGCCAAGTTTATGCAGATATTTTTACTTTGATACTTTGTTTGGCTAAAACTAGTCAATAGCTTTCTTCTCCATCTTATGAAAGTCTATTATTTTATGAATAAATATAACTGTGATTACGATTACAAGAAAAGAAAGCAATATTACCGATAAGGCAACTTATCAATAACGAATTATTAAGATAAAAAGTTTTAAGATACCTGCAAAATTAAAATTCCTGCTGTTTCATGGAGTTATAGTTTAAAACTTACCTCGTCTGCGGGTTTTGTAGGTGTGATTGCAACGGTCTCGTTGAAACAGAGACAGGCGCAGTAGTGTCGGTTCGCGTCCACATCTGTCAGGACAGACACGTAGAACCGGGGTTCCGTCCTCTCGGTGGATAGGGCCCATCCTTGTGGCTGACAGAACTGTTCGGAAAGAAAACCAAATGTAAAATATATTGGCAAATTAGTCGGCAAGAGGATCCAGAGAAATGACAACCCCATCAGACATTGCAGAAGATAGACTGACGACCTGGCCAGGGTCACAGGAAGTCACTGGATGCAAACAGCGCAGGACCGATCGTTGTAGCGAGGTTTGGAGGAAGCCGATGTCAGTGGACGTCTTTGAGCTGATGATGAGAAACCTTATTTTGATACCTTTTAACTTTTCAATATCATGCAGACGTACAGTACGTGGATGGTTGTCTTGTCCGCGTGTTTGGTTGATTAGTCGTATCAAGTAAATTTACATTAGTGTTCGGGAATCAAAAAGGGAAATTCACGTTCAAACTTATCATGGAAAATCGCATTAATAAAAAAACAATTATCTTGATATATAAAGCAACCTTGTCTCAAATGAGAAAATCTGTATAGATTACACAACTCTAAGCTGACATCACACAATGTAAATGAGAATCGTGCGGATGTAAATAATTTAAGCAATGATTTAGGTACTAAGTCTATAGTAAATAGTGATTTACCCATCCTATGCCGTCGTGGAATGGTACGTCGTCCCAATTAATCTCGGGAAATCGTTGTAGAACAACGCCGCTGTTCAAGCCGCCTCCTGGAACAATATACGTAAAATATCTATTTATCTACTGTAGTAAACAGACAGTCAACAAAAGAATCTCAGTTCAGAAAATGCAACAAAAAAGTAACCTAACATTTGCTTCTACTATGTGTTCGAGTTCTCTTTATTAAAATTAAATAAATAGTTATTGTAACACTGATTGGTCAATAGTAAGATTATGGCTAAATGAAAAATTAATAATAGAGTAAACAAATTGATATCTAGAACAAAGGAAACACGAGTACATAATTATTTATTTTCAATATTAACGTGAATAATGATGCAGCATAGATAGAAAATCGTCATGATCAGAGGCACTCCCTCTGTGCATTATCCTGGAAGTCCTTTCCTGAAGTATACGTAGTAAAAAATATCAGAATGTATAGCGAAGTCATCACCTCATTTTTTTTAAATTAAACTGAAACGAGGCAGAAACGAATTGGTATCTTCTCATCATGTATTCATTAGAGCGGACTTGATTCGAGGACGTCATCCATATTGCCGGTCACGTCCTGGCCCGCGTTGGAATCTCGATTATTTTAAAACATTAACGGTTCAGTTTTAAAATTATATGTAAGTTTACTACAGTAAGTTAAATAACACGAGTAGATGTTCGTAAATATTTTGCAATATTTTAAGTTCGGAGTATCGGAATTCGGCATTTAAATTTTGATTCCTCATTCCCTTAAATAGTGTCGAAATGAGACTGTTATAATAAACAATTTAATAAAGAAGAAAGTAGAACTGAGAGACTGCCGAAGGCAAACCGAAAAATTCAAATTGCAGATACGATGATTGAGCAGAGATTGCCTAAGTGAGCAATTTACCACATTTATTACTATGGATCAGACCACGAGAAGTTAGTCATTCAAGTAGTTTTTTTGCAATGCATCTTTACCACTGACTGTATTAGAATTTTAGAATAGTACCTAAGAGATTCGAAGACTTTAAGTGCAACATAATAAACTATGAATTACAGTAATATAACAATGAATTTTCTTTGCATTTGTGAACTTAGCATCTTATATCGAAACGTGATTCAAGATTCCGCATATTAGCATTCAAATCATTGATCTCCAAATAGAAAACGCAAAATTGATCGAAAGACTCTAACTGATAGCAAACATGACGTAATATGAAATGATGTCAGGACAGCATTCGAATGCAAAAAAAACAACATCGAAAACGTGGGATTTGGATCACATTGAACAAAAAGGAAATTAACAGCTTTGTTAAAGTTGAAGGTTAATAGTAGATCAGTTATTGTTATGTTCCAAATACAAATTCATGAACACGATAGGAACGAAAACAGGTGCTGGTTAGTAAACTTTTGAAAATGAGGATACACACACAGTAAAAAGGATGTAATGGTTCATAAAAATTATATTAAATGGGATTAAGTTTTAATATTACTACAGCAAAGCTTTAATATAAAAGTCAAATAAGTAATATTCGGAAGACTACTTAGGAGACTCATCATAAAAAAAAAAATTAACGAAATTATTTTTTTTAACAACTCCATGGGAACTAATGTTCGTATTTAGAAAGGAATGTTACAATCTAAAACCAAGCAGACATTTGAAAGGTCGTTGTTTACGAAAGGCGATCCCTATTTTGATCGTGAATACCGGCGAGGGTGGAAATAGGTCAATCACATCAATTACCGGCCAGCTCATTAGGAAAGCTAATTTTGAACAAAAAAGCTTTGTAAATTAAGCTTTATTTGACTTATATGGACAAAATTAAGATACGGAAAGAAATAAGTGACTCCACTATCGTGTTTCTGGTTTATCACGGAATTACGAAACAGACCTAATAAATTCAATCAGTGTTTAATCATTTAAGAACTTGATAATAATTATACACTAATGATTTTGCCTTAACTACATTGATCAAGAAAAAAATGTTTGTTTATGACATTCTCTGGTTCATTCATTTCAAGCTATAGCTTAATTATCCCCTCATCAAAAAATGTCTTAAACACTTTCCCTTCTTATGTAGGCTTTGTAGAAATCTAGTAATAAACAAGTAAGGCTTAGTGAATGTAAACTGTGTTATAATTTACATAATATTATGATGAAGTTTGTCAAAATAATCTCAACTAAAATCTTAGTTATTAACATGCATTGTTTTGTTCAAGGCTAAATGAATTGGAACTAATTCATAGAGGCTATATCTTTCAACAGAAACAATGTTTGAGATAATTTAAAACAGTTTAAATAGTATTGTTAATGTTGATCTTCTTGGATGTGATACAAAGTAATTATTTTAGATATAAATTAATTAAGCAATATGGAAATGTTTGTTTAAAAATATTTTTTTTTAATGTTTTTCTATGATTTTATAGTTTCTGTGGGTTTGCATTTTTTTTTATTGTTGTAGTAAGAAGTAAGGCTTTGACAGCAGATAGTTGCCACAGTAGTAAGTGATGGTGACAACTGTGAAAGCTCAACTAAGTGAAATAATTTAACTAGGGCCCGACAGTCTCTAGTTTAGACATTTTATAAACTGATTTGTTTAAATTGAAAGTTTCTATACAACATGCCCTACTATTTCCTAGTTGTACTAAGTCCAGTTCCTTTTCATTTGCAGCCTAAATCATTCATCAAATTTAAATATTAACTACCAAATAAAATTTTAAATATTTTATAAATGTTCCCAAATAAGACATAAACACATATCAATATTTTGGTTTTATGTTTCAGATGAAGATTTCATTAATATAAAATGTTACAAAGGTCAAGAATATTTTCTTAAGTTACATGAAAAATTAAGCCTCAGTTTTAAACTAGAACATCCTTTCCATTCTAATATAATCAATTTAAAATTATCTATACTTAGTCAATGAAATGTAAACATTAAAACGTTGAATTAGTGCTATCTTATTAGTATTCAATTTGTGACAAAAAAGAGGTTCCCTTGTCATCATCAAGTCAATGAACTACGTGACTCATTGCACTAATAATATATTAAGCCCTTTTTAACAAGTACCACTATTATGTGGGTAATCTTATTTAATAATTGATCAATCATGTACATTTAGGGGCTAAATTGGATGTAATTTACTTCTTGGTTTTGTTAAAATTTATGACAGAGAGACAATTTGAGAAATTTATGTTATTACAATAGCATTGAAATCTTTTGCAACATTAAAACTATTAAATATTTTGACTTTTTAATAGTATCTGAATCTCGGTGATATGATTTGAAAGGCCTAATAAATCTTGCTTGTAACATAAATAATTAATGGAATTTAAATGAGTATTTTACAAGTTTTAATATGAAAGCATTGAACAGACTATTCTAAAGGCCAATTATTTGCTTATTCATAAAACATTACAATGACACCAATGATGACTTGAAATTGAATAGGGTCAACAAGGTATCTTAATTTTAAAATTTTAAATATTACAAGAGTTTATGATTAAATTTTACTAGTTTATTACTGAAGCTCTGATATGATTGGCATCATTATTCAAAACAGAATCAAAACAGTTATTGACCCAGTTGTAATTGATAAAATGGTCATAATAACGACACCTAAACTGTTGCTCTGGTGTTGGTTCCTCATATTATGGATACGTTTCGCGCCTTCGTATGCATGACATCAGCAAGCTACTGAATGTTACTAAGGAGTACTTACTTTCTTTTTCGTGGTCGAATCCCACTATAACAAAGTAGTCGACAAGCCTGGACATGGCAATCCTACGACAACATCCGCATACAAACACCACAAAAACACTATGTTATCGAATCCAAAAAGTTTATCTACATTTCAAATATGATTCCACTTTTACAGTATTCTTCAGGCACATTCTAGTAAAACACGATCACTATTTTCGCACTTTGGCCGCTTCACAAAATGGAATGTAAACGAAAACACCTGTTTTGTTTATCGCTGTGGCAAGAATTTGAGAAAAACTAAAAGATAAGAGATTGTCCGAACGCGGAGGTTAGCCGTTCGATGACATCAACTCAAACCGGTTTTACAACAATCACAAAATTTAACAGATATCTAGATCAAGTGTAAAGGTTCTTAATCTATTCTAATACACTTTTCTGTAGGCTATTATGGGTATCGTAATTAATCACCGACATCCAAAGATCATCACTCATCATCCGCCCGACATTTAATATTTTTTTTTCAACGAAATTCAGTCAAAATGTCTGACAACTGGCATTGACATTTGACATAATGGTAAATTCAGATAATTTTTTTTAAATCTGCGAACCTACAATCATGAAGTCTAAAAAATAATAAAATTAAACATAACTTTTTTACATTGTTTTACGACATTGAAGGATACAGATAAAGCACTGACTGACTCATGGGAGATTAATGGCATAAAATAATTAGCAAATTATCAATTTAAACAAAACCGCAAAAATCAAACATATCATTGAAAAATCTTGTTTAATGCAATCTTTTTTGCCATACTGGTTGAGGTTGTTCAAAAAAAAAAAAATTGACAGGTAGAAAGTTAGGGATGCGGTAAGCTCATCACAATTTGACAAAATCGATATTACAAGAATCACATTATCGAAATATTCACGAAAATTTGTAAAGGAAAAAGGGTAAACCAAGTCTTTCAAGAATTTCATCAAACTAACCACTAATCATTTCAAGTACAATTTAGAAGTTTAATGTGTACCTATATAAAATATCAAAACTATATGGGAGGTTAGTGTTTTGTTAAAGTCTGCGCATTCTCCTTACTAATGGTATGTTAAAGTTAATCTTGTTGCTTGCTGGCATCGATTACAGTATTCCGTTGAATTTTTGTTTAACACCATGAACAACTTTGATTTGCAAGAGGTAATTACAAAAACACACAAATTCTGTAACTTTAACGAAAATTATGCGATGTAAGAATCGATGGAAGAAGAAAAAACCCTGGTCTCGATCTTTACAAATCGATTTTCGAATGGTACTTGCCAGCGTCCACCACTATTTTTTTTATAAATATAATATAAATTTCATTTTGCCAAGTCCATAAAATTTTAAATGTTTTTTATTTGCTAACCCCATAAGTTATCAAGAACCAATGTATAATTCTATTGAACCTGTCTATTGAATTCCCTGTTTAAAAACATACAACAATGTCAGGCAACACGAGTCAAGATATTCCTGGATTGAAACAAAAAAAAGTGTTTAAAATAATAGTTCTTGGTGATTCTGGTGTTGGCAAAACTTGTTTAACTTATCGTTTTTGTGAGGGTCAATTTTTAAGTAAATCTGAAGCTACAATCGGTGTTGACTTCAGAGAACGTAACATCAAAATAAACAACGAAGACATCAAGGTATTGAAACATATTTAACCGTATTTCTCATCCGAAATTGATTGAAAATAAATTTGTAATTTAATACCTACTATAAAATTAGTTACTGCATTAAATTCATAACTTTAATATAGAAATTTTGCAGCCCAAAATTTATGATACACTAATATAGATAAACAAACACCATCATGGCAAAAAAATGTTTCAAAAATATTATTTACACTAAAATATTTTTCAGCTTCAACTATGGGACACTGCTGGACAGGAAAGGTTCCGGAAGTCAATGGTGCAGCATTACTACAGGAATGTTCATGCTGTTGTTATTGTCTATGATGTCACTAAACCAGAAACATTTCATGTATGTACCTTGTATTTTACTTAAAAGATAAGATTCAATTATGCAAAAAAAAAACATTTTTTCTAAAATTTCATTCACAAATATTTCTGTGGGTACAGTGGACTTATGGCCAAAGGGAGATTTCCGACCGGGCGAGGTAGAGTATGCCCGGTCAGGCCAAAGCCCACTGTAGTATATTTCAGATGTAGTATATATGCAAAGATTTCTGCAAATGTCGTAATCGCGATTCAGGATCTCGTGCATTATTATTGGTCGCCACGATTTCTTAAATTAACTAAATCTTACTACTATATCTGCTAAAATACTGATTTTATATACTAATTAATAAAATCAAATTTCAATATTTTGCAGTCCATAGCAAGTTGGATGCAAGAAATCGAGTCTCACGGACTAATGAATGCTCCGAGAGTTCTTGTTGGTAATAAATGTGACTGTGGCACACCCGAGTCAAGACTGGCTACAACCTATGCACAGAGATTAGCTGACAAATATGGTATGCCAGTGAGTACCACTTCATCTTTAGTATGTTTATACATAATTGTGTGCAGTACAAAGTTCTAATAATTTTCTATACCTTTTCAGTTATTTGAAACATCAGCACTATTAGATTCGGAATGTGATAATGTTGAGTCAATTTTTTTGACTTTAGCACATAAATTATATTCAAAACAGCCACTAAGAGTCATCAGTGTAGCAGTAAGTATACAAAAATATTATAACAACAAAGACAATAAGGAAAAGTGTTAATGGACACATTCTTGGTCTAAATATATTTTATTTGTTTTTGAAAAAAAAAATTACTTATTAGTTTAAAATAAGACTAGATTGTAATATAAAATGAACTTATGGTTATGTATATGGCCAACTGTCCAGTCAACAAAAAAATTTAAAGTTCTACAATTAATTGTAATTTTCAGGGAGAAATCAGTAAAGGTGTGGTCACACTATCGAAGCCCAGAAAGACTGGATGCACCTCTGACCAGAGTACATGTCTATGCAACTAACTGTAACAATAATGATGAAAATGAAGTACAAAACTAACACAACACAATGGTTTATGTTCCACATGACAAGCAAGAAGGCTAGAATAATAAAATTAGGGGCTCCAAATAAAAAAAAACAAACTATAACGAAAATACTACATAAAAATATTTTAAGTTCAATTGTAATCAGATGTATGTAATAAAATGTATTAATCTTTGCACAAAATTTAAAAATGATGGTCTACTCTAGCCTAATATTAATTATAACTTTTTACTCATTGTATTCTAAATCATTATATTTTAGTTATGTTTATTCCTCTCTAATGGCAGCTAATTTACCATGACTGATATAGATGTGATTAAGTATAGTGAATGCTAGATAAAGATTATGCAGTTGCAATTTATTTATTGAAATTTATTACTTAAGATTCTTGGCAATTTTAATGTTTTTGCTTTTGTTTGTAATCAAATGTATATTGTGCTGAAAGCTGCTATATTTATTACTACTTATAATCCAAGGGTTCATACCATAATTATTATTCAGTGTTATTAATATTTTGATGCTGTTATAAGTTTTGTATTAACATGATTGAGAAATAAACGTTTTCTCTTAAATTAACCCAGTGAAATATAACATTTTAATACAATTAATTTATAACATTTTATGCATTCTATTACTACTTATGAATTATATAATTATTTATTAATGTAAGTGTATCGTAAAAATGCAGTTACAATTAAATGAGGGTTCGATAACACTTTAATTGAATTAATTATAGCAATAATGATCTCAAAAGAAATAATATTTGATAAATCCTGATGCCAAATGAATTTATATGAATGAGGAATTGTATTATATTTTGATATCTTAAAACATATTTTAATCTAAGATAAGACTATGAAGTATTAAAGATAAAATTTTATTAAATTGAAGTTACTGAAATTGAATTGAGTTTTATTTTGCTGTATACAGGGTGTTGTAACTGTGGTCTGTACTACGTACTTATTGAAGGACGTCATAGTTGACGGTTACATACGACAATTAAAAATATAATAACTAAATAATATTGTTTAACGCCTTACGCCAATGAAAAATAACCAAAATTCTTTCAAAACAGTTGTTGAATGTTCAGTACAGAGCTATTGTTTATTTATATTGGGAATTTATCACCCTTCTTGCATTCGGTAGCATGCTGATGCATCCACCCTGTTTGCATTCATTGCACACCTAAATAAATTTCTAAATCTTCCTCAAGAAAAAGTTGTACTTGTTTTGAATGTTGTGCAATTTAAACTCTAGATAATTTCAGAGAAGTATAGTGTTGTTTTTATAGGTATTACATGTTATGTATGTGCAAAATGTATGGCAATATTATACAGGGTGGATCTGTAACTTTGGACAATCTGACGTGAGGTGAATGACCTGTTGAAATACAAGTTGGCACCATTTTTATTTTTTGGATCAGATAATTTTTTTTTTCTTACATTGTATGTATGGAAGTATGGTTAGTCGTGGTGGCCGAGTGGTCGAAGCGCGTCCTTCCGAACGGGAGGTCGCGGGTTCAAATCCGGCCGGCTTGTACCTCTAAATCTAGATGTAAAAAAGATTTATGTGCAATTTTTCACAACACCACTGGCTAAAAACGGTGAAGGAAAACATCGTGAGGAAACCTGCATGTCGGAAAAGGGTTCTAAAAATCCTTTGAAGATATGTGAAGTCCCCAATCCGCACTGGGCAAGCGTGGTGGACTATGCCTAATCCCTCTTCTGAGGAGACCTGAGCCCAACAGTGGGCAGTAATGGGTTGGTACATGTATGGAAAACGTACGACAATCGTTGCGGATTTCCACATTAAGATGAAATTTTTTTTCATCCAATTTCTAAAATAAAAGCGGTTCTAAGTTTTATTTTAACAGGTCAGGTCAGGATATTAATATTAATTTACCTTATAAAGTATCGTGACGAAGTAGGATTCTGTCCCTTCATCTAAGATTATCAGTAGAAAACGTCTACATAATAATATTATATCCTAAACAGCACAAACACGTGTCAAGCTGTCTGGAATTTCGGATTCATCCAGTAGCGACTCCGTGGCGCAACGGTAGCGCGTCTGACTCCAGATCAGAAGGTTGCGTGTTCAAATCACGTCGGGGTCAAGCGAGATACTCTTTTTTATCCCTCTTTCAATAAATTCCTAATGAAAATACTCAATATTTTCTTGAAACATGTTATTTTAGTTAACAAGTAGAGATAAACTTTAAGGGTAAGTAACAAATAAAACCACAAAATGCAATCAATGCTTATTTAATATGAATAAAACTTTTAAACGACACCAGACTAATACAATAAACTTTTTATATGAATTTTTGAATGTTAACAAATGATCACTTTGAAATGGCATCGCGTAACAAAATAACAATTTAAAGTTTGCAAAAAATAATTATTTACATTATTTGAAGTTTTCTAAATATAAAAGTAGTATGTAGCATTGTAGTTAATAATAGTTCAGTTTTATGTATATTCCATTGTAGACTTTTTTGCCTACATTTTATCTATTACATATTTTCAATAGTTTTTGAAATAGTTAAAGGGAGGAAAATTATATTATGTTACAACCTAATTTTATAATAAAATAACTAATTAAAAGAATGCTAGAGGGTTTTAAGAGGGTATTTTAGAATATTCTGTAGTAGTCTAATGAAAATCAAGTTATCGTACGTATTAGGCGCATATTGTGACAAGCAGTTTTGATGAAATTAACTCACATTATGTATCCTCTATTGCAGCAGATCTATGAAAAGCTTGACCCTCTATTCTAACTAATTTACGTCCTAAATAATTAAAAGTTACAAAACAACTCACACTAAAACAAAAAAAAAAGTTAATCGACTAACAAAAACTAAAAACTATTTTAAGCTCATTTAATAAACAATCTAATGCTACTGCGTAAGACTTGCGTATTTTTTAAACAATAATACTGGACTTTATTACAAGTTATTAGGGTTTGAAAATGCCTGAACAAATGAAAAATAAACTATTTCGAGTGTATTGATTTTTGCAAAAATGTTATAAATATTTTTGAATTCCTGTTAAACTTTCAGTCTTACGCTCTACACGAGAAATATTAATTGAGTATAAACACAGCCATTTCTCGTCAAATTCAAACATTTCATCTTTTGTGTTATATCGAATAGCCGACTAACAATAATATTTTACTAGTGATTATAAAGTTGACTAATACCTCAATACGGTATCATCTATAAATCAAAATTGATAATAATAAATACATTTGCTCAATTTGTGATAACCTAACAAATCTATAATTTGTTAATATGAATTCTATACAAATTTTAAGACAAGAAAACGATTTTATACTTTAATGTTTAATCAATCAAGTTATAATAATTAAATAATATAACACAAATTAATTATTGATACAAATAACTCAAAAACGTTTATACACAAAATACGAAACTGCATGTTTCTAACAGCATCTAAAGTGCTAAAATTGGAAGGACATTTTTGAAATAAGTTATAGCCGGTAGTAAAAACTTGACTAAACAGTCACCGTTTTTGTAATTTCAAAATATGGTCAAAATAGCTAGGTTTTAAGGTACATAATATTTGACTTAATCATAAAAAAAATGCATATGACAATATTACCGAAGCACCTATACGTTTTAAATTTCATCACTAAAATTATGAAAAGTAAGCTTTACGCACGCATTTACAGATCGAGCCGCAATGCACGCATTCGCAACAATCATCATCTAAAGCGGTCCAAACAGATGATAGGTGTGTTATAGTGTTCGTGTAATATTGTCGCATGCTCGCATTACAAGACACTTAATCAGAAGTTCTGCCAGGTGGTGATGACTAGCATGTTGGTGTCGAGCGCGCGCGCGATGCGCTCGTGCACGCCGTGACTCAGCCACAGGATGCGCAGCGCCTCGTAGCGCGCGGGGCACAGGTGCAGCGGGTTGCCGCGAGTCAGACCCTGCAGACACATACACGTTACTGCTACTGCTGCAAACCTTCAAACGTCTTCGTTGCTTTTCTCATTCTTAGTATTTCCGAACATGGATATACGCTTTTCGGCGTGTTTACGTACTCGGGTGCGTGTATTGAACAAAATAAACGATTTTATCATAGAATACTGATCGCCAATAAATACACGATCTGCTGACATTACAGGTTGTTCATTTAAATTAATTCATATTACATTTTGGAATTGGATTGTTTTCTGTTGATGTTTAGCTCCCTTGATATTTATGTGCTGATAATTTACGTGATAAGTTTGAAATAGTTCTCGTTATGTAACATTATTAAAGCAGAGTCAAGAGTGTTGTTGCGATATGTTAACATTAGTGTGCATACCTGATCAGTCTCGCCGTAGGTGTCGAGGTAAGGCGCGGCCATCTTGGCTCCGCGCGAGGGAGCGGCCACGAGCAGCAGTTCGCACGTGCGCACCCGCAGGAACACGCCGGCGCCGCGACCGCACTCCAGTGCGTGCGCCACCACCGCGCCGACACGCTCCGTAGCGCCGCTACGATTCTATAACATAATGCAATATCATAATAAAAATTTATAAGCAGAGATCAACAAAATTACTCGCTAAAAACGACGATATAATAAATACGACGAAGTTATCAACTCGCATTAAGGGCAGTGGAGTATTCCAACTCCTCTTATTAAGGAATACAAACTACAATAGGTAGTAAATTTTAAATTATATATTTTTTTAAAAATTAGATGAAATTTCTGGTTTAGCCCAAAAATTTGACTAAGGAGTAATTAAACTTACCTTTGGAATTTCCGCTTGACAACAATAGCTCTGCGAGCACAGTATCTGTCCGCACACGAGGCACATGGTCGGGTTCTTGCTGTCCTCGCGGTCCGAGTTGGGGCACGGGAAGTCTGACGCTATGTTCATGAGCTCCGAGAAGTCTTCCGGTAAAGGCACTAGTTTAGGGGGCTCACTCGGTTCTAACACAACACTCGGTTGAATCTCACCCTTAAACCAAGCGTCCGACATCGCCACCCATTCTAAAGCCTTTTTATTGGCAACGGGATTGTCTATCAACTCTTTGAATGTTAAAGGTAAATCAAGATATCCGCACATAATGTCCCATTTGTCACCGCCCACTTGCGTCAATTCTGTGGGCGGGTTTATATCACTTAAGAAATAATAGAATAAACAGCAACATCTTAAAAATGAATGACACTGTTTCTTGATTTCCTCCCAAACTTTGTTAGGGTCCAGGTCGTCCTGTAAATCGCCGCGTCTCATTTCTTTGAGTACAGACAGTAAGTTCTCCAAGTCCGGTTTGACCGCGTACTCTTCGTGTCCCTCCATGGCCTCAGTTTTGCACGCCGACAAGTCTATCACTATGAGGGCCTTGACTAGACTGGCTCGGAAGGCTTGCAGAGTGATCTGTCGCGCTAGATGCGTGGGTCTGGCGGGGCCGGCCACCTTGCAGAACAAGGCGGGCGCGGAGAGCACGAGCGCGACCAGGGTGCCGAAGGGGTCGTGCGCGAGCGGCGAGGAGCACTCGAGCGTGTTGAGCGTGCTGAGCGCGTGGTGCGCGAGGTGCTTGGGCGCGGCCCAGAGCGCGGGCACGGCGGCCGCCATGCGGATGAGGGCCTGCAGCGCGTCGCGGAGGCGGGACGGGATCTCCACCAGCAGCGGCCGGTTCTCCGCCTGCAGGATCACGTTGGTGCTCATGATGGTGTACGAGGTGGCTCGGTACAGCGCCGCCGTCGACGCCATGCCGCCCGTTTCTGTCGCCGGTAACACCTGCAAAGTATATTGCCACTGTTATTATCTTCAATTTTGATCAATTCAGGCTATATTCAATAACAAATTTACACTTTATTTATGACCCTTTACGTTTTAAGTTAAACGAAAACTATCGTAATACTTACAGTAGCAAACTCTTCAATCAACTTCTTCGTAGTACTATTATACTGAGGCACTTCGGTTTCAAAGTGCACCAAAAACTCGGGAGCCAGTAGGTTCTCGGAATGAGTAGAGACATACACTTCTGCCTCATCAGCAGACTCCTCCTCCATATCGGAAGACATGGCTCCCACACTCCTCGCCCTGGCTTGACAGTGCATCTCCTCGCAGAACTCTGTGCACACGTGGACTGACTCTGAACTGACTTGATGTTTGAGCTTGAGGATTAGACTGACGGCTTGGTTGTACATGTCTTCGGTAAGAGGGGGCGGGCTCCCCACGGGTAGGGCGGGGCTGGGTAGGAGGGGTAGAGCGGTGTTACACAGTCGCTCACAAAGAGGACAGAGGTATTCCTTCTTTTCTACGTCGAAAGCGGCAGGTTGTCGGCCGCGGTATGGTCTGAAATATAAATGTAATAACTTTAACATTTGAGATTATTGCTACGTTTAGGGTTGTGCAGTACGAGTATTTTCACAACACCATTGGCTAAAAACGGTGAAGGAAAACATCGTGAGGAAACCTGCATGTCGGAGGAGGGTTCTAAAAAAAAAACCTTTGAAGATATGTGAAGTCCCCAATCCGCACTGGGCAAGCGTGGTGAACTATACCTAATCCCTCTTCTGAGGAGACCTGAGCCCAACAGTGGGCAGTAATGGGTTGGTACAGGTACAGTACGAGTATAGTGGTCTTTTTTAAACAAAATATTTAATGCTTTTTGTTCACAGTGCCTCTAAATTCCCTCCTCCCCAGATGCGTTAAATGTTTAACACAGCAGTGCTTTCATAGTCCAATCGTGAACATTTAACATAACCTTTTTGGAAATTACACATTAGAAGTTTCAGTTCAAAAATCCTTCGCGCAACACTCACCTCCGGTTCTCCTTCTCCAGCACCGCGTTGACATAGTTCCTGCAGCAGTGCGCGTGCAGGGCGTGTCCGCAGCTGGACACGTGCGGCTGCGGCCTCACGCCGGCGGGCAGCCACGCCTCGCGCCCGCGCTCCGTGTCGCCGGCGTCGCGCGCGCGGCTCAGCACGCCGGACTGTTGCACGAACGCTACCAGGACCAGCGGCTCGCCTGTCGCTTCTACTCGGGCCTGTATTACAACATAATGATTGTAAAAAAACAGTTTTTCAAGAGAACGTTACATCAGCATATAATATCGTGTGGGAAAATATAAATGAAAGATACATTGATTCTTAAAGGGCTCATAGATAACCGTCCAAAAATTTATATGCAATAAAGTATGCTTAAAAAATAATTCACTTACTTTGAGACCAAAATGAAAAAAATGACATTTAGCCACAATAAAAAATCAGCACAAAAGCTAGACATACAGAAGTGTTGTATACCTCTTCCTGACACATGATACAGACTCGCGGCGGCTCGGGCACGCCTCCCCCCCACACGCCGAGCGCCGCGCCGCAGTACAGCGGGCGCAGATCCTGCTCCTCCGCCGTCACCTGTGCAACGACACTGTGCTCAACACTACATACCACACAAGTCATACACGGTAGTAGAGCAAAGAAAGATATTCACGATCTAAAGTATACTTTATTTTATGAGTATTAAATAATAAAGAACCTCACTAACCAAAAATAGTAACTTAAAGTCATGGTAAACATATCACACAACGCTATTCGTATTGAGTACTCTTCCCCCTTACTCGTACCCCTTCTATTACTTGAGTTAAAATCGAAGATATTAAAATAAAAAATATATATTTAAGTAGACAAATTTGTAACGACCTGTGTACAAAATTGAATCTGCGCTGCTGTTATGTGAATAGATTTAGTAGATACTGGCTATTTTGAGATAGATTTTCATTTCAACAACATTAAATACCTCCGTATTAGTTTCTTCAAATAACGTAGCGTTGTTCGATATAAAATTGTTCATTTGTGTTTTCATCTGCGCCATTACTTTAGCCCTGCGTTCGGCTGCTAACTTCGCACGACGTTCCTTTTCTGCTTCTGTTTGTAAAATATAATAAAAACGTCACAATAACGTAATAAATTTAACAACAGTGACAGCAAACAAATACAGAGCCTCACTGATAAATCATAATTTTAGAAATATCTAAGATGTGTCCAATGAACACAAAACTAGAGAATTAAACTAATTAGAATATTACCTGCTTCTGTCGAGTTTGGTTTTTCTTCTTGGTCAGTCTCCATTTTTTGTTCATCCTGGTCATCTGTTTCACCCAGCAAAGTCCTACAAGATAATAACAAAAATGAGTACTACATTAGTATAACATTGTGTTTCTTCTAACTTACTACTAATAAAAATAAGGCACATGTGGGAACTCCACATTATATATAAATATAATTATCATCATCATCATCATCAGCCTATAGACGTCCACTGCTGGACATAGGCCTCCCCCAAACCTCGCCATAACGACCGGTCCTGCGCCGTCTGCATCCAGTGACCTCCCGCGATCTTGACCAGATCGTCGGTCCATCTCGTGGGGGGTCTACCAACGTTGCGCTTACCGGTTCTTGGCCGCCACTCTAGAACTTTTCGGCCCCAACGGCCATCTGTTCTTCGCACAATGTGTCCTGCCCATTGCCACTTCAAAGATGCAATTCTTTGGGCTATGTCGGTTACTTTAGTCCTTCTGCGGATCTCCTCATTTCTGATTTGATCACGCAGAGAGACACCCAGCATAGCCCTTTCCATTGCTCTTTGAGTGACTCTGAGTCGTCTGATAAGACCCATCGTAAGCGGCCAAGTCTCTGATCCGTAGGTCATCACTGGCAACACACACTGGTCAAAGACTTTCGTCTTGAGACACTGCGGTATTGTGGACGAGAAAACTTTCCGAAGCTTCCCGAACGCTGCCCAACCGAGTTGGATTCGTCGCTTGATCTCTGCATCGAAGTTGGACTTACCTAATCGGACAGTTTGTCCCAGGTATACGTACTCGTCAACAACTTCAAGCACAGAGTCTCCGATAGTTATTGGAGAAGGTACGACATGGACATTTGACATAAGTTTCGTCTTGTCCATGTTCATTTTTAGACCTACTTCCAAGGAAACTCTGCTGAGATCATTGAGCATTGCAGAGAGTTCCTCCGCGGTTTCAGCCATGATCACTACATCGTCGGCGAATCGAAGGTGAGTTATGTACTCGCCATTTATGTTGATGCCTAGCCCTTTCCAATCCAGAACCTTGAAGACATCCTCCAGGGCAGCGGAGAACAGTTTTGGTGATATGACATCACCCTGTCTCACGCCGCGCTCTAGAGGTATTGGTTTCGAAGCCTGGCCTTGGAGTTGGACTGACATAGTGGCGTTTTCATACAGGAACTTCAACACTTCGATATACCGGTAGTCGACCTGGCACCGCTGAAGGGACTGCAATACAGCCCATGTTTCGACCGAATCAAAGGCTTTCTCGTAGTCCACAAACGCCAAGCACAGAGGCAAGTTATACTCCTCGGTTTTCTGTATAACTTGTCGCAGCGTATGTATGTGGTCTACGGTACTATAGCCTTTTCGGAAACCGGCTTGTTCGGGAGGCTGGAAGTCGTCTAGCCTGCGTGAGAGACGATTCGTGATGACCCTCGAAAACAACTTATAGACATGGCTCAGGAGCGTAATGGGTCGATAATTCTTCAGAAGGGTATTATCACCCTTCTTAAAGAACAGTGCGACCAAACCCCTAGTCCATGCCCGTGGCGTTTTTCCTTCGAGTATGACGGTATCGAAAAGCCTCTGAAGAGCCTTGAGGACAGGTTTCCCTCCCGCTTTCAGAAGCTCAGCCGTGATACCGTCATCACCCGGCGCCTTGTTGTCTTTGAGCTGTTTGAGGGCCATCCTAATCTCGTACAAGCTGACGTCCGGGATGTCTTCGGTGTAGTGTCGGGTAAGTTTGGCTCTTGGGTCTTTTGCCAGATTTGTCACGGGTTGTCGAGTAGATGTGTACAACTGTCCATAGAACCTCTCGATCTCACCCAGAAGCTCAGAACCCGATGAAACAACTCTGCCATCAATGGTCCTCAGTTTTGCCAAACGACTCTGCCCAATAGACAAATCTCTCGCGAATACTTTGGTGCCTTTGTTTCGCTCTATGGCTTCTTCAATACGCTTGGTATTGAATCGGCGCAGGTCTCGTTTTAAAGATTTAGAGATTTGTCTATTGAGGTGTCGATGTTTAATGGCATCATCTGAGGATTGCAGAGTCATTTCACGGCGTTGTTCCATAAGCCTCAGGGTAGAGTCCGACAGTCTTCTGGTTCTGTTTGTACGGTGGGCCTTGAAGAACTTAGACCCTACCGCTTGGACAGCTTCCACAAAACCGTCATTGTACTCGTCCACTGTGCCGGCCAGGCTATTAAAGCGGTTCTGGAGTTCGAGCTGAAAGCTCTCGGGGTTTTGAATGTGGGCTTGTGCTGGTCGGAGCGTAGACTTCATCAGCCGGGATCTCTCAAGCTTGATCTTGAGATTCAGCGTGCCTCTTACCATTCGGTGATCGCTTCCAAACTTAATGGCATTGATCACAGAGACATCGCTGAATATTTGCCTTTTTGTCGACATGATGAAGTCTATCTCGTTTTTGGTCGCACCGTCGGGTCTCATCCAGGTCCACTTCCTGTGGTCTCGTTTTCTGAAGAAGGAGTTCATCATGTATAAAGCCTCCTTCTCCAGAAAACCCGCCAGTAAGTTTCCTCTGTGATTCCGACACCCGACTCCAAATTGCCCCACTCGCAGCTCTCCCTCAGAACGTTTGCCCAGCTTGGCGTTGAAGTCCCCCATGACAACGGTGAAGTGAGATTTGCAGCTATGCATGGCTCTGGATATGTCCTCATACATAGCCTCCACCTCATCGTCGGAGTGTGCCGAGGTTGGAGCATAAACCTGTATGACCTTCAACGAATAACGCTTTGTTATTCTGAGTATAAGGCATGCTACCCTTGCCGACACACTCTCGATCTTCACAATGTTGTTCACAAGGGACTTGTGGACGATAAACCCGACACCACCTTGGGACAGTTGTTCGCCCTCCCGGAAGTAAAGCAGGTTACCGGACCGCAGGATCATCGAATCCTCCCCCTCTCTTCGGACTTCAGATAATCCTACTATGTCCCAGCGCAACCGGCTCAACTCTTCCTCTAATTCCGCAATTCTCTCGTCTGTTCGCAGTGTACGCGTGTTCAGTGTTGCCAGGTGCAGTTTTCGTTGTTTATGGTAGCCGGATCGCACCCGGGGATTCTTAGCACCCCCTGCCCCACTGTTGGCTTGGTCGCTACCATAACCAAGCACAGTGGGGCCGCCGGGGACTAGGGGCCAATTCTTTTCGGCCGTATTCATGGGGGTTTTGCCATAATCGCCACGCTTGGCATGCGGGTTGGCGATCGCAGTATGATGTTATTATACTCAGAGAGCGCTGCTGCCCACTCTCCGGAGTGTCCCTTGGTTGAATTAGTCGCCTTCTACGACACCCACGGGACAAGGTGGGGTGGTGCTATTCTAGGCCGGCACCACACGGCCAATATAAATATAATTATATAATACATAATATATTTATATATAAGCATCGCATAATTTATAATATTAAAATACATTTAAAATAATACATATAAAATAATTTATATAATATAATAATATATATTTATACATCATATATAAACATACACAGCGCACACATATATAATTATATACACACACCAAATATCGTTTGCACTATTATCGTACGAACCTGCCGGACGACTAGTGGAAACGAATATAATAATTCTACGTCACACATACGTAGACTGGCGTGAAGTTCGATGAGCAACCGGTTTCGAACCGCTCGGAACATCGTTACTACTATTCAACGCGAACCGACTGCTTGGCTTAATAATAATTGTTTTTCTCAATATATTTGCTGTAATAACTGTTTAAAATCTATCTCTTTTGCTTGTCTATGTGCTGTGCTTGTTACTCCTTCTTTTCTGTTTGCTTTCTTCTGTGCCGTGATAATAAACTGTGTGTTCTGTGTACGGAGTTGTTTCACTCAGGACTACCTACCGAACTACCACGGCCGAGAAGGTATTTATTTATTAGCCGTATATTACATCATTACCGCTAAATTGGTGACCCCTTGTGAGCTAAGAACCATAAATTTCAAAAAATGAGCCAGCCACGAGATAGTCAAACTACCGACAGTGATTCCGCAAAAACACAACTCGATGCGAGAAACGTCACCACTCGTCGAACAAAAGCAAAGCGCGTTTCCACGGACCCGGATCAAAAATCGACATTTGACGTACGAAAATTAAATTTTAAAGTTCCTACTTTCTCATCGGACGATCCTGAGATCTGGTTCGCGCTGTTGGAGGGACAGTTTGAAAACTTTGGCATTACTGATGACTATGTCAAATTTAATCTAGTCATCACGAACCTGGATATCGTACACGCCAAAGCAGTTAAGGACATTATTGTCAACCCTCCATTGAGACACCGATATGAGAAGGTGAAAGGTGAGCTCATCAAGCGCCTCACCGCCTCGCACGAAAATAAGGTGAGACAACTGCTGACACACGAGGAACTAGGTGACAGGAAGGCATCTCAATTTCTCCGACACCTTCAGGATTTGGCAGGACCGGATGTTCCAGAGGAGTTCCTGAGGTCTATCTGGAGCAATCGGCTACCGCGCAGCATCCAAACAGTCCTAGCATCGCAGTCGTCTCAGAGCCTCGAGGACCTGGCAGAACTGGCAGATCGGATACAAGAGATCGCGTCTCCACCTCAGGTTGCAGCAACGTCAGCGCCGCATGCAGGAACGAGCAGCAGCGGACCTGGCAGTACAGTTTCGGGCGAAATCGCCGAGCTTCGCAAAATGATTGAGCACCTTGCGCTCAAGCTCGACGAGTGTACCCGACCCTCCCGCCAGACCCATAGAGCAAACCCGCCGCAGCGACGCCGTTCTTCTTCACGCAGCTCAACCCGTTCAGCGTCGATGTACCGACGTTTCCCACTTTGTTGGTACCACGCGAAGTTTGGATCGAGGGCTCACAAATGTCAAAAACCGTGCGACTATAAATCGGGAAACGCAGCAGGCAGTCTGTAATGGCGACGGAAGACTGCCCCGCCTCCCCTGGTCGCCTTTTCATCACAGATCGCGGAACGAAGACGCAGTTTTTGGTCGACACTGGCAGCGACCTCTGTGTTTTCCCCCGGTCTCAACTACAAGAGCGTCGAGCACCAACTTCCTACAAACTGATGGCGGCCAACGGAACAACCATAGACACATATGGATATGTGCATCTTACGTTGGACTTTGGACTCCGTCGTAACTACCCATGGCGCTTCGTGGTGGCTGATGTCACGAAACCTATTATCGGAGTTGACTTTCTTTCATACTACAACCTAATTGTTGATTGTAAAAATAAAAAACTTATAGATAATACAACAACTTTGTCTACTCCACCTTCACTGGCTAGTAAATGTAACTCCGTTTTATCTGTAAAAGTTCTTACAGGTGACTCATCGTACCACCAATTACTTTCGCGAGAATTCGCAGAAATTACGCGACCGGCAGGTACGCAGCGTAGTGTACCACACAACACTCTACACCACATACGCACCACACCTGGTCCTCCCGTGTCGTGCGCTCCTAGACGTCTTGCTCCCGATAAGCTCAAGATCGCGAAAGCCGAATTTGAAGCGATGCTAGCAAACGGCACCGCTAGACCGTCCGAGAGCCCTTGGTCGTCCCCGTTACATTTGGTCCCCAAGAAGGACAACGGGTGGCGTCCATGCGGCGACTACAGGAAACTGAACGCTCGCACAATCCCGGACATGTACCCAATCAGGCACCTGCATGACTTCTCACACAACGTCGCTGGTTGCCGAGTTTTCAGCACGATTGATTTGGTTAAAGCCTATAACCAAATTCCAGTCTTCGAGGAAGACGTACCGAAGACGGCTATAACCACCCCGTTTGGATTATTTGAATTCCCGTACATGAATTTCGGTCAACGAAATGCGGGACAAACATTCCAACGGTTTGTCGAGGAGATGATGCGCGGCCTGGATTTCGTCTATTGCTACATCGACGACTTTTTAGTCTTCAGCAAAGACGAAACCCAGCATGAACATCATCTCCGACAAGTTTTTAATAGGCTCAGGGAATACGGAATGGTTATCAACGCTTCCAAGTGTGTCTTTGGGGCTCCCGAAGTAACCTTCTTGGGTTACTCTGTTTCGGAGAGCGGTACCAGACCCTTGGAAGACAAAGTCCGAGCCATACTTGACTTTCCTCCACCTCAGAACGTTAAGACGCTAAGAAGGTTCCTCGGCATGGCTAATTTCTATCGGCGTTTCTTGCCCAAAGCCGCCGAAATCCAAGCCCCTCTTAACGCTCTCCTCACTGGGTCAGTGAAAGGGTCCACGCCCATCAATCTTGTCGGCGATGCTCTGAAGGCTTTTGAAGAGACCAAGAAAAGCCTCTCCAACGCAGCTCTTTTGGCTCATCCCAAATGTGATGTCAAGCTTGCATTGGTCACAGATGCGTCAGACACGGCCATAGGTGCTGTTCTTCAACAGCTTGATGATGAAGCGTGGCAACCCCTCGCTTATTTCTCCCGTAAGTTGAGTCCAAGTCAAACAAAGTATTCCCCCTACGATCGTGAACTTCTGGCGATCTACGAAGCCATTAAATATTTTCGGCATATGGTAGAAGCCAGACACTTCACGATCTACACGGATCATAAGCCGATCAGTTATGCCTTCCACGAACGGAAGCATGACTGTGCGCCCAGGCAATTCCGTCACTTGGACTACATCTCCCAGTTCACCACCGACATCAGACACATTTCCGGCAGAAATAACATCGTCGCCGATGCACTGTCTCGGGTGGATGAACTGGAAGCACCCATTGACCTGACGGAACTCAGCCTAGCTCAGGACAATGACCCAGAGCTAGTGGTACACCTGCAGAACCCATCCCTGCGGCTCCAGAAGATAGACTTCCCAGGAAGTCACACACCACTCTTCTGTGACCTCAGCACTTCGGTGCCTAGACCTTTCGTCACCGAAAAGTTCCGCAGACAGGTGTACCAAAGTCTCCACTCACTCTGCCACCCTGGCCCGAACGCTACAGCTAAGTTAGTAGCCGAGCGTTTTGTGTGGCCCGGAGTAAGAAAAGACTGCAGAGACTGGGCACGATCCTGTCTGTCGTGTCAACGTGCAAAAGTAAGTCGTCATGTGCATACACCGCTAGGCACTTACGACTTACCACGCGCGCGCTTCACCAACGTACACATTGACTTAATCGGTCCACTACCTGTGTCTCAGGGATATAAATATTGCCTGACGGCCATCGACCGATTCACTCGGTGGCCGGAAGTCATACCAATAGTGGACATCACTGCGGAAACGGTGGCTAAAGCACTAATATCCGGCTGGATTTCCAGATTTGGCGTTCCGACTCATATTGTCACAGACCGCGGACGACAGTTCGAGTCCGCACTGTTTCAATATTTGTCGAAAGCCACCGGATTCCAGCATAAGCGCACCACCGCTTACCACCCAGCGTGCAACGGGCTCGTGGAACGCTTTCACAGACAATTGAAAGCGTCCATAACCTGCCACGCTGACACCAACTGGTCGAAAGTATTACCACTGGTACTCCTCGGTATTCGTAGCGCCTTCAAAGAGGATTTACAAACCTCCTCAGCCGAACTGTTATATGGCGAGCCGCTTAGACTGCCGGGAGAATTCTTTGACCCGAGCACCCCTTGCACATCTGACGTGACTGATTTCACGGCGCGCCTGCACACGATCGTCCGCAAGCTGAAACCAGTACCGGCTTCACGTCATGGCAAGCACGCTGTCTTTGTTCACAAGGAACTCAAGTCTGCAGACCATGTCTTCCTCCGTGAAGACGCTGCACGACCTCCCTTCCACCCTGCTTATTCGGGACCACACAAAGTGCTTTCTAGAGGAGACAAGGCTTTTAAGATATTGGCCAAAGGCAAACCAGTATCAGTGTCAACTGACCGCCTTAAGCCAGCATTCGTACTGGCACACAGGGAAACGTCAGGAGGGAATGCATTCCCCCCACCAACGTCACCATCATCACCAGTCACAAATTGCGACCCACCGTCTCCACCCAACCCACCTTCCACTTTCACACCGAAAGTAACACGTTCCGGCCGACGGGTACGGTTTCCGGATTATTACCGCCCCTAACCGGAACGCTGGGGGGGAGTGTGTGGGAACTCCACATTATATATAAATATAATTATATAATACATAATATATTTATATATAAGCATCGCATAATTTATAATATTAAAATACATTTAAAATAATACATATAAAATAATTTATATAATATAATAATATATATTTATACATCATATATAAACATACACAGCGCACACATATATAATTATATACACACACCAAATATCGTTTGCACTATTATCGTACGAACCTGCCGGACGACTAGTGGAAACGAATATAATAATTCTACGTCACACATACGTAGACTGGCGTGAAGTTCGATGAGCAACCGGTTTCGAACCGCTCGGAACATCGTTACTACTATTCAACGCGAACCGACTGCTTGGCTTAATAATAATTGTTTTTCTCAATATATTTGCTGTAATAACTGTTTAAAATCTATCTCTTTTGCTTGTCTATGTGCTGTGCTTGTTACTCCTTCTTTTCTGTTTGCTTTCTTCTGTGCCGTGATAATAAACTGTGTGTTCTGTGTACGGAGTTGTTTCACTCAGGACTACCTACCGAACTACCACGGCCGAGAAGGTATTTATTTATTAGCCGTATATTACATCATTACCGCTAAACACATATAGCTACAATACTGCAACATCTACATACAACGTTTTATCGGGGTATGTTTCTGTGGGCTGTAAACAAGCCGTTCGCTCTGGTAGCCCGGAGCCTAGTTATCGCCGCGCGCCCATCGACAATAGACTTCAAGTTTGGAACGCGTAAGCAACAGCTCGTACTTGCGACTGTTGTAAAAATTACTATCCGACGCGAAGGTTCACACTCTTCAGTGCAAAAAACTACCAGCGACCTATGGACTGTGTGATATATTCCACGGAACTATTTGTGAGTTCTTCATCGACGAAGGCGACCAAGGGCTGCGCTCCGCGGACAGGCCGACCGGCGAACGGTAAGTTTTACAGCTCCACGGAATATCATACACTCATTCTGCTTCAAATGTATTTTTTTTCATAATACGCATGTTTTTTTTTTATAAATAATATTCTTGTATTTTATTTAAGTTGCGTACACTGGCGGCTCACTTAAGTGCGTCCTATAACCACTTGTTGTTGTTCTTTGTCTGACAAACTTTTTAAAGACGTTTTTTTTCAAACTTAGTATTCTTGTAGATCGTTTATTAAACTAGTTTGTATTACAAAACTATTTTATTTTCGTAAATATGAGACGTTAAAAAATGTCGTAGAAGTACGTACTTGATCCTAGCGAGCACCCACTTAGCGAGATGCCTGTGCGCGTCGACGCGGGGACTGTTGACGAGCTGCTTGAGCAGCGCGACCAGCCCGCAGCGCGCGGCGCTCTCCGCGAACGCGACGAACTCGTAGTGGCCGCTCTCCTCGTCGCGGATCGCGTACCCTATCAGGTGTAACGCCTGGAAGGAAATCGTAAGGTAATCTTAATAGTGTTAAGCTTAAGGCCGCGGTGTTTAGTTTCAACGACAGCGGAGCGGTGGCTCCCCGTCATCCTATCTCTTGTTGTAATTATTTTTTATAGCTAGATAAATAAACAAGCTTACGGCCCCCCACCTAATGGTAAACGGTCACGGTCGCATGTTTTAAATCTTATGTTGTCACTGACAGAACAGGCCACATATAAATTTATTAGGAAACAACAAACAATCATTGATATTATAACGTAAAATTCAAGTCCCCGACCTAAGAGTTGTCTATCTATAAGAATAGTATAGTTGGTATTTGCAGCACGTTGTTACATACCTTGTGCACCTGCGTCTCGGAGAAGGACCGCGCGCGCAGGTCGAGCGCCCGCTGCAGCACCGTGCGCAGGACGTGCAGCGCCGCCTCGCTCTGCAGCAGGTTGGCGAGCAGCGACAGCGGCGCCGTCAGCCGGGGCAGCGCCGGCGGGGGGCAGCACTCCGACAGACCTGCACAACGCACACTGTGTAGAGGGAGCATCGAGGAACCCGTTTGACGACGTAACCACTCAACTAGAAACTAATTACATAGTTTGCATTAGAGATGCAGCCAATATTCGCATTCGCAAAAAAGAATGCGAATATTATACCAATAATTTGGCAAAAGTAGGGTGGATGTAGAGACAATCTGCCGCCGTTAAAGGCCGCTGCTTGCCCTTTAAAATGAGCCCAAACTCTTCTAACACTACGCACTTCCGTTCGCAAGATAATTGTCACCTCAAAATAGAGATTATTTTTTAAGAAATGTGATATTTTTTAAAACCTTCTGCCCCTCACGTTCTGCGTCCGAAGACAGAGGTTTAGGACAGAACCCGCACGAGATTGGGCGGAGTAACGCGATGTGTTTACCAACCCAACATCAACTTGCATTCGTAAATACAACAAACATGATAAAAATACACAATTGATAATCATTAAATCCGAAGTAACTCATGCTAACAATACTACGATCTACTAACCAGCAGTCTTCCTCCTATTTCTCTGTTCTTCTTCGCTTCTAGAAAGTTCTTCCCTCGTGTAATGATAGAAGAACGTGTCGTATTCATCGTACAGATGCGGCTTCAGTTTGTAGAGCCCACGGTTGGTGCCGCTCGTCGGTTTCACGAAGTCCGCCACCTCGTTGATAACAGACTCTAAGCCCGTCTCGTGGAGTTGATCTTCTGGTAAACATCTGAAAAAATAATTAATTTATAGGAGGTATTTAAAAATAGCTTATTTAATTCCTAACAGGGATATTTTAAACTATAAGTATAATGCTATCATGATCAATGGCGAGTATGTAAATTTTATTCAGGGTATCCTAAAATATTAAAAAGACATGCCCGCTGAGTTTCTTGCCAGTTCTTCTCAGGACAGTGGCTTTTTCTTATTCCGAACTGGTGGTAGCCTTTTGACATCAACAAGCATGATAATTTCATTAACGTTGAGAATAAATAATTTCATTTCAAAAATAATTTCATTTCAAATAATTTCATTTCATTTCATTTCATTGTATTTTCTTTATAAAACTTGATTCTAGTTGTTGTGTTCTTGTTCTTTTGTTCATGTTCTTTTTGAACCTTATTTAAAAGGTTAATTAAAAGGCTGCAATACACTGATCATAATTGGCACAATACTACAGCAATAAAATATACCATACCCAGACTATTTATTTTTACACTGTTTAATGCTGTATTTCCATAGCAGGCTGACTAAACTAAACTTCGGTGAAAATTCCGCTAATGATCTATCCTTGATCTCCACTAACAACCGTATCCTATTTTTAATGAATAGTATTAATTGTAATTATTTTGAAGTTACCTATTAAGTTCTGAGTGCGGCATGGGCTTAACACAAAGCATTTGTATGATCTCCTTCTTGATTCGATCTTCACTTGTCACTTCACCCACACCAGGAACATGCCGGGATCCCACAACTGAAATAATTTTATAATGAATATTACATTTTATATAAACTTTATTGCTAGTTCTTAGTTTCATTTAGAAGTCACTCTTCAACATAAAGAGTATAGAGATTGTAAACTAATTTAAATCTTAGACTAAAATAGGTTTTTTTTTAATTTAAGTCCTATCTTAATTTGTTTAGGTAAGTGACGATGTGCTGTGCGTGTTTGTGTCTTTTTTTCTTTTATGGATTAACCGATTTCGATGTTTTTTTTTGTTACATAAAGATCTGACAAGTAGTAGATATACTAACCAGTGATAAGTAATCCGAGGAACTCCTCAACCATGCTAATAGTATGCCTCAGCGTGTCGTCTTCAATGCTTTGGTTTTCAAACTCAGGAGACGCCCAGTCCAACAAGTTAAACTTGTTCAGCACGTGAATTATGAACTCGTTGCTCTCAATTAAAGATGCGCCGATCTATCAACAACAATAATGATTAAATGAAATATTTAAGGCAAAATTAATTGCTCAAGTGTCTCTTGATTATAGACAAGATATTTTAAAACGCGTGGTCACCGAATCACTAACATCAATAGGCTACCAATGTATAATTTTAGTAGTGTTTCCTTGGTGTAATTTTACTCTCTAAGGATCTGAAAGATCTTTATTTGATCGAAGGTCTAATGTGAAATTGATAGACTAAAAAGTCTGTATAAAATCCTTACTTGCAACATAACAACATCTCTGTCCAACATCTCAGTGCGACACTTGACGTTGTGATAGAAGTACAGTTGATTGAGTAACGCGAATCCATTCCTGCGCCACATGCCGGCGTGCACCTGAGCTATCATGGCCATTGTCTGTAACACTGGTTCTGTGGAACACAACAAAATAAAGAGACATTATAATTGTCTGTCTTCAATCAAGATTTGAGAGTCCTATTGCATGTGACTTTGCAAACCCATGTTTCATGTTCAAAAAAGTTTTTTTTACTTTTCTATCGTTTAAGTTGATACTTTATCATGTCAGAAAGTAGACCATGACACAAAGTTCATGAGTCACGCATCGATCATAGTCACAAAAAGCCATCCTGTAATTCCTTCATCTCCTAATTCTACACTTAAAATTTTTTATCACCATTTCACAGGATCATTATCTAAAATCGACGTGTCAAGTCGATTGTAACTTCACTGTAAAATAACTCTTCATTACAAACAAAAACAGAAGTATACCAATAAGTTCCTCAGGCGTAGGCTTCTGTTTGTCCTGCCTGTCGAACTCGGGGCTGTGGTAGGAGAGCCCGTGCCGGTGCAGCAGCAGGTGCAGCCCCGCGATGTAGCGCGACAGCGGCCGGTGGATCGACACGGGCTCCACCGACACGTCGTACGGGATCACTGACGCACTCTGATTGCCCAATTCTGGAATATTATTGAACTTTTGGAGTATTATTCTACAGGCTGACCAGTGAAACGCATGTAGAACTTCAACACACTCGAGCGACATGTTTTTTTTTTAGTTGGAGGAAATCACCGGATCGGGGGATGTGGGAGTCGAACCGCACTAAAACCTCCAACTGCTCACACTCAGCGTCCGAACCCCGGCTGAGGCCAGAATCCAGGACGGCGTTATGAGGGACGGCGCGACGCGTTACGCCCACGGCACTCTTTCCCGTCGCGCCGCCTCCTCGAGCTACATGTAGTGTAGTGTAGACGGTACCTTTAAGTACTCTGGGTGCGTGTTCAGTGGCGGCGGCGTGTCGTCGCAGCGCCATGCGGTAGGCGGACGCGGTCAGCGCTCGCTCGGAGGCGCACCACTCGAGCGACATGCTGATGGAGGGTGACAGCTTCAAGTGCAGGTTGAACGCGGACTCCCACTCCGGCTCGTATTCCATGTGCTGCCCGACCTACAACAATACATTTACTTTAAAACTCAGTTAAAACTACCCTCACTAATTGTTCAGAAAAGATAATCAGTAAATCTTTTTTACCTGTCTAACAACAGAGTCCATTCCCTGCATCATGACGAAGAGGTTGAGCAGCAGAGACAGGCCGTGAAGGAACCCCTTCCGGAGGTCATCGTCGAAGGTCTGCGGCACGGACCCCAACAAGTACTTCACGTCGAACAACACGAACTGTGCGCGCTTGTACGCTGCCGATATGTGATTACGGTCGAATTCCAAACGACCCTGGAATAAATTAGTTACTTTGATTGATTTTTCTCTGAGCAGTGTCAAGGTCAATGACGATGCTCTAGCTTAATTATAACTTTCACCACCATAATGTTCTCGCATAGACATATCCAAGGGATTTACGTTCTGCAGTGAACGACTAAGGTTAAGTGATTTTGTATTAAATAGGTCTATAGCTATTATCAGTGACAGTAAAATGGCTTTTATCTATTTCAGAGTCACTATTTTGGTTCCAAAAAATAATACAATTCATTAATGTAGTCTCCACACTCACATTATTACAACGTCGGTTACACTCGCTGACGAACGTGTTGAGCACGACGAACAGAGCGTCGTGCTTCGCGATCAGCAGGTGAGCGAGCGTCGGCGTTGTGTACAGCTGGACCGATAGAGACGATATCGAAAACGAATGATCGTGGTCGTCTCGGATGAAGTCCTTCAGAATTGAACCTGCATGGCGTAGTTTTAATTTAGAATACTATTTGGTATTAGTTTTATGTTAAATAGGTCAAATTGTAGAATAAGAAATCAAAAGGAAGTCGGTAGGAATCGATGTGTACAGTCGCTTTACCGTTGTTGTGAAATGTTGTAGTTATAAAAAACGATTTTGAAATACAATCATACTTTAAAACCGACATCGATCTAAACTATTTTTTTTAGACTCACCATAATTCTTAGTGAACAATATAGCCATGGTCCTCTTAGTAGAGTAGTCCATGAGCGTGGTGGCTATGAGCAGTCGATGCCAGGCGGTGCGCGCGGCCTTCCACATGCGGAAGTCGTTCTGCATGACGCCGGCCGCGACCCCGCCTCCGCCCACCGCCGAGCTGGAGCCCCAGGACTCCTCGCCCAGAGCCACTACTGACACGGCCATGCGGAGACTTTGCTCTTGGCTCACGAAGTTTTGTAACCTGAGGATGGGTTATGACACAACACCATTGGCAAAAAACGGTGAGAGAAAACACCGTGAAGCAAGTTGCGTATTGAGAGGAGTTTCAAAATCCTTCGAAGATATGTTTTTTTTTTTTTTATTGCCATGTAGGCAGACGAGCCAACGGCCCACCTGATAGTAAGTGGTTACCGTGAAGTCCTGATTGACTGTGATCTTTCATAACGACTTCTGGATATACCTAAGTAGATTTAAACAAATGAAACATTATCAAAAGGTGAAATCACAATAACACTTCAAAACTTAGTTTATTACTTATAAATTAGTTTTTTCTGCAAAAAAACCGATACTCATATCTATAATCGTTAATATAATCGTTTTAAAGTATACCCAATCCATAATAGTAAATGTATATACTGACCAGGTGAGCAGCTTCATGGCGAAGGTCTGGTGCGCGATGACGTGCGCGTGCATGACGAGCACCTTCAGCGTGGAGCTCTGGCGCGCCGTGAACCTTTCGAACATCGCCGTGCAGCTGAGCGCAACATCCACACGTCACCCCACCACCGCGCCCGCACCCGCCACGCACACCCACACCCGCACACACACAATAATTACTCTACAGAAGTAACTGTTCGTACTCTAAGCACATTTATGATTACGAAATCAAAAAGTATCAATTCTATGTATCAAATGTTTTATTGGTGCAAAAATAAATGTGAGTGTTAAAAATGTTTGTCTTACTTTTACTTCTGTATAGAACAATTATTCTGTGTATATACGTTCGCCCATCTACGCATTCATGATACGACCATGTGTGTGTACGCAAACATACGCATGCACGTACGCGGTTATTACGCTATTACATTTAGCTACACAATAATCTGTAGTCCGTTAGACCATTAACACACACATGATCGTATTTTGATGCAGTAAGTAGCAAAACTGCTATTTCTTGACATTGCAAGTCCATGAGAGATAGTAATCAAGTATGGATAGCAAAATTCAAAAATCATCTAACTTATGTGATATGGCGAGGCATCATTGGTGGCAGGGCGAATAGGGTTAGTAAAAACATGATCTTATGAATGTTAGTTAGTATCTGATAGTCAATTTTAATGTAGTTTATACTAGATTATCTTTATAAAAGTTATAAAAACTTATTTTATTTTATAAGAATTGACGTGACAGTCTATAACAATGGAGTTATGTATATAATTAACATAAACGTTTTTGGTTTTATTATTTCAATTAAAGTATTTTTTAAAAAGTAATTTATACAATGTGTTACGTCAATTCTAAAATATTTCTTACTAAATGAATCTATTAATTTATAATTTTATTACTTAAATAATCCTTTTAAACTTATATTTCTTAAACAGATTCCTAATTTGAAAGTTTGTATTTAACTTGTTTCGAGTCACAGATACTATTACTTGTGACAAAAGCATTATTTTTTTTTAACAAATATTATATTAAATTGTTTTTATTCTTTCAAATTAGAAACCAACTATTACCTAATTTAAAATCAATCAATTTTGTCTCATAAGTTTGTACAACATTACTTACATCTCAATATCAGTTTTGAGTTTATCGCATATCTGGAAGGAGTTGCACTTGATGAGCGCGCGTCCCTCGCGGTCGATGAGGCTGACGAGCTCCACGGAGTCGCGATGATTGCATTTCGTTACACGTATCAACGTTGTTATAACCTGGTTTCAATAAACAATGTTTAAAAACGTTAAAGAGATTAAGTTTTTTTTTTTTAGTTGGAGGAAATCATCGGATCCCGATCTCGATCCGGAACCGCACTAAAACCTCCAACTGCTCGCACTCAGCGTCCGAACCCCGGCTAAGCCCAGAACCCAGCACGGGGTGATGAGGGACGGCGCGGCGCGTTACGCCCACGGCACTCTTTCCCGTCGCGCCGCCCCCAAAGAGATTAAGTTGATTTTTTTTATAGCTCTCAACTGGGTTGTTTGTTTATTAATGCCAAGTATTATATGTGGCTTCGGATGGTAACTGACCACAATCGCTCAGGGATCTCTGGAATTACCTAGCTTCAAGTACTTGTAGACTACAGGCCCATGAAGAAAAATTATGGGCCACAAAGTCAGATTTTTTTTTAATTTTCCGACAATTACCGGGGTATATTTAGTCATTCGATTTTGTACGGCATTTGTATCATACTATTTAAATACTGTTTCTAATCCATTATTCCTCAACGCCGTACAAAAATCATGCGACAAGGGGAAAAAACGATGGTTGCAATCCCCTAAATGCTCACTCTCAGTTGGACAGCTTACAAGTGACGGCATAGTACTGAATCTTATTATTTTATGCTAGAATTTCGTTTTAGATAGGTCACCTGGTGGTTTAAATGACCCATAATTTTTCTTCATGGGCCTGTAGTCTATTAGGTTAAGTCATAACGCTCGGAAAATACCGAATAAGGAAGCACTTTCCAAAAGTGGATCGTATACAGTGGCTCTTTTAATTTGTAGGTTATTACAATTGACATAAGATTGATACAAGTAGAGAGTGTAAAAATAAACTTATAGTAAGATTGTACCTGTTCAAAAGTATGCGTTTCGTCATTATAAAGCACCGTGCAGTAGCAGTCGGGTTGATCAAGTATTTGCATTATATCGTGTTCTGTGTCTTTAAGTCTGAAACAAAATAACATCTAGTTACAATTTATAACTGTAATCACTACATTTTATATTTTACAAAAATAAATCTATTGTCACTTATATGTTGCTCGAAGTTCCTCAAATATTTTTTTTTTTTTTTCTAATCCTCAAACTTTTTGTTAAGCAGTTTTTTTTTAAATAGTTGATGTTATGTTTCAATGTATTAATTTTTCAAATTTGTATAGGAAATTAAAGTAATTATCTTCGTTTCAAAAGTATGTGTATATGATTTGAAATGTGATATAGATTAAGCCCTTAACGCATTGTTTCACCGGGCACCAACACCCTGTATAAGTATAGATGTTACCTGAGATCATTGGGCAAGCAAGGAGCGTGGTCGTGCGTCAACAGTCGCAGGCAGTACGTGAGACAGGCGGACGCTACGATCTTCATTCTCTTGATCACGTCCTCGCTGATGCCGGCTTCGGGAGGCTGGTCACTTGGTGCCTTTAATAAAAAACGATTTTTAATTATACTACTTAATTATATCTACTGCGTTTTTTTTGTTGCCATTGAGGCAGACGAGCTAACAGGCCACCTGATTGTAAGTGGTTACCGTCGCTTATGGACCTCTGCAATGTTAGGGGACACTAATGTAATCGAGATAAATGAAAAAGTAGACAAAGCAATACCAGCATGGGTAATTTCAACGTTAGATATAGAGTTATAAGCCTATCTTTTGTTATGAATGCGGAATGTGTGTACTTTTTTAACTAGGTATTTTCAAAGATTAGGATGGTAGGAAATATAAAAAAATAAAGGCTTCAAAACAAACATGGTAGGTTTTTTTTTTGGACGGTAGGCAACCGTCGGACTTCCACTCGCCCCGCGAGTGGGGTATGTGGGGGTTGAACCGCACTAAAACCTCCCGCCGCTCACGATTGACGTCCGATCCCCGGCCGGGACAGAACCCGGCACGAGGCTGGGTAGGGGTGACAGGACGCGTTCGCGATTGTCGCTCACGTATCGCCCCGGCCCGCCCGTAATACCAATATTTTATGTTCAAAAATGTATTTTTCTATCTTCTATTTTCTTAAAATCAATAATAAAAAGTGTAGAAAGCAATAATAAAAATATGTCAAAAAAATTGTTTTGTTCCATTACAATACAATATTTTATTCATTTACTATCAAGGTTATAACGCAATCGTATACATGACTTTAACCCAAATACAATCGATTTAAACTATAAAATAACACAAAGTAATTTCTATTAAATTTCTTACTCCGAATGGTCTATCATTTTAAAAATACCACATCTAAAGTGCAAGACATGGATTCTCTTAAGATTAAAGTAGTTGTAAACTGAAGGCTCTTTAAGACGTTTTCTAAAACACATGATATTTCTTGAAACTAATTTGTTTGGGTATTTGTAGCTGTGTGTAATATTAGATCATGTTTGTATCAACTTACAGCATGTAATTCACAGAATGGATCTCGTTTCCAGGCCTCAGTGTCGCCACAGTCACAACACCCCCCGCCCCCTGACTGCCCCATCTTATACTTATGATGTCTGTGAGCCGACACCTTGAAACACTCCACGCACAAAACACAAGTGTTATCCATACCTAGAATACATAAAATTATCCAGCTTTAATGTAAATAATTAACATACTTTATGTTCAGTATCCATTTATTTGCTCATTTTTTACATTATATTTTTAAAAAAACAATCACAAAAAAATAAATTTAAAAATACAATATAAAAAACAGAGGGCCACTGGAGACGGGGTCTACGACCCAAGCCATCAGTGGTCAGGGCTCAAGAGAGAGGAACCTCCTCACAATACGTGCCGTGTCAAGAACGACCGCCTTCTGAATCAGGCCCTTTACCCAGTCGGGGAGCGAAAGCTTCTCTAGATGACGGTCGAAGCTTTTCGCTATTAGACCGTGCACAGATACAACGATCGGAACAATGATGGTCGATTCAACACGCCACATGTCGGTCACCTCGTGGGCCAGGTCCAAATATTTTAGCAGACACTACTTATACTTTATACAGACATACTTTATATTATTACTTTATATTATTTACATTAAATATTTTTAATTGTATTGCAGGTAAATGAGTGTCAACAGAGGGTCAGCGGTTATCGTCGTTCATTGACTTTTGAAAGAAACTCGTAGTCTCATTACAAGAAGGTCAAGCGATAGAGCGTGGAAATCGCTGAGAGAGTTAGATCTCTAAAACTGGATAATTACTTGTCATAATCAATCTTCATTGTGAAAATGTCAATATGAGAACTTAATCTAAAAGACCCACAATAAATTATTATTTAACAGTTATTAACACTATTTAAAAACAAAAGATAATCCTTTAACGACTTATCTCATATCTGTACGTGAGTTAAACAGTGTAGCGAATAAGTAAGATTGTGTCGAAGGTATTACCGCATTCTCTGCAGCTGTAGGCAGGTTCGCCGGACTTGAACACTCGGCCGCAGAGTGTGGACCGACGGGGAGGTCCCGGCTGAGAACCCTCGGGTGTACCCCAGATGAACTGTTCTAGGGGTTGGATCAGTAACTTGGCTGCCAGTTCCTCGTCGAAAGACCATTCTGTAATGTCGAGTGTTAATTAACTTACAAGTTACAATCTATTTTCCAATGCGGTATCTTCTTCTATGATTAATCCAGAATTGGTTTAAGAAATTTTACCGTCAAAAGAAGCACTGTAAATCTTGTTCAAAATTGATTTTTTTTACAAAAAATTACATCATAGTTCGTGAGGTTAACCCTTAATCAAACAAAAATTTTTTTTTGAGGAAATTGAAAATTGGTCACAGTTTATAGGTAAGTGGGTTATGGAGATTCCGAAAAAATGACCCCCTTTTCTATAAAAAGAGGGGAAATGGAGGTTTTGCGGTGGGAAACTATTTCCCATTATCCGGTATGACAAAGCAAAATATAATTAAGTGGGAAATTATTTCCCATTATCCGGAAGAGCTTTCAACTTTTGATACATTTTGATTACAAATTCTATACATGTTAGTTGCTCTTACTTTGCTTGTTTTTTTTCAGCAGCACAAATAGATACAAAAGTTCCTAAAAATTGTTAGTGACGGTTATAAAAATCAAATGATCAATCTTAAGAATGCTCCTTAGCCGACTTACTCGCTGACAACTTTGTATTAGTTATGTAAGACTTAGTGCAACAGACAAATTATTTTTTGTATATATAGAAACTGGTATTTTTTCAATGCAGGAACAAACAATGGGAAATTATTTCCCACTTTATTAAACCTAAGAAACTCCAAGAAATATCAATGCTACGAAGCCAAAAACCGAAAAAGGGCATTCAGAAAACATGTCTAGTTTACAAAAATATTGTGTATAAGCACTTATCAGATTTTTTTTCTTGCAAAACTTTCAAAACTCGCATCCGACCCGGTTTTTTTTTGAAAATATATCAAAGTGTGTTTTTGACATTGCCATACGATGACAATTCGCGGCTTCGTACAATTTTTTTTCATTATATTAGATTTAAAATATCTGTAGGATTATTTTGTTCCTACGTTGGTACTGATTAGAGTCACCAATAAAAAAATAAAACAAAAAATTTACGGTAGCGTGAAGTGGGAAATAATTTCCCAATATTTGATTAAGGGTTAAGAAAGAGATAAAACTCAAGATACTTTACCTAAACATGTCCGGTTTGGTTGTGGCGAATATATCCTTGGAACTGTAACGCGCCAATGATCTTGGAAGTGTGAAGGTGCAAGCGAACCCTCTTGTAAGTTCTTCCGCCATAGTTCCACCACAGCGTCAGCTCGGGCTGGTAATGTATACCTGTCAGAGACAGTATCTTCACTCATTTTTACAAAAATATAAATCAAAGTATAAATAACTGCGGATATTAATTCTCATGGCCACTTTTATCCTGATTTACAAATTAGTTCATTCACTTTTCACCAAAACACTACAGCTGTTAGCTTTTTATTTCTGTGCAAATTTAATCTTTCCGATCTTTGAACGTTTCTTAATATCCAGTTTTACAGAGTAAGTTGATAATATTGAGCGCATCTGACCCTCGCTAATGTGATAATAATTAGCGCTTTGATTTGGCCGAGCATCTAATTGGCAAATAGATACCGGATGATTGAAACGTCAACATGTCGATACAGAATTCACTCACAATACTTTTGGTCCCAGTACACGACCATTCTTCCTATTTATTATTTCTGACATTGTCGCGAGTAATTACGATTCTTTACGTCTCTAATGAGATCATCTAAATACCAGCTGAGAGTCCGTGGTGTACACATACACAACGACTTCGTTTTTGTGAATATTTTACCAAAAACATTTATTAGGCACTGGACAACTGTATAAAGCGAAGGTAAACAATGTACTGTACGAATTTTGGCAGTAAGCCACTGAGGATGAGGTGTCTATTTATATGTAAAAAAAGAAGAGGTTACGAGTTGGTTATTTTATTATTAAGATATTTTTAAAGGTTGTCTGATAACTTAAATATCTTAAGGTGACCACAAAGTTCAACGTAACGTACTTTTCTTCGTCTATTTTTATTTGTGAACAGGTCATTCGACATTATTTGCACGAGTACGAATATGAATCATTTCACATTTGCAGAAAACGAAGTGCATCTTGCAACACATTTTGTAATACTATTCCTAGACTAGAGTAACTTCCAACGTTTCGCATTGCATAAGAGAAAATAGCCTGAACAAAAAGATATTATACTAAGTAGTCTACACAATAATACACCTACTTCTTTAATATGTCTTGGTCTACAGTAGTCTACACATTTCTATTTCGCTCTTCAAAGTTGTGTATTATAGAAAATCTTTTCTCAAGAATTTCAAATTTGTGTCGTGGATTATTTCTGCTACGTCAAGATTTATCAATGAGTCACATTTAGCTTTTATCATTGACAGATGATAGGGTCAGTAGCAGTTCAACGTCCTAGAGGTATAAATGCGCATTCATCTTTATGGATTCGACAAACGACAAGAATATAGGTCTAATGAGCGAGAATCATTTGCTAGTGACTCTCTGGAATTATGAATATTCGATATTTTAACTGCTAAGTTAAATAAATTGCTTTAAAATTAAGTTACATGGATCAGATCAATGGTTATTCAATTCTAAAGAGTTGCCTGCCGCTTAAATTATAACATCGTTTTATTAGGAAAAAGTCAGTAATTAAACTTGTACAATATTAACTATTAAGCAATATCCACCTGGACATTTGATACGCGACTTTATTACGCACATTTCAACTAAAGCTTATCTGACTTTTACTTTGATAAGTGAAAACACGGTTACCCTACATTCTAAATATTAATATCGTCTAACGCACAACAATATTTTAATATTATCGTAGAAAATTTGTACTACAACATTCTATTATCGTTGCTACAAAAAAAAAACTGTCACTTTTTAATAAGGCCGCACAGCCTCGTTACACTTTTACTAAAATACCTAACACTAAATTACAAGCATAACCATTAACCCAGCTCAAAAACACGGAATTAAATTCATCGTGTTCAAACGTCCGACACAACCTGAATACCGAAATGTGCGAAAATAATTCGCGTTATGTAGACAACGGAGCATAAATTCAATAAAAAATATTTACATAGCCTAGATTTTGATGAAGAACGTCTGTATCTTACGGAACATCAAAACTATTGAATGTAAACCATGCGAAAGAAAAATATATCTTTATTAATAATCGTATTAAATTGTTGAACTTAACGTCTAAACTGGAGCGTAGTCATAACAAGGTGTCAATGCGAAATCAACATGAGGAAATTAATAAGAATAATGAGATAGAAATCAAACAGAAACGCTATGCTAATCTAATCTATTTTATAAATTACGACTAGAATAAACAATGCAACGTATGTTGTGCTGTAATTGATTGTAGGATTTGAAAAGTTGCCAAAATCGATTTTACTGAAGGTTCTGCCACTGCCTCACCCTTAAAGCGACCTTGAAGTGACTCCGCTTATATCACGATTCACTGTTTGGCAAAATAAAGTTAACGATTTCAATTACGCAACCGACAATAAATTTTAGTAGTAGGATACCTTAGTAAGAAATAAATGAAATCAAGTTCATCAGTTCTACAGGAAATTTTGGAGCAACCAAAGTCATGAATATTACGAAAAATAGTCTCAATATTGCCAAATATACTATTCCTACCTATTTCGTAAGTCAACGCCTACAATCATTTACAGAAACTAAGTTTTAGTACCACGTAAATACGTTTTATTAGAAGAATAACATCGTTGATAAAACTTTATTGCTCAAAGGAATGCTCAACAAAAACAAAATAAAAATTACGTGTATGAATTCTTGAATGTTTTTCAGATTGACCGATGACAAAAACACAAATATTTGCGTGTTATTAATTTCATATCTAGTTTCAGATTAGGTGTACTTCACTATTAAACAATAAATAAGGTAAAGAAAGGTCAAATAAACGTAGACGAACTCGTTTTTAATCTATCGCAGCAAATTGTATTGATAAACAACTTTGCGATTAAAGATGAAATTTATTTACAGTCCCTTTCATGTAATACTAATTAATGTTACAAAATCTACTAACCTATTATCACCAATTACAATGAGTTAAAATATCAAAAAAAATGTGATGAGAAAGAGAGAAATGATGCATTGAGAAAGGAATGTTATTATTACCATTAAAAGATACCTCATCAAATTTATTCGATTTATTTAATTCGATTTAGTGTCCTTGTATATTTACTAGCCAGATCGTGGTCATAACATGACGTCTTTATATTGTGTTTCGTATTAAAAGTGCAGAGAAGTATCTTCTTGTAACTTAGAATAATAATTTGTAATATTAAAATAACCAGTTTTTATTTTTGTCTTTCGTTTGTTCCGGGTAAACTCTGAAGCGCCTGGGTTGATTTTGACAAGACTTTTACTTGTGGTTAGCTGATGTACCAGGGACTAACATAAGTAACTTACTTTTTTAAATATTTTTTATATATTTTTTTGCGTAAGACAAACTTTTATCCCCACAGATAAAGCTGCACTGGTCCACTCGTAAATAAAATTAGTTATAACTGTGATGTACCATGCAATTTTTAATGCCATCAGAAGTTAACAGCTTCGAAAATCAGTGGCTATTTCAACTAAATAAATTAATGGGACTGTCAACAAATTTTTCAACATCTTGAACGTAACCCCAATTTCAATCACACAATCCCGACATGTTGAAACATGGTTGATATCAATTCGTTGTGGATTTGTGAAACTAAAACAGTTTTACACGGCCCTGACCTATAATGTAACGATTTAAAGCTCACGCTTACGAGGACACAGCGCGAATATAATTCTACAACTCTTTTTTAAGCTCAAGGCACAGATAGTACGCATCGTCGTAAAAGTAGCGCATGTAAACTTATAATACTGAAAAACGTACGCAAAGTTTACTTTCTTTCGTTATTAAACACAATTTCACTTTCAAAGATGCAAGAGTAAACATTGTACTCTGGATTTTGAATATTTTGAAGTTTACCTATTTGTGAACTAATAACTTTAGTTGTTTTTGAATGCTGTTGTTTTTACTAAGATATCTGATCTTTAAAACTAATTTAAATAAGTAAATAATAAGTAATACTTTATTACAGATAAATAGTAAATATAAATCTTACTTTATGATTTCTTCAAAATATTGAAATTCATCTATACTGGGTTTCTTTTCTTGACAGCACAAAACCTTGAGAAGTTCTTTTAAAAACATTTTTTATTTTCGAAATTCGATCACATTTCAATTAACTTTTTACTTAAGTCACTCATCGTAAAAAAACTTGTATTTTTTGTAGTATCTTGTGTTGTTTACATCCGCGCGTGAAATGAGGTAAAATATTTGGACTGCCCCGAACAGACCTATTGATAAGAGATACAGAAACCGAATCAATATGACTGATAAAACTCAAGTGTGGGTCGTCTACATTGTTTTCTTTGTAATATTCGTAAAGATTACAAGTTCAATCTATCCCTCATTATCTGTGGTATAAAAAACGTCGATAATTTGCTACTATTGAAACTTGTCGTTCGTTATAGCATTCTTCATAAGCCGAAATATATGAACGTATAATACGGCGCTTCGCCTAAATAAATGCAATAATAAACAGTGTCCATCGTGTTCTTTGTTTTGTCTAGTCTAACTAGAAGAAGATCAGCCAGAACAGTTTATTATCTCCACTTCTGCAATCTAATCGTATTTGATGAAAGAAGAATTGATTGATGAAATGGCAACACGATTAATCATTAGTGTAATATTATAGATTTCAAATGTCCGATCGAAATACCGAGATATTAGTTCATTTATTGTTGCTTTTGATATCCGATTTTTATGGCATTGTTGCAAGTGTATTGTATTCGTCGGTGAACAAATTAATCCATAAAAGAAAATTATTCTCGGATATAGAATTGATTGTGCGATCGATAGCGAATTTTGTGAATAACATAGTGTAATGATTAAGTTCGATATTTCAAAATATTGTGGGATCATTCGTAAATCATACAAAATTTAATAATAACTATAATCAGGTCATTGAACTTTATTTAAGATTAAAATGATTACAGTGTTCTAGTTGATAGTCTGCCAGAATCTATGAACTAATACTTGATTCTGTTATTTTTTTAATATTCAATGATTTATTAAAGTTTCACAATGCTTACATGGTAATATAAAAATGTTAAGTGTGCAAAGTTAAAAGGTACTTATGGTTCTAAATAACAGTGTGGTTAATGTGGAACCCTATTTTCTTTAAAAAAGTTTATTAGTATATTTTATATGTTTCAGTTAAACAGGGGTCAGGGTGAGAGATGTGTTAGATAAAAACTGTAAACATTTCCATCAATAACATTAGCAGAGTAATTTTTCAAAGAAGAGTTACATAAATCTAGATTCTAACAGAATCTATATCCATGAATGTGTCAATACATAATTAAGCGAAAATATAAAATATGTCTGACCTGTCAGCAGGTATCATGTCATGGGTTTCATCATCCATAGTGCCATCACCGACTTCCACCTCCAGCTGCACCGACGGTGGAGTACTCATATCTGCTTTGCATCAATATACACCCTGTCAAAACATCTTGCAATATATTATTGTGTTAAGAGTCAAAGAATTGAAAAACTTTGAAAACTACCACTTAACCACTTATGATCAGGTGAACCATTGTTTTTTCTAGATGAAAGAAACTCATTTTTTGAAAACTACTTAAAAAGCTTGAATTGAAAGAGGTACTTTTTTTGTCCATCATCAACTTGTTATCACATCACATAAATATAAAATCAGACCACCATAAAAAAAAGACCACAATAAAAACACGAAAAAAATGTATGATATAGTTAGATTTTACTATTAATAGACATTTATGTGGTACCTTTATGATATTTCCTGTTTGAAAATCACGGAATCTTGTTTTTAATTACATTTAAATTAAGAAATTTATTCATCACGTGATTCGGCAATGTGCGCAATTAAATTAAATTCCAAAAATGCTGTGTAAAATTATAATGCTGCATATATTAGACAACATATCATTCAATTATGACAATAATGAAACCTTCATTTTTGAATTAAAATTTTTATCCAACAATATTTTCTAAACATTATACTGTAAATTACATTTTAAAAGTTAACTTACAATGTTCCTGTGCCTAGATTTATTGTCGCGATATAGAGATAATATTGTTGTAATTATGATTTTACTCTGATCGTCAAACCAAAGCACACAAGATGCAAGGTAAACTGCAACGAACACTATACAAATATAGAGAAATATTGCAAGGCTAAGAGATAATATAAGGAAGTTCCAGACACTTTTAAATTGTTTGGTTATGGGAAGTTTTCCAATTGATTAAAATTATAATGAAAATGTAAAACAAACTAAAAAGGATATTAGTGAAATCGTACAACCATCTGTTCACATATCACTGCTGCAGAACATGTAATAAAAATAATTATTTTTTATGGATTTTGTTTCTACATGAAACGTTATGTGCGCGCAGAGGCACCGTTTTCACGTAACTCTGCTTTTATTCGAAAACAAGCACACAAATACAGTGAAGAGAAATTGACTGTCAAATTTTACGACACCCACTGCATGTAAGGCTGATACTAGCAAGAAACGACAACAAAAGAAAAATAACTTTACCTTCAGCGCAAATTATGCAGAATCATCCAATAATAACTTCGCATTAATGTGTTGTAATGATAAAATGTAAATGTTGGTAAAATTTATGTTCTTGGTTATATTGTTCACAACTTTCATTAAATCGAATTTTCTCTGGCACTAATCCACGAAAATTTTGACATTTCACTTCAGCACAATGAAGTATGATCAACAATGATTTTGATATTTTTTATTGAGGGATTTCGAAAAAAACCATTTAAATATGAACACAGTTAAACAATCGACTCCTCGACAAATTTAACATTTACATTTGCAATTAACCTTGAGTCCAAATTTCGCTTTTTAAAATAAAATAAACAAAAATGCCCCTGCTTTTCTCTTCAAGCAAGTTGGGCATGACCATAGACAATTTAAATAGTTGTTTTCAGTTTTGACAACAAAGTCATTAGCCAAAACTCTATTTTGTTCGATAATAGACAATTTATCAAAAATAATCCACGAATTGTAAAATTGTTATGTTATGAAAAACATTTTATGAATCACAATAAAGAAACTGCGTAGGTATATATTTAAATATTTATTTTATTTGAATATTCAATAACTAACGCGTTTGATCAGAGAAACCCAAAGGTGGGTATTTCTCAAGTATCGAATCCATCGCTGACGGGTAAAATGCCATAAATTTAAATCTCTCCCCCATTTTCTTTTGGTCAACTAGCATTTCGTAAGCGCTTTTGATTTTCTCTTTGTCTTCGTCTGTTTTTGCATTTTCCAGGAGAACCTTAAATAGGAAAGAAACAAACAAGGTAACTGTACTGTACTGTATCAACCCAACAAGGTAACTATTACACAGAAAATCAACACACAAACCTTTATTTAATAGGCATAAGTATGTAAAATTCCATTAAATTGTTTAAAAGCAACGAACCTGTAATCTCAACTGTCCCTGGCACCGATCTAAAAACTGACTCTGTTTGACTGGTCCAACAACAACCGCATAATTTTCTTCACCGGGTGTTTTTGACGCTGCTATGCGAAGTTGAGAGAAATCAACATCGGCCGTCAAGTCACTTTTACCAGGGGTTTCAAGAGGATCTACAACCTGATGTTTTTGGAAGGCCTGTAAATTGTAATAATAATTGCTTTACTTACGTAATTATTTTTTATATTATTTCAACTGTACAGCTAAAATATTCACAAATTAGATTTTCTGTTCAAAGATCGAATTTATAAAAATGTGGTCATAGACAATATATCATGATAATTACCAGATTTAAAAAACGAAAAATTTGGAAATTATAATATTCTTTAAACTAACGAATTATTCAAAATCTGCTCTATCATTTCTATTTTCAATTAAATGTATTAAAATATACCAACCCTAAAAGTATCACCCTTTTCACCTTCATGACCATAATCAGCAATGAGTGCTAATCCTCCATGTTCATCTACCCTCTTGGCAAGTTGTCTAGCTATACCCAAGCTTCTGGCACTAATTTCCAGCTCTGTTCTATCCCCAGAGTCCAAAGGTGGGCGGATAAGCATTTTTACAGCCTGAGTTTCATTACCTGACAATCTATAATAGAGTTTGTCAGACTCTTCAATATCAATGAGGAGTTCTCTCCAACCTTTTTCTGTTTTCTAAAAGTGATAAAGGCAGTAAAATCTGTTTATTAATGATTGTTACAATTTTATGTAGTTTTTTTTTAAATAAAATTATTACTCACTTCAAACTTATGTATAGGTAGAACATCAAAGAATTCATGAGCAATGTACCATGAAAAATTCATTGGAACCTTCTTCAAATCATTGTACCAGTATACTTTGAAGCCACTCACTGTTTCACCCTGCAAAATAGGTGACATTATCATGAAATTATAATTTAGCAAGGATACAGTCATATATATTATTTTTCTAAATTTTGTAAATCCATTCACACCTAATGAAGGATTAGATATATGTCAATTATGAGGAATAAAAAGATTTGTATTTAAAACAAAAAAACCTTAGGTCCACAAAAGTTTCATACATTGATAAATTACAGATGGAATAGTTTATTTTAATTGGTTTTCCAATTAGAAAAGCGGATTGTTGTAGAAGGTAAAATTCCAACTTAGTATTTCTTCCAAAAAAAGTCTACATTATTAAATGGAATAATATTTCTCAATTTACCTCATAATTATGTGGCAGCTCAATGTCCACAGGTCTGTGTGAAACACAAAGTCTGTTAGCTTGTAACAACTGCATAGTAGATGATATTTCTACCAGGTGTATACTTAAATCTTTAGATGTGTAGCCAACTTTGTTTAGTACCTGAAACAGTGGGCATCAGCTTAAATTTAGTGTTTTAATGACTGAGGAAGACTCTTGTCGGTTTGCAGACATTACAAAAGTAAACCTGTCCTTTCTTCCTGGTTTACCTATATTTTACAAAATAATTCTTTACCCTTAAGATATCCAGCAATAATGTGCCTTTGCCTGGTCCAAGTTCTACAATCTGCAGTGGTTTTCCTTCACACATTTTCTGTGTTTCTGCATAAAACCATATGCCGAGAATTTCACCAAACAGTTGGCTGATTTCTGGTGAAGTTATGAAATCTCCTGCTTCTCCAATGACATCCTTTTTCATGTAGTATCCTTCTGTAGGATTTGTGATAATTATGTGCATGTATTCTGCTACTGTTATCGGACCGTTCAATCGTATTTTCTCTTTTATTATGTCAATTAAATTCGGAGCGGATTCTGGGGTAGGCATCTTTAGTGTTCTTGGATCTGGCCTTTTTATTGGTTTGTATGAGTATTCTCTACACGTAAATCTGGTGGAACATAAGTACTTGCACTTGTTTAAAAACATTCGAGAATTCATAATTAATGATTTTGTTTTTTCTCTTCACTTTTCAAGTATAATGTTTGGTGTAAAAAACACAAAGATTTAAATGTATTCTTGTATGGTATTATGTCTCTATATATTATGTTGGTTTGGAAAACACTTCGATATTTTTAATGGTTTTGAGCCATATTTTATTTTCATTTATATTTCATAACCTTAAAAATTCAAAAAAACAGCTGATTCTGACAAGAACATCGGACTTTTATATTAATGTTTGTTTTGAAAGATGACTAAAACTTTTTGACATTTGACTTCTGACATACTTGACTGAAATGTCTTTAGTCAAAATTGTTAGTGGTGTACTATGCCTCCTCATTCGAAATCTCGTCTCGATTTTGCAGAATCGAAATATTTCCATAAAAAAAACAAAGCAATCCTTTTGTTAAAACTAAGACAAATTCTTGCTGGAAGCAAGAAGTGGATGTCAGCGGCCCGATGAGGCCCGTTAGCTCGTCTGCCTACAAGGCAATAAAAAAAAAGCTATAAGTTACTGTAACAATAAAAAGTTCATGTCAATGAGAGACATGAACTGTTAGTTGTAAACATTACCGTCATATAGGCCAACATTGCACCACTTTTTCAAATAAATTGGAATATCTCAGTATTTTTATTTTCAACCATAGTTATGTTTTTACATCTACACTAGCGTTAGGACCACAGACCATACATATATATATGGTTAGGACGATGTGCATATGTTAATATGATTTTTTTTTCAATTCGGGTAGCAATTTTCAGGGCGGGTAAAGAAATGGGGGTTATGGATACATTGCCCAATATTATTTCCAGCGAAACTATAGCCGTTATCCAAATACCAAAAACATGCTTTTAGCACTCCTAAAATGAAAAAAGCCCAATTAAAGAAAACTCTTATAACATAAATACTTTCCTCATAATATGGATGGGCAAAATAACCCACGTGTTTGTCGACTCCCCATACAAATTGAATGTAGAGTTTTCCCATTGCTAGGGTTGGCACTTGATTGAAAACTAAGTGAAAAAGAGGAAAATTAAAAAAAAAATCGGTTAAATTTTGTGAAAATAAAAATGATTAGGTACAGTCACTATAATTGTATCACGTAAAATTTATTTTACTCTGTGAATTTATTATCTCTTTATTCCTAAAGAATTACAAATTTAGTAAATACCGTACCGTATTTCACCAAAATCTCAAACAGACGGACCAACAGATCGACATTGCTACACTACAAGAACTCCTCGTTTGACCCCTAGACATTTTCCAATGCTGGGCAATTTTAACAATACCTACAACTGTACCATCCTAAAAAACATTGCCCACCTCCATAAAATTTGTAATATTTATGCTACAGTAACGAAACTATCACTAAAATACATGGTTAGTTGTTTTAAATAAACACAATCAATTAAACTTACCGGTGTTTTATCCATTATTCACAATTCACTTTACAAACTTATCGAAATTCGGCCCATTTAGGACACCTCTGTCTTTATCAAGTATGTGTGGGCAACAGAGCAAGTTTACGCAAATTGCAGTATCTTGCGTTATCACAAATATAGTTAAGTTTCTACCAATTAAATTAATTTCGTGATGGGTTTAGTAGTTTTTGAGATATTAGTTGGTTTTCTTATAAGTCGATTTTTGGAGAAAATTACCCCGGGGGGCAAAGTTGGCCTATATGACGGTACTCATTATTGTACAGAGCTCTCTTATTCTTTATTCTTTGTAATTAAATCTTTATCACACACATTATCTATTATCTCGGGACGATCACCTTCGACAATTTCATCGTCTCGAAAACTTCTATTATTTGTGAGCTGCCCCATTGACAACCTCTTGTACGAATATTTAGTATTTTCACTTGATTTGCATTTCATCGTTGCTTGCACGCGAAAAATAAGGAATTATGGGACAAAAAAATGAAATCTAATTTATCAAACGATAGTTGATACATACCACCATCACACATGATACTTTCATGCTAAACCTTTCGATTTTTTTCACATTCCGATCGTGAATCGATTTTTAGTATTGGGTCACCACCCTGTTTCAAAACAAAATTTTAGGTTATGTTTTGAATTTTGAAATCCACGTGAAATAAGTTTTTCTCATTTTTCAAGATAGTAAAAAAATTAATATTTCAAAATAATGGCAAAAGATACAGAAGACTCCACAGAAGACAACACAAAGTTCAAAGATGGGGTTAACAGAAATGCCAGGCTTATAATAAGAAATATATCATTCAAAGCCACTGAAAAAGATTTAAAAGAACATTTCTCTCAATTTGGTACTGTAGAAGAAGTGAAACTTTTGAAAAAACCGGACGGTCGTTTAGTAGGATGTGGTTTTGTTCATTTCACTCAAGTTCCGATGGCTAATAAGGCCTTGGCAGCAACAAATAAGAAACCTTTTCTGGGTATGTCAGAAACATTGATTTTGTTAATGAAATATTATTCATATCGAGAATACTGAGACAAGTATAAAATGATGGAACTTGACTTATTGTTATTTGACTAATGATTCAAGTTTATAGAAGTGAATTGCACTTTAATTATTATCTTCTTTAAATCTTGTTATATTTACCATAATATCTTTGTTTTATTCTTATGTGAGTTCTAAAACAAATATACACGAAATGGTTATTCTTGTAATTTAAACTTCATTGGTTTATTCTTCATGTTGTTGTCAATCTGTTCGGTTTCCTGTGATACAGGCTTGATCTAGTGCGGGGACCATTGTCATAGATGTTAAGTTGTACATTGTTTTTTAGTAAATAAACTATTTCATTTCATTTAAACCTCCTCTGTTGACTCCAAAGACTCATATTAATAATTTGTATGTATTGTTCTTCAGATCGCCCAATCAATGTAGCATGGGCTATACCTAAACACAAATATGGTGAGCAAGCACAGAACAACGAAACTTCAGTTGGTAATAAAAATGTTAATAAAATCAAAATTGAAGTTGATAAAAAGCAAAACAATGAAAATCAAGTCAAAGTTGAAAGTGAAAGTAAGTATCAAACTGAAATAATCATAAAGGAAATATATTTTTTCTGACATTCTTTTTTGTAAAAAAAGAAACAATAGCTCATCCGCATATTTAAGCTGAAAGTATTTTTTATTCCATTTTCAGGTGAAGAAGAAACTAAAAAAGAAGATCAAAAGCAGAAACAAAGAATAAATAGGAATGCTCGCTTAATTGTTAGAAATGTATCATTCAAAGCCACAGAGGAATCAATGAAGGAACATTTTGCACCTTATGGTGACATATTAGAAGTGAAATTACTAAAAAAACCAGACGGCAAATTGGTTGGGTGTGCTTTTGTACATTACAAAAATGTACCGATGGCAAAGAAAGCATTATTGAATACCAATATGAAACCATTCTTAGGTGAGTACAGAACTGAAATCAAAGTAGTATTGCAAAAATAATATAAAATTGACGATAAAATGATACAAAATTAGGTGGCCTGTCAGCTCAGCTGCCTACAAGGGTGTAAAAAAAATGTGTCAAACACAAACTCTTCACAAGATCATTTTAATTGAATATCAAATCAAAATCAAAATTCATTAATTGTGAACATAGTAAATAATTAGTCTGGTACGCTTTTCACAGAAGGCTAATAATATTTGTTATTTATTTATTTGGGAAAAAAACAGTCATAAAAATTACAGATAATTTTTTGAAAAATAGATAATACAGAGATTTTATTGTAATATCATCCATACCATCTATAAAAACAAGCGATATATTATACTTTTACAAACCTATTTTATACTTTTTACTCCACTACAGGTAGACCAATATCAGTGGATTGGGCAGTACCCAAAGATAAGTACATGCAACACATAGTCAACCAACAGATGGAGCTCCAGGATCAAGTTAAGAAGGAGGAATCCGATAGTGATGATGATGGGGAAGCAATGAATCTATCTACGGATGATGTCAAACATGAAGTTAAGAGTAAGTATCGTTTAGTATATTTTAAATTTCCTGATTATTATAAGACATATTTTTAAAATTCCTGTACCAACCCATTACTGCCCACTGTTGGGCACAGGTCTCCTCGGAAGAGGGATATTTTTAAAATTAAAACATACTTATTAGCTCATAATAACATAGCTCTATGTCAAAATATGGCTAAGTTATAGTTGGCTCTCAAGTTTTGCCTGTATAATCAGTTTTTCGTCAAAGGTGCTTTTTTAAATAATGCAGAATGACGTAATTTGTGCCTTAGGTGAATCTGATGACTCAGATGATGAAAAATCAGATAAGGATTCTGATGATGAAGATGATAAAGATGAAGATGACGAGGACAGTGTTGATGATGAAGAGGACGATGATGAGTCAGATGATGAAGATCTTGATGACAAAGATATTAATGATCAACTGAGTGAAACAAGCACACAAGCTGAAAACAAACGGTAAGACATGTATCTTGCGATCATTAATATGTATTATCTTTATTTTCTGACCACTCAGGCTAATAGAACAAGCACTAAGTCACTCTCTCGCTGCTTCATTAGGCCGAGTCCTCGCCCGAGCATTCGCCACTGTGTTAAGACATACCGAAAACTCAGCCGAAGTTACCAGTCGCTCGCCCGCTCGGCTATTAGCGCAATAATTTGCTAAAATATATTTCAATCAGACAATAACCTGTAGAACTGTTGTTAAATTGCTATTAAGTACTATAATAAGCTGTAGTGTTATTTAAATTATGAAATATTGGGCCTCACTGTATTACGGATGCAATTTAGCTCATTTTTTTTTCTTTGCCTACACTAACATGTAACACTATCCGTTAGCCGAGAGTTATTGTCAAGCGTTTGTAAGAATCAATACATCATTCTTAGGGCCTTAGGCATACTTGTAACAAAATCGTTGATATTTTAATTTCAGAATAAGATTAAACGACGCCGAAGACGGATGTACAGTTTTCGTAACGAACATACCTTTTAGTGTAGACAATTATCAGCTCAGAGATTACGCTGAGAAATTCGGTGCAGTGAAATATGCTCTTATTTGTATGGATAAACTTACTGAACATTCTAAAGGGTCCGGATTTATTAAATTTATGGTAAGTTGTTCATAAAACCAAATATTACTCTAAGCTGGATGAGGTCTTCTTCTTCATTCTTCATACTACAATGCATTAAAACTAGGCATGAAGAGATAGATTTCTCTCAATCGACCATTGATTGGAGGGGCGGGGCGATACCTAAGCCCTAGCATGCAATGCGTCGCGTCACTCCACACAATGCTTTCGTGCTGGGTTCTGTCCTCAGCCGGAGTGCGGACGGTGAGCGTGAGCGGTAGGAACTTTCAATGCGGTTCGACTCCCACACACCCCATCTGCGGGGCAGGTGGAAGTCCTCTTGACCAAAAAAAAGCGACCATATTCAACACCTTAGCAGTGCCAAGGACCATAGACAATAATAACTTCTGAATATTAAGTGCCCAGTTTACTTATCTACTAGTAATTTAATATTTCAGAACAAAGAAGACACCGATAAATTTCTATCATCAACACCAGAACAGTTGAAACTGGAAGGTCAAGTGTTGCAAGTTAAACCGGCGTTGAAGAAAGAGAACTTACAGAACGGGAAGAAGAAGGAACCTAAAGATAACAGGAATCTATATCTCGTTAAAGAAGGAGGTATGCTTCAAAGACTTGAATGAAATAGAAATTAAAAAGCAGTGTTTTAAAACTGTGAGAAATTGAGTAAAAAGAGAATTTGCTTTCTGCAATTTTATGCTCTATGCCCACAGATATAAGACTCAAAATGCAACATGAGATTGTATGCTGAATTTTGTTGTTATAGTGATAGTAGCCGGTACGAAGGCAGCAGTGGGCGTGTCAGCTTCAGACATGGCGAAGAGATTAGCTTTAGAACGAAGTAAAACGCAGATGTTGAAGAATCTAAACAGGTTAGTGATTTATACCATTTGGATACCTACATTATAATAGCCAAAAATATCTACTAACTGTTCGTCACTATTTCACTAAATAATTCCAGATTTGTGTCGTATTGCACGTTTTTCTGCTTAGCCATACAACTCAAGGGGCGGCGCAACGGGAAAGAGTGCCGATGGCGTAACGCGTCGCGTCGTCCCTCATAACCCCGTGCTGGGTTCTGGCCTCAGCCGGGGTACGGACGCTGAGTGTGAGCGGCTGGAGGTTTTAGTGCGGTTCAACTCCCACATATCCCGGGGATCCGGTGATTTTCTCCAACTGAAAAAAAAAGCCATACAACTCAAGTTTCGTCAAAATTTAATACTTACAGCGTCAAAGAGTACCTATCAAACATCAGCAACACAAACGCAACAACATCATTTTCTTAGATGGTACTGCATTTTTTTTCACAAAAGTCTATGAGCGACGATAAATACTTAACACATACAAAAAATAGTATCTATTTATCATCATTCCAGGTTCGTGTCCCGCTACCGCCTGGTAGTGTCGAACCTGCCTCCGTCGTGCGACGACGCTCGCTTGCGGCGCGTGTGCGCGGGCGCGGCGGGGCGGAGCGCCGAGGTGCGGGAGGCGCGCGTCATGCGGGACCTCAGGGCGCCCACGCAGAACGACGGGAAACATCCGTAAGATAACATTCAATTTCCCTTAAATACTAATAATGTAAGAAGTGGTAGGATTGTATGAAAGAAGTTATTATTTAAATTTGCGGCGTGATTGAAGACTTATGCTGGATTATAAATACTTTTACTGTGATTTCAATATGTACCACCTTGTTTAAGTATTGAAGATCTGGAGCTTAATTTAATGGTTAAGATAGATGACACATTTGATAATGGTACACCAAAAATAATTTTGATCAAAGTTTTTTCTGTTCGTTTAGCACAAGTACTCATAATTAATTCATCTGTGTGTGTTGACAGGTCGAAAGGTTATGGCTTCGTGATGTTCACGAGACACGAAGACGCCTTAAATTGTCTCAGAAAAATAAATAATAATCCGGATATATTCGATAAAAATAATGTAAGTAACTTTTATTTTATACTACCCCCACTAAATTTACTTGTTTCAATTATGTTATTTTGCGGATTTTCTTTTTTGAATTTCTAACCTTTTAATCGACGAAATTTACACCTTACCCGTTATTCATTTTTCGACAGAGACCAATCGTTTCGTTCTCAATAGAAGATCGCACCGCTCTAAATGCTAGAAAGAAAAGATTAGAGAAATCCGTAGCCAACAATCCGCTCGCAAAAAAACCTGAAAACAATGGCGCCATAGACTACGGAAAGAATAGAAAGAGGAAATCCAAAATGGCGCCCGAAGAAGGTTATGTCAAAAAAGGAAGATTCGACAACAAAAATAATAAAAATACACAATTTGGTAAATTCGTGAAAAGGCCTACAGATGATGACGATGTTAATGAATATACCGGATTAACAGCGAAGGAAGGCAGTCAACATAAAATGAGAAGTAATTTCAAGTTAAAAGAACAGGCTGAAGTACACAAAAGAGCCATGAAAGATGAGAAAAAGAAGGGTAAACACGCATTGAAACTGAAACGGTTAGCCAGAGAAAGAATAAAGCAACCGAAACAGAAGATTAATAAGAGCAATGAATCGCGGAGGAAAAAGAATCGTAGAAGACAATGAATGCTGTGATTAACTTAATAAAAAACATACGTTAATTATGAGTTTCATTTTCAAATATCACCCATCTACCTACTCCCCACTGCCGGGCTTGAATATTCTCTGTGTATATGAGTATCTAATACTGGTTATGAACTTACAATGTAAATGTTTTCAAACATTTTTATTTTTTCTCGAACAGTTTTCCTCACAATTTATTCTTAAACTATAAACACTTGTCCTCACACCGCGCAACTTCGTCTGCGTCTCTTTCGATTAAAAAGAAGCCTATGTTCTTTCTTAGGGTCTAAAAATTGTCTGTGGCAGATTTCATCAAAATCGGCTCAGAGGTTTAAGCGGGAAAGCGTAACAGACAGTTACTCTCGCGTTTATAATATTAGTAAGGATTCGTGTTGTATTTATTTGCGGTCATGATTATTATGAATCCCTTCCGTCCTGCCATCACATAATCTAGACAAGAGCTATAACTTCTTTAAATAAAAGTTTTATTTTTTATTTCAATTGAACTAACCCATACTTTGTAATGTACAATTAAGTATACTTACTCCTCAATCTAGTAGCAATTATACAGTAAACGGTCATCTTAACGGCTGTATAATGTAGGAAGTAATTTAACATAATATTATGATGAACTCATCTAACATAAGAAATATTTTATGCTTTTAGACTTGTGAAAAAATAAAACGACTACATTTTTTAAGTATAAAATTTTAATTATAAAACTAAAATATAAAAATTCTGGCACCAAAAAGTGAATAAAATGACAATAAAATTATATTATATTTGCATACGTCTTTTTTCTTTTTGTGCAATCGGTGTTAAAACACCGCATTGTTCAAGATGAGAATAAAGTGCTGTCAGGTATTCCTCGGTGTGGTGAATGAAGTGTTGAATATGAGGAGATTTGTCCCAGCATTTCCAGTTCACCTGTGTTAAAGATTATAACAATAAATTCTAAGAAACGCGCTTAAAGATTTACTACGACTAACAGGTTTTTTTTCACTCTTTTTTCCATATCAATATCAAAACCCAGTTTCCGAGATATGGGTGAAGTCCGAGTTGCAAATGGGTGAAGTTATTACAACTTTAGATTATTAAGTTTTGCTGTATTACGTGCGATTATCATCAACATCACGTAGACGACTGTTGAGTAGGGGAGACCGAGGGGATTTGAAACAAAGGTGAGTTGAAACAGTACTGATTTCTTAAA